>CP129453.1:30575000-31175000 GCA_030445155.1 Quercus variabilis | reverse complement strand
AAACTTAATTTTGGAATTGATAATATTTATTTATTTTTGGGCCTTTTAGGCCTAAGGGAACGGAAATTGATATTACTTTTTTTTTTTTTTTTTTTTTTTTTATAAACAGAAATTGATATTACTTGTAAGACTTTAACGTGAAGTCTTACATACGTTTTTGATATTTGGAAGAATAAATATGTTTTATTAGAAACATAGTTAAAATACCATTGAAATAATTACAATCACAGATAAAGATAACAGAAAATTCTAGGAAAATTTTACAATGCTCTAATTTTATGGTAAGAAGTTTATGTCAAAACACTTTTATAACAAATCTTAGTTGACAAATTGTTATATTCTATTTTGAACATACTATTAAAATTACTTTTTTATTTATCAATAACAACCAGTTATTTTAAATTTGTTGTGAAACTATTGTAAAAATGTTGAGTATATAACATTTATCTAATTTTATACTCACGTAATATAAAATTTAGGATTCCAAACATTATCTTCCGAGTCCACTCCCATATAGGGGGGGTTACTTATTTTGAGTATGACCAGAGCCCATGACCATACGGTATAATTAAGAAGAGAATTGGCATTTGGTTGCCACACTGGGAGAAATAGCAAGTGGGTCGGAGAATCTAGTTTATCATTTTTATGTTCAAACTTCAAAAAGTCTTTTCATTTTAGGACCCACATGCAGGTAAACCAATAATGTTTGATATTGAGACTTCTAGCTATCCATTAGACCGCTTTTAATTAAGATTGTGAAGTAAATAGGACTTGGCTTCTATCCAGTGGCCAGTGCCACTGGACGCGTTGGATACGTGACAGGTGTCCAGTGGTCTATTTGCCACTGGACGCATTGGATACGTGACAGGTGTCCAACTGGACGCGTTGGATACGTGACAGGTGTCCAACTGGACACCTGTCAGTTGGACACGTGTCACGTATCCAAAGCGTCCAGTGGCACTGGCCACTGGACAGAAACCTCATCCAAGCAAATAGACCCCGTGCCATGATAACTCTTATTTATTGGGTCTTTTGCAATCCAATTGTGCTCTCAACTCTCAACCCCTTCACTTAGCCACTCCTACTTGGTTTTCAACAACTTCTTCAAAACTCAAAACTCAAAAAGTCCTTTAGTCCTCCTTAGCTCTACAAGCTAGGCTTTTGAGAGAAGATAGAGCTGAGCATGGCAAAGAAAGGTGGCATAGTTCCTCCAAAGAGAAAATTAGTGAAGAGGATGATGTTTGAACTCATAGTCAAATCCATTGCTACTCTTCTTTGCCCCTATCACCATCCTCCTTCTTCTGAAGTAGAAATGATGACTTCTCAAAAGCTCAAAAGATCACCTAAGAATGTGAAGATTTTCTCCCATGAAGGTCATCAATTGTCTGCTACAATATATCCAGATGATCATTAGTGAATTCATATAGCAAAATGTAATCAAACTAACCTCTATTAGCGGTTCCTTTTTATTGTCCTTTCCCTTTTGGCTGTGTTAATAATATATATAGTTGTACTTCATATGATATAACTTTATCGTGTGGAACATCCGTGTACCATGTATATCATTGGACAACATCTCCATTTTGTGGGTTACTTTTTAGCTTGTCCTTACTTTGTAAAAGTTATCAAGTATCTTTCTTGGTTAGTGCATTTCGTCCTTTAAAAGCCTTTTTTTTTCCCTTTTTTTTTTACTGGTTTTTATTATGTGTATTTTTTTTTTCTTTTTTTGCCTTTTTCCTATTTTAAGTTGTGAAACACACAAAGTGCTCTTGCTTTTTAATTTTCTTTTACTTGGATAATGGTACACAAATGAGGTGTTTTTAGTTTTTACTATACATGTGGAACATGATATCGTTTGTCTCAAATTCTTAAATCACAACCATTTATTATATTCATAAAAAAAAATTACATATAGAGAGATATATATTAAAATTTGACAATCATGCCTCTGAGTCTATGATGTTATGATCACAATAGATTTATCCACAAGCATAGAGACACCATAAAATTTAAAATAGAATTCCAATTGTATACTTTTTGGTCAAGGATATTATTTTTTAGTAGAATATATACAAGCTGAAATGTAGAGTATTTGCTTAAAGATTAAGATAATCTGTGCAAGTAAGCAGTTAAAGGTTATGGCCCGCTTAAAGAGCAAACCTCCTGCCCCCTAAAAATATATGGATTATGGGGCCCTCTGTCTCTCTCTCTCTCTCTCTCTCACACACACAACAAAGAGAATAATCTAATTAACTAATTCCATTAGTAGAAATTTAATTACCCACCCTTCGTTATTTTCTTTTGGGAAGGAATAAAACTGTGTTCACATGGACTAGTGAAAACTGAAAATGTAAGAATGAACATTAATTAAAAAGTGGTGTTAGAATATTATAAATTTTATTATACAAATTTTACAAGTTTACAACACTTGGGCTACATAATGATAATTATTATTTGAAGATAAAAATAAATATTATAAGAAATACAAGAAGTTATAATAGAGTAAGTATTCTTATATATTTGTTTGGTACTAACACATGAATAACATCATAAACATGTTTCTCACAAGTAGATATAGCATAATTTGATGATTGATTCACGTTATATCCCGTCAAATTTCTTATTACATCCTATATAATTATATATACTCTTTGTGAATCTCATTTAACTTTTAATTAGATATAAATTTACCAAAAGTCTTGTTAGTTTTGTGCTAGCTTTGATCTGTCAATTTAAAAATATTTATGAAATAGACGGAAAAGAGCGTAGCAGGAAAACATTAATTAGAGTCTAAACTTTAAAAGAAGAATGAGATGGAAAGTATTGTGTGTACACTGTACAATACCTTTACTGCGAAGAAAAAGAGAAGTAGTTCGCTTCAGTCAGTGTCAGGACTCAAGACCAGCTGGCGTAACCAGCTACCAAATTCAACCACATCCAACGTTTGATCCTCTGATTCTTTAGATTAAACTAAAGTAGTCACAGACTGTAGACAAAGCCGCGATCTCGGGGCCCACAACAACTGGCTCACTATCCACGTGGCAAGTCTTAATTGTTCCAACAAGTTACGGTTAGCTAGAAAATATCAGTGCATCAAAATAAGAATTCGAGCCGTGACATCTGAGATGACGACGTTTCGGTCAAGTTTGTTTATCTCACGTGGGTTTTCTAGAGTCAAAATAAGAATTCCATCTCTAGCCAAATTATTAAGTCCGCTATAAGGACTGGTCCTCCCAGAAGTGAAGTTATTTATGTACGGAGTGGCTCATCTCCATTTTTTATTTTTCTTGTTCTCCCATCGTTTTTAAACAGATGAATGACACATTTGGCACGCAAATTATCCAAAAGTTAAAAAAAATTTACGTCTCTCTCTCAATTGGTGCGTTACTTTCCCTTTTTTTTATCTATTTTTTTCTACGGCTATCTATACTAGCCTTATCACACATGTTCTTGCAAGAAAAATTTTAACGATGAAAGATTTTAACAGAGAGGGGAATGTGAAATCTGAAAAATTTTATGGGTAAGCTTTTAATGAAAAGCATCTGAGATTTGAGACCTCAATAATGAAAAAGCTCACTGATTTCAAACTTGATTTGAAAATCGAAAATGGAAAACAATTGATTTTCTTTTAAGCACACGATAGGGTCATCAGTGGTGAGATTTAACTTTTCATAGATAGTTTGGGATTTTAGTTTGACTAATATGGTCGGTTTTGGGCTTTCCATTTATGCTCTAAATTTTCAGTTTGGCATTGTGATGCTGCATAGTTGCAGAGTGGTGTGGTGATGTTGCACAATTGCATAATAAGAGGAGAGCCAGAGAGAAAAGGAAGAGGCAATTAGGTCACTGATGTATTTTTCCAACTTGGCTTCTTCTTTTTTAATCATTGGATTAGTTTGCTTCTAGGTGTCATTCATATATCTAAAAAGGGGAGGAAATAGGAGAAATAAAAATTGGAGGTGAGCCGCTCCCATTTATGTAAATATATGATGATCATTTCAACAATTCCTTATGGATCTAATAATTTTTCCTCAAAAACTATGTTCCGGTCAAATTTTTTTATCTCAAGTGCACTAAAGCTCTTGGGGCATTAAATTATTTTAGGAAATTTTTTATAAAAAAATGAAAAAAATGATTGACTTTTTTGACAGTTTTTTCAATTATATATATCTATATATATATATTAAATGAATGATTAGTGGTTGTCCTAATTGCACACATTTACCTTACTCATATTTTATTATAATGAAAAAATAAAATGTTGAAAGCTTTGATGTGTGGCCAACTTGAACCTTACTTTATAAATTATGTGAGATTATTTGATAGTTTTTTTGTAGCTTAATATTAAATGTTGAAATAAATAAATAAATAAATAATAAATAAAAAAAAAAAAACCCAAAGACTAATTGATTTCTAAAAGAATAGATAGATTGTTTGAAGAAGAAAAAAATGAGATAAAAGAATAAAAAACAAAAGGTTTTTTGTCTTTACCCAAAGAGACATCTTGTATAAAATTATGACAAAAATGAAATTTGACCACCACTCTAGCTGCTTGAAAAAGAGAATTTAGTAATTTATTTTAAAAAAATAAAAATAGAACGCGGAAGGTAGAAGAAGTAAGGCACGGTAGGTAGGGCTAAATTCTGGACAGAGATTGGTCATACTAAGAAGACCAGGGTCCTATGTTTGAAGTTTGAACATCTAGATTAAAAAAATAAAAATAAAATAAAATATTAAAAAAAAAAAGAAGATGTTTGAACATCTTTTTCATGTTGTCTTTGTCCATGCCTCCCATTTAAAGTTGGATGGTCATATACTATCTAGTTATTTACTGTTGGACATAGCTGCTTGGGCCAACTGATTTGCTGGGTTGCATGAAAATTCTTATCTCTCCAGCTTGCCTATGATATAGAAGACAGATTTCATGAAGAAAATTGTTTACCCAAGAAACTTCTTAATGTTTTTCCTCTTTCTTATACTGATTTGGAATGATAGAGTAGTTATGGTTATCTACTTATCTAATAGGAATAGCTAATAGGTTTTTTCTTTTTTCTTTTTTAAAGAGAGATTGGACTCATCAAAAGAAGGAAAATAAGATATTTGAATTACTCAATGTTGGTATAAGGGTTAGTCATTTATTTTAAAACAGCAGGGCAAAAGCAATAATTGAAGGTGGGATGTTCTTTGTGATTTTGTATGTGGGTTTAGTTCTACCTCTCACTCATTGAGCATAAAATAAATAAAAGAAACAAACAAACTAAGACCATGGTCCACAAACTAAATCCAAATTATGGGGTATTTCCATTGTTCTAGTGTGATAGTTTGGCTGTTTGTGTTCTCCTTCAACTGCTTAAAGCCATACATATTCTTTGAATCATCATTCTTGCCATTATTATATCCTTTCCTTCTTTGGTAAGAGATTACTTGTTCGCTACCTACATCATTAGACAATAACAGGATAACACAAGGCATTTAGATTTCTTTGATTTCTCACTACAATAATTTTAGTTGGCTAACACAAACCATTAAATTTCATTGATTTGTGTTTACTAATCCATTAGGCTTTTCTAGTTCACAAGTTGTTTTGGATAAGGTTCTCTAAGCCTAAATTAGTTTACTATCGATATTTTTCTTTAAACTTACTTTTTCCTGAAGGAATATTCTCGAAATATTCTTTTTTAGTTATTCTATTACTTGCTTTTAAAGAGTGGAGAAGTGGAATTGCACATTTTAGTCAAAAAAAAAAAAAAAAAGAGTCGCCAAACGACCATTGCAGCTCATGAAGACGTGGATAGTCAAAATGATAGTGAAGTATTCAATAATGCAACTAAATTAGTCGAATAATTTTTGTCTTTTAATCCACTCATTGCCATTGATGAATAAACCAAAGTTAATAATTGCGTTTTGTTATGGTTGGAGTAGTACAAAATGTTTCTTATTAACTACTAAATGGATACATGTACTTAAGTCCTATTCCCATGTTTCATATTCCGAAATTTGGTTGGTTTCCATTTTAACATGTTTCAGTCATTTCAAGTTGATATCTGTCTCTTTTCTCAAAAAACAAAAAAAAAAAAAACAAAAACAAAAAAAAAACAAAAAAACAAAAAAAAAAAAAAACAAAAAAGTTTTCTGTCTCTTAAGTCTTGACCCTATACGAAATTGTTACACTACTTTTTGAAGGTTTTTTTTTTTTTTTTTTTTTAATTTATAAAAATTATTTAAAAAATTCTGAAGTATTGTTTTGAATTGAAATGATATGAACTAATAATCCTATTTTGTTAATTTATGGAGGAAACTTGATGGTTTTTTTTTTTTTTTGAAGATTTAAACAAAGAGATTTACTAATCTCATGTAATTAATCTGATACGAATAAGTTGATTCCAATTATTAAAAATTGAAGCAAACACTAAAATGAAATTATAACTTCAAATTAATTTCGTTAGCAAATGGAAAAGGGTAATTGATGTTACTTGAATGGACTTGGTATGAAATCTTAACTAAGTTTTATTTCAAACCAAGGATGAATTATGTTATCAAAAAAAAAAAAAAAAAAAGAATGAATTAAGCTTGTGTCAACTATCAAGTGCATCAATGTATTGGATACGTTAAAATTCGAACACGTGTCCAAAAGTAGATACATCTTCAAATCCCAATATTTCCAGTGCAGTATAAATGTTAGTATAGTGTATAACTCGTCGTAATATTACCTATGTGATAGATAAATTAGTATCCATTTAAGTTAGAGGATCTTCATATTCACCTTCGACATGCATTTTTATTATCAATCTCCATTTGAGAGCTGGAAATTTCACTCTTTTAGGGCAATGACAATTTAGAGGTATAAAAAAGCAAATTTAGAATTCAAATCTTCCGAGTCCTACATCTTGGGGCCTAACTAGGAGTACTGATTATGAGTATGAACAAGCTTTGAGCTTACTAATAAGAAAAAGTCTAATGCCACAATTTATGCCACAATTTGCCCATATGGCGAGTTATGATTAGTAGAGGAATAATAATGGATCTATGTGGGGACATCCCTCCTTCGCCAACCACAATTTCTCACATGGGCAAGTTGTAGCCCTACAACTATTCCACTAATAAAAGGAAGAGAATTGGCATTTGGCAGCAACATTGAAGTATGACCAACCTCTGAGCTCATTGAATGTCTTTCTAGGACCCACTCCACGTATGACGAGGACTCTAGCTGTCTATTAGACCGCTTTTAAGATTGTAAAGCAAAGCAATGCACGCCCATTGTACCTTTTACTCTTATTTATTGGGTCTTGTCATCTTGTGTAATTGTGCTCTCAAGCTCTTCTTCTTCTTCTTCTTCTTCTTCAGTTAGCTACTTGGTTTTCAACAACTTCTTCGAAAGTCCTTAGTCCTTACCAACTTAAACCACTCCACAAGCTAGGCTCTAGCTAGAGAGAAGATAGAGCTGAGCATGGATAAGAAAGGTGGCATAATTCCTCCAAAGAGAAAATTGGTGAAGAGGATGATGTTTGATGACATAGTCAAATCCATAGCTACCCTTCTTTGCTCCCATCACCATCTTTCTGAAAACCTCAAAAGATCACCTAAGAAGGTGAAGAATATGAAGATTTTCTCCCATGAAGGTCATCAATTGTCTTCTCGACCATATCCAGATGATCATTATTGAATCACAACGCAAAATGTAGTCAACCTAACCTCTATTACTGGCTCCTATTTGTTTTCCTTTCCCCTTTGGCTATGGTCTACAAGATTAGTCTTAATTGTAGTTCTTCATCATATTATAACTCTTGCTGTTCGATTGAATTTCAGCGTGTGGAACACTTGTGTACCATGTATAATCATAAGGGCAGTCCCTGTCATTGGACAGAATGTCCATTTACCATGTCAAAAAATTAAAAATATAAATTATCTTTCTTGGTTTGAGAATTTCGTCCTTAAAAAGCTTCTTTTCTTTACAAGTTTTTATTATGTTCTTTTTTTAAGTCGTGAAACACACAAAACAAAGTGCTCTTGCCTTTTAATTTTATTTTACTTAGCTAATGGTACACAAACTAGGTGTTTTTAGTTTGTACCATACATTTGGAACCATGATATCGTTTGTCTCGAATTCCTAAATCTTAACCTTTTATTCATATTCATAAAGAATGATAGAGATTAAAATTTAACAATCATGATCATTACAATGATATGATCACATAGAGATTAGAGACACCGTACATTTTTTTTTTTTTTTTAATGGAAACACCATACAATTTAAATACAAATCCAAGTGTACTTTTGGTCAAGGATATTATTTTTTATAAGAATATGAAAAGTAGAGAATATGCTTAAAAGACCGATACAATCAGTGCAAGTAAGCAGACAAAGGTTACTTATGGACCCAATTAAAGCAAACCCAACCCCCCACCCCCCCCCCCCCCCCCCCCCAAAAAAAAAAAAAATTATGGGGCCTGGGCCTGTAGTCTCCTCTCTCTCTCTCTCTCTCTCTCCCCCCTATTTTATTAATAGAAATTTACCCACCCTTAGTTATTTTCTTATGGGATGGAATAAAACTTGTTCACATGGACTTGTGAAAATTGAAATGTAAGTGACGAACATTAACTAAAAAGTTAGAATATTATAAATTTTACTATATAAATATGGTATAATTAAATTTACAAGATATATTGTAATAATTATTATTTAAAAATAAAAATAAAAATTATAATTAATATTAGAATTATAATTAGGACAAAGTTTGGCTACAAAATCGATTGTAACCTTAGACTACAAACTCACTTAATAAAATAAATACTACTGCATATTTTGAAAATCTAACTATTGAATTACATGTTTTTTACGCTCTTAATGCACATGTCAATTTTTGTGTCAATCGGATATCATTTACTATATAATTTATAATCTTATATTTTACACATAATTTTAAATTACAAAAACTTGCAATTTAGAAATTTATTGATGACATGGTTATTGATCTTTAATTTTCTTGAAATTTTGCAAACATAGAGTATATAAGAAGAAGATGCAATCCAATGATGGATTTGTCAAAATTCACCTCTAATAAAAAGATATTGAGTGAGTTTGTAGCTTAAGACTACAACCAATTTTGTAGCTAAACTTTGTCTTTATAATTAATACTAGAAGTTGTAATAGAGTAATTTTTCTTCTATATTTGTTTGGGGCTAAAACACAAATAACATCATAAAACTGTATTTCATAAGTAGATATAACATGGCTTGATGATTGACTCAAGTCATATCCAATCAAATTTGTTAAAATATCCTATATAATTATATAAGGGTAAATTACATAATTAGTCCTTATCATTTACACTACATTTCAATTTTGCACATAACCTTTTAACTGTGTCAATTTGGTCCCTAACCTTTTCAATGTCGTGTCAATTTAATCCTTGTCGTTATCCTTAGATGGAAAAATTTGATGTGTCAAACGGAATAATAAAAAATCATTTTTCATGCCGCATTAACTACTAATTGTACTGCCATATCAGACTTCAAAAAAAAAAAACCTAATTAAAATGTTCACACCTGAGTCACTTAAATCCCTAAAAGTTTCTCTCTCGTTAGGCCACATCTCCATCTCTTCTTCCTCATCTCATCCTTATGCTCACGTGAGTCAAGATCTGAAGTTGTAGATGGCGACTTCAGCGGCAAGGACTTCAGCACGGTGGATGGATTTGAGTTTGGAGGTTTTAAAAAAAGGGATTTTCATTAGGGGTTTAGGTTGTTTTCAATTTGTTTATGGCTATTCCTGTGGGTTTGGTGGTTGTACTTGTGGGAGTTGACTTAACATTAGTTGATAATTCACTTGGTGAGGAATAAATTGAAGTGGTAAGTGTAAAAAAACTAAGTGTAAGCATGTTCTAATTGACTTTATTGTTTTCCCAATCACCAGTAGATCTGATTCTACTTGTCAATGGAAAACACTATAGTTGCATATTAAGCATTCAAATTAGGGGATGATATCAAGGAAGGCAATATGAAAATAGTGGGCACCAAGGGGGAAAATGATAAGCAACAAGCCAAGAAATATCAAAAAGTATTCTAGATAGGAAGCAATCTTAATAATAGGTGCCCATAAATTCAAATTTCTAATTTTCCTTTTTGTTTTCCCCAACTACCAATAGAGTTTCTATTTGTAAATGAAAAACACTTTAGTTGCATATTTAGCATTCAGTCACCTTCTCACCTAGTTGCATATTTAGAATGAGGCGGAGATGAAGATGTGGACTAACAAAAGGGTGAAACTTTTAGGGATTTTTCAAATTTTATAACCATTTAGGGAGATGTAACTCATAGAACATTTTAATTTGGTTTATTTTTTTTAATCTGATATGGCGGTACAGTTGGCAGTTGATGTGTCATGGAAACTTATTTTTTATTATTCCACTGACACATCATATTTTTTAATCCAAATGATAACGGTAGGGACTAAATTGACACAACACTTAATAGGTTAGGGACCAAATTGACATAATTGAAAGGTTAGAGACCAAATTGATATATGAAGTAAAGGATAGGGACTAATTATACAATTTACCCATTATATAAATATACTCTTTGTGAATCTCTCTTAACATTCAATTAGATATAAATTTTCCAAGAGAAATTCATGGTTAAAAACACCCATCTCCCGTTGTAACTATCAAATTTAGCACAAAATAATTATTTATAAATTTAATAATCTCATAAGTAATATCATTTTCCTTTGCCCAAAATTTCTCTCCATAACGATTAAAAAAAATGACAAGATCTCCCCTAATTATTAAATTCTAAAAAATAACAAATTCACTTGCTTAAATAAAAAAATTATATATAAAATTGTAGGGACAAGGCCCAAAAAGGGTATTTTAGACCTTGGGCCTTATTCGAGAACGTTGAAATGTCCGAGGAGAGCCAAATTGTAGAGGGATTCCAGCTCAATGCCTCATGAGTAAGAAAGGAGTAAAAGGCGGTCCAAGAAGGAATATCTCCTCGGCCATGAAGAACATTACTCCAATATGTATTCCAACAACAAGAATAACCTCAATGGAGGCACCAGTATTAGATGCATGTTACATAAACACGCAAGAAGGAAGGAGACCCAAAAATATCTAAGGAAAGGGTGCAACCTCCGCATTAAATGCACTGCATCTACTTTTCTAGCCGCATTTATGTGAAGAAAACTCATGAATAGTGTTTCCTTGGTCACTGCAACTCACAGAGAGACCAGAGAAAATATCTGATGGGACAAGTACTCAAATAGCAACCTAAATTATCGACAAGTGTAGGGTAAAGATTGTCCAAGAGGGACTATATAATAAGAGAGACCCTCCACGAAAAAGAAGAAAAAGAGGAACACTGTAACAACTAGAATTGCACTTGAAATCAATTCCATTGATCTATGCAAATATTTGCCTCCTCAGACAATGCATTCATCCAACCTTACGTGTTTTGTTCTTGCATGATTGTCCTTCAAATCCATCACAGCCGTTGTTAGATTCACTAGAACTTAGTTTTTTTACTCACTTTCTACAAATTTATTGTATTGAGCTCACTAACTCCCATCCCATACATATTGGGTTTAGACTGTAAACTGTGCCCTTACAAAAATAATTTTGATTTTTATAATAACAAATTTTTCATTAAAAAAATTAATACAAATTTGAAATTTAAATTTATATATAGATATATATATATATATATATATAGAGAGAGAGAGAGAGAGATGACATCATAAATAACTTCATTAATATGTTTATATTTATAGAAATAGATAAAGTTTTCATTGTATTTTTTTTTTTGTCCTCGATTTTCATGCAAAAGACTCAATTTGACTTTGACAACTACGACTGACGTTATTTCCTCAAAATCATTGCAAATGGGGTCAATGGTATCAATTTAGGACAATTAGATGGAATGAAACCTGGATCAATGATTAGAAGCACTAAACCCTAGCTTGGGTGATTGTTGAACTAACTTTAGCTACAATCAACTAAGTCCAACCAAGAATGACCCAAGGTCCAAGTGTCCAACCACTTCAAAGCCCCAAAGAAATCTCCAAACCTTTGTTTTCCTGATAAAACCATGTCCCGAGACTTTTTTACCAATGTTGACTTGATTTGACCACGATTGATCAAAGCTTAACCAAGATCTCATTAAAAATCAAACCTCCTAGCATTTTGTGAAATTAGATTTCACAAATGTAAGAATAATCAAAATTTTAAATTGGGGACTCAAGAAATTAAGATGTAACTGTTTACAAAGTGACAATAATCATTGACTTTGTTTCACTAGCTATGAATGGTTTCATGGAGGGGTTAGATGCTATAATATAATAGGGTCTTGTGATAAATATTTGATTTAATAAAACCTAGAGTGCAACCAAAATTTTTGAGTAGAAAATTTTTGTTAATGATTGCTTTGATCTTATCATGGGTTGATAGGAGGCCCAAGACCCATTGGAGTTAAAGTTTTAATTTTCCCTTTAATCCCCCTGCAAGCCACATGACATGACTAAATCCCATTTGGACTGGCCCATGAGCTGATTCATTATATGTTTTTTTTTTTTTTTTTTGAGAAATGATTCATTATATGTTAGACATATAAAAGAAATGAGTTTTAGTTATTAAAAAGGAAAAAAGAAAAAAGAAAAAAAAAACTGATCGCTATTGCATTACTTACACGCCTACATCAACGAAGAGAAGAAAATTTTCTCTTCCTCTAAGCGACACAGCTAGGGTTTGTTGATAAGGAGAGTCCACTCTATTGGGATCCTAGTGGTCATTGATGAAGATCAAGACGTTCTCAAGATAAAAAATCTGCAACTTTAATGTTGCTTTGAAATCTATTGCATGGTCCTTTCCAGGATATCCAAGTACGTACCAGGTTTCTCCAACAGAAAATTACATTTTTATTTTTAATTCACAATGGTTAAGAACTAACACACAAATACGGTTCACATAATAATATAATAATAAGCTAAATAACGTTTATGAACTAACATACAAATATCTTCACATTATAACATGTAAAATCGAGGGGGGATCAAGTAGCATGTAAAATTGACAAAATGCAATCGATTAAGATTGGGCGGGACTAGCATGATATGACAAACTCGCAATTAGGAATGGTACGGTTACATTAGTAGCAGCCCAATTTCCTAAATAGTTTTTTATTTATTTTTATGACTTTCAAATTAAGTACAATAAAGAAATCATTAATTAATGTTTAAAGGAAACAATTTTTTTTTTTTTTTGAGAAGAAAAGGAAACAAATTAACTTTATGCAAACTAGTGTATTTTAAGATTAAAAACCAAAGTATGGGTTCTAATAAACCTTATGGAAATTTTTGTAATTTCCTTCATTTTAGAACGAAGCAATTTCCATTTTCTATCATGTCAAAAGATTCAAATTTGACAATTAGCCAAATTATTAGTTGGAGTAGACAAGTAATAACATGATAGCACAAATAACTATAATAATTAAATTAAAAAAAAATATATATATATATATATATATATATATGTCCATGAGTTTGGCTTTGGCATCTAGTATTTTTTTTTTTTTTTTTTTTGCTGATTTAATTAATTATTTGCTAAAAGATAAGATAAAAAGTTTCTTATATGGGATTGAATATCCTTAACTTCTTTCCCCTGGGAAGATTGCGATATTTTTTTTTTTTTAATAAGTGCGATTTTTTATTCATAAATTCAATACATCTTGAGAAATATAAGTGTCAAGAATGCTAGGATGGTCCTCGATCCGGACAATAAACAAAGTCACAAAAATCTATCAGTGTCACACAGGAGTACCACCTCTGATTGGTGTTGTCTTTTTTTGAAGAAAACTCTGATTGGGCTTTTGTGTGGATCAGTCAGTAATGCCTATAAATGTCCTACCCTCCACAGTATACGTTTGGGTGACCTATAAGTTCAAAATGGCACAATCTCTTGGGTTCAAAAATCTGGCCCCAAACTACTGGGCCTAGTGCAGTAAATCTTTGGGTTTGAGCGCCCCGCTTGAGTTGTCTAGCTAGTTCAGATATTAATTTTCGAAAATTTTCAATTTAACTAGAAACATTTTTTTCCTCAATCATTTGAAAAGACATAAATTTATTCGTAGAAAACTTTTTAGCATCCTCATCCTCAAACTCATACCGACCATTAAGTTCATTCCATAAATATTTAGCACAAATAAAATGCCAATAATTATCAAGCAACTTGTTAGATAAATCACATTTAATAGTATGAACACATAATTTATTTGTTCTTTCCCACTTTACTATATTTTTAGGATCATCTTTGGGTTTAGGCTTATAAAGGACCCGGTCAATTTTGGTAAATTCCAAGATAGGCAAAACCCTTACATTCCAACGTTTAAAATTATTTCCATCAAAAGCCTCAAGTTTTGAAATTTCCAAAATGACCTTAAGAGAATCAACAACTTGTTTCTTCATCTTCGAAAAACAAAATTCAACTTTTAAGACTGTTGGAAAATATATATATGAAAAACAAGTTTTGATTAAACAATATAAACCCTAAAAATTAGCAATGACAAAAATAAATAGATAGAGTTAAAAAGATCTCACAAACTATAGAATCATGCAAATTGCGTTGTTCTTAAAGGCTAATTCGTGTCACCCAAAGTAAAACTCGGTGCAAATAGCTCTCTTGGTTGAACAATCCCCCAATATTAGACTATAACAATTTCTTCAAGTTGGACGCACATCCAAGCAAGAATAACCAAGAAAAACCTTATTTGTCTTTCCTTAAAACCAAAAAATTGATACTGAAATTTCAATGGAGGTGAGTAAAAAATAGAGCATAACAGAAGGAGAGAGGCGGTTGTGTGTAGCTAGAAAAACTGAAGAGAAAAGAGTGAAAACGAAGGGTTTTATAACAAAGAAATAGAGAACATATAGGCTGCTACAACGGTCACTATGCATGCCCAACGAGTAGCCCATTAAATGCCCCTAACAGGCTACTTGGTTGCTTGGTTAATGCCTAACAAGTTGAATTGAATTGGGCTAGATGTAAAAGAAAAGAAAAAAAGAATACAGCCCAAGAAATATATAAACAAAGCTAAGCCAAAGCCTAAGACCAAGACCAACACCTAGCTCATTATTTCCAAGTTATAATATAAGATGTGAAAATTGAAAAGGTTTATAAACACATAACAAGGTTCACTCCTAACCAATGTGAGACACAAAGCAAAGGCTTAAGGTCTGTTTGATAATGTTATTCTAATAACGTTATTTAAGTATTATGACAATACGTGTAGATAAAAAAGTATAGTTAAAATATGTGTTATATTGTTTAAACAATACAACCAATTTTCTCCTTAGTGTTTGAATTTTGAAATACACACACTCCAACAATATATATATATATATATATATGTTTGAAAAATACACGGAATACACTATTTTTTTTCTCCCCTAATCGTAATCTGGTGCAGTTTTGATCAACAGCGTGATGTTGTGGATAGCAATCAAGCCATAAGTGATTTGCAAGAACGAAAAAGTAAAGAAGAATGTCTAGAATGAAACTCACAGAATCAAAATATTTAGGTCCATACTTTAATATTTAAAATTAACATCAAAATTTTAATATTTTTATTCATAATTTTCAAAAAAAAAAAAAAAAAAATTCTTCCACCTAGTAAGTGGATTCTTTCGTGGCCCTTAACCTTACTTCCTGTGCTTGTGCTATGATTGGTTAATCTTAAAATATTCACAACATAGACTGAGAAGAACTCAACAGGAAAAATATTAGTTTAAATCTTCACCCAAAAAAAAAATATATATATATATATATATATTAGTTTAAACATTAAAAAACAGAACGAGCAAATGTGTCAGTGTCAAGACCATGTTATTTTCAGTCCATAAACAGAAAAATAACTACTCCAACATTTGCAGGTCTAGATTCTTAGCTAGATTAGATAACTGATAAAGTTGGTTGACAAAAGCCGCAATGCGGGGGGCCCAGTCTGGCATGAGGATGTCCCGGTCAAATTCAAATATACCACTTTTTCGCCTATCTCACGTGCACTTGTTTGTATTCAATTCTGACAAAAATCAAATTTGTCCAGAGCCCACCACTCCATTTATAAGGATAAATAATAAAATAATTTTTTATTATTTAATTTTTACTTCGACAGAAGAGAAAGTAATAAAAGGGAAAATATTTTAGTTTTCACTTTTCGCTTTTCACCATTTGATTTTTAAGGGTTCTTAACTTACAATTTTGCCCATAAACTTTCACAATTATCTTTATTTTCATTCAAGCGTAAACGTAAAAAATCATTACTTTTTTTTTTTTTTTAATCATTTTCTTTCTCTTACAAATCAAACGAAGGAAATTTTTTCATTTATTTTCTCTTTGTTTCTTGCCCTATATTTGGTTTGAAGGTAGAGAACTGAAGAGAAGAGAAAATGATTCAAGGGGGAGGAAAAAATGTGGACTAATGTGATAGCTAGACTTCTTAACAAATTTTGTTCATTTCTTTTTCTATTGTTTTATCCAACCCAAACATAGTGTTAGTTTCCTATTGTACATGAGAGAAATATTTTATTTTTTCTTTCTTTGTCATTTCCTTTCTCTTCCCCTAGTTGCAACTAAACAAAGAGTTAGAGTTTAAAGAATATTTTCTTTTACCTTTGTCTTTCATATCCTTATTCTTATTCTTTTGTCTTTTTTTCCCTTCCCTTTCTTCAAACCAAACATAATCTTAGGCTATGTTTGGATTGAAAATAATAAGAGAAAAGAGAAAAGAAGAGAAGGGAAGAAAAACTATCTCCTTGGTTTGGTTGGATGAGGGTAGGGAAGAGGGATTTGATTTGGAGTGAAATTTTTTTACTGGGTCTCAAGATTTTGCTTTCAACCCAAATTGGGTAAAAAGGGAGAGAGAGATATGACATGACTTTAGATTTTTTTTTTTTTTTTCTATCATAAAATTATTAAATGTAAACCAAACAAAAGTATTCACCATTTCTTACTTCCTTTTCATCTTATATCCAAACGCACCAAATGAAAATGTTTTCTCTTTTCCTTTTTTCCTTTTGATTCCCCTTCTTTTCCCCTTTTCATTTTTTTTTTTTTCCTTCTCTTAATTACAACCAAACATAGCTGTAGCTATGGTATTGAGAAAAATAAAAGAAAGAGAATTTACTTTGTTTGAAATAAAAATAATAATAAATAAATAAATAAATAACTTAGTAGTAGAAGAAGTGAGCCATGGTAGGTAGGGCTAAATTCCTGGATAGGGATTGGTCAAACTAAGAAATCCAGGGGGCCTGTGTGGACCTGTGGTGCGTTTGAACTTTGAAATTCTTTTTCATGCTGTCTTTAATTGAGTTTGCTAATTGTCTGTGCTATCTATTTATTAACAGTTGGACATGGTGTTGCTGTGCCCGAAAGTTTAATTGGGTTGACTGGTCGTCATGTATGACTGATCTTGTCACTTCAACTAGTCCCATATATAAGACAGCTTTCATTAAGAAAATTTTTTAGTCAAAAAAATCCTTAATAGTGACTTTTTATGTGTTAATTTATATTTGTTTAGTGTGGAAGTGAGTTTCTTGATACAGAACGAAAGAGAAAATTATGGTAATCTTGTTAATAATTGATTTTTTTTTTCTTAATAGAAATGAGGTTTGGTCCCAAATAGAAGCCGTATAAGAAGGTTCATCAATATACTTTCAAAACATTAGTCCAAAAACAATAATTGAAGGTAAACTATTCCAAACGATCTATATTTATTCAACTATTTAACAATAATAAATCCAAAAATGAGACATTTTCATCATTTTGGTGATAGTTCAACTAAGTTGTAACATAAGTTTCAATTAGCTCGATTGATAAAAAAATTTATCATCAAATAAGAGTTTGATGATTAAAAATTCTCATAAGAAGCGGACACTATCATTTTTGCCAATATCAAATATTCTCCATTTTTATATATACCTAAAGAGAATGTTCTTAAATTATTCTTTTTATCCAATTCCCTTTTAGTAATGCTCAATTGCTCATAGAATGGAGTGGTGGAATTGCACGGTCAAAAAGACAGTGAAGTTTTCAATTATACAACTAAAATAGTCGAATAATTGTTGTCTTCCAATCCACTCATCGCCATTAATTGGTGAATAAATCAAAGTTATTAGTTTCGTTTCGCTATGGTTGGAGCAGTTGAACTTGAAATATTTCATACTAACCATTCAATAGATACAGTACATAAGGGGAAAAGATATGATGATAATCTAAGGTCAATGCCAAAAATATTGAGTCTATAAAAAAACTAATGATTTATCATGATATTTGATATGGGAGTATTGTCCCTAATCAGAATGTTGAGTCAAAGTTTACTAGTGTCCTTCTTTGACCATCATTTTCTGAATTGTTTACGCATTTTAGTATATTACATTGAGGTAGCTTTTTCTCTCACATTTAGACTTTGATTCACTTGCAGTACTGAATTAATTAATTGGATTTGATGAGTCACTTTAATTTTTTAATTGATATTATTTATGTATTTTATAACTGAGCTTTGGGCCTTTTAGTCCCTAGAGAAGAGGAATTGGTATTACTTGTATATTTCTTAGCAAAATAGTTAACAAACCATTGAAATAATTACAATCTCAAATAAAGGTAACTATAGTGTATATATAACCCTTGGAAATTCTTGGAAAACTTTATAATAAAGTAATTTTCTTCGATCATGATAGATAAATAATATCCTGAATGCTATGATATTGATAGCACCAGTAAATCCAGTTCATAGCATTTAGGATCAGCTTGAATTAGCCTTGAAAGTCTGTCTTTAATATCCACTGACATGCATTTTAATATCATCCATGAACTTTTGAGAGCTGTAAATTTCACTCTATGGGACATGTAAACTTTAGAGATGCAAAGGCTACTTTAGGATTCCAAATCTTCCAATTCCTACATGTAGGGGTACTTATGAGTCATAAAAAAGTAGTCCACCCATCTTTCATCTAGAGAAATACAATTAACAAGTGGGTCAAAGAATCTTGTTAATTTATGCTCAAAAAGTCTATTATTAGGAGCCCACCTTATAAACCACGTATTACAAGACTGCAAGCTGTCATTAACTTTCAAGATTGTGATTTATGTGACTTAATGCCAATAAACCCATAATACGTCTTATTTATTGGGTATTTGTGTTGTTGTGCTCTCATTCTCAAGCTTCCTCTTCACTAGGTACCCTTTTGTTCTCAACAACATCAAAGCCCTTACCAACTCACTTCAAAGTACTCTCAAACCACACCCATATAAGCTTAAAGCTTTAGAGATGGAGCTGAACATGGATGAAAAAATGGTGGGAGCTGAAGTTGAGCCATGGTTCAAACCAAAAAAAGGTGGCTTAATTCCTCCAAAGAGAAAGTTAGTGAAAAGGATGATGTTTGAACTCATAGTCAAATCCATTGCTACTCTTCTTTGCCTCCATCACCATCCTTCTTCTTCTTCTTCTTCTTCTTCTGAAGTAGAAATGACTTCAACCCCTCTCAAAAAATCATCTAAGAACTTGAAGAATATGAAGATTTTCCCCAATGAAGGTCACCAATTATCTGCTCCACTATATCCAGATGACCATTCTTGAATCACAACACTCTAATATTAGTGGTTCCCTTCTTTATCCCCCACTTTTGGCTTATGGTCTAAGAATGTGTAATTGTAGTACTCTACTTTATATGATAACTTATGCTGTTCCATTGGACTAATTGGGTTGTAAATGAGCTTGTAGACCCTATGTGTATAGTCATAATGGCAATTCCTGTCATTGGAATTTGGATAACAGTTAGTGGGGGTACTTTGTAGCCTGTCTATTTAATATGTAAAATATTATGTATCTTTCTTGGTTTATGCATTTCTATTAAAAAAAAATTACTTTTACATGTTTCCTTTCCCTTTTTCGTTGTGACACATAAAAGGGTGCTTTCTTTGACTTGGCTAATGGTATTCGAATGAGGCATTTTTAATATACATATGGAATATGTTTAGTAAATACTGATTTGCTGTATGGAATATGATATTATTTGTATCGAATGCTTAAATCTTAATATTTTATTCAATCCTTGCTTACATCAAAAACTAATTAGTCTTTTAGTCTGATGATAAAGAACACTCATCAAGAGCGGACGTCATACGTTGAAATTCTCTCCCAAAAAAAAAATATTTTTTTCATAATATTTTCATAACAAATTTTAAGTAATGAGTATTACTGTTTCCTCAAAAAAAAAATGTTACTAGTTCTTATTTGTACATATCATTGACATCACTTTTTTTATTCACCAATAACATTTTGTCATTTAAGATTTATTGTAAAAATTTTATAGATGTACTATTACTCAAAAATTTATTCCCTAAAAAATAAAAATAAAAATTTGTAGGAGAATATATGGTAAAAATTAGAGTATTTACCTATAAAAGAAAAGAGAAACTAGAGAAAATCTGTGGTGGTAAACTGGTAAAGGTTAGGGCCCACTTACTAGGAGCCAAAAAAAATAGGAGAAAGAGAAACTAGAGAAAATCTGTGGTGGTAAACTGGTAAAGGTTAGGGCCCACTTACTAGGAGCCAAAAAAAATAGGAGGGGATTATGGTATCCACAAATCTCACTTCCTTGATGGAGAGAGTGACCTCTCTTATTTTATTAGTAGAAATTTAAACACCCTTGATTATTTTATTTTGATATATAATTTGAACTTGTTAATGCCGTATTTCTTAAGTAATTATTAGGGGTTCTTAAAATAAGATAACGTAGCGTTTTATTTTCTCATATTTATAAAATTTAACTAATAGAATTTATGGAAGAATCTACCACGAAAA
The DNA here is from genome assembly GCA_030445155.1 of Quercus variabilis. NCBI lineage: Eukaryota > Viridiplantae > Streptophyta > Magnoliopsida > Fagales > Fagaceae > Quercus > Quercus variabilis. Next base: position 31,154,151 of record CP129453.1, on the reverse strand, counting down.
TGAGAGGGAGCACCAACTTACTATGTTCCGACATCATATAATAATTTCCTTTTTTCTTTTTTCTTTCTTTGTGTAGTACTCTAAAACTTGTGTAGATAGGAAGTCTTTTATATCCCATCAAAAAAAAAAAAAAAGAGAGAGAAAGTCTTATATATATATATATATATATATATGAGTAATCAAGCTAAATATGTCATAAATGCAGTGTTTTATTTTTTTAATCTTGGGGGGCCTTTAATAAAATTGTGTTTATTTTTCACTTTTAAATTATAAGAAGGAAGTGGGTTCCAATTAGCTTAATTAATAAAATCCTCAATGGTTATATTTTGGATATACACTATTATTAGTTTCTTTAAGTAATGTTATAGATTTTGTTCTATTCTGGCCAGAATGGATGAAATTTCTTGTACCGGTATGTAATCTGGAACCGGAATACCCATTGTTCCACCTTAGATCAAATTCCAACCAATTTCAGGATGTTTCCATCGATCCAGTGAATTTCTGCCAATACCAGCCGAAATTAAAGATTCGGCCAAAATGCACTTTGAGTTTTTTTTTTTTTGAATTTTTTTTTGAATTTTTTCATCTCATTTTAAAGCTCAAACATATGATTGACATCAGATCGGTACCAAATGACTTGTTAGGGGAAAAAACCAGAGAAGAAGACAACATAGATTGGTAGCAAATGATTTTTTAGGGGAGAAAAAACCAGAGAAGAAGAAAACAGATTGGTATCAAATGATTTTTTAGGGAAGAAAAAAAAAACAAAGAAGAAGAGAAGAAAGCAAAAACCCAAGCTATGTGAAGTTGTGAACAATGCTCAAGTTTGCTTACCGTTTTGACACTCTCTTCGTCGAGGCTTGGAACTTCCAGAAAGATAAAGTGTTGAAACTCTAAAATGACAAAATGCACGTGGGTAATGGGTGGGAGTGAGCTTCCTAGAGGCTTCATGAAATATCTTAATGGGTGGGGCTGTTTGGCAGGTAAGTTCTAACACATTTTCGCACATTTTAAACAACATTATACACATTTTAACACATTTTTTCACTCACACGTATATCAAAAACATTCAAACAACATTACTCAAACTAACCAACCAAACAACATTACAAAAGAACTTAAATCTGAATTTAAAAAAAAATAAACAATCTTTTTTTTAAGACAAAAATTATTATTTTACTAGGTTTTATAAATAGCAATTAGTAAAAATATTATTTCATTAATTATTATTGTATAAGTAATTGTTATAAATTTTGGGATGTGATATTAATGTTAAGACTTAAAGAATAAATTATACCTTTATCGCCACGTGTCCTTTACTGCATTGAGATAGGCCACTGAATTTGGTGATTAATTAGTCAAGGCTTTAAATTGGCCATTTTAGTAGATTTTGCAAACATAGTCATCAAAACAGGGATGGAGTACGCAAATTTACCTAGTTGGTATTTGTTGCAATTGGTGGATGATATTAGGAGCTAATGATTATAGCTGTTTGTTTAGGTGGATCCAATGTGATAAAGAATGAAGTGCCCATTGTCTAATTAAATAGGGAAATGCTAACAGATGCCGTTAAGACAATGGTAAACAATCCGTTTAAAGAAAGTTTTAATGGGGAAAAAAAAAACAATTAATATTTTGACAGCTTTTTTAATTTCTTATAAAAGTGGTGTCAAAACTTTCCTAAAATTGATTGTTAACCATTGCCCTAAGGGCACTCGTTAGCATGGCTCAATCAAATATGTATTTTACTTTAAATTTTTTGGTGTGCCTTAACAAGGTACTTAAGCTTGAAGGGGAGGAAAGGGGTTTGGATGGTAAGTAGAACATTCTAAATACACTAAAAATAAATGCTCAAGTCCTCTCAAAAAGGGTTGTTGATGGCTCGGTTATTAATAAAACTAGCAATGTAATATGAGTTTTACTAATGTTTTCCCTAAGCGCATATATTAATAAATCATTTTAGAAAACTTTTTTATAGAAAAATTAAAAAGTGATTAATTGTTTTAACTGTTTTTTCAATTTCTCATAAAAAAATTTCTAAAGTAAATTATTAATTTATGCCCTAAGGGCATACATTAACCAGACCCATGTAAGATATATATATTTTTTGGGTATAAATGATATTTTTCTTAAAAAAAAAAACCTTTTTTTTTTTAATTTTTTTAATAATTCTAGCCAAAATTTGTGTGTTTCTTTTTTACACAACCAATTTTTATCTTAACCTTGGTTTATTAATCACCTTTTTCAAGTTAATTGAGATGGTTATTAATGAATTAGTGTTACCTCAAGATTGTTCTCAAGATATTGTTACTAGCTTAAAGTGATATTTGACCTTAAAGACTAGGATCTGGAGTCGAAAAATGCCTACCTTAATGGGACTTCTAAAATATGCAAAGTTAACAACTAAAAAAAAAAAAAATCCTAAATGACTAAGACAACTTGCAACACATCGAAAAGCAAAGAATTCGAAGAATCTTGATTGGAATTAAACTAAGGCATATCATCTGGATTAATTTCATATCACCGGAATTCAATTAATTCAATCCTAATTAAATTCTTCATTTACTGTCATGTGTCCTTTACTGCATTTTTATGCCATGTGTCCCATGTGGATTATAGGTCAATAACCTCTTATAATCGTCAGGACAACTTCACTTTAACATCTCCCACATTTTCTTAGAGCATTAGTATTAGGGCTTGTAAAACCCCCAAAATGGTATATTACAATCCACAAAAACTAAAATAATGCTTTATCCGGATTTCTATATCCTAAAAAATTTACAGTACTACTACAGTAGGCTCTTATATATGCAACTTACTATAGTAGCTTGTATTTCTGTTTTATTCGTACAACCTCTCTCTTCTTCACTTTTTCTCCCTATTTCACTAACTTTGGGTTTAATTGGGTTTTAGGTTATATTATTTTATGAGAAAGGATTTGCTGCAAACAAAATGAGATGGCAACTTAGGAAACTAACATGTGTCCTAGGCCATGTGCATGTCACATGACCAGCCCAATTCACTTAACCACAGTTACAAATTAAACCACCAGCCTCTCTCTCTCTCTCTCTCTCTCTCTCTCTCTCTCTCTCTCTACACCAACCCAAGTAAAACAAAACCTCTATCATCTCTCTCTTTGCAAGCCTAGCTCCCCTTTCTCTCTCTCATGCCACCAATGTTCATCGCCACCACCATCCCTTGGCAGTTGGTCAACTATTCTTAATTAAGCCAAAACACTCATTTCTTTCTCCATTTAGCCTTACTCTTTTACAAAAAAGGGAAAAAAATTGGGTGTGTTGACCCTTGGTTTAATTGGGTGGATCATTTAGCTATTGTCAAGGACGTTTTACAACAAAGGCTGAAAATGCGAGAACGGCCCAAATCTCCCATTAGATTCTTTAAAGGTGTTTATTGTGGAGAATCAAGCCCAAAATTCCAAATGTATAATGAATAAAAGGCTAATGGTGCTTTGACAAGAGAGAATCAAAATGCTAATAACAAAAGTGCAATAAAAGCATAAAAACATAACAAGTCTAAAGTTCGATCCACAGTTACCAAGAAGAGGAAATTGAGAAAGGTTGTGAGAAAGAGAAAAAAGGTTCCCCTGTACCCATATTTCCACCCTTACGTTCAGAATTGAGAGAATGTTTCTTGGCTTAGTGGGTTTTTACTCTCAAGTTTCAACTCTATGGGGGAAAACGTGGTTCAACAGGTCTAAAACTTAGACCCATAGTCAGTGAGAAGAGAAAATTGAGAGAAGTTGTGAGAAAGAGAGGGAAGGTTCCTCTGTACCTATATTTCCACCCCCAAACTTCGAATTGTGAGATTGTTGACTGGTTGAATGGGTTTTTGCTCTGAAATTTCTGGTATGTGGGTAAAACGTGATTAGTTGATTTTCAATCTAATTGAGGCCTTTTGTATTGAACTTGAGGTGCTCAAAGTGACTGTTTTTGGTCAATAGAAGAGACTTTGAACCCTACGATATGAATAAAAGAAGTTATGGTCAAATTTGATTTAATTGGGTAAGAGGGATGCCTTGATTTTTGCATATTTTGGGAAATAAAGTAGCCTAAATTCATGGGTTGATGCTTCCTAGACATGGCAGGTCCTTGGAGATTTCATTTGGTTGTTGTAGCAGACTAGGCCAGCCACTTATGGTAAGTTATGTGTTTTAGGCAAAAAATGGTATAGTAGAAAAGTTGGGCTACAGTTACCCAAAGCATAAAAGCTATTTTGGGGTGGACATTTCAGGTACAAGACCTCTACCATAAGCCTAAGGTGCTAACAGTGTCCCTTGCTCACTTGGTAGCATGTATGTGTTGGGCTCATGCAAAATGTCCAAAAGGAACCGACCCATACTCTTCAAACTACACTTACTCAATTTTCCCCAAAAGTCGCATGGGCGTGGGCCATGCTTAAAAGAATAAAATATAATATAATACATGAATTGAGCCCACAAGAAAGTTGAGCTTGGTTGAATCGGGCTTGTACGAAATATGTCGCGAAAATGAGTATCAACAATTGTAAATAAAACATTTGATTTACTTCAAATTACTTGTGTAGAATTGTCAAGGTCAAAAGAAAAGAATTATTTTTGGGAGGTTGGGCTTAAAAATGGGAACTGAGAATATAGAAATTAAATTCAAAAAATTAAAAATCGAAACCTAAATCTACTCATTGAGAAGTTTAACCAAATCTTAAAAAAAAAAAAAAATTTCTACCAAAAACCCAAAATTCTTTAAACTCATCAGCCTGAGCAAGTCGGGTAAAAGATCAAAAGCACAATAAAGAGTGGGTTCCTTTCTTCCAAGTTTAGTTCCATGTCCATATTCACTAGATTCTTTTGAGGAATGAAAGGAGCTAAATTCTAGGTTTGAAGAAACAAAAGAAGAAGAAGAAAAATAAAAACAAGAACAAGAAGAACAAAACCCAAATTTGGATCCTAAACCCTACAACCCATTAACATGCTTGGCGTTCTTATCAAACTCAAAGGATAACATACTTGAGTTATTTAACTTTGCTTCATTCTAAATCTCTAAATCTAGTGGCTTTGCAAATTAAAAAAATGGTCTTGCTGTTTTTTACTATAATTTTTGAGGATGTGAGCATAGCTGACCAATGGTGGAGAGACTTTAAGAGATAGAGTAGTGTTGGATGACAAAGTGAGAGATGATAGGGGTTTTGTTTTACTTGGGTTGGTAGAGAGAGGCCGGTGGTTTAAGTTGTAACTGTGGTTAAGTGAATTGGGCTAGTCATGTGACATGCATATGGCCAAGGACACATGTTAGCTTCATAAGTTACCACCTCATCTTGTTTGCAGCAACTCCTACAAACATGTTTGCAAAAAATCTTTGCTCCTATTTTATTGTGTAGATATATTATTTTAATGTGCTATATAATAAAATAAAAGTTAGGATGTTGAGTGCATTGTAAAATTGGTATAATAGATAGAAGGACAAAGTTTTGATATAATGTTAGTTATAGTCTAAAACTACAACCTTACTTAATATCATTAACATTATTACATATTTCAAACATCTAACTATTGAATTGCATGTTTTTTAAGTTCTTAATACATGTGTCAAATTTTGTGTTAATTGGATATTATTTACTATATAATCTATAAGATTATATTTTGTGTATAATTTTAAATTACAAAAACTTGTAATTTAAACAAGTTATTGATGACATGCTATTGATCTTTAATTTTTTAGAAATTTTGCAAGCACGAAGAATATAAGAAGAAAATGTAATCTGATAGTGGATTTGTAAAAATTAGCCTCTAATAAAAATATATTGAGTAAAGTTGTAACTTTTAGTTACAACCAATTTTGTAACTAAATTTTATCTTAAATAAAATAGCTTTTAAGATAGTAAAATAAGGTATTTTGTAGAAACCGAATACCAATGCTTTTAATAACGGCTAATATCTAATGGTTGCATTAACTGCTTGTTACGTGTCTGATCATGTCATGTGCCTTTCACGTGATATATAATAACTGCACGCTTATGCCTGTTTTCACTTTTCATAGGTTTTGTTCCTTGGAGCTTCAATTATAATACCGGAGGTTAAAATTAGGCACATATTTACTCACTAAAATTGGTATTTGGCCCAATACTCATTGCAATTAATTTTTGAGTCCAACATCAGTACATAGTTGGATGCGTCATCGAACTATTTCAAGGACAGTCAAACCCTCCCAAGCAAAGCCTACCCATTTCTTTGTACCCTAATTTTTCTGGTTGAAAATTGAAATTTTGAAGAGATGAAATTAAAATGCGAAAGGAAGTGGGTCCTCTTGTTAACCTTTTTTTTTTTTTTTTTTTTAAAAAATTTATAGGAAGTTTCCACGAAATGTCCACGAAGCTTCGTCCAAAGACGCAATAAACGTAAATAAGGAAAAAATGGGATAAAATTAAAGTGGCTGTCATCCTTTTTTATTTTTATTATTATTTTTTTTATTTTTTTTTTTATTTTTATGAATTTAGAGGTAGAATGCTCTTCTAGATGGTTTAAAATATAAAACATATTTGACGGAATTGCAATTCGTCAAGCAAGAGCAATTGACCAACCCATTTTTTTGTCCCCTAAACTTTTCTGGTTGAAAATTGAAACTTGAAATTAAAAAGTGAAAGGAAGTGGTCCTCTTGTTAACCTCGTTTTAAATTTTAAAAAAATAATAATAAATTAAATTCTGAAGCTTCCTCGAAATGTCCACGAAGCTTCGTCCAAAGATGCAAAAACATATACTCTAATGCAAAAAAGGAATAAAATTAAAGTCTGAGGGGCTGGGATCTTTTTATGAAGTATAAGAGGCGTAAAAAGGGGGCTAGGATCTTTTTATGAAGTATAAGAGGCGTAAAAAGATTGCTCCTCTAGGATCTTTGGATGGATTTTGCAATTTGTCAAACCAAGATAAGGTTGTAGAATACCAAGTCACAAATGCCCACGTTTCAATTGTGTTTTATTTGATTTTAGCCACAAAAAAAAAGGTGTTTTGTTTGATGATTGAACATTCATCCACCATAAGCACATGGGACAGTTGGCCACACCTGTCAACAAAATTTATTACAGTATTTTTTAAAAAAAAAGTAATTTTAATAATTAAAGGGTGAAGAGCGAAAGTTTATTATTTAATATATCTACGTGTAAAGTTTAGAAAAAGTTCAATTAAAATTTAAAATTAAAATCTAATTTTACTTCATATGTCTAAATTTATGTAAGTATTACACTATAATTATTCACTTAAATTTGTGCCATGTGTTCACTTAAGATTTTTATTTTTATGTCAATTGTGTTAATGAGTGCAAAATATTAAGAATCTAATATTAATGAACTATAAAATAAATATAAAAAAAAAAAAATCCAATCACATATACTTAATAAAAATCACCACACAACAAAGATCATTACATGTTCTATCTTATTAAAAAAAAAAAAAAACTCATAAGTAGTATTAAATTTAGGTAAAAATTTTAATGTGTGACTAATTATGTTTACTTTAAAAAAAATTATTTATCTACTTATTATTTTGAGTTTCAAAAGTTATTTTAGTAATATATTTAGTCTACTTATCAATTTGTGGGTTTTAATTAGTTCAACTGGTAAAATCTCTGATGATTGAATAAGATATTTGGGTTCTAATTATTTATAATTTTATAATAAAAATTGTGTTTAATTTTAAATATATCTATATTTGGGGCCAAAGAATTTGGTATCCTCGCCCCATTTCATGGTAGGCCTAAGGCCCATGCCCAAGAAGGGGAAACGCCTGAGGATAAAGCACGAAAGCCGAAATTGTCTAGGAACCTTGCCGAGGACGATCCTGTCCTCGGCCAACCGAGACATGGAATTAGGAAGTGACCACCGAGGAAGCATGGTAGAGGAAAAATTCCATGATGAGCTGTCACCTCCACATTAAATGCGCACAGCTAATACTCTGGCCGTATTAATAAGGAAGTGACCCCTAGGCGGCACCTCCTCGGTTACTGCGACTCACAAGAGGTCTGGTAAAGTGGCTGATGGGAGGAGTTGTAAGGGAAAAGCATGGATGATCAACAAGTGGAGGAAAGAGATCCTTGGAGGAGGACTATATAAAGGGGGAAAAACACATTGAGATGGGGGGATGGATCCCCTCTAAAACAGGACGACTAATGAGCTCCTCGGACCGGGCCGAGGACAGACTCTTAAGGATGGTTTCGGCTCGCCGGCGTTTGACAGTGGAAAACATAGCGATTGCCCATTGTCTGCGTACTAGGGCCTAGTTCTTGAACCCGCTCTCTACAAATTCATTATACTAGGCTAGTTGGGCTTGAGTCCACTTACTCAACTGTAGAAGTGCTTAAACCCAGTCCCTACAATTGGCGCCGTCTGTGGAGAGAGCTTGTGCGCTAGCAAGCGCAATGGGCGATCGTTCCTAGGTTGCTGGTTTACAGAGGGCTAGGTGATCTTTCGTCACCGCCAACGACACCGATTCCGAATCCCATTCAAAAAAAGGAAAGCAACAAACAACGACGCATTCGCTCAAGAGACAATTATCGTAGAAAAGTAAAAGACGTAAAGAAAAGGAAAAGTAAATGAACATTACAACCTTTTTATTAATCAAAAATATAATATATACATTGTACAAACAGAGGCTTAGACAGGCTTGTTTTAAAGCCAACTCTACAAATAAAGGCCTAGACAGGCCTGTTCGAAAGCTAACCCTAAAAAGGAGGGCTCAGGCAAGCTTGTTTTAAAGCTACCAACAACCCTTGGGCCGGTGCGGGTGGTGCTGGCACAAAGAGAGGAGCAAATGCAAAAGCGCCTAATGGCTCCTCCCTATGATGTTCCCCTGATGCTCCCTCAACCTCATGATAGTTAGGCGTTAGAGGCGGCAACACTCGGACACCGGACGTGACATAATCTTGCAAACCTCCATCAGCGGGTAAGCTGGGTGCGAGTCACTACCAACTTGAAGGGCAAACATGGACACGTACCGGAGAAAAGTGTTATATACTTCATGGACCTTCCTCCTCACGACCGGACCTGATACCATCAGGATGACACCCAAGCCTTGCCACGCTGGAAGTACGACGCGAACCATAATCGCCACGGCTCTTGATCGAGGATCAAGAACCCTTGGCTTGCTGGCCCTCGCTCTCATCCAGAGCCATCCCATTTCTCCAAGCTCTGATCACAATTCTGGCAGGGTTATCGAAGGGGCTTAAAAGGTTTAAGGATTATGTTTCTCATTCAACTAAAAAGTTTGTGAAGTGTGAAGGGATGATTCCCCCAAAAGATCTTATATAAAGGGTGAAGGTTGGTGGGAATTGGTCCACACAGAATTCAAAGGAAGAATTATCAGCGACATTAATCCTGACTGAATTCCAAAGAGCCCATCAACCGCTGATTCTGTATTAATCCACAAGGACATTAATGAGGGCGCACCTCGCACACCGAAGCGTCAGGCGCACAACTCGAATAGTTAAAAGACGCCTCATAATCAAAGATGGTGGGAAATTAGAGCGAACGAAGGGCTACTGCCACACGTGGGGACAGAGATCCGAGCCGCCCCTATCCAAGGCAGCGCAGGACCAAGGGCCCAGTCTGAGGAGTAACCCATTTCCAGGGAAGCGAGGCCGAGGTCGTCGTTATGCTAAAAATGAACTTCCCGAGCCTGAGGACGAGCTTCTTCACTCCAGACAGAAGAACATAAGCGTTAGGCTGAACCAAGGCCTTGCATGGTCCTCGGATTCAAGCTTATGGGAAAACTAACCACTCCAAAAATACTTGGGTACTAGATTGAACCAAGGTCTTACATGGTTGTCAGACTCAAACCTATGAGAAAACTAGTCATTTACAGAAGAACATAAGCATTAGACTGAACCAAGGACTTGCATGGTCCTTGGACTCAAGCCTATAGGAAAACTAACAACTCCAAAAATACCTGAGTACTAGATTGAACCAAAGTCTTGCATGGTCCTCGAACTTAAACCTATGGGAAAACTAGTCACTTACAGAAGAACATAAGCGTTAGACTAAACCAAGGCCTTGCATGGTCCTCAGACTCAAGCCTATGGGAAAACTAATTACTCCAAAAATACCTAGGTACTAGACTAAACCAAGGTCTTGCATGGTTCTCGAACTCAAACCTATGGGAAAACTAGTCACTTATAGAAGAACATAAACGTTAAACTGAACCAAGGCCTTGCATGGTCCTCGGACTCAAGCCTATGGGAAAACTAACCACTCCAAAAATACCTAGGCACTAGACTAAACCAAGGTCTTGCATGGTTGTCAAACTCAAACCTATGGAAAAACTAGTCATTTACAGAAGAACATAAGCGTTAGACTGAACCAGGGCCTTGCATGGTCCTCGAACTCAAGCCTATAGGAAAACTAACCACTCCAAAAATACCTGGGTACTAAATTGAACCATGGTCTTGCATGCTCCTCGAACTTAAACCTATGGGAAGACTAGTCACTTATAGAAGAACATAAGCGTTAGACTGAACCAAGGCCTTGCATGGTCCTCAGACTCAAGCTTATGGGAAAACTAACCACTCTAAAAATACCTAGGTACTAGACTAAACCAAGGTCTTGCATGGTTATCGGACTCAAACTTATGGGAAAACTAGTCATTTACAAAAGAACATAAGCGTTAGACTGAACCAAGGCCTTGCATGGTCCTCGGACTCAAGCCTATAGGAAAATTAACCACTCCAAAGATACCTGGGTACTAGATTGAACCAAGGTCTTGCATGATCCTCGAACTCAAACCTATGGGAAAACTAGTTACTTATAGAAGAACATAAGCGTTAGACTGAACCAAAGCCTTGCATGGTCCTCGGACTCAAGCCTATGAGAAAACTAACCACTCCAAAAATACCTAGGTACTAGACTAAACCAAGCTCTTGCATTGTTCTCAGACTCAAACCTATGGGAAAACTAGTCACTTATAGAAGAACATAAGCATTAGACTGAACCAAGGTCTTGCATGATCCTCGGACTCAATCCTATGGGAAAACTAACCACTCCAAAAATACCTGGGTACTAGACTGAACCAAGGTCTTGTATGGTCCTCAGACTCAAATGTATAAGAAAACTAGTCACTTACAGAAAAACATAAGCGTTAGAGTGAACCAAGGCCTTGCATGGTCCGAAGACTAAAGCCTATGAGAAAACTAACCACTCCAAAAGTACCTGAATACTAGACTGAACCAAGGTCTTGCACGATCCTCGAACTCAAGCCTATGGAAAAACTAATCACTTCAAGAAAAACTTGAGTACTTGACTGAATCAAGGTCTTGCATGGTCCCTGGACTCAAACCTATAAGGAAACTAGTTACTTACAGGAGAATCTAAGTGTTAGACAGATCCAAAGTCTTGAATGGTCCTCGGACTCAAACCTATGAGGAAACTAGCTACTCAAAGAAGAACCTAAGGGTTCGGCAGCACCAAGGTCTTGAATGATCCTCGAACACAAGTCCCTAGAAGGACTGACTATGCTCAGTAAAGAAATAACCTAACATAAGCCCATAAGCATCACTTAAAGCATTCTGAGGCACGTTAAACCTACCCCCTTAGCATAGTCAGCAACTAATGGCTTTCCTAAGCATTTTTTTACCATTTATAGTATTTAATTCATGTGATGTAGAACCAATATTACGGGGTTATTCCCTCAATACTCAACCCTGGGATCATGAAGCTAATAATTAAAGCACCAGGCTACATAAGTAGCCAAACTCATCACAACAACAGTCAATACCAGGTAAAAAAAGAAAAAAGAAAAAGGGATTCATGCATTCAACTTGAAGCATAGCATTATAGCACTTAAAAAAAAAAAAAAAACCAAAGGGAACAAACAAACAAACAAACAAAAAAGAAGAAAACTAACTAACTAAAACTAAGTATAAAGTAGGAGCTAGCTAAGACAGTTTGTTTCTTCAATTGGAGCTTCACTTCCCCTTGGGAGGCTATCCAGAGGTGTCCTCGAGGTCCTCGGGGTCCTCGGAGCTCTGATCCAGGGGAACAGCCTACAGAGGCATCACTTTGAGAGCGGTCTCCTTGGCTGAATGTGCAACTTTGGGGAGGTCCCTCTCAACAAGAAGAACTTGGGAGTCAACAGGAGGGGCTTGAGGACTAACAGGGGGCTTCACCACACCCCCAAGCGTTTCTAGGTTATCAGCTTCTCCCTTCTCTAGCACCCCTCAATGCTCGACCTCCTCGGCAGGATTACCAGTAGAAGTGGAATCCTTAGCAGCATCGGCCTGGTCCCCATTTGCCATTTTGAGGGCGGTGTCGGCTTCAGAGGTGGTAGAGGTAGCCTCTCGAATGGCAAGAGGGTAGTACACTCTCTCGGCCCTTCTAAGCTCAGACAAGGCCTCGACCCCAGCTTGGTCGAGGGCCTCATTCCATGTCTCGGAGCAATAGCGTTTGCAAACCTCAGGGACTTAGGCCTTGAGGGCGGCCTCAATCTCGGCCACTTCCTCAGCAAAGGCCTCTTCTTTTGCTTGCTCTTTAGAGCTCTCGGCCTCTGTCCTTGCAAACTCAGCCTCTGCTTCAGCCTTCAAAGCCTCATCCCTGGCGTGCTCGGCAACAGCCTTAGCCCCCACTGCCTCAGCCAACTTCTGCCTTTGGTCAGTGATGTGCTTCTTGGCACTGCTCAGTTGGCCCTTAGCGTCTAAAAGGCGCCTCGTCTAGTCAGTGGCCTATTTTTGAGCGCTTTCAAGGCTCGACACTACACTATCTCTCTCCTTCATCACCTCCTTTAGACTCTCCCTAGCCTTCTTGAGATCAGCCTCAGAGGTCTTAAGGGTCTGCATGGCCTCTAGGCGCTTGTCGCGTTCCTGATGCATGGCCCTGCCCTGCTTATTGGCCTTCTCTTCTAGCATGTAAGTTGCCTGGACAGCCTGCAAATCCAAGCAAAACGAGCGATAAGTTGGGAACTAAGGAATAGGAATCAACGAAGTCTCAAGTGACGGATGTCTTACCATGCCTAAGTACCTCTTCAGGTTGAGGACGATCTCATGACCCTTCAGGTCTACCAATTGGGCCATATCGACGGGAAGTAGCAGGGACCTCTCTAGCGCATCAGCCACATATGCGTTTTCACCCCCTTTGAAGTCCCTAAGAGAGGCATTATCCATTAAAGGCTCCCTATGGAGCAATGGAGCAATGACCCAAGCCTGGGCCTCAGACGGCATAGCAACCTCTCTTCCTTGGCTCTAGTGCCCGGTTTTTTGCTGCTTAGGGGGCCACCAAGCCTCGTCCTCTTTCTGGGGAGAACAAGTCCTATCAACTCCCACGAGCCTTTCGCCCTTGGGGCCCTTCTTCTGCTGGGGATTAGAAGGCTCAGGCCTTGATGGCAAACTTGGCTGAGGTGGAGGAGGAAGTTTGGACTGGGAAGAAGGCGACCTGGTCTGAACAGGTTAAGACCTAGGTTACGGAGGAGGAAGCCTAGATTGGGACTTTCCTAGCTCATCCCTCCCCGATTGATCCTCGAGCAGATCGAGTAAGCTGGTCTGGTGTTGCCTCTTAAAACCCATCTCGGCCTTGGGAGAAGTCCTTGTAGAAAGAAGGTCCACCTCGGTTAGATTAGGATCGCCTGAGCCACCGCAGGGATCCTCAACTAGGTGGACTTGGTCAAAAGTTCCAAATTCTCCTTCGGATGGAGCCGAATCAGTAACTTCTTCCTACTCTCCTAGTTCTTCTTCCTCGGCCTCCTTAGCTTGTGCAGAGGTAGAAGGACCTGCCAACGATGCACCCTTCGGAGTAAAAGACCCTTTAGAAAATGAAAACCCTTGCTCCGTTACAGTTATGCTGCAGAGCTGAGGATCTTTGGCTTTGATCACGTGCTTCAGTACCAAGAACGACTTCTAGAACGGCTTGTACCCAAGGATCTTATGGGCGGCTCTAACTTGGTCGTCAGCCTCGTTCACAGAGATCTCCGCCCTAAGGACCTTTTCCAAGTCCTCCTTATTAACTAGGTTAAAATGACGCTCAAAGGCGTGTGGATCTGTAAAAAAGAAAACATGTTCCTGTCAGCAACCAAACAAAGCAAACCTACAGCCCGAAAGACTAGACCCTCTCCTACTCAAAGTACCCTCCCTAGTGCCCCTCTTCTGTCGGACAATCAAGGTCATCGTGCCACTCCCTGGACACGATGAGGAAGTCTTTGTTCAACCCCTTACTGGACTCAAGAAGGCACTGAATAAGCCAGACCCTATCATCCCTTGTCTTCATATAATAAGACTTGCCCTTTAGTTTTTGGAGGTTATAGCACCAATTTACATCGTGATGGGTTAATCTCAACCCCATCTTTTCTTTCAAGGTGTCCACACAACCCAGAATTCTGAACACGTTGGTGGCGCACTGTGTGGGGGCCAGCCTAAAGTACCCTAAGGTAACCCTTCGTTACTGGCCCCATGGGGATTCTCATACCACCTTCAAGGAAGGTGATTATAGGAATCGTGACCTCACCCTCCTCCCTCCGAATGTGCCATTCCCCTTTCGCGCAGTACCTCAAGCCCACATTACTAGGTATCCTATGAGTGGCAATGAATTCCTCCATTGCCTCCTCGGACTCAACTAACTTCTTAAACCTACCCATCTGGAAGAACAGCTAAGTGACTCAAGGAAGAGCATAAGGAGGAGAGAGAGACAGGGAAAGAGGAAAACTTACAGAAATGAGGGATGACATTCGAAACACTCTTTTTTAGGATGTGAAGAGATGCGAGTTGAGTTGAAGAACTTGACCGGATTTAGGGTGTGTACATGAGACCCCTTGAATGCAAGAGTAAAGAGATGAATCGATGCAAATGGGTATATGCCCACTCACCAAAGATAACTGTGTAAGGCTTCCCGCCCATAATGGCGAACAACCCTCACTGTTGGATCACCATCACACCATTGAACGTGGAGAGTATAAAGCCGCCAAAATTTAATGCAGGTGCGTGCCGCATATCAAAGTGCCAAAAGCGTACATCAGACAGACGAAAAGACTCCAAATGTTGACCTACAACCAGACTAGACAAACCACAATAAAAGCAAGAGGATATCCCCCGTTTGAGGATCCGGGCAGCAGGGTTTTGAGGGGTTATTGTGGGACCAGAGAATTTGGTATCCCCGGCCCATTTCATGTTAGGCCCAAGGCCCATGCCCAGGAAGGGGAAACGCCTAAGGATGAAGTGCGAAAGCCCAAATTGTACAGGAACCTTGCTAAGGATAATCCTATCCTCGGCCAATCAAGACATGGAATTAGGAAGTGACTACCGAGGAAGCATGGTAGGGGAACAATTCCATGATGAGCTGTCACATCCACATTAAATGCGCACAGCTAATACTCTGGCCGCATTATTAAGGAAATGACCCTTGGGTGGCACCTCCTCCGTTACTGTGACTCACAAGAGGTCTGGTAAAGTGACTGATGGGATGAGTTGTCAGGAGAAGGCATGGATGATCAACAAGTGGAGGAAAGGGATCGCGTTGAAGAAGGACTATATAAAGGGGGAAAAACACATTGAGAGGGGGGGATGAATCCCCTTTAAAATAGGACGACTAACGAGCTCCTCGGACCAGCCTGAAGACAGATTCTTAAGGATGGTTTCGGCTCGCCGGCGTTCGACGGTGGAAAACGCGGCGGTTGCCCATTGTTCGCGTGTTAGGGCCTAGTTCTTGAACCTGCTCTCTACAAATTTATTGTATTAGGCTAGTTAAGCTTGAGTCCACTTACTCAACTGTAGAAGTGCTTAAACCTAGTCCTTGCACTATACATATGCACATGTTATATTCTATTTTTTTTTTAATAATTTAACTAATTATTTATATTTTTATAATAAAAATTATGTTTAATTTTAAATATACCCATGCCTTTGCATGGATTACATACTAGTGCTAAATAATAACTGTATGTGCCTATCATGTGCTAGATTTGAATACTAGTGATGAATTGAGGTTTATTTCACTTTGTTTTACTTTTATGTCAAAATTTTTGACTAGCTTTATAAGTTATAGAGTCAATAAAACTAACTTTTTGAGTTTCAAAAGTTATTTTAGTAATATATTTAGTCTACTTATTAATTTGTGGATTTTAATTAGTTCAACTGGTAAAATTTCTAATGATTGAATAAGATATTTGGGATTCAATCTTCGCATATACGAAAAACTGATTGATGTTTTGATCCAATAATAAGAAACTATCATTAGGCACGAACATTAGAGATTAAAACTCTCAAAAAAAATATCTACTTATCAATTTGTATAACATTTTAATAAAATGAATTCCATAAATAAATCATTTTAAACTGTCATTGAGGATATGTTTGGTACGCTGTAATAACTCCTGTAATGGAATAGTTATTTATGTGTAATATCAATTCGGTCATTTAGTTGCATTTTTATTACATGGATTAGTTATTACATTGGAATAACTACTTTTTAAATTGAAGAATAGCTATTCTTCTTTAAGATGGATGTAATAGTTATTCCTTAATGAATATAATAAGTTTTAAAATTAATATATTTCTAAAAATATAAAATTTTCTTATACATCATATTTTACAAGTTTTTCATATGTGACAACCAAACTTATGAATAGTAATAATTATTTCATTACAATATCTTCTATTCTCTGTAATAAAAATTATTATTCGTAATATAATTTACATTTTTAACGCATCAAACGTACCCTAAATGAGTACGTTAACGAACAAAACTCAGGTCTTGATTACTAAGATGATCCATCAGACTTCCCCACCGCAATCCCGGGGGAGGTGTACCTTGGTCTGTCTTATCTACCAATTTTTAATGTCACATAAAGTGTACACAGACCATTACTGTCAGAAGTGAGGCCTGCTCTATTCCCAAGAATGTAAGAAAAATTCTTCATTTTCTTTTGGCTTTTTATGTTACTTTCAAAATTCTTCATATGTCATATCCTTTAAGAATGATTTAATCATATATATTTCATTAATAAATCGTCAATGAAAAGTATGTCATGTGGCTTACTAATGGATGGAAACGTCACTTATGACGTGTATCTTATAATATGACCTTCTATATCTAAAATAAGTTTTAAAAAATAAAATATATAAAGAAGGATGTTTTTATTTATTTTAAATATATAAAATAATAGATTTTTCTCCAAATCGAATATCTTGGTTTATAAATATGTCAAATAAATACCCCGAGAGATTTCTTATTAGCAATTATCAGTGGTATAACGGATGGAAGTTGTTTGATTGTCCCAATCATGCAGTGTAATTCGAATAATAGAAAATTAAGAGCGTGCGATCATAAAATTATTAAAATTAGAAGCATGTTCATAGATTTAACCTTTTTTTATTTTTATTTTTATTTATTTTAGGATGGCCTTACCTCAATCAATGATCTCTAATGCAACTCGTACCTCCACCTCTAATAAATATACAATAATGAGTTAGATAAATGTTTTGACTTTTGAACTATTAACTAGATCTCGTTTGAGTGAATTTATTAAAAAAATATATATTATCTATGTTGAAGTTTGAAAATTTTTTATATTTTTCATGAAAATAGTATTAAATTTTTTAAAATAATTTATTAATAATTATCTTCGTTAACATGATCATTTTTTTAATTAGAAATTTTAAAGTACCATTTTTTTTTTAGAATCTAAAGTACCATTGTTGTCTTGCTAATGATGCTTTAATTTTTATAAAAATTTCATACTCCAAAGAGCTAGCAAAGTGAAATGAACCTTAATTCATCACTTATCCTCTTTCTCAAGGATTATGTTTTTGCATTTATTAAATTAAGGATAAAGTTTAGCTACAAAATGGGTTATACCCTAAAATTACAACTTTACTCAATATCTTTTTATTAGAGGTGAATTTTGACAAATTCATGAGCATAAGTTCAGTTCGACACCATGGGTAGAAGTCCCCTCATGAGCATTGGCTTAAAGTGATTTCCTCTTTGTTGCTAATTTCAGTAAATGAAATATCAGATTATCTGATTTTATGTACGGATACCAATTTATCGAATACCTTGGAATTGTTTTTTTTTTTCTTTCTTTTTTTTTTTTTTTTTTTTTTTTTTTTTTTTTTTGGTGATATAAGTCCGGTACAAGCCATTCCCTTTTTATCAAGGGTAAATAGATTGCAAAAGGTCTTCAGCACATTCCTGCAATCAATAGGTTAGAATTATTGTCTTTCTATGAATTAGGATATAAAATGCAATCATAAATGGATTTTGCTAATGTGTGCCATAAAGGCACACAATAATGAATAATTATTCATTTTTAGAAAAAAGTTTCTCAAAAATTAAAAAAATATTAACAATTTTTTCAATTCTCAATAAAATTTTACCATAAATAGATAATTTTGTTCCTTAAAGACACACATTAAACGGACCCTAAATAAATTACCCTCACAATTTTTTTTTACTACTTTCACTTTTTAACTTTTAACATTTTTATTTATTTAATAGTTAAGATTAAAAATTGAAACCATTAAAATAGCATTAAGTGCAAAACTGTATAACACTGAAGCCTAATCAGCCTTTTTATTAATGATTGTGATAGTTTTTACGAGATACGTACTATTGTAGTACCCCCTAAGTTAAAGGTGCTAGTGTACTACATTACTACTACTACTATCACCTAGGATCAGGAAAGCAGTGGCGGTTTTAGGAATTTTTTTTAAGGGGGTCATTTAGAAAGTTAGATTAAACAAAATTTAATAAAAATAAATTTTAAATTATTTAGTTATTGACAAAACAAAAAGTCGCAAATACATAAAATGTTATAATATCATTCTATGAGTTTTCATATTTCGAAATCGTTACATGATAATTCATTATCGATTGTTATTTTCTATTGTCAATATTAATAGATATAGCCATTTTATTTTATTGAGTTTGTACAACATTTTTATGCAATTGTCACTATCTATTTGTCATTATTTTTATAAAAATATTTTAAACTAAATGGCAAAACTCATCCCACTTGCACTACATGAATTATTGACTCACAAAACCACACACATCCATACATCAATAATACACTAAGTGTCTACTTAACTAATCAAATGCTTGAATCTCTCTCATGAATCTCATCTCATCTCTATTCTCTATTTGACTATCTCGATATCTTTGATTCTAAGAGAAGAGAGTAAGTCTTTGTTAGTTGTGCGTATGTGTCTAATATGTATAGTATTATTATTATTATTATTATTATTATTTGTTATGAAGTAATTTGTGTGTGTGAATATGCACATGTATAATGTAAATATAATATAACTTAATATAATTTAATAATTAGGAAATACATAAGGTTTGAAACATGTATGTGTATTTTTATTATATTATAATAATTTTTAGTTATAAAGTTAGTGATTTGAGGGGGAAAAAAAAGTGAATATGTGATCAGAGTGTGCAAGATTTAAGCCAAAGCGTGCAAATATATTTTTAATGATAAATTAAATAGGTAAAAAATATTTTATATATATATATATATATAATATTTTTTTAATAAAAAGTCAGGGGGTTCATTTGAACTCCACTGAAATACATCTAGCGCCGCCTATGCAGAATAGGGACCTTTTTTTTTTCTTTTTTTCTTTTTTTTTATGTTGTTGCCGAATGGTCAGAAAAGGGACTTTGTTTGGGCCAATGTTTGCCCTCAGATAAGCTTATGGGGAGCTTTAGTAATCACATATAGCATTAACTAGTGCCATATACGGATATACCTGAAGTAGGAGATACTATAATGACTTGGCTTTGGAAAATATAAGGATACATCGAATTGGACCATTAGTATGTGGACAATGGCATCTTAAGATGATAGGAAAAGTGAAAAGGCTTGAAAATCATATTTTGTTGCTTTTCTTTTTATAGCTACCGTGTCACTACGCTAGTACCATGGCTATATATATTGTTGTATTAAGTGGTCCAGTATGTGACACCAATTGGTCCAATACGATGGATCTTTTAAATCAAATCACTAGCTAGCCAGCTATTTGCCCACGTTGTTGATAGATATTAATAAGTGAATCACTCTCCCTCTCATAGGAAAAAAGAATGTGAACGTGTATGGCTTATGTTTAGGCAACAATGTTCAAGAAAGCATAAGGGCGACAACATCCTTTAAAGGATATACTTTCTCTTAAAATTATTTATATTTTTATAGATAGTATTTGTTAAATTTTTTATTGTTTCAAAAGTTTAATGGTCCGTTTCGATTGACAAGAAAGGGGAGAGAATAGAGTAGAATTTGCCAAAAATTAACCTATTTTCAGTTAACTCTACTCTACTCTCCTTTATTCTTCCTACCTTCCTTCTCAATCCAAATGGGCTCTAAAGTTGTTAGGAAATGATAAATACAATTATTTAATTAAATATTCTCGATCCATTCACGTGTGGATTGCCTTCCTTGACCTGATGCCTAATGCATGAATATTTTTTAAATGAGAGGAAGTAAGGAAGAGATAGAAAATTGAACTTGGGACCTCCTATTAAATTATAGATTATTCCAAAAATTTTAACTGTTAAAAAATTATTAATTTAACCATTTAATTTAACACTTTTAAATTCATAATATTTATAGGTAGATTTAACAAAGAGTCTAGAGAATATATATATCAAAAAAGTCAAACTATCCAATGACAAGTTAACAACCTCATCGTATTGGTCACGGCCATATTTGTCCTCAGAAATGTGAAGTGCTAATTCTAAGTGCTAAATAGTTAAATAGGTGCCGATATTTATTTTGTAGATATGTATAATAAACCGAAAATGACATTATTAGTTGGTTAATCAAAATAATGTAATTTACGTACAGTCATAAGAGCATTATTATCAGATGTGCCAAATGTCAAATATTTGGCATACCAAATACCAAAAAACATCTCCCATGAGATGTTTTAAATGTTATAATATTCGACATTAATAAATAGTGCACTCTCAAATATGGAAGCATATGGACAAATGTTATAAAATTTTAATGATTTTTTTAATTTCTTTTCTCTCTCATCTCTCTATCAGTATCTTCCTCTCTTTTTTACTCAAACCCTGATCCTTTACTCTGTCAACCTCTCATCTTTTCTTCTCTTACCCTCATTGCTCTCCCACACTGACGCCAACACATCACTTCCATGCCAATCTCTCTCTAGCAATGCTTTTTTTTTTTTTTTTTTTTTTGACTGTGGTTTGATGGTTGGGTTGGGTAATGGGTGAGTTTAGACAGTGATGTGCGGGTTGGCGGGCTCTAAGTATGCAAGTGGGAGTCTGTGTTTATAAAGTCATTTTGTGGCCCTCCACTCTATTAAGTACTGGTGTTATACGCTTACACTCTTGTCCCTTTGATTTAAAGCGCGTGGCGGATAATGGACGGTTCTAACTTCTAAGGGATTCTTGAATCTTGAGCCTCAAGTTTCACTCCTATTGATTCATTGGTATTTCATTATCAAGTTCGAACATGCTTTTTTTGGTTGTTATTCCGTGACATCAGTATCCCTTTTTTTTTTTTGGAGGAGCGTGACATCAGTATCCCAGAGCTTGAATTATAAAAGATAAAATTTCAGAACTAAAATCGAAAGTATCATATCGAGAGAGAGAGAGACACGAGGGGAGAGCAAGAGAAAGAAATGTTGGTGATGCTGAACCCAGATGAGCAAGGGCTAGAGAAGAAGGTAGTGAAGCTAATTAACCCAAGTGAAGAAATGGCCAGGTCCAATAACTCCAAGTGCAAGACAGAGCCTCGGTTCAAACCAAAAATTGAAAGCGTTTTTCCAGCAAAGAAAAGATTGGTAAAGCGAATGATGTTTGATTATATATTCCATTCCCTTGTCAAAATTTTCTGTTCTCCTGGCTCTGACACTGGGAGTCCCTCTTTCTCTGAACCTTCCCAATCCAAAAACAACAACAATGGCTGCTTCAAGATTTGTACCACACCCAAATCATCTAATCCCAAGAAGAGTAAGATTATATACCCCGCATCACGCCCATGATTAATTGTTGTAATTCTGTTTTTAGGCCTTTTTTTTTTTTTTTTAAAGATAAACTGGCAATTGTTAGGCCTTTGTTTATTATGCAGTGAACATATTGTACAATAGATTGTTGATTATCCTTTTTGTTTTTGCCGTATAGATTTGTATCTTTCTATTTTTGTATCATTGTATATATGGTATATACCTTTTTTGTCTTTTACGGCGATCGTTCATGGTGTGCTGCAAGCTTCCACTGTCGTACTTCGATGTACATGTGATTCTTCTAGTACTGATTCTTCTACAAATTCTCATAAGCCTGCCCTGACCACCACCAGAGTTTCATTTGCCCATATGATCGGAATTGTTTCAAATTTTCAATAACATAATCTTAGTATCCATCTTCAAGAGAAACAAACTAAAAATAGAATTGGGGATTTTATTGGAACTTGCAATGTTTCATTTTTAATTGTTTAAGGTAACTCTGATTTGTACTCGGTTGAGTCCACTCGGGCATATTCCATTGGCGGCTGAAGTGTTAACGGTGGTCACAGGACCACTATGATTTTTTTTTTTTTTTTAAATTTTAAATATATATATATATATATAACTTTAAAATGTTTTAGTTTTAAATTAATACTGGTCTTTTGACCATTAAAAAAAAAAAAAATTGACTACCGTAAAAAAAAACACTTGAACACTCTTAATAACATTGAGCCCATTAAAAATAAAATTCAACCCCTCCAAAATTTTTGTCCATTGAATGTTGATAAAAAATTTGTAAAAAATGCTATGTTCATAACATTTTGCAATATTTTTATAACAAATTTTAAATAACAGATTGTTACTGATATATAGAAAATAATTTCAGTTGTAAGTTTAAATTAAAACTAATAAAAACTTACAATCTCGGTTTTGTTGTGAAAGCGTAGCAAAAATATTGTGGACATAACATTTCTAAAAAATTGCTCAAACAAACATGTTAGCCTAAAATCTCAAATCCAACGTTTAATTGTGATTTTTTAAGTTTTGTTTCAATTGGCATATTTTAAAATTTGTATTTTTTTTAATAAAAAAAATGCATACTTTCGAAATAGCTAGTCTGTTAGTATTTACTTTAGTCTTTAATTGAATTTGTTGGGTTTATGTGATATATTTTTTTAAAAAGATAATATATTTTGTTTATATTAGTACTTATTTGGGAAATATGTTAGTAATTGAATAGTAGATCAATAACTTAATAATTGCCTGGTTGTGTATATTGAAAAATATGTAGTTGATAATATTAATAGTGAAACTATCATATTACACAACAATTTTAAAATATAAAAACTTATGAATTTTTTTTTAAAACTTTATGTATTTGAATATGTTTTTATTATGTGCTATTAATATATTCAAGTTTTATTATTAATAAATTTTTTAAAGTTAAGTGTTTTCATGATCACCTTGAAAAAAAACTTTCTAGAGCCGCCAATGGCATAATCTCAGTGTTTTTTTTTTTTTTTTTTCCTTTTCTTTTCTTTTAAAAGAAGTTTGCCATTTACTAAAGAAAAACAAAAGGTTCCAATATTTTATGTAAATTTTATAATAGAGATGCAAAGTTTTAAAAGACTAAGAATTCAAACCCATTTCGAACTTTTGAGGAATGTTCCATCCAAACTTCCTACCAATTACCAAATGAAGAAACTCTCCCGTGGATTATCAAAAAAAAAAAAAAACCACTCACGGAATCACAAAATATGAACACAAAATTAACTTTGGCTTTTTCATTACTCAACCTATTGAGGCCTCATTATGTAGGGATGGCTAGGGGTAGGGTATTTCTGTACTTGACCCAATTAATTTATCCATTGATATTCAATTACCTTACCCAATTAATATCCATATCTAATTGTCACCCAGATTATTTATTTATGAATATCCATAGCCTACTTAAACCCAATTTCTATAAAATCACCAAATAAAATATGCTCAAAAACCACTAAAATGATTAAAATATTCTCAAAATCTCTAAAATAAGCAAAATATCCATGAAACATCTGAAATGACTAAAGTACCCCTGATATCTCCAAAATCACTAATTATGCTCAAAAAGCACTAAAATGACCAAAATATCCCAAAATCTCTAAAATGAGCAAAATACTCTTGAAATCACCAAATATGCTCAAAAACCACTAAAAATTACCAAAATACCCCCTAAACCTTAAAATGACCGAAATAGCCCTAAAACCTTAAAAATGACCAAAGTACCCACGAAACCTAATAAAATGTCCAAAATACCCATGAAATCTAAAATTTTACCGAAATACCCCTAAAACATAAAAATTACCAAAATACCTCCAAAATCTAAAAAAAAGACCAAAATACCTCCGAAACCTAAAAAATAACTAAAATACCCTCCAAAACTTGAAAATTGCCAAAATACTCCTTAAACCTAACAAATGAATTAAATATCCTTGAAACCTTAAAAATGACCGATATATTTCTGAAATCTATAAAATGACGAAAATACCCTAAAAACTTATAAAACGACAAAAATACCCCTAAAACCTATATGATGATCAAAATATGCCCTAAAGCTAAAAAAAATTACTGAAATACTTTCAAACCCATAAAATGACCAAAATACCCCTAAATCTTTAAAATGACTAAAATATAACCAAAACCTCTAAAAAAAATTAACCTGAAACCTCTAAAATTACCAAAAATACGCTGCAACCTATGAAACAGTCAAAATAGCCCTACATCTCTAAAACGACCAAAATACCCTCTCAAAATCTCTAAAATGACCAAATACCCTTAAAACCTTTAAAGTGACCAAAATACCCCTAAAATGTAAGATGAGCAAAATACACTTGAAACCTCTTAAATTACAAAAATAGAGGTTTTGGATTTTTTGGATGTTTCGACGGTATTTTTGTCAAATTAAAGCTTCAAAGAATATTTCAGTCATTCTGTATGTTTTGAGGGAATTTCGATAATTTTTTAGGTTTTGGGGTTATTTTGGTCTTTTTTTTTTCTTTTTTTTTTTCCATTTTTTAGGTTTTAGGGGTATTTCAATGATATTCAAATTTTAGGGTTATTTCGGTAATTTTCTAGGTTTTAGAGGGATTTTGTTAATTTTATAGTTTCAGGGGTATTTTAGTAATTTTATGTTTAGGGTGTATTTTTTTATCATCTTATAGCTTTTAAGAGCATTATTGTCATTTTATATTTTCTAGGGGTATTTTGATCATTTTTTTTTTAGGTTTCGAGGGGTATTTCAATTTTTTTTATTGGTTTCATGGGTATTTTGGTCATTTTATAGGTTTAGGGGGTATTTTGATTATTTTTTGGGTTTAGGGGGTAGTTTGGTAATTTTAAGTTTTCAGCGGTGTAGGGTTCAGATTCGTTACATAAACCCAAAGACAATCAATTTGTAGAGTATGGGTTAGAGAACTAGAATCAGTAAGGGATTAATAACAATGGATCATAACTCTTTAAACAGTGATGAACATTGATTAGTCTGTATACATTGATAGTTTGAAGAACTCTCTTCTTGTTTTTCTTCTTTTTCTCTTTCTCCCGTGGGGCAATTGATAAGTGCTCCCCTCTATTATATAGTCACTCCTACCCTCATCTCCATCATCCACGTGCTACTCATCCATGAACTTGCTTAAGTACCTGTCACGTCAGGCATCTTCTTTTCAGCTCTGTGAGAATGGCGGTAGGTTAAGATGCACTGTTCAGAGGCCTTCTCCACATAAATCCGGCCAGAAAAGCTGTTGCAATGCATTGAATACGGTGGCAGCAGCCTTTCCCTCAAATATTTCTCCATCCTTATCATTCCAGAATATGCTCTGAGCTTATCTTGATCAGGTGGAGTCCTCGGACAGTCATTCTGGCTTTTCTCGTCCTCAATTAATCTATGACATCATGTTAGAGTGAAACATCCTCCTCGGATAGGAGATATCCTCCTCGGATAGCAATGATCCTTCATTATGAGGATCCCACTCCTAGCTGGGCCTTGCCTTTTTCTCCTCTCTCTTTTCGGATGTAAAATAGTCCTCTCGTGGGCCCTCGGCCCATTACCTTGGGCCTAGCCCCTTTTCCCCCACAAGCGGTATTTTGGTTATTTTTAAGGTTTTGGGAGTATTTTGGTAATTTTTATGTTTTGAGGGTATTTCGGCCATTTTTTAGGTTTAGGGGGTATTTTGGTCATTTTTAGCTTTCGAGGGTATTTTGGTCATTTTCTTAGGTTTTTGGAGTATTTCAATCATTTTTTAGGTTTATGGTGCATTTTAGCAATTTTAGAGGATTTTAGGACTAATTTGGTCATTTTCAAGTTTAGGGGCAACTTAGTAATTTTGATTATTGGGTAATTGGGTGGGTTGTTGTTTATCCATAATAATTTGGTTGAGTTGGGTTTGGATTAGATTTAATTAGTTAAGTGAGTAAATGGATAATGTCCAAATCCTACCTGAAAACGTTGGGTAATATCCAAACCATACCCAATCACCTTCTACCTATTAAGAACTGAGTATTACCTAGATTATTTGGATCGGGTAGGGTTGGATATCCATTACCCAATGGGTATGGCCATCCCTACTCTCTGAATTAGAGAAATGAGAAATCATGTGTAACAACATATTGTGCAATGTGTACAAACATGTGTAGACAGTTTATATATCTTCATGTCATGGATGATGGATAACATTATCATATTTACAATTTAACTAAAAAAATTAAAGAAGACCAAAGATTTATGTAAAAATCTTATAAAAGTAACTTTCTGTAGATATGTACACAAGGAGAAAATGGAATCTACACGTAATGATCTAGAAATTATGTGAAAGGTTCTATTAACGGGTGCTTTTAGAGTATTTATTAATGGCCTATAGGAAAATGTTTCTATCCAAATTTTTCTTATATCTTTTTATTATATGTGAATTTTGAAAATCTAACAGTAGAATTTCATGTTTTTATTATATACTCCATGATTGCAAATTTTTAGAAATATCAAAGATCAATAACTTGTTCCAACAATCAAATGTTTAAATTTCAAATTTTTGTACTCTAAAATTATGCATAAAAAATAATTTTATTGATCAAATAGTAAATAACATGCGATTTAAAATAAAATTTGTCATGTATTTTAAGAATATAAATAAAATACAATTCAATGGTAAGATTTTCAAAATTTACATCCAATAAAAAGATATAAGATGCATTTGGAGGATTTTTCTTCAAATTAGTTTGGAGAGAAATCTTGTTTTAATACCATTTTCATGGAAAATATTTTATTTGTAAAAAAAAAAAAAAGTCAATTATTTTTTCGTTTTCTATAAAATGTTTTTAAAATTATTTCATAAACTAGTGTCTTTAGAGCATCCATTAACTTTTCCCTTGTATAGCCCTTGATAAGTTGATGTTATTACGATTTTTACTTTATAGGCCCCTAGGTTTATTTTACAGTAGAATAAATCAACTTCAAATAATTAACAATTTATGAATTTAGATTGATTTACAGGTTAATTGCATTAAATATATCACTAATAAAGTAATATAACAGTAAATTCAACAAAAATAACATAAAACATTGTTGAGGTTCAAAATTGATCACAGTCCAAGGCCCAAAGAAATAGCACATTGGGCTAATTTCATGAAAAATGAAGCTAGAGAAAATAAGAAAAAAAGGGGTTGGGCTCACATAATGAAGAAAAGGGTGAGAGGTCCACAGAATTGTGGTCCAAAAACCCATGGAAGAACAAACCTTGAAATACATAAAGTAAGGGAGAAGCCCAGCCGGCTAGGATTAATAAATCAAACGGAGCCCAATAAAAAGAGCTAGGCCGGGATCCCTGAAGTTACCAGAGTCCGAGGATCCCTGGGACGCGCGAAGTAAGATTGAAACAAATTTAAAAGAGGGATAAAAGACAAAGAGCATGCGGGTCTCATGCTTCAGACATACAGTAGGACCAGAAAGTACGAAGCAAAACGCAAGAGCTGTGTCTCAAGGAACCAACGATGAGAAAACCATAAAAAAAGAAAAAAAAAGAAAAAAAAAGAGGTAATTTGGAGGAGCTTTTAATTTGGCAATAAAGATTCCAACTATTTGGGAAAAATGACTAGGACGGAGTACAACCAAAAGCTGGAAGAAAGGGCCAAATAGCTGAAGATCAGCGGACGGAGGGGCCCTTGAAATGGAAAACCAGCTAGGGGCTTTCCGCTTGGTCGCACCAAAAGCAAGAAGTTATGAGAAAAGGGGAAACAACCAGCCCTTGGGCAAAATTGGCACAGCACGAACTCTAAAGGGCAAAAAGGGGGAAATCACTGGTACCCCGGAACCCTAGAGTTACGCTATAAAAGGAGAGGGGAATCCATGCTGAAGGGATTCAGATTGAGATGGACTAATTTCTTTATTCAGGCGCTCATCACCATTTTTTATGGGTTTCTAAAATAAATATAAAGCCATAGAAAGAGCTCTATAAAGTTAAAAAAAAACAGAGGAACCGCTCCCGATATCCCAGAGACAGCCACTATAACACATATTCAGATTCAAAAACTTCAAATTTTGCAAGTCTGGGAAGCTTGAATAGCTATCAAAGTCTGCAATTTTTGAACTTTGTTGAACCTTGTATCACGTCTTAGTGAACACTGTAATCATAATTAAGGAAAATTAATAAAATGCCTCTCACTAATTTGAGGATCCCTAACTTTTTCTTGTACTGTATTTATTTTGCTGTGCATTTCCTTGCTGTTAAACTGTCATTCAATATAGCTATTTCTGTTTGTTAGTTTATTTGTGTTATAGGAAACTTACTTTATGCACCACTTGATTCTTAAACAGCCTTTTAGCTGCGGTGAACCAAACCCAGTCCACTAAGAATAATTATTTGACCTAGGATCTTTGGGCCACTGTGCTGAGAAAAAAAAAGGCACTCTCACAAACATCAATATGTGGTGACCTTTGAAAACCAATGAAACAAACCATTTTCAGTAAAAAAAAAAAAAAAAAAAAAAAAAAAACCTTGGGAGGATTCAATCTAACATTGGTGAAGCAAATGATGTTTGATTATATAGTCCATTTCCCTTGCCAATGTTCTCTGTCCTGGCTCTGGGAGTCCTTGTTTCTCTGAACCCTCCCAATCTAAAAACAACAATGGCTGCTTCAAGATTTTTCCTACATTTAAATGATCTAATCCCAAGAAGAGTAAGATCTTATACCCACATCACGGCCATGATTGTTGTTGTCATTGATTATTTATTACATTCTGTTGGGGTACTTGTAATTTTTTTTTAGGCCTTTGTTTTTTCTTTGTTTGCTTTTTGTTTTAAAGATAAATTGGCAATTTTTAGGCCTTTGTTTATGTAGTTAACGTTTTCAACAATTGATTGTTAGTTATCATTTTAGTTTTTGATGAATAATTGTTAATTACACGTTGTATGCAGCACGAAGAATGATTCTTAATGAACTTC
The DNA here is from genome assembly GCA_030445155.1 of Quercus variabilis. Taxonomy (NCBI): domain Eukaryota; kingdom Viridiplantae; phylum Streptophyta; class Magnoliopsida; order Fagales; family Fagaceae; genus Quercus; species Quercus variabilis. The sequence continues at coordinate 31,124,745 of CP129453.1, read as the reverse complement.
TTTTTTTTTTTTTTTTGCTGAATGATTCTTAATGAACTTTGCTGCATAGATTTGTGATCTTTCTATTTTTATAGCATTGTATGGAAAACCTTTTTGTCTTTTACGGCGATTATCTAGGGTGCACGCTTTCCACTTTTGTACTCTCGTACTTCAATGTACTTGTGATTCTTCTAGTGGATCAATCAAGTTGATATTGCGGAAGTTATAAGAAATCAAACCCATTACTTTCTTAATCCAAAAAAAATTAAAATTAAAATTAAAATGTTAACTTCTAAATGAAAATCTCAAATCTACGAAAAGTCCATTGAATCCAAATGGTGACAGGGTTCTGAAATCTATCAGAAAGAAATAATAGACAAAGTCTATATTTTTTTTAAATCTAAAAAACTGAACTGCCTTAAGGGCTACAATATGTTTAAATAGTAAAATAATAATCTATGGCAGTTAGAAAAATGGCTAGAATCTCTAATTTGCACTAATCTCATAATTAGGTGATAAAATAGTAATTTTTGCCAAAAATAGTAAAATAGAGATAATTGCAGAAATTAAAAATATTATCTTTAAGAGACGTTCCAAATCAGAATGGATTTTATTTTGAATTTTAAATTAAATTTTATGAAGGAAAACAAATATTATTAAAAATAGTAAAACACTATTTTCAGGGTTATAGCTAAGGAATTCGCCTAAGTTAGGGCTACTCACGACACTCAAGTGTTAATCATAATGCTATTTCCCTTCAACTTGTCAAATTTTATGCAATTCCAAAATTGTCGCCCTTATGGCCTCTACAGACACTCCCATAACCCATTAATCTTGCGCTTTGATTTTCATTGCCCTTAAAGCACGAGCTGTCTGTTTTATATTACAAGTTCACACCAACTGTCAAACTGAGAAACTTGGACTTCTAGTTCTACAAACTCACATAAGCCTGCACTGACTATAGCAGAGTTCCATTTGCCCGTATGATCGGATTGTTCAATAGCATAATCGTAGTTCCATCCTCAAAAGAAACAAATAGAAGCGGGGATTTTATTGGAACTTGTAATGTTTCATCATGAATTTCTTAAGGTAACTCTGATATGTACTCTGTTGAGTCCACTCGGACTTAGTTTTCTTTTCTTCTAAAAGTTCTACTTTTAGTGCTAAACCGAAATTAAACAAGAGGTTTAAATGTTTTATGTAAAATTTAAAACAAAGATGCATTATTTTAAAAGATTAAGGGGGTGTTTGGTAGAGTAGTTTGAAAATTGTTGCTTGTAGTTTTTTGAAATATGTGTGGGTGAAAAAGTGTGTTGAAATTCGTAAAATGCTGTTTAAAAACTAAAAAATGTTGTTTGAAAACACAAACCAAACAGGCCCTAAAAATTTCAGACCCATTTCGAACTTTCGAGGAATGTTCCAACAAAACCTACGATTTACCAAACAAAGAAACTCTCACCCTCTAACGTGACCTCAAAATATGAACACAAAACTTTGGCTTTTTCATCATGACTTTTACTCTACCTTCACCATCACAAATGTCCAAATCGGAGGAATCAATGAGGATGAGTAATGGGTACAAATATGTGCAGACAGGTTTTCTTAACGTCATGGATGATGATTGATGAATCACATTAAAATTTATATACATACAATTCAAAAAAAAAAAAAAAACCTAAAATTTAAGTACAAATCTTATACCCAAGGAGATAATGGAAATTGGAATCCAGGTGTAATGATCCAGCAATTATGTGAAAGGTATAGTTGGACGAGTGATGGTACCGACACCAATAGGCTCACAACAATCGGTAAATAATTAGTTAAAAGTCATTTTGTTTTGAAGGCAACAAAATCTAGTAGGTGCCAGTAAGGCACCAGCCCCCCCTTGAGTCCTTTTCGAACCAATTTATTATATTTTAGTTACTTATCTAATTAATTGTGATATCATGAAAAGGAAAAAAAAAAATGAGCCCTTAATGAATTTTGTGAATCTATCATAATATTCATCTACCAATACAATATATATCAGTGCCATAAAAATTTAAGTAATATGAAAAATAATAATAATCGATGACTATACAATATGTGTATACTAATAATTTACAAAAAAAAAAAAGAAATAAAAAGTAATTCACAGTACCTTTCAACTTTCACACTGATGTGAAAGGATTCAAAAGGAGGGATAATGCCTTACGTCCAAGCATACATACAAGCACAGTTGGGTTCTACAGTGTTTTGTATGATGGAAACTTATAGGGTAGTTTGGACTCTAGTAGTGTTGTGGGTGGGCTCTACACATGGAAACCACCATGAGGCCTGCAGTCATTGTGAGAGCCCTAAGTACTACTTTAAAACCATAGAATAATTAGCCTCGTATAGAGCATGACATGACGGAATAATAGATATATATATATATATATAATTTTTTTTTTAATATAAAGAAAAGTTTGAAAGAAATATATACATGGCAATGATATGGTATTGGTAGATGATTATTATAATAGATGCACAAAAGAAAAACCTCATTTACAATAGTGTTGCAACAATGTATTCATCATGCTAAAAGTAGTAATAATATCTTCATTAAATTAAAATTGAAATTTTTGTAATTTGTTCATATTAACCACAAGACATCTACTACCAAATTTCACTCTCCTATTATAACTATCAAATATATATATATATATATATGACACACGAACAAGAAACAACTTTTTTTTTATTCCATTTAGTGTTTAATCAAATGGGTTTATGTCAAAAATGGATCGATACACTTCAACCCAATTAATAAATAGATCAAGTTTGTATTGACTTGCTTAACCAGCAATTAACTTGAAATGATCTAATAAATATAAATAAGTTTCATTTTTATTTTATGTATATAAATTTGAATTATAAATATAACGAAGTAATTAAAAGAATTTTATTGGTTATACTGATAAATTTGAATTCTAAGTTTCAATTATTAAAACTCTAAAGTTCCTAACTCTTTTACCTAAAACAATGAGAAAATAATTAATGTTTTGTAATTTTTATTTAAATTATCTATTAAATTAGTTGAAATAGGCTATATCATATTAATCCGTTTAATAAAAAAATTATGTTAGGATTAAGATATTTTTATACAATTATCAAATGGATGAGGTGGGTAGAATACTCTTACTTTGACATGGCCTGCTTTTTGTGTTTTACACAATGATCGAGGGTACAAACTTCACTTCCTTACTTCAATATGACTGACCTAGTGGATCAGTCAAATTCAAATTAAACTAGTTGTCAAGGTAGCCTGCCCTGACTACCAGAGCTTCATGACCCTTTTTGACTTGTCGGGCTTGTTCAATTCAATGCCATAATCGATGGTACATCCTCCAAAAAGAAACAAATGGAAGAGGTTCAATTCTGTTTCTTTAGTTGCTTTATGTGTGCTCTTATGGTCAGTCCACTCGGACTAATTTCTCTCTCTCTTTTTTTTTTTTTTTTAAAGCACTCCCCCATTTACTAAAAAGAAACAAGAGATTTTAAAACTTTATATAAAATTTAAAATAGAAACGCATTTTTTGAAAAGATTCAATAGATTCTTAATTATAGTCCCATTTCGAAGAATGTTCCAACCAAACCTACCGAATAAAAAACTCCATGTGACCTCAAATTATGAACACAAACCCTTGGATTTGTCATCATGACAGACTACTCACCAAGAAGTGCTATTGTACTCTAAAGTTAAATTACATTGAAATAAGATTTTTTATAGAATTATTTTGATTATATGAGTGTGGATTGTTATATATTAAAAATCAGATAAGAAAATATAACGAATTTAAATTGTTATACTTCAACTGCGTCAGTAAAATTTGCCAATAATCTATCTAAGAAATGAGAAATTATGTGGGATGTATAAAAAAATATAAGTAGAACGTTTTTCCTGACGTTGTGGAACACACTAAATTTATCATATTCATTACAATTTATCTTTAAAATAAAAAGGGACATAAAAAGAGATGATCCAGCACCATTGTGAAAGTGAGTTCCTTGGACTCTGGATAGCTTTTGGTGTATAGTCGGACGGTTGGAGCTTCATCTTTTTGGCATTGCGTGTGATTTCATTAGCATGGCAATCATTCAGTGCTTTGATTGGGAAAGGGTTGGGAAGGAAATGGTGGACTTGACCGTACGTAGGGTCCGTATTATTTGTTATGTCAAAGACTAAGCCTTTGCAGGCTGTTTGTACTCCATGTCCCTCTATGGCTAACATCCTTTCTAAACTTTAATTTGATTTATGCGTATTTCATAGCAATAAAACTTCATTTCCGCTGCCTAGCTAGCCCTACCTGTCTCTCCAAAAGGAAATGACGTGTATTTCATAGCAATAAGCCTTTTGAGGCTGTTTATTTCTTTCTCTGTGGGTTGGATTTACATGTTGGGTTTGTAATAACATTTTCTCCCCTCAATTGCTAGAAATAAAAATCATGTTAGTTTTTCGGCTTAGTATTTGGATTTGACAAAACTTGTGTATAAAATTTTGGCTTCGTTTGTGGCGGTTCTTAATCTTTGGATATATCCTAGCAAAAATCTCAAGTTGGTCGGGTTGGATTCGTATGATTTCCAATTTTACTTATGTTGGAAAGCAAAGCATCTTTCATCCATCACCAAAATAGGAATAGGACCTAAACGTCTTAATTATACGGAGACAAATGAACCCCATCATGATTGAGACTTCCAGTTGTAGCTGTTGATTAAGATATAAAACGTTGTCTTAAATGGAGAGAAAGGAACCTCATGCATGTATGGTTGAGACTATACATTTTTTGTAGATATTTGATAAGATGCTTTTAAGTATTAAGACATGAATGTCAAAGAACCAAAAATTGCCATTAATCTATCTAAGAAATGAGAAATTATGTGGGATGTGTAAAAAATATAAGTAGAATTTTTTTTCTTGACGTTGTGGAACACACTAATAAATTTATCATATTCATTACAATTTATCTTAAAAATAAAAACGGACATAAAGAGAGATGATCCAGCACCATTGTGAAAGTGAGTTCCTTGGTCCTGGAATTCTGGATAGCTTTTGGTGTATAGTTGGACGGTTGGAGCTTTATCGTTTTGGAGACAGCAAATCTAGTGGCTGGTATAGCACCAGCCCTGACTGCTTGGCTGCTGGAATTTCTTAAATAGATGGTGATTATTTCATAATTAAAATATTATAATTAACTAAAATACAAATAAATATAATAAATGTGTCAAAATTTAGCAATGTTAATTCAAATAGGACTGATGAAACTTGAAGATTTATTACAATAACATTACTTATACGATAACATATTGAATTTATTATGCCCTTGTTGTACTATATGGGCAATTAAAAAAAAAATCTCACTTACAATAATGTTACAACAATGTATTCATAACAAAAGTGATAACATATAATCAATAAAGTGAAAAATATTTGTTATTTGTTTCACATTATTCAGACATTCTATAAGGGAGCTCATCCAGTTCCCACTTCCTTTCAAAAAAAAAAAAAAACACAAGAATTTGGGTCAAAAGGCTTTTTTTTTTTTTGGAGACATTGAAATCAAAAGAAAAAAGAAATTCATATACCTTTTTCTATTTGGAGCCCCACCGGGTCAAACTTTAGGACTACTCTCTTTAAGCCTAATGCCACTCGAATCGTGATGAATAAGTCACCGTATAATCAAAGATATTCCATGTCCTTCTGCATTAGCTTTAACTTTCATCTTCTTGCCCAACTTGAAGAGGAAAGTCATACAGTGTCGCACTAATTTTTCTGTTTATAGAAACTATATAAAAATTTTATCATTGAGTCCTGTATAATTAACGTTGATATTAGAATATTTAAAATATTATTATTGTAGCACTTAGTTTGATACCACATTACTACATAATTTGATTTTATCTTGATACATGAGTGATTAAATCCGTTAGTTAACATTTATTAATACTAGTTAATAAGATATTGTTATAGAGCCCTTATAGCTTAATTAGCAACTCCTGATGTACAAAGTATTTGGAGGATTAAGAGAGAAAGGGTTCGGGTTAAGAGAGAAACAATTTGAATTGTGGAATTAACAACTTATGGTAATTATTTCAACTTTTTTATTTTTATTTTATTTGATATACTATCTTGAGATTCAGTGTTTAGATTATACATATATATATATATATATATAGAAGTTGCGAGAGCATGCAGTCCTTTTAGATTATATATATAAAAGTTGCAAGAGCATGCAGCCCCTTTATTACAAACATTTAACTATTTAAGTAATTGCGTCAACCATATATACTCCCTATTTTCCACACATTTCACTCTCACTTATTACCTTTTCCACCTGTTTCCTTGTTTTTTTTGGTCATCCATTTTTTGCCACAAAGAAAAATATGAATAAAGTGCAAAAGATTTTTATCAAGAAGAAAATTCAAATTATTTTGGATATTATATATATTCCACTTAGTTACACAAACTTGCTTTTATACTAATTTTTTTTTATTGTATTTTTTTATGCGAACCATTCATTGATGAGTTGTAACCAAACTAATTATTCATTGGAAAAAAAAAAAATCAAATTTTCTTCATGATCTTGAGAAAGTAATCCTAACTAGTTATTCAATGGAAAAAAAAAAAAAAAATCAAATTTTCTTCATGATCTTGAGAAAGTAATCCTAACTCACAATTTCATTTCATTCTATACTTTATGTAGGGGCTCCTTTTTCGGAGGTGGGCCCCCGACAATAAATTTGTAGAGTGGGGCAAAGGGTTTGGCTCCGACCGGCCCCTCGCCGGTCTTCCTTGAACCTCTGGTTTGCTTGCTCTACGCTTGGGGTTGCTCCTCGGGTGGCGCCCGAGAAGGCCCCCCCTTCACAAGGGGGGTTCTTTGCCTTATATATCCCCTTTAGCTTGATCCTGGCCTTACAGCTGTTGGCCATCCGGGCTAGTGGCTCAAGACTTGTCCCATCAGACAGGTTCTTTCCCATTCTGGGGATTGCTGCCTTAAGGTTTCTCAGTGAAGGGTCTTGTCACCATTAATGGAGTCTGGAGGGCCAGGCAGAATTGTTAAGTGTGGATGTGACCACCTACTCTGGATCTGCCCCCTTCCTAGACTAGGCTAGGTGTGCCGAGGAGGGGTGTGTCCTCGACTTGGGTCTTGGGAGAACTAAAACCTTTAAGCCGACCATCCGGGGAGATTGCCCTCCTCGGCTTGGGCCCCGGGCCAGCCTAAAGGTGGGCCGGGGGTTCTGGGTCCTCGGGCCCCACAATAGCCCCTTAAAACCCTGCTACACGTATCCTCGGACGGGGAGGAGGGTTTTGCAAACCTCGGCCCCTACGGTCCGAAAGGCCTTCAGTCGGCTGATTCTTCCTTAAGTGGTGGGATCGACCCTTAGGCTCTTCAATTGGTAGTTAGCTTCTTTACAGGGATGGGTCTTCGGACCGAGTAGTACCTTGGCTCCGTCGTAAATAGATAGCTCCCCGTAGGCTTGGGTCCGTAGACCACGCAAGACCCAGGTACTGTTGTTGCCTTAAGTACGAGTGGCCAGCTCCCCGTAGGCTTGGGTCTGAGGACCATGCAAGTCCTAGGTACAATTGCTGCCATCGTTTCCAAGTGGCTAGCTCCCCGTAGGCTTGAGTCCGTAGACCATGCAAGACCTAGGTACAGTTGCTGCCTTAAGTACGAGTGGCCAGCTCCCCGTAGGCTTGGGTCCGAGGACCATACAAGTCCTAGGTACAATTGCTGCCATCGTTTCCAAGTGGCTAGCTCCTCGTAGGCTTGAGTCCGTAGACCACGCAAGACCTACGTACAGTTGCTGCCTTAAGTACGAGTGGCCAGCTCCCCGTAGGCTTGGGTCCGAGGACCATGCAAGTCCTAGGTACAATTGCTGCCATTGTTTCCAAGTGGCTAGCTCCCCGTAGGCTTGAGTCCGTAGACCATGCAAGACCTAGGTACAGTTGCTGCCTTAAGTACGAGTGGCCAGCTCCCCGTAGGCTTGGGTCCGAGGACCATGCAAGTCCTAGGTACAATTGCTGCCATCGTTTTCAAGTGGGTCCCGAGCATGAGAACACAGTGTTCACCTCTTTGGGCAACTCAGTCTCACGTCGGGTGGAAGTCCTTCCCCTCAGCCCCTTTGAGGATGCTGGAGCAAGAGTCATTGTACCACTACTACACAGTTGCCTCCAGTAGGAGTTTGTCCTCGGATCCGAGGACTTTGTTTTGGTGTGAGGACGTCCACGGGTCTTTTCCATCGAGCTGTTTTTCCTCGGGTCGGCTTGTGACTTTGCACGTGGGGCTGATCATGCCTCTGGTTCGTGTTCCTCATCTTTCTGGTTTACGAGGCGTCGCTTGGCCTTCCGCGCTTCCTGTTTGACGCTTCGGTGCCCGTAACGCGCCTCCATTAATGCCCTCGTGAATTAACACGCAGCAGGCAGCTGGCAATCCCCTTGGAATTGGGTGGGAATTAATTCCCTTTGACAACTCCCTCTTCGAATTCCACGCGGTTTAACTCCCGCTGGTTTTCGCCCTCCATAAAAGGCGTTCTGGAGGGAGTGTTTCTCCTCATTCCATGAACTCTCCCCCACAAACAGACGTGTACACTTTCGCCTTCTTGAGCCCCTTTGATACCGCCACCAGGGTTGGGACTGCAGTTAGGAGACCTGGAGCTAAGTGCCGCCGTGGCCGCAGCCCCCACTGGGCTGCCGGCGCGGCAGAGTTTAGGCGTAACACTGGCCGAGTCTCGCATGGTGGCCAGGGGGGACGTCGTTGAAGTACCTAACGTCTTCCCCCAGAGCGCACCTCCGACGAAGGGGGCACGCGAACTCTCGTCATGGCTGGTGCCCGAGTATTGCCGTCTCTGACGGTTAATGCTCGTGTAGTTCGGAGGGGGTCGAGGGAGTATCATGAGGGAGGGTGTTCTGGGGTCTGGGGGCTCCTCACTTTGTTCAAGCTTTGGTTTGAAGGTGAGCCAGCCCCTAGCCCCCCTTCCCGTGTTTTTATTGTCAAGTTCTCCCATTCTCTTGACGCCAATAAAAGCACGGGTTGATACTTCCCTCATTCCTGATATTAATTCTTTGCGAGCCTCTTGCCCGGCCAGTTCCAACACCGGTCCGCCTGAGCCTCTGATTGTAGGATTAGTTGGTAGGAATTTTTGTAAAACACGCTTGTCTGAGCCTCTGATTGTATTTGTAGCTTTTCTTTTATGAAATAATGAGAATTGTAGTACTTATAATCTCTTGTAATCTCTTCTGAAATAATAAAGGATTTTTCTTTTATTTGTTGTTGAGTTTCCTTTTCGCACTACCATTCTTCTCTTCTTCTTTTCTTTTTCTTTCTCTTTTCTTTGCATCGCCAACTTCTGAGTAATAATTGCCTTAGAACGATTGCCGGTTGCGCCGGCCGGCGCACTAACCCTCCCCACAGACGGCGCCAATTGTAGGGGCTCCTTTTTCGGAGGTGGGCCCCCGACAATAAATTTGTAGAGAGTGGGGCAAAGGGTTTGGCTCCGGCCGGCCCCTCGCCGGTCTTCCTTGAACCTCTGGTTTGCTTGCTCTACGCCTGGGGTTGCTCCTCGGGTGGCGCCCGAGGAGGCCCCCCCCTTCACAAGGAGGGTTCTTTGCCTTATATATCCCTTTTAGCTTGATCCTGGCCTTATAGCTGTTGGCCATCCGGGCTAGTGGCTCAGGACTTGTCCCATCAGACAGGTTCTTTCCCATTCTGGGGGTTGCTGCCTTAAGGTTTCTCAATGAAGGGTCTTGTCACCATTAATGGAGCCTGGAGGGCCAGGCAGAATTGTTAAGTGTGGATGTGACCACCTACTCTGGGTCTGCCCCCTTCCTAGACTAGGCTAGGTGTGCCGAGGAGGGGTGTGTCCTCGGCTTGGGTCTTGGGAGAACTAAAACCTTTAAGCCGACCATCCGGGGAGATTGCCCTCCTCGGCTTGGGCCCTGGGCCAGCCTAAAGGTGGGCCGGGGGTTCTGGGCCCTCGGGCCCCACACTTTATATTTAAGTTGAAATTTCCAAAAGTTAAAATATTACTTAAATGATTAGAAGTTTAAGACTCACATCATTGCTTAAAATTTTGGTATTTTTGAAACCGTATAGAGGGTGCCTATATATAGAGAGGCAGGTAAGCCTAGTACCTTTTTTTTTTTTTTTTTTTTTTTGGCTAAACGGTAAGCCTTGTACTAGAAGTATAAGTTCAAGGTCCCCCTCAAAAAATAAAAGTATTAGTTCAAGGATACAAAAATTAATACTGTACTGTGATACAAATAGTACAGGAAAAATAAATTAGTAAGTACATTAAAAAAAAAAAAAAAGTGAGTACGTTAATATATATATATATATAGGGATTTACTAAATTCCTATTTAATGTATGCCCTAAATTCATATAAATATTATGAATTTAAGCACATTAATACAGTAAGCCTAAAGAATGGACTTGGAATAGCCGACGTATGCTCAAAAAATACTAGTAGCATCATTAAATGATGCTTTTTTGACAGACCAGTACTCAGGTTTTATAATGCTTGTCTTCTAATCCATTTTTTATTGGTTATTGATATGATTTTGCTTTGATTATTGAATTCTGCTTCAAATTGGGAATGATAAAATATTCTTTCACACTCAAATACACTCCTCCATTTAATATTCGTAATTGTATGCTGAAGTACACTTTTTTACAAGCTGGATTGGAAAGGGATAGGCTTGAAAGCCAATTATTTACAAGCTGGCTTTGGTTCTACAGTTAACCAACTTTGGCTCCAAAGATATCTGATCATTCATAGAAGTCAATGTCAAATTGAAGAAAGTGGACTCCAAGCTGCCAAGTAGGAAGAGAAATACTCAGTCATCAATAGATTATAGAGCTTTGCAATATCATCTGATATGCTTCAAGAATCTCTAAGTGATCTTAGATTGCTTCTTTTTTTTTTTTTTCTTTAATTTTTTTTAAATTTTAATTTTTATTGTAAACTTGAGTTTGCCTAGTCTCTTTCTTTATAGTTTGTTAACAAGGTTTTATACAATTGTAAATTATGTTTTGAGGGTCTTGAGCTGTATAGCCCAGAGTTATGTATTTCTCACTTAATAGTTGTTTTGTCTTTTGTGCATTAAACAATTTTGGCTTTGTTAAATACATATTTTTTGATGAAATCAATGCAAAAGAGAATGATTTGAACCAAAGAATAAAACAAAGGAACAAAACCGTCATACAAAAATAGATACATACTAGTCAGCCATATCTAAGATTTTGATGATAATTCATTCACAAAGATCCATCAACCACTACCACAATAAACAAAAGATAGACAACCAACAAGAACAACGCATAATCTAGGTCAAAGTCCTTATATAATATATATGAATTATCCGAGATCATAATTTAATTATAGCTCAGAAAGAATTATCCTAGATCATAATCTAATTATAGTTCAGAAAGAAGTTCGATTTCATATTTATTAACAATTAATATATGATTATTAGTGGATTGGATTTGTGGACCCATGGGAGAAGCAAAAGCAAACCGACCATCTAAAACTGTCTTATTATGCTTCCATTTTTCTTGAGACAAGAGGCTTTAGCCAATTCCACCATCATTGAGATTTGAGAGAGACAATTTTAACAAGTGTATTGTTGTTTTTTTTTGCGTTTTGCCATTTTGGACCTTCAATCTTTTGAATCAAGTAAACATAAAATGAACGAAAGAATGAGGGGCAGTACCTGTAGTGATTACTATGTCTTTTTTATATTCTAAGCATCGAGAAGAATCTTAAAGTAAAAAGTAAAAAACAGAGAATTGGCCACAAATGGGGAAAAGGGAAATCCAACCTTAAAGGTTAAAGACTTAAAGCTAAAAAGAAATTAAAAAAATAAAAAGAGTACCATTCCAATCTCTTTTTTCACCATTAAGAACCGTCAAAGTGTCGGCTCCACCTAGCTTAATGAAATAAATAGACAGTTTATTATTACAACAAAATGCTCAAAGTTTATGGTTTATACGGTTAGTGACACACTCACTCTCACTCTCTCTCTCTCTTTCTCTCTCTATATGTCTTGTCGGCTTGGCGACCAAGTTTCCATGTTGATTGGCCCCCATCCACAATTTTTTTTTTGAAAATTAGAGAGTAGACAGACATGGCTATGAACAAAAAACTCTCAAAGCCAGAGTTACAGAAGCTGGAGATGGAGATGGTAAAGCTGAACCCAGCTGCAGAATTGGCCGATGGGGTCTACACAAAGCCATGGCTGAACAAACAAAAGCTTGGAAGTGTGATTCCGAAGAAGAGGAAGTCAGTGAAGAGAATGATGTTTGAGCGCTTAGCTCAATTCATTGTACAAGTTTTCAGTCCAAGCCGTCCCTTTTCCTCTGGGGCCTCATCACTTCCCAACAAAACCTGTTGCTGCTTCAACAAGGGTGAGGCTATACATCCACACACACCATAGTAGACCTTGGCACTGCTGTTTTAGCCTTTCTAGGATCCATATGATATGAGTTAAATAATTTTTTATGATGCCGATATTGTTACTAATCTGCAGTGTATCTGAGGGCAAATTATTCGATAGTCCCGAAGCTCTGCGCTCTGGGACTATCTAATAATTTTCCTTGTTTTAGTATTTATGGAGTGCAAAATTTTCGATTTTGAATGTTTGCCTTGATTTTGCTAAGTGTGTCTAGTGTATTATTGTAAGTGAACTCTACGAATTGCCTATAAAGAAAAATGGAACAAAGCATTTAAAAAGAAAGGCTTTTCCCCCTTTTTGATTTTCTTTGGATCTGGGTGTTTGATCGGATCGGAAAATTTGTGTTGTGTTGATGTCAATTAAGACCGTCTGGTGGTTTTGGAGCGATGGGGTGGCTGTGTTTGTGTCTGGTTTTGATCGGATGAATGGGCTGTGTGCGCGAGTGGGGGTTTGCTTTGTTTGGCGGCGGCGGCGGCGGTGTGGAATTCAGCGCCGCCAGATCTTGGGAAGAGAACGACTGCGCCGCCGGTGGGAGTAATTGTACTGTAGTGTAACTGTAGAGCTCTTTTGTGGGTGTGCTTTTAAACTTTTTATCTATTTTCAATTGGAGTACATTAATCCATTCTAAATTAGGGAATATTTGCGTTTTTCAGTTGGAGTACATTAATCCATTCTAAGTTATGTCTATAAATTTCACAGACAAACCAAAACAGCCAGCTGACTCTTTCAGCAATTACAGCCACAGGACAACGGCAACCTTCACAGCACAGCTTGTTTTTGCCTTAGGGCAACCATTAAGGTTAAATTTTTAATAGAGATGGTCCATTGTTTTAGATAATCAAGCAATTCAGTCAAAATCCCTACTTTATGTTGATTTTTGTTACTATTCCTTGCCTTTGCTTCCCAACATAATAAATGGATCCGTTTTATACCAGTGCCCCTTTCACTACAGTCACCCACTGAGTCATGTTGGCCGAGGAGGATTACGACAACCACGGGCACATATTAGACAAATCCATTTGATTCAGCAAAATAACAGACCAGTAATTCAATTTAAATCAATGCAAAATAGAGAACAAAAAAAATCCCTAAAAAACAGATCATATTGTTATAAGCATTTGTATGAATGGCTAGGCTACGACATAGAATAGAAATTATGCAACAAATTCAGAATGGGAAAGCTCGCAATGCCATCATTGCCAAACCGATAGGAAAAAATAAAATAAATCGAATTGGGGTTCAGATTTACCCTTTGTTTGGTTAGGAGGGATTTGGGAAGAAAAGAAACGAAATGGAAGGAAATAACATAAATTCCTTTGTTTGGTTAGGAGGGACTGATGTGAAGAAAAGGAAAATGAAGGAAACAAATTCTTCCATGGCTTACCATATTCTTTAAAAAAGGAGAGAGTACTTATGATGAGACGCACCAATATATAACATGTGTTTTCTCCCATTTTTCCCTTATAAACCAAACAAAGGAAAAATAAAAATTTATCCTTTTTCTTCCCTCTCGTCTCCCCTTTCTTCTCATCTTTACCTCCCCACCACCTCCCCTGTTTTCCCAAACACAGTGTTAGGCTTCAACATAAAAGGGTCAAAGTGATTAACCATTGGCAAAAGGCCTTTTTAGAAAGAGCACTTGTATTACATTTCGAACAGAATCTTCACCGGAATTCAAGGGAAGGATTTCTTTCCATTCAGGGGGGGTTTGGCTTGCTTTTTTATATTCCAATGATGATGGGTTGGGACAATTTGTCTCCTAATATCACATGCTAGTGGATTAGCAAAAAGAAAAAAAAGTATAAAAGTAAATTATTTTAATTAAATAATATATATATATATATATATATATCACTATTAAAATAGGTTTAAAATTCTTCTAAACAGAAAGTTTAAAATATATAACATAGAACCAATGCTTGTATATGATATTATTGTGTATTAATAGTTATTCAATATCTAGTAATGTATAAAACTATGCAACCCTCTTTCAAAATAAAAATATTTATAAAAAAAAAAAAAAAAAAAAAGGGGTAAAATGTAGAAGTTTTATGTTTTGACCGACTCTGAGAGAGAGAGAGTGAGAGAATTTTTTTTATTAAAAAAAGGTACAACACATTAAATGTGGTGTGGAAATGAGCGGGGAAGAAAAGTCAAAGACTCAAGACTAAAGAGATATTGCTGGTATTTTTTAGACATGGCAAAACTGGTCAGAATTTTCTGACCCGACCCGAAAAATATCCGACCCGAACTTGATTTTTTTGACCCGAAGAAAAAACGGGTTGATCCGTGACCCGACCCGTGTTTTTTGCGGGTCAACCCGATCCGACCCGCGACCCGAACCCGAACCATTTTTTTAAAACTTTTTTTTTGAGTAAAAAAATAGTAAAACTAAGACAATATTAGTTTAATTGTTTATTGTGAACTTTAAAGAAACAATTGATACATTTACATAACTATATGCAAATTAATTGAAAGATTAATGATTGAACATTCTGTAATGAGTGAATATTTTTAGATATCAAATAACAAAGTACATGCCAAGATAATCTAGTTACAGTAGAGTTAAAAACATAGATTTAAAATTGTAGACATGTAAGAAATATTCACAAGTGTAAAAATAGTGAAGCTAAAGTATCAAATTAGCATAAATTATGAATACTTAGACCTATTTTTTAATAATTTATGTCCAAAATAAACGGCTTTTCAAAATAAATTATGATATATCCTAGAGTATGTGTTGCTTAACAATAATATGATATTCATAAAAGAGATCATGTATAAATAAGTAAGCAATTAAATTTTAAAGTATATCTCAAATTGAAATAGAGTGTCAACCACAACTGATAATAGATTATAAAATTAATTTTCAAGATTGTAAATTTCTTATATATTTTTATTCTTTATCAAATGAGTTATCCAATAAGTCATTTGTAATTTTGTTTTATATTTGGAATGTTGATATTGTGTAGAAATAAAACTTGTGTATTTGTTTTACTTATTTTTGTGTTATTTTGTGTGGGGCCCGAGGGCCCAGAACCCCCGGCCCACCTTTAGGCTGGCCCAAGGCCCAAGCCGAGGAGGGCAATCTCCTCAGATGGTTGGCCTAAAGGTTTTAGTTCTTTCAAGACCCGAGCCGAGGACACACCCCTCCTCGGCACACCTAGTCTAACCCAGGTAGGGGGCAGACCCAGAATAGGTGGTCACATCCCCACCTAACAAGTATGCCTGATCCTCCAGGTTGCATTAATGATGACAAGACCCTTCACTGAAAAGCCTGGGAGGCAGCAACCCCCAGTATGGTGAGGAACCTGTCTGATAGGACAAGTCCTGAACCAGTAGCCCGGATGGCCAACAGCTGTAAGGCCAGGATCGAGCTAAAGGACGTATATAAAGCAAGGAACCCCCCTTGTGAAGGGGGGCCTCCTCGGACGCCAGCCGAGGAGCAACCCCAAGCAAAGAGCAACAAACGAGAAGTTCAAGGAAGACCGGCGAGGGGCCGGCCGGAGCCAAACCCTTTGCCCCACTCTCTACAAATTCATTGTCGGGGGCCCACCTCCGAAAAAGGAGCCCCTACAATTGGCGCCGTCTGTGGGGAGCGTTAGTGCGTCGGCCGGCGCAACCGGCGGTCGTTCTAAAGCAGTTATTACTCAGAAGTTGGCGGTGCAAAAAGAAAAAAAAAAAGAGAAAGAAAGAAGAAGAGAAGAAGAGAAGAATTGCAGTGCGAAAAGGAAACTCAACAACAAGTAAAAGAAGAATTCTTTATTATTTCAGAAGAAGATTACAAACACAATAACATTTACAATCTCAAAAAGAAAAGGGTTACAAATACAATCAGAGGCTCAGACAGGCGTGTTTTACAAAAAATCCTACCAACTAATCCTACAATCAGAGGCCCAGGCGGACCGGTCTTGGAACTGGCCGGGCAAGAGGCTCGCAAAGAATTAATATCAGGAATGAGGGAAGTGTCAACCCGTGCTTTTACCGGCGTCCAGAGAATGGGAGAACTGGACAGTAAAAGCACGGGAAGGGGGGCTGGGGGCTGGCTCACCTTCAAACCAAAGCTTGAACAAAGTGAGGAGCCGACCCCAAGACCCCGGGACACCTTCCCTCGTGATGCTTCCTCGACCCTCTCCAAACTGCACGAGCACTGACCGTCGGAGACGGCAATACTCGGGCACCAACCGTGACGGGAGTTCGCGTGCCTCCTTCGTCGGAGGTGCGCTCTGCGGAGGGACGTTAGGTACTTCAATGACATCCCCCCTGGCCACCATACGAGGCCCTGCCAGTGTTACGCCTAAACTCTGCCGCGCCGGCAGCCCAGTGGGGGCTGCGGCCACGGCGGCCCTCAACTCTAGGTCTACTAACTGCGGTCACAACCCTGGTGGCGGTATCAAAGGGGCTCAGGAAGGTGAAAGTGTATATCTCTTTTCGTAGGGGAGAATTCACGGAATGAGGAGAAACACTCCCCCCAGAACGCCTTTTATGGAGGGCGAAAACCAGCGGGAGTTGAGCCGCGCGGAATTCGAAGGGGAAATTGTCAAAGGGAATTAATTCCCACCCAATTCCAAGGGGATTGCCAACTGCCTGATGCGTGTTAATTCACAAGGGCATTAATGGAGGCGCGTTACGGGCACCGAAGCGTCAAACAGGGAGCGCGGAAGGCCAAGCGACGCCTCGTAAACCAGAAAGATGAGGAACGCGAACCAGAAGCAAGATCAGCCCCACGTGCGAAGCCACAATCCGACCCGAGGAAAAACAGCTCACAGGAAAAGACCCGTGGACGTCCACACACCAAAAACAAAGTCCTCGGATCCGAGGACAAACTCCTATTGGAGACAACTGTGCAGTAGTGGTACAATGACTCTTGCTCTAGCAACCTGCAAGGGGCTAGGGGGATGGACTTCTACCCGACGTGAGACTGAGTTGCCCAAAGAGGTGAACACTGTGTCCTCATGCTCGGGGCCCACTTGGAAACGATGGCAGCAACTATACCTAGGACTTGCATGGTCCTCGGACTCAAGCCTACGGGGAGCTAGCCACTCGTACTTAAGGCAGCAATTGTACCTAGGTCTTGCATGGTCTACGGACTCAAGCCTATGGGGAGCTAGCCATTTGGAAACGATGGCAGCAACTGTACCTACGACTTGCATGGTCCTCGGACTCAAGCCTACGGGGAGCTGGCCACTCGTACTTAAGGCAGCAATTGTACCTAGGTCTTGCATGGTCTACGGACTCAAGCCTATGGGGAGCTAGCCACTTGGAAACGATGGCAGCAATTGTACCTAGGTCTTGTATGGTCCTCGGACTCAAGCCTACGGGGAGCTGGCCACTCGTACTTAAGGCAGCAATTGTACCTAGGTCTTGCATGGTCTACGGACTCAAGCCTATGGGGAGCTAGCCACTTGGAAACGATGGCAGCAATTGTACCTAGGTCTTGCATGGTCCTCGGACTCAAGCCTACGGGGAGTTGGCCACTCGTACTTAAGGCAGCAATTGTACCTAGGTCTTGCATGGTCTACGGACTCAAGCCTATGGGGAGCTAGCCACTTGGAAACGATGGCAGCAACTGTACCTAGCACTTGCATGGTCCTCGGACTCAAGCCTACAGGGAGCTGGCCACTCGTACTTAAGGCAGCAATTGTACCTAGGTCTTGCATGGTCTACGGACTCAAGCCTATGGGGAGCTAGTCACTTGGAAACGATGGCAGCAACTGTACCTAGGACTTGCATGGTCCTCGGACTCAAGCCTACGGGGAGCTGGCCACTCGTACTTAAGGCAGCAACTGTACCTAGGACTCGCCTGGTCTACGGACCCAAGCCTACGGGGAGCTAGCTATTTACGACGGAGCCAAGGTACTGCTCGGTCCGAAGACCTACTCCTATGGAGAAACTAACTACCTATTGAAGAGCCTAAGGGACGATCCAACCACCCAAGGAAGAACCAGCCGACTGAAGGCCTTCCAGGACATAGGGGCCAAGGTTTGCAAAACCCTCCTCCCCGTCCGAGGAGACGTACAGCAGGGTTTTGAGGGACTATTGTGGGGTCCGAGGGCCCAGAACCCCCGGCCCACCTTTAGGCTGGCCCAAGGCCCAAGCCGAGGAGGGCAATCTCCTCAGATGGTCGGCCTAAAGGTTTTAGTTCTTTCAAGACTCAAGCCGAGGACACACCCTTCCTCGGCACACCTAGTCTAACCCAAGTAGGGGGCAGACCCAGAATAGGTGGTCACATCCCCACCTAACAAGTATGCCTGATCTTCCAAGCTGCATTAATGATGACAAGACCCTTCACTGAAAAGCCTGGGAGGCAGCAACCCCCAGTATGGTGAGGAACCTGTCTGATAGGACAAGTCCTGAACCAGTAGCCCGGATGGCCAACAGCTGTAAGGCCAGGATCGAGCTAAAGGACGTATATAAAGCAAGGAACCCCCCTTGTGAAGGGGGGCCTCCTCGGACGCCAGCCGAGGAGCAACCCCAAGCAAAGAGCAACAAACGAGAAGTTCAAGGAAGACCGGCGAGGGGCCGGCCGGAGCCAAACCCTTTGCCCCACTCTCTACAAATTCATTGTCGGGGGCCCACCTCCGAAAAAGGAGCCCCTACATTTTGTATTAGATAGTAATGTTAGGATTTGTATAATTTTAAAATTGTTGAATAAGTATTAATAAGTTTAATTGAGTTCATTCTTGATATAAGTGGTGAATTCAAAATAATACATTTTACATTAAGTAATTTGTTGCATAACTTTCTAAATGACAGATACATGTTGTTTTCTATATAAAAATTAAATAATAAAAAATTCATGTGAAAAATACGGGTCAACCCGACCCGACCCGACCCAACCCGCAACCCGATTAACCCGAACCCGATTTTGACCCGCTTAAAGTGACCCGTTTTTGACCCGTGACCTGTTTGACTCGCAACCTGATTGACCCGACCCGAACCCGACCCGACCCGCCCGTTTTGCCATGTCTAGTATTTTTATTGGAATGGCTGAAACGGGGTGGAATGGATCCAACTTTATTTTTTTGGAGGTAGAACAAAAGACTCTCTCATTTTAGTTTGTATATCAGTATGAAATTTCACTTATTTCAATCGGAATGGAATGGAATTCAAATCTTTCATCGATAGAGTGGGATTAAAAAACTTAAAGATTTATGAGGAAAATTGCCGTGTAATTGCTAAAAGAAATGAGTGGATATTTTGGTTTGTTTGAGAAATAGAAAAAGTAATTTAGTAATTTTAACATGGGTAAGGGTAAAAGAATTTATAATTTTTTAAGGTTACATAACCAATCATATTCTATGAGTCTATAATACAATAGAATGGTGGAAAAAAAAAACATATATGACTAACCTAACTAATCTATTAAAATTTATATTTCATTTTAAAAGCTTAAGTCTAAGACAATTATTGTTTTTATTATTACGATCACATGACTTACATGTGACTGTTAATCTTAATAGTTAATCTGATTACAGTATACAAATATCCCAATATTTTTGGTGGATTTGTTCAATTAACCTTTTTTTTTCTTTTTTTCTTTTTTTGAATATCAATCATTTTATTTTAGTAGCGATAAATATAAAAAAAGATAGTCTTGAAATTTATGGGTAGTAATTGAGCCATGGATAAAAATCATTTTATCCCATTTTGAGCATTTTTATTTTTGTCATTTTTTCATAAAATAACCAAAGTTTAAAATATAAAAACTTAGATGTATATATAATATAGGGTAAAATGCAAATTCCACGCCTTCTAAGTTTGATTAAAATTTATTTTATTTCTCTAATTTTACTTTCATTCAATTGAGTCTTTTAAATTTCAAATTTATTCAATTAAGGACTTCTATCCAATTTTGTTAAAAAATTGCTATTAAAAAAAAATTTCTCACATAAAAACTGTAAAATTAATAAAAGTATTTTTCTGTGAGAACTTTTTCCAAATTTTTTATTAGTTAATTGCATACTTAATGAAATTTTTTCAACGGAATTGGACAAAAAGTTTGAATTGAATAAATTTGAAACTTAATAAAATATTCAATTGAACAAAATATAAAGTTAAAAAAACTAAAATGAATTTCAATCAAACTTTATAAGTGTAATTTATGTTCTATCCTATAATATATTAATAGAATATAAAAAATAAAAAATAAAATTAAATATAGAATAGAGAATTTATATTCAAGCCATACAAAGCCATTAATCATCTTATGGATGAATAAATTCATAATATTCCTTGTTTCTCTTCTTATCAACACCATTAAATAAAAAAACCAATTCAATAAAATTCTCTATTCCATATTTAATTAAATTTTTAATTTTTATATTATATTCAATCAATTGCAGTATATTATAGAATAGAATGTAAATTGCACCTTCAAAACTTGATTAAAATTTATTTCAGTCATTTAACTTTATTTTCATTTAATTGAATCTTTTATTAAATTTCAAATTTTTTGTCTAATTCCATTAGATACAACAGTAAATGAATGAACATTTTACTTTTAAAAACACTAAAAAAAAAAAAAAAAAAAAGGGCTTGACTTTCTGTAAACGAACCAAAATGTGTACGGACGTTTTAATACTTAAAAAAAGGAAGAAAATAACCGCAAAATCCCGAGTGGGCCCCGATACTCGCTGTTCAAGGAAAACAATATTAATATACTTATACACTATCTTGGGCACTTTCTCTCTCTATCTAAAAATCTACTGAACACGGCACACTCGCTGTGACAGTTTTTTTTACCATTTTAAAAATATTTAAGATTTGTAGATAGTGCACGCCCGAGAGATCTCAATAAACTGTGCCTCTGTATTAATGGTAGTTTTGTTTGGTAATATCGTTTAGTAATATTATTTTTATTTTTTAAAAATACAAATGAGTAAAAAAGTGTATGAAAATACATGTAATATTATTTAAAAACTGAAAACTATTATTTAAGTGCATACACCAAACAGCCCTAAATATTATTCAATACGATGAATTACGTTTTATTCTTTTATATGTATATGGGGATTGTTGAGGCGTTATTCTTGCATACAAGATTTCTTTCGAACATCATGATAGTGAATTCGATTTCTCTCACAATGTTGAACCTTTTTACTCACCAATTTTCTATTTGATTGATTAAGGGAATTGTGCGCACATGTGGTTGAGCGTGAAATATCGTGTGTTGTTATGTAACTTGGTGTTTCTTGAAGAATTTGATGAAGAACTTGATGAGTACAAATGTGTATAAGTGAATGTGTTTAAAGATTTAGGAGGAGTAAATGTTTCATGAGCATCCTAATATCTCCTTTAAACATTTTCTTTCAAAATTTATGTAGCACCTCACTACTCACAATTTTTAATATAATTGCAAGAGAAATCAATAACCTGAAAGTAAAGTCCCTCAACTTGGTGGTGTGGGTACTAATTATAGAAGGCAAGATGGAGAAGATAGCTTAATTAAAATTTTACAAGTATGACTACTCTATAAATGAATTAAATAACCTTGAAATTTCTATAACCAACTTCAAGTGCACAACAAAACTTCCAAATTTTTAGGCAAAAGACAAGATTAATACTTAGTAATTAAGAATTTTACTTTGAATGCTAGAAGTTGATTTAGAAACAATTGTGGTTATATGAATGCTCAAAAGATCGCATACCATTAAAAAGAACTAAAAAAATTATATGTGATTCTCTTTTCACCAAGAGAGTATTCAATTTTGTATATTACTTTCAAATAATTAAAAAACAAAAAGTAAAATATTTTATTTATTTATTTAGAAAAGACTCAAATCAGGTACATCCGTATAGGATAACCCATTTTACTCACTTGTCGGGTTTTTTCCCTTCGGATTTTATCCATAACTTTATCAATTGCATCCTCCCTCCCTTTATAGATTTGATAGGATTTGAATTTATTGCATCAGTTCCATGACGATTGCTTTTTACCATTGCGCAAATGATGATTACTCTTTACCCTAATCTCTTATTCGACACAATATAAAATTTTACCAATTGAGTTAACTAAAAGGCATAATTCGAAAATTGTCTTTTGAAGGACATAAAAGCTGATGGATTACTTTCACCTGTCATAAGTATCAATATTCACAAAAGAGCTCACTTGGGTATTTTCTGCTCATTCTCTTTGTTTTTTGTTTTTCCCCCCTTATTGCAAATATGCAATACCTAACATGCTTACACTTATTACATTTTAGTAGTTTCATATTAAACTCTATAACATGCTTACACTTATGAGATTTTAGAAGTTTTGTTAGTTTTAAACCGAAGCTTAAACTTTAAAAGTCACATAAATTTAAAGGTAGGCCCAAAGAAATCTTATCATTGGATTCATATCCCGTGCAATAGTTTCAATCCCAACCGTTTATTTAATCCAACGCATAAAAAATTGACACCTAATAGGGATAGCTCATCAATCCGCGTGACACCCATCTTCTGCCCTTTCTTTGCTCTTTTCTCTCTGCCTTTCAGCTGCTAAAAACAAAAACAAAAAACTCTCTCCTTCTTCAAATGTTTCACTACCCAAAATTCAAAAACTCTCTCACACCATTGTTGAATCTGCATGGTTACAGCTAGCAACCACCACGTCCCACACCTCTACTACCGATGGTAGTTTCGGTACATTCTTGTCTCTCTTCTTCGGCTGCTAAAGGTGTTATAACTGGTGCCACCACCACTGATGGTCGCCGGGTCCTCCTCTCTTTCTCCTTATTATCTTCTCTTTTATTTTTATTTTTTATTTTTCTCTTTTTATTTGCCTTTTAGAAGTGATTGAATCCCTTAGGGTTTTGTTTAGTGACTAGGTCTCCTTTTTTAGTATAAAGCTTGATGATTTGCTTAGGTTTGAAAAATTAGGGCTTTTGTTTTGGGTTGTATGAGGAATGGAGCCGAGTATGAACCCCACTTATCAGACTAAAAGCTGTTCTTGACTTGGGGGCATAAGAAGTTGAGGTATACTCAGATTCATGGCTGGTTGTCAACCAAGTAGAGGGTAGCTTTGAGGCCAAAGATCCCCGAATGATTGACTACTTGCGGTTTGTGAAACAAACCATGAGACAGTTCTAGAAAGTGAGGTTGGTTCAAATTGCTCGAGGACAGAATAGAGATGTGGACTCTTTCCCCACATTGGCATCATCCTTGATCGAGGAGGTACCACGGTTGATCAAAGTGAAAGTTGTGAAAGAGCCCATGTAGATGTAAAGATGAATGTCTCAACTGTTATGGTGTCTAAGCCATGTTGAATGGATCCGATCATTGACTTTTTAGCCGAGGACCATTTACCAAACGATGAGAAAGAAGCTGAAAGGATATACATAATCGCTGCTCGGTTTTGGTTGTCTGAAGACCACAAGTTGTACTTGAGGTCTTTTCGGGGACCTTACTTGCTATGTCTGCATCCAAGAAAAGTTAATGAGCTCTTAACCAAGCTCCACGAAGGGGTATGTGGTAGTCATGTCAGGGGACCCTCGGTAATTTATTGGAGGTAATGTTCATTCTTTAATTGCTTTTGGTAACTTTGATATGTGCTCTCTTAGAGTCTGCTTGAGATCTGCTTATTTTGTTGAAAGGTGTACTGCTATAGGCCCACTTATCTCGAGCCTAGAAAATATAAGTCTATGAATATTACCAAGCCCAAGCCCAACGTCATGACTGGCCCGCTATTCATAAGCTCTGCATACAAACACAACCCGCGTATAGAATAGTCGGTAGGTATCCCTATGATGGGTGGCAATGCCTTGGCAACCCAGGAGTGCCTTGGGGAATCACGCTACCGAGCAATTTTTGGAGGCTAGTACCAGTTCCAACATCCTCGACCCCATTTCCAACGGAGCATATTCCTTGTCAGGAATAATTAATTTGGGTCTCACCTACACGAGTGGAACCAGGGGGTAATCATGACTCCTCCATTATCCTTAAGCTATAAATAGGAGGAAGAAAGAGGAGATGGGGTTGGACATTTTGGAGGGAGAAAGGAGAGAGAAAAGAGGGAGAGAGCAAATCAGTAACTACAAAAGCTTAAGGAGGGAATAAGTGAGGTTAGGCTAAGGGGTAATTCCTTCTTGAAGCTCGCCCAGGAGCTATTCATAGTAGGAAACCCATTACCCACTATCTAAGTAAATTGTGAGCCCAAACATTAGGCCCAGTTCAGTGTGGGAATTTGGGCACGTACAATAACATTAGTAACAAAGGAAGTCCTATGATGGAGGCATCCTACATATAGATGCTGTGATATTGTTCCAAATCACTTTCATTATAAAATTTTTTCCCAAACCACTACTCAGTATCGTGCATATTGTGTAGCTATTCTAACAATGCAGGATCATGCATTTGTGCGAAATTTGGTCATTCAAGGTTTTAGCTAAACAATTCTTTCATTACTTGTGTAAATGGCTTAGCTAGTCCCTTTCACATATCAATTGCATGAAATTGTTGATAAGTAATTACATGTTACATATTATCAGAAAAACATGATAGAAAATCAACACGAACAACAAGTTGGTGTGGGGCTACCATGTATCACATTGGGTTTAAAGAAAGATAAGGTTGAGGACATTGCCAATAATAGATAGCTCATAGAGGCATTTCATCAAACAGTTAATTGCATTTCAATTAGAGCCACTTGAGCTGTAAAAAACATAAAATCTTCAAAAATATCTTTACAAAACTAAATCAACTCAGTTCACCAATTCTCACAAATAACTCAAAAAATTGAAACCCACAACCACATTGCTATGCAGAGTTTACCAGTGGATACATGCCCACATAAAAAAATCCAAATGAAACCTACACAGTCTAAATACAAACAAAGACAGAAAGACAAACCCACAGAATTAAATGAGATAGAGTGTGTCAGAGTCTATCAACCACTACCATAATAAACAACAGATAGGCAATCAACAGGAATAGCGCATAATCTGAGTCAAATACTATATAATATATAGGAATTATCCGGGATCATAATCTAATTATAGCTTTGAAAGAAGTTTGATTTCATATTTATTAACAATTAACATATGATTATTAGTGGATTGGATTTGTGGACCCGTGGGAGAAGCAAAAGCAAACCGACCATCTAAAAATGTCTTATTATACTTCCATTTATCTTGAGACAAGAGGCTTTAGCCAATTCCACCATCATTGAGATTTGAGAGAGACAATTTTAACAAGTGTGTTGTTGTTGTTGTTGTTGTTGTTCTTTTTTCTTTTTTTTTTTTTTTTTTTTTTTTTTTTTTTTTTTTTTTTTTTTTTTTTTTTGCATTTCGCCATTTTGGACCTTCAATCTTTTGAATCAAGTAAACATAAAAATGAACGAAAGAATGAGGGGCAGTACCTGCAGTGATTACTATGTCGTTTTATCTTCTCAGCATCTAGAAGAATCTTAAAGTAGAAAGTAAAAACAGAGAATTGGCCACAAATGGGAAAAGGGAAATCCAATCTTAAGGGTTGAAGACTTTTTTTTTTTTTGAGAGGATTAAAGGTTAAATACTTAAAAAAAAAAAAAAAAAAAACTACTATTCCAATCTCTTTATTCACCATTAAGAACCGTCAAAGTGTCAGCTCTACCTAGCTTAATGAAATAAATAGACAATTTATTATTACAATAAAATGCTCAAAGTTTATGGTTTATACACTAACTCAGAACCGTACGGTCCAACCACGATTTGCACGGGTCCTTGGTTTTTTTCCATGGAGCGGTTCTTGAAGTTAAAAAAAACCGCAAAACCGAGAAGTTTGAGGTTTTTCCAGTTGGATCATACAGTCCGGTCTGGTTTAAAACCATGCAGTTAGTGACACACACACACTCTCTCTCTCTCTCTCTCTCTCTCTCTCTCTCTCTCTCTCTCTCTCTCTCTCTCTCTCTCTCTCTCTCTATATATATATATATATATATATATCTCTTGTCAGCTTGGTGACAAAGTTTTGTCTTTCTTTAAATACATGAAATCATTGTTGATTGCCCCATCCACAATTTTTTTTTTTTTGTTTGAAAATTAGAGAGAAGACAGACATGGCTATGAACAAAAAACTCTCAAAGCCAAAGTTAGAGAAGCTGCAGATGGAGATGGTAAAGCTGAACCCAGTTGTGGAATTCGCCGATGGGTTCTATACAAAGCCATGGCTAAACAAACAAAAGCTTGGAAGTGTGATTTCGAAGAAGAGGAAGTCAATGAAGAGATTGGTGTTTGAGCGCTTAGCTCAATTCATTGTACAAGTTTTTAGTCCAAGCTGTCCCTCTTCCTTTGGAGCCTCATCACTTCCCAACAAAACCTGTTGCTGCTTCAACAAGGGTGAGGCTATACACCCACACACACCATAGTATACCTTGGCACTATTGTTTTAGCCTTTTTAGGATCCATATGATATGAGTTAAATAATTTTTTATGATGCAAATATTTTTACTAATAAGGGTAAAATTTTAAGTGTACGCTCACTAATGGGAAGGCATAAAGCGACGTTCCAAACAAACCCGTCGGTTTTACTTGTGTCCATCAACAAGTGAAAACAGTAGGGAGTCTACGACTTTAAGCTGACGAGGTCAATGTAGGGAGGATGGAAAGCTGACGCCACTAAGTTGAAGGAGATACACGAGGTTGACGATTCTGACAGAATCTTGACTTGGCCACCACGCATGTGTGTATTTGGAAATGTCTTGTGCCTCACGCTTAGTATTAGTCTCTTACAAGGAAAGGATCCTGCAATATATGTTTATAAGGATTCCTATAAGTGAAAACAGTAGGGATTCATTGTACAAGTTTTTAGTCCAAGCTGTCCCTCTTCCTTTGGAGCCTCATCACTTCCCAACAAAACCTGTTGCTGCTTCAACAAGGGTGAGGCTATACACCCACACACACCATAGTATACCTTGGCACTATTGTTTTAGCCTTTTTAGGATCCATATGATATGAGTTAAATAATTTTTTATGATGCAAATATTTTTACTAATAAGGGTAAAATTTTAAGTGTACGCTCACTAATGGGAAGGCATAAAGCGACGTTCCAAACAAACCCGTCGGTTTTACTTGTGTCCATCAACAAGTGAAAACAGTAGGGAGTCTACGACTTTAAGCTGACGAGGTCAATGTAGGGAGGATGGAAAGCTGATGCCACTAAGTTGAAGGAGATACACGAGGTTGACGATTCTGACAGAATCTTGACTTGGCCACCACGCATGTGTGTATTTGGAAATGTCTTGTGCCTCACGCTTAGTATTAGTCTCTTACAAGGAAAGGATCCTGTAATATATGTTTATAAGGATTCCTATAAGTGAAAACAGTAGAGATTCTACGGCTTTAAGCTGACGAGGTCAATGTGGGGAGGATGGAAAGTTGACGCCACTAAGCTGAAGGAGATACACGAGGCTGACGATTCTGACATAATCTTGACTTGGCCACCACTCATGTGTGTATTTGGAAATGTCTTGTGCCTCACGCTCAGTATTAGTGTCCTAGAAGAAAAGGATCCTGCAATATACGTTTATAAGGATTTCTATAAGGAAAAGACTTCCTACTCAAGGAAGAGATGTCAACCCTCTACTACTATAAAAGCCCAATACTCTCACAAATCAAGGTACGCATAATTCACTCCAGCTCTGACATTCTAGAGTTGTGAGAAGTTCTAACTTGACTTTCGGAGGGTATTTGGCCGGCACCACATCGGTGCTCTCTGTAAAGTCTTCTCTTTTTGTTGTGTAAATTACATTACAAGCACATGAGGACCATGTGACTTATTGGTGGTTTTTTCAGCATCATCAGTTGGCATCGTCTGTGGGAACCTGTGATTTGTAAGCCATACCATTGCCTCCCGAACAAAAAGTTGCATGGTGCTCACTCGCTCAATGGCAACCACCAACGACGTTCAAGGAGACGAACCACCCACGACTGCCCTCAAGAGATAGGTTCAAACTCTCGCCGTTGCTGTAAAATGCCTCACCAAGCAAAACCATGACTTGGAAGAACAGCTGCGCCAGAAAAACGCAGCATTAAACACCCAAAAAGAAGATCAAGAAGGAACCAGCGCTGAAAAAAGGAACCAAGAAGGGCCGAAAGGCAGCAACGCCCCAAGCAGACAAGAGCGATAGGATAAAAATAATTTTATCCCATTTTGAGTTTTTTTTTTTTCTTTTTTTTTTTAAATAACCAGAGTTTAATATATAAAAACTCATATGTAAATATAATATAGGGTACAATGAAAATTCCACACTTTAAGTTTGATTAAAATTCATTTCAGTTCTCTAATTTTACTTTCATTCAATTGAGTCTTTTAAATTTCAAATTTATTCAATTTAGGACTTTTGTCCATTTTTTTTTTAAATAGCTTTTAAAATAATATTTTTCTCACATGAAAAAATTGTAAAATTAATAAAAATATTTTTGTGTGAGAATTTTTTCCAAATTTGTAATTAGTTAATTGCATATTTAATGAAAATTTTTCAACGGAATTGGATAAAAATTTTGAATTGAATAAATTTGAAACTTAATAAAAGACTCAATTGAATGAAAACAAAGTTAAGAGACTAAAATAAATTTCAGTCAAACTTTAAAAGTGCAATTTATATTCTATACTATAATATATTACAATTGATTGAATAGAGTATAAAAAATAAAAAATAAAAATAAATATGGAATAGAGAATTTATATTCAACCCATACAAAGCTATTAATTATCTTACGGATGAATAAATTCATAATATTTCTTCTTTTTCTTCTTATCAGTACCATTAGATAAAATTTTCTATTCCATTTATATATATATATATATATATATTTTTTTTTTTTTTGAGAATCAGGTAAAAATTTTTATTTAAGGCAAATCAAACTGAAAAGCATCCTCCAAGTCACGTGGTAGATCTTCTAACCACACATCTAAGTCTGCAAATAGAATTGCTCTACGGGCAAGGGCATGAGCAAGCTTATTGCTCTCTCTCTTAACATGAAAAAAACTACAATTAAAACTAGCTACTAAACAATGAATATCAGTAATGACATTTCCAAACAAAGTCCTTGAAGGCTTGGCAGCAACAAGGGCTTGGATAACTTTCAAGGAATCACCCACCACCTCCATATTTAATTTAATTTTTTATTTTTTATATTCTATTCAATCAATTGTAATATACTATAGAATAGAAGGTAAATTGCATGGTTGAAATTCATTTTAGTTTTTTAACTTTATTTTCATTCAATTAAATATTTTATTAAATTTCAAAATTTTTTGCAGATAGAATTGCTCTACGGCAAGGGCATGAGCAAACTTATTGCCCTCTCTCTTAACATGAAAAAAACTACAATTAAAACTAGCTACTAAACAATGAATATCAGTAATGACATTTCCAAACAAAGTCCTTGAAGGCTTGGCAGCAACAAGGACTTGGATAACTTTCAAGGAATCACCCACCACCTCCATATTTAATTTAATTTTTTATTTTTTATATTCTATTCAATCAATTGTAATATACTATAGAATAGAAGGTAAATTGTATGGTTGAAATTCATTTTAGTTTTTTAACTTTATTTTCATTCAATTAAATATTTTATTAAATTTCAAAATTTTCCGTTAGACACAACAGTAAATGGATGAACATAAAAAGAACATTTCACTGGATACAAGTGAAATTACAAGGCTTGACTTTCCGATTGATCAAAAAAAAAAGAAAAAGAAGAAGAAGGAAGGCTTGACCTTCCGGAAACGAACCTAAATTTGTACGGACGTTTTGATACTTAAAAAAGAAGAAGAAAATAAGAGCAAAATCCTGAGTGGGCCCTGATACTCGATGTTCATGAAGCAGTTATATGTTGCCACTAGGGGTATCAATTCGGGTTAGCGTGTCGTGTTCGTGTCGTGTTGAGGTAGGGGTATTCGACTAAATGGCTTAACCCTAACCTGACTCATTTAATAATCATGTTATGATCTTTCAACCCTAATCCGATCTGTTAATAAGACGGGTTAACCTGACCCAATCCATTTGATACGCTTAATAAACGAGTCGTGTTGAGTTGACACGAATGAAACACGACCCATTTCAACCTGTATAATATTAAATATAACATCTATCTAGAAATAATTATTTTTACATCCCAAAAAGCAGTACATACACTTCAAGTCTTCAACCCACATTCAAAATAATATAATTTAACAAAAATATAACATTCATTTAGAAATAAGTTTTTTACATTCCAAAAGAAGTGCATACATTTCAACCCAAATTCAAAATAACAAAGTTTCACAAAATATAATAACATAGTTCAACAAAAATATAATATTCTTGGAACTCGCCAAATCCTAAGTATCAATATTGAAAGAATTTGAACAAACAATAGACTAATCCTGACTATGACCACGATTATCATTCATAGATTCTTTGTTGATGTCCAAATTCATAACATCTTCTACAAGTTCATCCAATTTCATTTGTGTAAGTTCTATGCCACCAAAAAAAAGAAAAAAAGAAAAAGAAAAAGGATATTAGTAGTTCTAAGGTCTGTAAAGTTTCAATTTCTAATTATATCCATTGTAAATTTTTGTAATTACTCACTTTTCTTTTTAAATTTAAAATATATGTTGGATATAAAAGGTATTTGACAAATCTAAAATAAAATAAATATTTATTTGTTATATGAGTTAAACGGGTTGTGTTAAGTGGGTCATTTCGGGTTAACACAAATAAATTGGCGTGTCAAAGTGTCTATTGCGAGTTACACAGGTTGAGTCATTTATGACTCGTTTCTTATTGTGTCGCTTTCGAGTCGACCCGTTTATGACCCAAACCCATTAAGGCCCAACTCTAACTTGAAAAAATCCGTGTCGGGTTCGTATTGTGTTCGCGGGTTAGGTCGAACATTGATACCCTTAGTTGCCACAGTTAAGGAAAAAAATGTTAATAATTAGGGGTGTGCATGAGTCGGGTTGGGTCGGGTTGAGGGAATTTTTTGACCTAACCCACCATGGTGGGTCAAAAAAAATTTGACCCAACCTAACCCATCATATAAGTCCAACCCAACCCAATCCAACCCACATGGGTCGGGTTGAACCCATAAGTTTGACATATTTTTTATTATTATTATTAAATTGAGTAGAAAAAAATATAAATATTAATATATTAAAAAAAAAACCCAAAGATGAGTATCAATTTAACTCTTTAAAGGCAAACAACACTAATTACTAAACAACAATAGTAATTTACTAAGGTTTGTGTGAACTAATTGGCTTTTATATGGGATAGGAAGAGTTGGTTATTTAAAAAAAAATTAATTATATAATATATATATATATATATATATATTAAATTAATATTAGTAGGAGGAACCGAGGAAGTGCTGCTCTACAGTTGGTTTTTTTTTTTTTTAGTTATTAAATATATAATATATATTTAAATATATATAAGTGCCCTACAACTAGCTTTTTTTTTTTATTTTTTATTATTATTTTTTTTTTAAATTTTAAATTATTAAATATATAATATATTTTAAATATATATTAAATATGGGTGGGTTGGTGGGTCGGGTCGGGTTTGGTGGGTTTGTAATTTTATGACCCATACCCAACCCGACCTACTATAAAATTTTTTTTTGTAACCCAACCCAACCTACCAAGTCCTAAAAACCGACCCAACCCGACAGGTCGGGTTGAATCAGATCAGATTTGACGGGTCGGTGAGTTTTCTGCACATCCCTAATAATAATTATAGATATCTTGGAGAAAGTAAAAGTATAGCATGGTTCATTATTAACACAGCATTAATTTTGGTATATATATATATATATATATTTTTTTTTTTTCACTAAATGGCTGAAATTTGTCTATTAATCCAAACAAAATGACCATCTTGACCCTGAAATTTTTTCAAAAGCCCGCCCACCGACTCCTCTCTCCTCCTTCCGCTCTTTGAAATCGAATTCCCAAATCAACTTACGCTTCTCTATTTCCTTTCTCCCTCTCTCATCTCTTTCTCTCACACCCACACTCCATTCCACCTACGACTACAAGCTTCCTTTTCATCACCGCACCGCTCTACCTAACATCCAGTTCCGACCACCACAAACCCCGACAACCACTGCCCAGTGTCTCCGCCGGCACAACATTGCCGAACATCGTCAGTTCCGGCAAGATCGGCCTTTGCCTCGTCAGAAAACCCCCAAACTCTTCTCTTTCTAGCATCACCACCCAACACCGAAAGCTTTCTTGCTGCTTTCAACACCCGATGTCACATTAAGGTTTTTTTTTTTCCTCCTCTTGTTCTGTTTCTTTTTGTATTTTTCGCATATTTTTTGTTTGCTTTTTTCTTCTCAAAATTACACATGTTTAAACAAACAAAAGAAAATCCAGATGAACCATTGAGTGTAGAAAGGAAACTTGTACCTGTTTGATAAAATGTCTCAATGAACATGGATGCATTCCTTTGTTCTTAAACAACTATCAATAAAAAATATATATAACATATTGTTAAGGGCCGTTTTTTTTTTTTTTTTTAAATGTTCTTTTGGATCCCAGATTAAAGTTGGGTTTTTTTTTTTTTTTTTTGGTTATAGTTTCATATGTAAAAACATAAAGCTCCTCTCTTTGTGTGACAAATAGTTTGCTGCCTTCATTTTGCTGATAAATGCTTTGCAGATACGTTGGTTAAAATCTTGGTCTTGAACAACTTTATTTTGAGTGTGAAGGTTGTTAAGTGCAGTATACGTGGTTTCCCTAATCTCATACTTCGTTTTGCCTTCGTTGAGTTTTGAAGGTACTTTGAAGTTTTGGTGTATTCAATTGTTTTTTATGGTAATGAAATATGATAGTTTTACATGATCAATTGCTATGTTGGTTATGCAAAGGTGCAAAGGCTACTTTTAGTCTAGGGGATGATGCTTGGATTCTACCTTGCGAAGGTTCTACCTTCTAAAATGGTTAGATATGATGATATAAATTTGCTAATACACAATGGTTGAAATTTTGGTCTGGAACAAGTTCATTCAAAGCGAATGAATTCATTAATATTTGGAAAAAAGCTCTTGAAGTGGGCTCTAGTGTTTTTCTTAGCATCATTGCTAGATTTTCATGATGAATTGATGATATGAGTTTGTGATTGAATTCATTCAGTAATGGGGTTCGTTGGCAAGTGGGTAATGGGAGGAGCATTTGGATTTGGCAAGATAGATGGCTTCCCATTCCTTCGACGTATAAGGTGATCTCTCCACCTTCAATACTTGGGGCTGAAGCTCGGGTCGATCAGGACACTAGTTCTTGGAATTCAGAGTTGATCCGGGATGTTTTCTTACCGCATGAGGCTGAGGTAATTTTGGGTTTGGTCCTAAGCTCTTGTTTACCTGAGGATAGGTTGGTTTGGGCTCCATCTTCAAATGGTAGGTTCTCAGTCCAAAGTGCCTACATGGTAGCTATGGAAATGAAGGAAGAAGGGTTGAAGTGAGCTGTTTCAGATGGTAGCAGGCTGTGATGTTTTTGGAAGACTCTTTGGGGGCTTGATATTCCTCCTAAGGTTCGCCGCTTTGCGTGGAGAGCTTGTAAGGATATTCTCCCCACCAAAGAGAACCTCATGAGAAGGAAGGTGCTGCTGGATGGACAATGTGAGGTACGTCATGTGGATGTAGAGTCATCGGGTCATATTTTCTAGGATTGTGCTTTTGTTCGTGAGGTCTGGGAAGTGTCAAAGCTGTTTCCATTGAACTCGCGGGTCCACTTTTATTCTTTTATGGATATGTTGTGGTATGGGGTTATGGAAGCCAATTGGGAGCAGACCAAGATTGAACAAATTGTTATGGTGGCTTGGGCAGTGCGGATTAATTGGAATAAGCTCAAAGTTGGGGGTGTCAAGAAATCAAGTCAACAGGTGGTTTATGGTGCTTTGGAGTTCTTGGCAGAATTTCAGGAAGGTGGCTGCACTGTCTTTGTTCTGAGCACCAACAACCAAACTAACTGGTTGCCTCCTCTGCCTACTAGGTATAAGATTAATGTTGATGGAGCCGTTTTTGCTGCTCAAAAGTTGGTGGGCATTGGTGTAATTGTCAGGGACTTAGATGGCGTGTTAATTGGAGTATGCAGTAAGAAGCTTCGGTTCCCTCTTGGTGCAGTGGAAGTGGAGGCAAAGGCAGTTGATTCAAGACCTCGTTTTGGAGGGTGATTCTTTGGTGGTGTTCAATGCCCTTTCAGAGACCTCTTCCTCGCCTTCATCGATTGCTGCTGTGATTTATAGTTCTGTATTTGCTTCCCATGAGTTTCGTCAAGTGAATTTTTCTCATGTTCACCGGCAAGGCAATTGTCCAGCCCATCTTCTCACTAAACATGCTTTAGGCATTGATAATTTTTCTGTTTGGTTAGAAAAGATTCCTTGTTTTCTTGAACAAGCTCTTCTTAAGGATGTTATGTAGTTTTCTTCATTTTTTAGTAATGAAAGTGTTTCTTATAAAAAAAAGAAGAAAAAAGATCTCTTTCAAGCAGCTTGATGGTGAATTAGATTCGTCTCACAATGTTGAACCCTTTTTACTCACCAATTTTCTGTTTGATTGATTGAGGGAGTTATTTGCAAGTGTGGCTGAGTGTGAAACATTGTATGTTATTATGTAACTTACTTGGTGTAGTGTCTTGAAGAATTTGATGAGTACAAATGTATATAAGTGAATGTGTTTAAAGATTTAGGAGGAGTAAATGTTTCATGAGCATCCTAATATCCCCTCTAAACATTTTCTCTCAAAATTTCTGCAACTCCTCACTACTCACAATTTTTAATATAATTGCAGGAAAAATCAATAATCTGAAAGTAAAGTCCCTTAAATTGGTGGTGTGGGTACTAATTATAGAAGGCAAGATGGAGAAGACAGCTTAATTAAGATTTTACAAGTATGAATACTCTATAAATGAATTAAATAACCTTGAAATCTGTATAACCAACTTCAAGTGCACAACAAAGCTTCCAAATTCTTAGGCAAAAGACAAGATTAATACTTAGTAATTAAGAATTTCACTTTGAATGCTAGAAAATATTGGATACCATTAAAGAGAACTAAAAAATTATATGTAATTCTCTTTTCACCAAGAAAGAATATTCAACTTTGTATATTACTTTCAAATAATTAAAAAACAAAAAGTAATATATATATATATATATATATATATTTAGAAAATGCTCAAATCGAGTACAGCCGTACAAGTTAACTCATTGTACTCACTAGTTGGGTTTTTTCCCTTCGAATTTTATCCATAACTTTATCAATTGCATCCCCCCTCCCCTTATAGATTTGATAGGATTTGAATTTATTACGTCAGTTCCATGTTAATTGCTCTTTATTATTAGGCAAACGATAATTGCTCTTTACCCTAGTCTCTAATTGGACAATATGAGACTTTACTAATTGAGTTAACTAAAAGCCATAATCCAGAAATTGCCTTTCTAAGGACATAAAAGCTGATGGGCAAATTACAGTAAACCCATTTGTGGTTTGGCCCGTTTGCACTTTGCCTACTTGTGGTTCAAAACTTAACACTTTGCCTACTTAAAGTTACATCCATTAGTCTTCTGTTATCCATATCTGTTAAAAATAAGGGTAAATATGTATTTTTCTCACATTTTATGTCTCTCTTCTCCCAAAACAAAATAATACATAAAACAATAAGAGAAATAAGATCTAAAAACAAATTTTTAAAATTTGTAAAACTTTGGTTGAAGATCACACTTCCTCTGGTATGAACATTCTTGAGCCAATCAATCCAAGTAAAATACGAATCCAAAAACTATTCACAAACTACACTTATATATATGATTAATGTAAATTTCAAAAATCCTACACTTTCAAACACACAAATAGTAGCTTAAAAAGAGACAGATAGAGGGGGAGAGAGAGAAGGGCAGATCCAAGACTTCATCAACCAATCAATTACCGATCTCGAAAACCAACATAACTAGAACCCATGGTTGATCCACCACCGATCTCTAAGGTCGAAGCTTCTCCGGAGCCATGGCCATCTCTACTTTCATTGATCTCCATGGCCAACAATTTCTCTCTTAAACCCTCTCTGCTTTCTTTGATCTAAACCGAACCTATGACCTCAAGCTTCACCCCCCCCCCCCTCTCCCTCTCTCTCTCTCTCTCTCTCTCCGCCCTAAACCAAATCCACACCCATGGTGGAACTTTTGTTTTGTGTTTATTGTGATATGTGGGCTCTTTCTCTCTAATCTTGTGTTGTCTTGTCTTGTATTTGTTGTGATATGTAGGCATTTGATTTGTATTAGTTTTAATTTCAAATATTTTGAGTTTTAATTGTTTGGAATTTCATTTTTAATGTTCATCCTCTTTTTTTTTTTTTGGTAAAAAACTTTAAACCCTAACTCTTTGGTTCATTTTAAATTTGTTTTAGTCTTAAAAAAATGTTTTTAACAAAGGTGGATGGTAGAAGACTAACGGAGGTAACCTTAGGTGGAAAAAGTGTTAAGTTTTAAACTACGGGCAAGCAAGGTGCAAATGGGCCAAACCATAGGTGAGTTTACCATAATTTGCCCAAAGGCTGATGGATTACTTCCACTTGTCATGAAGTATCAATATTTGCAAAAGAGCTCACTTGGGATTTTCTACTCATTCTCTTTGTTTTTTTCCCCCTTATTGCAAATTTGCCCTACCTAACATGCTTAAACTTATTACATTTTAGTAGTTTCAGATTAAACTCTATAACTTTGAAAATTTAAAATAAAATTATGAGATTTAAGACAATTGCATATTGAACCTAATAGTTTTGTTAGTTTTAAACCAAAATTTAAACTTTAAGAGCATTCACAGTAAAGAAGTTTAAATTTTTAGCATTTAACAAATTAAAAAACTACTTTATTTATTTTAACAACATACTTTATAATACACCCAACATCAAAGTTTCTATTTTTTCATATTACCTAAAAACTATTGATTTTTTTATTCATTTCTCTCTCTCTCTTCTTCTCTTTTCCTATGAAGCAAACCCATAAACCCACAACTCCACACATGCTGCCTCCACAACCCCACTTCCATAAACTGACAACCAACCACCACCACGCTCCGGCCATCCTCCCCAAATCCACAACCCCACACTCACCACCTCCATAAACAACCCCATGCTCTGACCATCCTCTCTCAGCAGCCCTTGCTCCAGCCATCCTCTCTATTTAGCTTCCTTTCATTTGATTTTGCTCAGATCCAAACTTATTTTCTTTTGAGTTAGCTCAGGTTCAAATCCAAAATCTCAATGTTTTCCTCTTGGGGTGAAAGAAGAAAGTGAAAGAAAGCCAAAGGCTGGTGAAAAAAGAAAAGACAAAAGAAAGTGAGACCGGTGAGAGAAAAAGAAAGAAGAAGAGAGAGAGAATAGTGAGAAAGAAGTATTAACACAGACACACAGACACACACACACACACACACACACACACACACACACACACACACACACATATATATTTATTTATTTGAGTGTTGAGCTACAGTAAACGTTTTGAGAATAGCAACCTTGTTGTAGTAGTGTGTTTTTTGTGGAATGAGTTGCTAAGAGCATTACTATTAGTGGAGGCAAATAGGTAAAATGCTAAATTTAGCAACTAAATATAACAAAAGTGGAACAAAAGGATAATGCATTAGTGGAGCAAAAGCCATATTTTTTGGCTGTTGAGTTACAGTGCACAGCCATCTTTGGCTGTACACTATAGCCAATTAAAATGGTAATATATATATATATATATATATAATAAATATATTATTTTATTGTGTTGGTGGTGGTGGTGGTTGTTGTTTATTATAGTAAATATATTATTTTACTGTATTGAATGCTGAAATAATACTAATAATGTTAGATGTTTTATAAAATGATGTAGTAAAATAAATAAAGTAGTTTACTAAATTTTTGACACCACTAATACATACTCTAAAATGAGTTTGGCTCTTTTTATTTATTTATTTATTTATTTATTTTTTTGAAAGGAGTTTGGCTCTTTTTAGCAATTATACATCATTTGTTAGAAATGCTCTAAAAAGTCACATAAATTTAAAGGTGGGCCCAAAGAAATCTTAAACATTCATATCAAAGGTTTCAATGTAAAAGTAAAACTGAAGGTGTACTCCAAGGTGGCAAGTGGGAAGTGAAATCTTGAATGTCATCTAAAGGAAGATTTTAAAAACTGTGTCATCAACAAAGCTTTGTACTGTCCTTAGGGGATCTTATCTGCTATGCTTTCAAGAGTCTGTCTCGTTCTTTGTTGACTGTTACCACTAGGCTCTATGTAGTTGCAAGAAATTATGATTTGTGGGTCATGACCTATAGCTCACAGGGGTATGTATTTCTCACTTTATAGATAGAACTAATAAACTGGTTAAGAGTTGTATCGTGTTGTGTTGTGCGGGAAAAAAAAAAGACTTGATGAAATTAAAAAAAAAAAAAGAATTGCAAAAAGAAAAAGAATTGCAAAAAGAAAAAAGAATGATGAGAATTTTGAATCAAAGAATAAAAGGTCAATGAAAGTAGATTCATGCATACAAGCCTGATCTAAGATTTAATAGTGGGTTAGCATATTGTTCATTTTCAACAAAAGAAAACTCTACCACATTTGTAGTCGAAAAGGCAAAAAAAAAAAAAAAAAAAAAACAAAAAAAAACAAAGTAATCAACGGTAGCAGTGCAAAGTCAAGATATAATTTGTTATGAAAAAATACTATGTTCACAATATTATTATTTTTATGTTATAATAATTTTCCTCATTAATTAGTTGATATTAAAGTTATCCACCGGCAATTTAATGCTTTTGAAGATGGAAGTTTCCAAAAAAACTCAGTTTCATATTAATTTATTCACACTTTAATAATTAGCTAAGCATTAAATAAACCGAGACAAGCCAACAACCATCATTAATGAAAGAGAGTACTTTGCCACGACAATTCATTCAAAAAAAAAAAAAAAAAAAGGGAGAGAGAGACAGTTCTAAGTTTATTTTTACTTTCTTGCCTCTCGGGCTTTTCAATTATTTCTTGAATAAAGGAGTACATATAAAAAAGAACGAAAGAATGAGAGGCAGTCATTCTTATCGATTTTGTATATCCTATGTGCCGGGTGCAGGATATGCCATCTCCATTCTTATCTTCTCAGCGTCTAAAAAGAATTTTAGGTTGCGTTTGTTTTAGTATAAAATATTTTTTTGAGTATAAAATATTTTTAGGTAAAAATATTTTTGAGAAAGAAAAATATTTTCTAGTGTTTGGTTGCATTTTAAAAATTATATTAAAAAACAATTTTCAATGTTTGGTAACATTATGAAAATGCTATTTTCTTACAAATTTTTCATATTTTCTCAATCATTTTCTCAACTTCCAAATAAATTTTATATCACAAAATCCACCACCACCTACACATCAACACCTATAGAAAATCCACCAGCACCCACAGAAAATTCACCACTATCCACACAAAATCCACCACTACACAACACAGAAACCACCAAAATGTCACCACCCACACCACCACAACAACAACAACAACAACAACAACAACAACAACAACAACAACCAAAAAAAAAAAAAAAATCAAAGATCAAAGAGAGAAAGCAAATCAGCATCGAGATCGACCTAGAGGAGGAGATGATCTACCCCAGAGGAGGACGAGACCGGTCAAGCAACGGCAGGCTTCATGTGGCGCGATCTCGGTGAGGCGAAGTTAACGGCGCGATCTCGCTAGCGCATCTAGGGTTGGGGTGTGATCTTGCCGGCGTGTTTGGTTGCGCGAAGTCGAAGGCTCTCTACTCTCTCTCTTTGCGCGTCTGAGTCCGAAAATGATTTGAATTGAAAATAGAAACGTAAAACAATTTTCAGGTCAAAGCCTTTATTTTACAGTCAAATGAAATGCTTTTCCAGAAAATTCTATTTTCCATGCACAACCAAACACACGGTGAGGTGTAAAATGATTTCCTGAAATGGTTTGAAGCCAAAACAAATGCACTCTTAACGGAAAACAGGAGTGGGAAAAGAGAAATCATAATAATTAATAGGAAAAGTTATTATATTAATTTAGAAATTTTTTTTTAAAAATTTTTTACGAAAAGAAAATTGTAATTTTTTTTATAGCCCTTTATTATTATTATTATTATTATTATTATTATTAACGACCCGGTAATAACTAATGAAAAGCTTAAACTGCAACTCTACTTTAAAGAAGGGTCCTTGCGTGTGCTACATCTAGTCTAGCTTAATGAAATAAATAGATAATTTTATTATATATTATAATGTCCATTCATCATTATTCACTGTTTATACTTAATAGTTTTTATAGTTAGCGCCCATTTTGGTATTAGAACCAAGAATCATAGTCACTCTCGCTCTTATATCACCTTATTCAGCTTAGCAAGGAAGTCATTGTTTTTCTTTAAAGGGAAATGCTAACAGATGTCTTTAGTGTAATGGTTAACAATTCATTTAAAGAAAGTTTTTATGGGAAAAGAAGAAAAAAATAATTAATGTTTTGACATTTTTTTTTTTTTTTTTTTATTTCTCATAAAAGTGATGTCAAAACTTTTTAAAAATTGATTATTAACCATTGTCCTAAGAATACTCGTTAGCATGACCATTCTTTAAATACCACTGATCCATTCATTCATAATTTGAAATTGAAAATTAGAGTGAAGAGAGACCATGACAGTTTCTGCAGGCACGGATACTACTAAAACTCCATCATGCAATTTGCTAACTACTAAAACTCCTATTTGCAGCTTCACACGGATTACACCATATAAAACGTTATAGTCTCAAACATTAACCACATCAATTTTAAACATAGAAACAAACAATCATATATCAGTATAAATACCCAACCCAAATACATAAAAACCCATATATGATCCACAACACAAAAGACGCAATAACAAAATTAAAAAAGAAAAAAAAAAAAAAACAGCAATAAAAAAAAATACTATTAATCTAATTCTTACATTGAAATATTATGTAAGGCAGTCAAAAGAATAGAGGTCAAGAGTAAATAGGATTTAGAGATACTTGAACTAAATCATCCAGCTTCTCAATATTAATATAGTGTGAGGAGAGGAAGAAATGAAGGAGTTAGAAAACCAAAATTTTATGTTAGGAAGTTGAAGGGCTGCCAATTGAGATTGTAACCCCGTTTGAGATTGTAATCGTGGAACACAAAGGGTTGCCGTATAAAATTGTAACTGTGAAACACAATGGTTGCCGTGTTTAAATTGGAAATCATGAAAAACAAAACTGAAACCATGAAACACAAGCTTAGGTTTGAGTTTTATGGTGGAATTAAAGCTATAAAGATTAGGTTTTATGGTAGAGATAGTGTAACATCCCAACTCAAAAAAAAAAAAAAAAAAAAAAAGGTGTGGACAGATTTTTTGAGTCCCACATGCCCCACCTACCCCACCCTTCCCCACCACTCATTTTCACACTATCTCTTTTGGCCGGCCATCCCTTTTCTTCCTTTTGTTTTCTTTATTTTCTCTTCACTTAAACACACACACTTTTTTCCCACACTCTCCCATAGGTACTACTCCACACCACCATCTCCACCATCATTTTTCTGGTAAGATTACCAAAAAATCCTTAGGAACCTCTAAGCATTTTCGTCCCTTTTATTTGAGGTAAAAATTGCTAATCTTTTTGGTGGGTTTATATGCTTTTACTAGAGGCTTTCTTTATCTAAGTTTTAATAATGATACTCATATGATTTATGAGCTTTGAAAGTGATATTCATGTGTTTAAATGTATGGGTTTTGTCTTGGTGGATTTATTTGATGAGTGGGTTTATAGTTTTTACAATGGTGACTATTTAAGTGGTGACGATTTGGGGGTTTTGGCTTTTTAATGTGAAATAAATGGTGAATATAATTTTTTATTGATTATTTGGAGCTAGTTAAAGATTCAAATTGTTTGTCTTGGGAGATATTATGATTTTTGGTATCATGGGCTTCTTGTTGATGTGGTGTAAATCTTGTGGGAACTACTTATTAAGTGTTGAAGTTTTGATATTAGAGATAATACTTTGAATAATTTATGAGAATAAGTTGGAGTCTATGCCTTGTAATTAATTAATTAATTATTATTTTTGATCAGAAGAGAAACTTTGGAAGTGGAATACATTATTGATGAGGTTATATACTAGGCTTGCCTAATTAAGTGCTTATTTGGAAATTCTTAATTTGTAGTTAGATGCAATTTCAAGCTTTATGCTTATTATGATAGGTTTGATTAATATTGTTTAGGTTCTAGCTAATCTCCTTTAGAGCTTGGAGAATTAGGTTTTTTGTAGGTTGCAAGGTAAGTAACATTTTAATGGGATTTTTGGAAAATAACCATGTTGCATAAATGTTATTTTTGGGTCAAACACATTTTGGAAAATTATTTGTGGAACTATGTTTTTCTAAAAGTGTTGTGTGGTGACCCTATTATATATTATTATATACGAAGAGTGCATCATATTTGGTATTACATTTGGAGAAATGCATGAATTGTTGACGTGGAAAATATGAGTGTCTTTGATTTAATCTTTGATAAGGAATTCATTGATTTTATGGTATATTGGAAAATTTAAAGATGCTTATCTTATCTTGTTATTTGAGAAACTGATAGAAAATGTTTTTGACAAGAATGAAGTTGAAAACTTTACAAACTTTGTGGAAATTTTGATTGTTTAAGGTTTTTCTGAAACTACCTGGATATAAGC
Organism: Quercus variabilis; assembly: GCA_030445155.1. Lineage (NCBI taxonomy): Eukaryota > Viridiplantae > Streptophyta > Magnoliopsida > Fagales > Fagaceae > Quercus > Quercus variabilis. Next base: position 31,081,619 of record CP129453.1, on the reverse strand, counting down.
TATCTATTTGAAACGCAATGTAACATGTGAGCTTATGTTGTTTTAACTTATGCCATGTGTAATTTCCCAGTGACCACTCGATTTGGTTTCTGTAGTTTTTGTGACAACGGAATCAAATCCAAGTTAGTGCCCTTTCACTTTGGATGATGTGTTCTTCCTTGTTGCCTATGAGGGGAAGAGGTTCCTTAATTGTGTGTGAGTGAGGTTACTGTCCATGGGGCTAAAAGACCACAAGCAAAAGAGGTCCTATTTGACGCGTTTTCCTTGCTGCCCATGGGGGGAGAGACAAAACATTGAGGGTATGTGTGAGGTAGCTACCCATGGGGCTAAGAGACTGCATACCAGAGGTGAAAATATCATGCTAGTTGTGAATGGATGGATCCCTTGACTGGTTTATGTAATAGTGTGGTATATTTGCGATAAATTGCTATATGTTAAATTTTATGACTTTGGAATTATATTATTAGTGCTCACAGATTATAGTATATAGTTTCATGGTATTATTTTGAGACACTTTGTGTTTCATCATTTAATCATTCTTGTCACATTATTATTGAAAATGATCTTGCAGGATTTAGTTAGAAATTTTCGAAAATAAAACATGTTTTGTAAATTGTTCATCATCATGAAACTTGCATTTCTCTCACCTCATTTATTATGCTACTTATTGGGTTTTAGCTCATCCCACCCTTTAACAAATTTTTTTTTCCAGATTAATTAGCTATACTTTGAGTATGGAGCTTACTTCATTGGTGATGATTGAAGTGCTATGTTAAATTTGAAGACTTTTGCTGTAAATGGTTGGTGACTCGATCTTTTCATATTCAACGAGGCCTTAATTAATTCTATTGGAGGTTGGTTGCTTGAGATTTGTTAGCCTTAAGCGTAGTAGGCCTAGAATCGATGTTAAGGTTCCTTATTCTTCGTAAGACTGTGACCTTGTGTAAATAATAATTGTACGTGCCTATCATGTGTTAAATTTGAATACTAGTGATGAATTGAGGTTTATTTTGCTTTGTTTTACATTTATGTCTGATTTTTTGATACAAGATAGAAATTTTACTCTAACCTAATCTAAGTGTATATGTTATATTTTTTACCAGCTTTATAGGATATAGAACCAATAAAGCTAACTTTTTGAGTTTCAAAAAGTCATTCTAGTAATATTTTCAGTTCATTTATCAATTTATGAGTTTCAGTTAGCTTAATTGGTAAAGTCTTTGATGGTTAAATAAGATATTTGAGATTCAATTTCTACTTATAACAAAAATTGATTGATGTCTTGGTCTGATTATAAAAAACTATTATAAAAAAGCAACGCTATAAATTAAAACTCTCTGATACAAAAACTACTTATCAATTTATACATTTTTTTTTATTATACGAATCTCACAATAAATTATTTTTAACGGTGCGATAAGATGGCCGTTAACATTTCCCATTATTGAAATCGACATTGAATGGGGATGATAAGTCACAGAATATTAATTCAGGTCCTGATTACTAAGATGATCCGTCAGCAATTTTCACCGCAATCCGGTGGAGGTGTACCTTGGTCTGACTTATCAACCAATTCTTTATGTCGCATAAAGCGTACAGAGACCATACTATCAAAAGTGAGGCCTACTCTGTAACCAAAGATGTAAGAAAGTTCGGATTGGGATCCGGTGTAATTGCACCGTGCAATTCACCAACTCCCTCACAACTTTTTTTACTTTTATTCATTTTTTATATTTAATGGCTTTTTAGGATACTTCCAGAATCAAATTATTTCTTTATTTTTTTTTTTCTTTTAGCATCTGTTATATACTTTAAGATTGATTTAATCATATATATTTCATTAATAAATTGTCAATGAAATGTATGTCATGTGGCTTACTAATGGATGGAAACGTCACTTATGATGTGTAAAAAAATTATATTTTATTTTTTTGGTTAAAAGGGAAATATATTAAAGCATTAGCTAGCCAAAAAAGGCGAAGTATAGACCAGAAGCATCCGAGTTAAGCATTACATAAAAACTATCATTAGTGGGAGCTCTAAAACAACAAAATCCTCTAAGAGGTAGCATCCTCCCTTAGCAAGTGAATCTACACAGTGGTTAACCTCCCCGAAAAGCATGACTAACTCTAACTTGTTGGAACTGATTCAGGAGGAATCTGTAATCATTCAACAAGGAAGAGTATTTTATATCTTATGCTATTACCTTTTATATCTAAAATAAGTTTTAAAAAATAAAATATATAAAGAAATATGTTTTTATTTATTTTAAATATATAAAATAATAGAGTTTTCTTCAAGTCGGATATCTGGGTTTATAAATATGTCAAATAAATACCCCAAGAGATCTCTTATTAGCAATTATTAGTGGTATAATAACAGTCTCTCAATTTCTAAGAAATTGTAGAATCTCCTGCTTTGCCTAGCCGGTAGAAGTTTTGTCCATTCTTCGAAGGAGAATTTGTTTTTTCAACGTCTGTTCTCAAGAGTATCATGTATACTCTTCGAGTTAGTGGTAATATATTTTTTTGTGGGTTTGGGGAAATAGTTCTTAAAATTCTCTCCTACAAAATTGAACTTGTGAACTACCTAAGTGGATGATAGGCCAAGAATATATTGACCCTTTGTGATGAATTAACTAATTAATTAGCCAAGTTAATTTATTAGTCAGATTAATATGCAATATGCGTGGTAGCACAAACAAATCACCAACTAAGTTAATATGCAGCGGAAAATAAAGTTGACATGGTGATTTGTTTAGGAATGGGAAAAAACTCCAATACAAAAATTCCACTGGGTAATTTTAAGGTCACCACTCCCAAAAATCCACTATTATCACAATAAGCGGTTACAAGTAAAGGAATCCTAATATCTTGTACTAACCTACAGTTGAACCCTTATCCCAATACACAATTAGACTTGTTTTGTAGTGATAATCTCTTTTTTTAATGCACAGCTCCCAGTACATGACTAACTAATTGATGTACAGATCCAAGTACATGACTAACCACCAACTTGAGAAGGATGTTGGCTGCAAAGTTCTTCAGTTCATCAACATGATAAAGATCACGGAACTCTTTAGCTACAAAACCCTATGACGTACAAACGTAGCAACTACTTCAAGAGAAAGATGAACTAGGGCAAATTTGTCTCCAGTCACAATTTGCTTGAACAAAACCTTTGCATCAAGTTTCATCAACTGAGATGGCTCTTAAAATAATCCTTATATATGTTTAGGATTATGAGAAAAGAAAGACTAAACAAGCATACACGAATATGTGTAAAATCAGATCTTGAAAACTAAATTTCGTAAATCTCGATAGATAGATTATCTATTGAGTAGCAGGCTAAACATGCCTTTTAAATCTTGATAGATGCTATCTATCGAGCAAGTTGTCGAGTTTTAAAATATAACATTTTTTTCACTTGTTTCTTGGGCAGATTTGCATGACTTTAACACTTGGACTTAAACTCTTGTTCCTTAAAGTATTAAACACATCTTAGATCTATTTAATTACAAGTAAAGTGTGTTTTGTCAAAAGATTAACTAATTCTAAATGACATATATTCCTAAAATATGATTCACATATGTCCTAACAATGGATGATGGAACAACTGACAATGAGTTGGAACAATCTATCACTCTCAGATAAGGAGAGGTCTAGATTTATCCTCCCTAAAGATCATAGGAGGGGCGAATTTGTTATTGCTGCGAAATTCTTCACCTCACGATTCCTCCAAATGGAAGCAGTTGCTTGCACTTTCCAGCAACTTTGGAGGACGACAAATGGTTTTAGAGTTAGGAACCAAGGAAACAATTTGTATTGTTTGTGTTCGATAATCTGGTAGATGTCGATAAAATTTTAAAAAACCAAGGAGCGGTGGATGTAGATGGAGGTAGTTTTTTTCGAGTGAGGGTGATGCTTGATGTTACGTTGCCTTTGTGTAGAGGTAGAGTCATTACCTTACCCAGTGAAGAGAAGAGATGGATTAGATTCAAATATGAATGATTACTGGGTTTATGCTATTGCTATGGGTGCCTGAATCATGATGACAGGGACTGCGAGCTATCGGTTCAAAGTAATGGTACCTTAACCTTGGATCAACAACACTTTGGCCCGTTTCTGAGAGCACTGCCATACAAATCGTTAGGGAAGGATGTGATCTATGTCCTCGGTTACTATGAGAAGAGGGCAAGCAGATTACAGGCACGAAGCAAGGATGAAGGTAGCTCTCATAATGTGGGTCTCGTTTAGTCAGGCACTACAACTTTGGTGGACACAGAACCAACAGTGGCGAAGAAAGGGGAGGAGGAAAATCAAATCGTGGAGGTAGTTACAGAAGTAATTGTGCAACGAAGTTTGAGGAAGGAGACGGAATCATTTGGAGTTCAAATCTTCTGTCCCACTTTTCTTGCTCTACTCTATATTCCACTAATAAAAACTTGCCACATGTTCACCTAATTAATTAAATACTAACATTATTGACTTATTAATACTACAATTATTAGTTTATGGTAGTATTTAATTAATTAGGTGAACATGTGGCAAGTTCTTATTTGTTGAGTATAGAGTGAAGTAGGAAAAGTGGGATAGAAGATTTGGACTCAATCATTTGGGGCCATAAATGATAATCACTCAATGCCGAAAAATAAGGAAGTGACTATGACTAACGTAAGGTGCAATGATCTTGATTTCCTTTCCAAAAAGGATGAATTTGATATGGTCTTTAACCACTCCAGCTTGGCTAAGTCAATTCATACGGAATTAATGGGGGCAATATTAGTGGGGAATAGCATTGAAGTGTCCAACATAAATGCTAATTCCATTAAGGCACAGAATTGGAGTGCAACCAAACTTTTATGATACCAACCCTAGCCGCTTCCATGTAAAATATGCACGTGCCTACCAATTTTAATGATGAGGCTAGCGGATACGATCACCCAACAAGCATTAGGACTTGGAAAAGACTCATGCGCCAAGTTAACCTAGCTGGGGCCGAGAACAAGTGTGATGAAAAATTAAGAGAAAGTTGAGCACGTGCATAGTGACTTCCACAGACTCTCCAAGCAAAAGGTTGCAAGTGATGAAGATCAAACCCTCGTCAAATTTAATGGTGGAGGCTGCTAAGCAGCCCCACCAAGAGTTATGAGTCTCTTAATATGGAATTGTCACAGGCTTGAGAACTTAGTGATAAAGAAGGAGCTCGGTAATTTAATCTAGACAAAAGATCTCTCCGTTGTGTTTATTGCGGAGACATGGACGAAGTAAGGCTAAAAAAAAAAATAAAACGGAATTTACAATTTGATCACATGTTCTTTGTATCTTGGATTCTTAGAGGTGGGGGATTGGTTTTGTATTGGAAGGAAGCAATGAAGTTGACAGTAGAAATGTCCTCAAAAAATCACACCTTTAATGCCCTTTTGTACGAGAGGCCATCCTTGATAGACTATGGACTCTTTGTTGACGAAGCAAAGGAGTTAGCTAAGGATTTTTCAAATTTTGAGTTTGGTCATGTACTAAGACAAGGTAATAGTTCAGCCTATAGCATTGCTAGACATGCAAGATATGTTAACGAGTTTACGGTGTGAATAGAAGATGTTCCTTCACACCTAATTTCTGTAATTCAAACTGATTCGGCTCTTTTTGAATAAAATTACTGTGTTATTTCTAAAAAAATAAATAAATAAATAGTGGTATAATAGATGAAAGTTGTTTGATTGACCCTGTCATACAGTATAATCCAAACAATTGAAAATTGAGAGTGTGCAATCATAAAATTATTAAAATTAATGCATATTCATAGATTGGTTCATTCTACCGTACCCCCTCCAAAAAAGAGAGGGTATGGTACCTACTTAAATCTAAGCCATTAATATAATTTTGTTTTGATCTGGACCGTTCATATAATTTTAATGGATTTTGGTCACTGGTTAAACAGGTTTTATATATAAATAAAAAAATTATAACATTCATCACACTTTTCTCCTCTCACACGTTTGCTTCACGCTTGCTCTGTCTCACATTTGCTCCTTGCTCTGTCTCACGTTTGACTTTCTAAACAATACTCTCAAATCAGACCAGCTAAAACCATATCCACAGAAGGGAAACAGATCCTCTCCATTTCCCTTTGAAATGGAGAGGCTCCATTTCATGATGGAGATTTAAACTAGAAAGATCCACGCTCAAAAATCATCCATGTCCTTTAAAATTTAAACCAACACTTAAACCGTAGTTCAGGGAGCTTAACTCAGGTTTAACTCAACCGGACAAAAAAAACCTTTTTGGAGGGAAATGGAGAAACAGAGGTAGATACATCAGTTGCACTAGAAAACAAAAAAAAAAAACAAACATTTTAGAGGGAAAACTGAAACAGAGCCCACGATTCACAGCTTCACAAATTTTAACCAAAAAAAAAAAAGCTTCACCGGATCCTCATAAAAGTATATCCGTGAACTGGAAATGGAGAAACAGAGGTAGATACATCAGTTGCACTGGAAAACAAAAAAAAAAAAAACATTTTAGAGGGAAAACTGAAACAGATTTAGTGTGGTTCAAAGCTTCATAGATTTTAACCAAAAAAAAAGCTTCACCGGATCCTCACAGAAGTATATCCGTGCACTGGAAAACAAAAACAAAAAAACCTTTTAGAGGAAAAAGTGAAACAGAGGTAGCCCACGTTCAAAGCTTCACAGATTTTAACCAAAAAAAAAAACTTCACAAAAGGTTCAGAGAAGACATCTCTGTTTCTATCTTACCAAATAGAGGTATATCAGTAAAACTTGTTTATGCTTATCTTATTTGATGTTTGATAATTTCTCTGCATTTATAGTGTTGTGTTGGTGAGTTTATATGGTTGTTTTGGTGGTTGGATGCAAGTTAGAGTTTATCTGAATTTTTATTTTTAATTTTTTGAGATAATGATTGAATTTTTATAATGGCTAGATGATTCTAGGAGTATTTTTAATTTTTTGAGATAAAGATTGAATCTTTATTAGTACACACAGAGAAACAAGCTTACGTGGGCCTAACATAAGAAAATGAACATTGAAAATTTCTTGAACATATTGTTGTTTTGATGGCCACCAATAAAAGCTACACACAGAGAAACAAGCTCACAAGTTTATATTGTTGTTTTGATGGCTGGACGAAAGTTAGAGTCTTCCTACAAAATTTCATATAATTAAATAAGATTGAACATTGAAATGTCTGTTTAGACCCCAATGTGAATTAATGAGCAAAATTATCAAATTATATTGGTGAAGTGATCCACTCAAACAATTAATTTTTCACTATAGTTAAGCAATTAACAAATCAATAGGTAATATAAAAAGCACAATTAAGCATGACATAACATTTGGTGACGAAGTGGAAAATCAAAAAATAATATCTTTAATGGAGAAACCACTTCGGAAAGTAGATTAGGAAAGTATAAACTAAAAAACTAACTAGATTTTCAAACGGATAAAATTACATCAATAAATTTGAATTTATTACCATAAAATGTTATGGAATGGATCAACACTAAAATCCTTACACACATGATCCTAATTCATAGTGTAATCAATAAGTTTAGTGGCACAATTTAAAAAAAAAAAAAAAAAATATATATATATATATATATATTTCAATGATGCACATACTAACTATAATCGGTTCATAAGAAAATAGTATCAATGATGGGTTTATGTGAAATTAAAAAATGATTACTTGTACGCTTAATGTGGATTATGGACATATATAAAGAGGTGATCAAAAGGATACTATTGTGGTGTTGATCACAAGGTTTAGATATTTAAATTAATAAATTTCTCTTTTGAAAAAAAAAAAATCTCATAATAAATAAGTTCTTTAATCATAATAAGAAGATTCCTTTATAATGATTTTTGATGGCATATTATGGATGCAAGATTTTAAAGAACATGTTTATTACTGTCATGTTTAAATTGACTGGCCTTTGAGTGAGTTGAGTTGAAATCATGCTTAGTCATCTTGAATTTTTATGTTTAGTAACAAAGATATATAGCATTTCTCTCATATGAGGTACATCCTTATTAGTATGTTGATCATTCATTACATCCTTTTTTTTTTTTTACATCATCTATATTTTGAAAACAAATGATAGGTGAAAGTTATAATAAATTTATGTTCAATTTTTTCTAGGGATAATGATGGGAATACATGTTCCTTCTAATGTGCCCATGGAATCTACCCCATTTAAAGGGATGGAGTTTGAAGCGGATGAGATTGCAAATGGTTTTTATAATGAATATGGCAGAAAGGCTGGTTTTAGTATTAGAAAAGAGTATGTAAATAAATGTAAAAAGGCTGGAGTGGTTACTTCAAGAAGATTTGTGTGCGCAAAGGAGGGAGTTCGAGGCAAAGACAAGAGAGATCAGAATGTAAAGAATCCACGAGTAGAAACAAGATGGTTGTGAAGAACATTTGGTTATCATACCTAATCGAGATAGTAAAAAATATTGGGTGAGTGAATTTATTGCTGAGTATAACCACTATCTCCACCTTCCATCAACTGTGCACATGATGCATCACAATGGAAAGTGGCTGCAACTCATGCTATTGGAAAGTGGCTCCACCTTCCTATTATTTCGCTACTCAATTGGATTGTGAAGAGTTAATTACTAATATCTTTTAGGCCGATGCAAGAATGATCATTGACTATAGCCACTTCGGTGATGTAATAACGTTTGATACAACGTATAGTACAAATAGAGATGCAAGGCCACTTGGAGTATTTTTGGGTCTCAATCACCATAGAGAAACTGTTGTATTTGGAGGTGCACTCTTATATGATGAAACGATTGAATCTTTTGTATGGTTATTTGAGACCTTCGTAGAAGCAATGTTTGAAAAGAAGCCAATCACTATTTTCACAGATCAAGATGCAGCAATGTCAGCTGCAATAAAAGTAGTCATGCCTAAGACATATCATGCATTGTGTAGTTGGCATATGTGGCAGAATGCTGAGAGACACTTAGGTCATTTACTAAAAATTGAGCCTCAATTTAACGCTGATTTCTTAGCATGTATCTATGGTTATGACGGTGAAGATGAGTTTCTTACAGCTTGGAATGAAATGCTAGATAAGTAGATGTTCGTGAAAATAAATGGCTAATTGATCTATTTAAATTGAAGGAAAAATGGGCTCAAGCATATGCTAAGAGAACTTTCACTGCAGGAATGAAGACAACCTAGCTTAGTGAGAGTTTCAATGCTGACTTGAAGGATTGCTTGCGTACTGATATCAATATAGTAGAGTTTTTCACTCATTTTGAAAAAGTTGTCAATCAAAAGCGGGATAAGGAGTTAGAAGCAGAATACAACCCTAGACAGAAATTTCCAAGATTAAAGCTCAAAAGCTCTCCTATGCTTAACCAAGTAGCAACAGTGTACACGCCTAAGTTATTTGAATTATTTCAAACAGAATTTGAAGAGGTAATGGCACTTTCCATCCTAGAACGCAATGTGAGTCAAACACATAGTTATGTGGTTGGAGTTTTCAATCAAAATGGAAAATATGAGGTCATGTGGAATCCGTTAGATGAGACTTTATCTTGTAGTTGCAGAAAGTTTGAGTCATTTGGTATTTTATGTAGGCATGGTTTGAAAGTTCTTGATGCATTGGATATCAAGTTGATTCCTAATATATATATCATGAAGAGGTGGAGAAGAGATGCAAAAGATGGAAGCGGAAAAAATTGCACAACACATAACATTAAGCTGGATACTCGACTAGAATATGTAGATCGGTATCGAGATTTATGTCCAAAATATATTCAATTGGTGAATGAGGCATGTGAAACTAAAGAAGGCCATAATATTCTAAGCTTAGCAATTGCAGATTTGAAAAAAAAAACTCAGTGACCTTAGGAATTGCAAAGCTAATGTAGAAGAAGACATCATTAAGCTTTCCATTGATTTTGCAGACAAAGAAGATCAATTATGTGCTTCGATTATGATTGTACCAAAAGGGATAAAAAAAAGAGAGATTTATCATAATAAAAAGCGTAGGCCAAAATCATGGATAGAAAAGATGAGGAAACCAAAGGAAGGCACATCAAAGAAGCAAACAAAGAAAAGAAAAGTGCAGGAGGTAATCTTCAATTATCCTTATTTTCACCATTCTATTTTATTTTTACACATTAATATATTATTGTTGCTAAACTAGTACAATTTTTACAGAAAATATATGCACTTGACGTCATGGCACAAAAGAAAACTAAAGATATATCTTCTGGAAATATTACTAGTTTTACACAACTTTTAATGGTAAAGATATTTACAATTATATATTTTATTTTGATATTAATTATAGTTTAGATGCATGATTTGATAATTTTAATGCTAAGCTTGTGATATGTGTAACGTGTAATTGGATTTTTTGTAGTCGGCTTCTACAAGTTCTGCAGTACATCAGGGAGGCTCATCAGCAAGTGTTGCATTAACATCACATTTAGAGAGTACATCAAGTGTTGTAGGCTCCAACAACAAAATTAATGGTGCAGGAGGTCTCTTGACTCAAGGAAGTGTTGCAAGTGGAGGTCCCTTGACTCAAGAAAGTATTACAAGTGGATGGAATCCGATGGTTCATAAAGTCAAGCCATTTTTCTAGTTTAGGATCATGTTTTATAATTTATGATACATGCTGAGATTAAGTGCTCATATTTTGTAATTTTCCTAGTTTAGGACTGGAGTTTTGATGGTCCAAAACTTAGTCACATTCAAATGTTTATATTTTTTTATTATTTGGAAAGAATACTTAATCTGCATGTCTAATGTATCTCTGCAAGGTGTTAATTTTTGCATAATTATTTGTTGCTGCAGAAATTGTTACTGTTTTTGCATGATTTCTGCATAATTACTGTTATTGTTACTCTTACTACATAATTACTGTGACCGTTATTGCATAATTACTGTGACTGTTACTGCATAATTACTGCATAATTACTGTTACTGTTACTGCATAATTACTGTGACCATTACTGCATAATTACTGTTCCTGTTACTACATAATTATTGTGACTGTTACTGCATAATTATTGTGACTGTTACTGCATAATTACTGTTACTGTTACTGCATAATTACTGTGACCGTTACTGCAAACTGCATAATTACTGTGACCGTTACTGCATAGTTACTGTGACTGTTACTGCATAATTACTGCATAATTACTGTTACTGTTACTGCATAATTATTGTGACCGTTACTGTATAATTACTGTGACTGTTACTGCATAATTACTGTTACTGGTACTGTTATTGCATAATTACTGTGATCGTTACTGCAAACTGCATAATTACTGTGACTGTTACTGCATAATTACTGTTACTGTTACTGCATAATTACTGCATAATTACTGTGACCGTTACTGCATAATTACTGTTCCTGTTACTGCATAATTACTGTGACTGTTACTGCATGATTACTGCATAATACTGTTACTGTTACTGCACTGTTACTGTATAATTACTGCATAATTACTGTGACCGTTACTGCATAATTACTGTTCCTGTTACTGCATAATTACTGTGACTGTTACTGCATGATTACTACATAATACTGTTACTGTTATTGCACTGTTAATGCATAATTAATGTTACTGTTACTGCATAATTACTGTTACTGCATAGGTTGGTATTGCACATTCTGCATAATCATGTTTTTCTGCATAATTGTTATGCTAGGCAAGAGTTGTTTTTATATATAAGTGTTGCTGTTTGGGGAAAATTTTTTATATAAATAAGCCAAGTTTTGATTAAGTGTTGCTGCATAATTGTTGCTGCATAATTAAGTTTTTATATATAAGTGTTGCTGTTATGCTGGGCAGGAGTTGTTTTTTATATAGGTGTGTCAATTTTTCTTTTGCATGAGTTTTACAATCCTTTTCCTCTCCTTACACAAACAGCAGCTTTAATCACACCACCTATGCAACACACCCTTACACCTACTTAAAAATATCTACAAATATCAATAACCCACAACTATCACAATCCTTATTTACAATCAAAATTCAATCCTTACAATCCTTACAATAACTGTGACAATCCTTATTACAATCAAAATCCTTGTTTACAATCAAAATTCAATCCTTACAATCCTTGCAATAACTGTCACAATCCTTATTTACAATCAAAATTCAATCCTTACATCAAAATTCAATCCTTCCAATCCTTATAATAACAACTGTCACAATCCTTACAATCAAAATTCAATCCTTACAATCGAACAAATTTTATTAAAATGTACACTTTGATCACATAACAAAAATTCCATTAAAATAAACACTTTGATTAAAATAATAAAAATTCCAACCCAAACGTGTATTTTCCTTTGGCTTTGGACTTGAATACTACTTTTGAAGACTCTAGGCCATTATGTGTAGGGCATGGTGCAGCTGATGCACTGTGAAGCTGTGCATAGCACTCTTCATTCAATTTTTCATCTTTTACTTCATCAAGTTTCCCCACCCCTCTTGTCTTGAAGTGTCCATTTTCTGGCTTACAATCAATTGTTACTCGAAGCCCTGCACCATGATACACAAAATTATTGTTACTTGTTCTTCAACTCATCATACTGTCATACACATGAAAAAAAAAAAAAAAAAGATCAAGCAGCTAGACTATAAAGGCATGTTTAGTCTTAATGTGACTCTGCTCACAGTTTGCATAAGCAGCTAGACTATAAACACTTAAACTCATCATACTGTCACACACATGACAAAAAAAAAAAACAGATCAAGAAATACTCCAATTTGGACAAAAAAAAATTCCTAACTTTTGAGGAATTCATTTCAAAGGTCTGCTAGCAGTAGCCATGGAGATTAAGCATCAACCCTAACCTTCTTTGTCTTTCAGAGCCTAGTGCATTATCCTTTAGCAATGACCTTGGAAGTTGGAACCCGGAATTTGCACTATGTAAATTTAATTTGCAGAATAGAATCCAATTATTTCAGATAACCACTATACAATTGGTTTGATAAAAACAATGATATCCACTGCACAATTTTTTATTTCATGTTTGGAATTCTTGTCTGCACTAATGTCTATCCCCATTTTTTCGGCATGAATCGATCGCAATGATTCTAAAACGAAAAAACCAAACACTAAAATATCTAAATTAATAATCAATGAACCAAATTCATCAATGCACCACCCATTAAATTAATTGTTTTCTTTATATTACCATCAACCAATTCTTGAAAATAACCTAATAATACCAGCCCAGAAGCTAAACAAATGCAATTAATCAAATTCCCAGAAACCAAACCAAGAAATATGGATTACTCTTTGAAAATTGAAGTCTATCACAGTATTTCATCAATATAGCACCAACCAGTCTTCAAAATTGAACATGCAAGAAAACCCAGAAACTAAACCAACATTCAAGTAAATGAATGGTGAAAGATTTACCTCTTCAATAGCACCCTTTTTCCTAGCAAAGACAATGAAAGAATTCCCTCCAACAGAACCACCACCATGCTCATATACTGAGTCCAAAATGAAACCCCAAGTCCCAATATCAAGCGCCGAAGGGCTCTGCCTCCTCCTTCTCCACTCGTCCACTTCTTCAGTGCTTTTGATAGACTAGGATGTACAGAACCAACGACACAAGTGACTGAGTAAGAGGATGAACCAAACGATTGGCCATATTTCTCCAAACCCAAACCCTAACCTTCTCTGATTTGGGTCTGAACCAAATCGGCAAGGCTGGCTCACCGCAACTACCATCTTCGATGGTGGCTTCTTCTCTCCTTCGACCAAAATCTCTTTCTTTGTCTCTCAATCTCATTTCCCTCCATAGATCAAACCTAAAGGATCATCAACTTCTAACCTTCTCAGATTTGGGTCTGAAATCTTTCTCTACACCCAATTCTCTCCAAACCCCAACCCTTACTCTCTCTCTGATCTGGGTCTAAAAAGGATGCGTGTATGGGTGTCGAGATCTTTAGTGAGCTAAGGATTTTTCTTTGATTTTGCTGATGGGTTTGAGTTGAGGGAGGTTGAGAGAGTTTGAACTTTGAAATTTGAGAGAGAGAGAGAAAGAGAGAGAGAGATAAAGAGTTTGAACAGCTGGTGAGTCAGTTTTTTTTGGTCCGGTTGAGTTAAACCTGAGTCAAGCTCCCTAAACTATGGTTTAAGTGTTGGTTTAAATTTTAAATGACGTGGATGATTTTTGAGCATGGATCTTTTTGGTTTAAATCTCCACCGTGAAATGGAGCCTCTCCATTTCAAAGGAAATGGAGAGGATCCATTTCCCCCACAGAAGAACCTAACAGCAGCACACCCACAACCTCAAATCGACGGCGCTTCTTCTCATCCAATCCAACTCGTCGGCTTCGCTCTCTAGCTTCTTCTCTTCCAATCCATCCTCAAATCAGCAGCGCACTCATATCTAATCCAACTCGGCGGCGCTTCTTCTCTTCCATTCTAAATCGGCGGCACCACCCACCATATTAACGTTATGATTAACGTTGGGTTTATATTATTTCTCTAAACTTTGTGGGTTTATGCTATTATTTTTTTGTTTGAGTTTCGGTTCTTGTATATTTGACAAATTAATCTATTCTGGTTTATTTTTTCCCTTGGTTTCTTCTTCTTCTTCCATTTTTGTTTATATTTTTATAAAATAATCTTGAGTTTGAATTTGGAAAATTCTACAAGAAGTATTTAACTTAGGAGTATAGTTATGTGTAAGTTCAAAATAGCTTAAATCTTTTTTTACTTGCTTGCCCATTTAGATAACAACTTAAGGATCACTGCATCTGACATCCCTAACTGCAAGGTTTACCCCTCTATGGACCTTCCTGAGGTTTGCAGTCATATCTTGGCTTTACTTCGTGGTAAGTCCTTTACAACTCTGTTGGTAATATGAGTTCTTTATATTGGGTCCTGTATTTTTTTTCTTCCTTGTATGATTATGAGATTGTGTTAACTTAGCAACTTGTCATGGACATATCTACTTGAGATTCTTTACCTGTTTCATGTATTTGTTACAATATGACATGATTTGGGATAACTTTTGCTTGTTGTCTATGTGGTCTATAATTACATTCATTAGGAAATGATTTTAGATAACTTTAGCTATTCACAGGATACCAGTAAAAGAGAGCTGATGACTTCCAAGGAAGACAAATAATTTTTGGTTCTTAGAAGTTATTTGGGTGAAATTTAATGTGTGGGGAAGGTACTTTTTGGAAGAAAAAAATGCCAACTTAACTGCCTTATTTATCATTATGCCTTTTGTTTCTTCTATCATAAATGTGAACACTACATAATCTGCATTATTTACAATATATGCATGACATATTAAGGGATATGTGCCAAGACACAAAATGTTGCTAAGCAACCAAAACTAATTTGCTTTCTGTAGTTTTGTATTGAAATCATGCATTAGTGTTTTGCTTGGTTATGTTGAGTGTGGTTCTTAGCATTTGACTTTTGTGATATAAGAAACTGGTAAACTATTCAATACGGTGGCTTGGAACTGCAATATTTGCTTCATTGCTGTTCAGAGGGCAGTTTTATGTTTATAAGATCAATAAGGGTTTAAAGAGGGGAAAAGTTATTTTTTCTTTTTCTGAGATATTTGCATCAGGTTTTGGAATGGGGAAGGGGAAGGGGAAGATATGCCCATTTTTTTGCATGGGTTCATATGTGTGATAGACCTAGTGCCATCAAATGAATTTGCTGCAGTGTTTTTCTTCTTTTCTATATATCATTCTTTTGAGGTCTTAAGCTGAACCACGAGGTTATAATTTACATCCTTTAACTGTTATTGCAGAAGCCGAAACTCCCAAGTTAGGCAAGACGCCAATCTCATCTGGCAATGAACAAGGTAAAGAAAGCAATGGGATTGCTGGGATGAGTCGGATCCCAGTTGGCTAAAATCTGTTTATTCAGAGAAGGCCCCTCAGTTGGACAGGGCACCTGTTGTATTTCCTCAATTCACAAAGTTGCATTTGGCTGAGGCTCAAGAAATGCATAAAAAAAAATACAAAGAAGTCCAGGCTCTAGACAGAGCACATCGAGAGTACTATGATATGAAGATGAAGATGCAAGCAGATATTAAAGATTTGTTATGGAAAATGGAAGCTACAAGACAATCTTGAATTGTGATTAGCCAATCAGTAGGTCTTTCTAAAGAATTGTCATCTTCTTAGGTAATTGTACCCTTACTGCTGAAGGTTCTATGTTGTATTATAACATCATGTGTCCTATCTGTTAGTTCATGATCAGTAGGTGAATTTTCTGTTCTAGGTTTTGTAAACAAGGCAACTAGATTAGAAAATTTTCTTTTGTCAGGTCTCTTAGTCTTTAGGCAATTTGGTGGATAATTTCTGTCAAGCAACTACCCCACCTCAAAGGAGCAAAAGAATAAATTATGAAAGTAGTGTATGAATGTACAAAATAATATAATAATCTTTATTTTTTGATGTGTTGTAGATGGAAGAAACCACTTTTATTTGGATAAGTTTGTCTTGTCAATGAAATTCTCCTCTGTTGAACTGATGGAACATTAGGAAATGTGTTCTAAAATACTGTTGGGCTTTATAGAATTTCTTAGGCATAATTATCTTGATTTGTGATATACTTGGAATGATTAATATATCATGTAGTACTTTGGAATATGTGCTTGTGCTGCACTATAGAAGCCTAAATAGCTAAACATTTACTGGCTGCAATTGTTTCCTTCTAATTTACTTTGATGTCATTCAATGGCAAAGGAGATGCTTGAATAAGCAAAACCGAGGATGACTAGCAGCTTGGCTACACTAGCTTCTACGTAATACATTCTTCAATCTCTTTTTCATATGTTGTTGTTTCTTTTTATGTGGCATGGTTTTTAACAGGTCTCTAATGCAGGTCTCATTTATCAAGAGCTGAGGAATTGAAAGGCAGCAGTGATGAGAGGCCTGCTCTATTTAGTGGCAACCCCTTTGAGTCAATAGTGATTGAACTAGCCAGTGGTTCAAAAACAGGTCTTCAGAATCAACCAGATGCAGAGCTAACAGCACCTATTTCCAAGACCAAGGAGTCACTCCCTTCTCAACCAAAAGAATAAATTATGAAAGTAGTGTGTGAATGTACAAAATTCTATAATAATCTTTATTTTCTGATGTGCTGTGGATGGAAGAAACCACTTTTATTTGGATAAGTTTGTGATATATTGTTGGGCTTTATGGTAAAATCTCTGGATCTTATACTTACAGTTGCCCCATCTCTCTCTCTCTCTCGTTTGCCAACGATGAGGTTAATTGAAATTCAGAGTTTGCAGTTTGCTTAAGTACTCCAGCATACATTTGGTAGATAAGTCAATTTCATTTTAGCATATATCTTTGACTTCTCATTTTCCTAGTGCCACTACATTTTAATCTCCTATGATGAGAGATCCACAATAGAATAAAATACATATAATAATCCTCAACCCAAAATAGTTTGCAAGACCAAATACATCCAATTTATGACTTTTACTCTGTCCAAGTGCCACTTCATGTGGTTGATTACGAATGGTGGAGCATAAAATAGAACATAGTAAGAGTAAGACAGAGGACTTTTACTCTAACCATTTCACCTTGCATTACAAGCTGTGGTTCTAAAGCTCATTGTCATTTAATTATTAACATTAAAAAAAAAAAAATTAAAAGGAATTTACATTGTGGCACTGAGTATGCACTTGGGGTTGTAGGGTTATCTCTAAATTACTCTATTTGTAATTGTGTTGTCTGAATGTTTTTAGGGATGTTTGGCAAATTACAAAGCTTGTTTAGTTTGATACAAGTTGAACTGAAAATGAGGCTTTTAATCCAGTTTGTCTAGAATCAAAACTAGTTTTAGTTAACAGGCAGCTTGTGAAAATGTCAAATTTATACGCATGTGAAAACACCAAAATTTAAAAATTTAATTTGGAGGGCATGATTTTTAAAGAACCACTTTGAAGATATGGGAATGCATTTAGTTCCCACTTTGAATAAGTTTTTTGAACAAAAGACTTACCAAACTAAAAACAATTAAAACTAATTACATTGATCTTGGTTGCCCAGCCTGGTTTTGTGTTTTGCTACATTCCTTTACTTATTGGAAATTGCTGCTGCTAGGGAGGCATACCTGAAAAAAGAAAACAGTGGAGGTTTTGTTGACTCAAATGAGGCTCACACTTCGTTATAGTCGAAATGCTATACTCTCAATGACAAAATTATTTTGATAATTTTTTTTAAAAGGACTGGGTTGTTCGTTTTTGGTAAAATTGGTCAATTGTGCTTAATTGTTTTTAGCTTTTATATAGGTAATTTTTGTTATTGTGAAAATTTTTTGGGATTTTTATTTTGTTTTAGATGGGTCCAAATGTAATAATAATTTTATAAATCAAAATTGCATAAACACCTTTGGTTGGGATGGTTATACCCGTGTCAGACACAGACATTTAAGACTCCTCCGCACACGTGGATCTAATGAAAATGCCTACAAAATATAGAACCTGGTGTATTAGCCTTGATTGATGACTATTTCATACTGGATCTATAATTTCAATTCAAGTGTTTACTGAAAATTTTAAAATTATCAACAATCTTTGGATTGGATTTTTTGCATAACTTGCTAATTGGATAGTCACCCTATTTCCAACCTTAGACACCACAATAAACACACAACTATGATTAAGTTGTAGATGTTGCATAAGAACAATTAGAGAGCACATAAGGTTATACATATTCGGTTTTATAGTATATATAAATAATTAAAATATAAACATCAAGAAAGTGACCTCTGTAATGTTGCAAAAGTACGATTAGAAGTAATGTTGGTACTGCCCAATGTAATAATGGAACTGTCAAATTTGAGAATAAAAAATAGGGTATCACTAAATGTGACAAAAATAGAGCAAATGCGATGTTGATATTGCTTAATATAACAATGGAACTATCAAATTTGAGAAAAAAAAAAAAAAAAAAAAGAACCACTATATGTGACAGAAGAACTGTCAATTTGATATTGGAACTACACTATGTGATAATGGAACCATCAAATTTGAGACACAAATAAAGAAACCACTAAATATAACAAAATAACTCTCAAATGTGATGTTGGAACTGCACAATGTGAGAATGGAACCATCAAATGTGAGAAACAAATAAGAGAACCATCGAATGTGATAAAAGAACTGTTAAATGTGATGTTGGAACTGCACAATGTGAGAATGGAAACGTTAAATGTGATAAAAAGGTAAAGGAATCACCAAATGTGAGAAAAGAACTGTCACATATAATGTTAGAATTGCACAATGTGAGGATAGAACCGTCAAATATGAGAAAAAAGTAAGAGAACTACCAAATATGAGAAAAGAATTGTCACATGTGGTGTTGGAACTACACAATGTGAGGATGAAACCGTCAAATGTGAGAAAAAAAATAAGGAAACTACCGAATGTGAGAAAAGAACCGTCACATATAATATTGAAACTACACAATGTGAAGATCGAATCATCAAATGTGAGAAAAAAAATAAGGAAACCACCCAATGTGACAAAAGAACTATCACATGTGACCAAAAAATAGAGCAGATATGATGTTGGTACTGTTTAATATGACAATGGAACCATCAAATTTGAGAAAAAATAAATAAAAGAACCACTATATGTGACAAAAGAACTGTCAAATGTGATATTGGAACTGCACAATGTGAGGATGGACTTGTGGTGGAAAAGAACTGTCATATGTGATGGTAGAATTGCACAATTTGAGTATGAAACTGTCAAATGTGAGAAAAAAGTAAGGGAACAACCCAATGACCTTTTTTATTTTTTTATTTTATGATGGCCTTAGAGCATTCGCATCAGCTCATGTAAATTCTATGCCTATTTTACATGAAAAAACCTACTTTTTCTATTTTACACATCCACTTTTACAATACACACACATCAGTTTATCTATTTTTCACATTTATTCAATAAAATATTCAATATTTTACAATTTTTTATTATTACTCCCTCACTGCCCCTCTCTCTCACAGACCCACAGCCACCATCATCACCGCCCAGCCACCATCACCACCATCATTAGCAACCAAAAGCCATTAACCCACACAAATCAACCAAAATCAACATCAGATCAACAGCCACCATCATCACTGCCCAGCCACCATCACCACCATCATCAGAAACCAAAAGCCACTAACCTACACAGATCAACCAAAATCAAAGAAAAAGTAACATCAAATCAACCCCGATCTCCACCTAAAATCAAAGAAAAAATCATTGATCGATCATCGCTGCCATCGATTATCGCCGCCATCGATCATCGATCATCGCCGGCATCGATCATCGATCATCGAGACCTCGCCACGCTCATCGACCATCGACCATCGATCATCGCCGCCATCAATCATCGATCATCGCCGCCACGTTGTGACCCACAGCGCCGATTTCGCCACACTGTTAACTCCGGTGGCATGCTTTGAACGAGAGAATGAGAGATGTGAGATAGGTAGAGAGAACTGAGGATGAAAGGATTGTGGAGAGAAAGAGAGGGCAGCGTCTAAGATAGAGACGGAGCTAAGTGTCAGTGAGAGAGAGAGAAAAAAAACTATTAAAAAAATAAATACATGAGCTACAGTACCCGTGTAAATTTACACGGGTACTGTAGCTCGTTTATAGTTTTACACAGGTTTAAATGATTTTAAAAGAACTGATGTAAAGGGTTTTTTGGTTCAAAATGTGTAAAAGTGGTCAAAATGTGTATTTTACACATTTATAAAAGACTTGATGTGAATGCTCTTACCTGCATCAATGACCTTTGATCCAAATCGTAAGTTATCAACTAGATCTCTGGGATGCGTGAGTGAATTTGTTAAAAAATAAATTTTATTTATGTTGAAGTTTGATAACTTTTAATATTTTTAATAAAAGTGGTATTAATTTTTTTTAAGGGTCATGTTAAGGGATACTCTTAGGGCAATTGTTAATAATAGATAAAAAAAAGTTTTAACACTACTTTCGTGAGAAATATAAAAAGCGATTAAAAATATTTATTATTTTATCATTCTTTCAATAAAATATTTCTAAAAATAGCTCCTAAACTAATACTCATAGGGCATTGGTTAATATTTCCATGTTTCAAAGAATAATTTATAAACAATTGTCCTCCTTAGCACAACCAATTTTTTTTTTAATTATAAATTTTTAAGTACCATTTTTTTTAAAAGAATCTAATGTACCATTGTTGTCCTGCTAATGATGCTTTCATTTTTAGAAAAATTTCATACTCCAAAGAGATGGCAAAGCAAAATGAACCTCAGTTCATCACTAGTCCCCTTTCTCAAGAAATTATATTTTTGCATCTATTAAATTGAGAACAAAGTTTAACTACAAAATTGGTTGTATTTTAAAATTACAATTTTACTTAATATCTTTTTAAAGGTGGTGAACTTTGACAAATCCACTATAAGATTACATTTTCTCTAATATCTTCTTTTCTTGCAAAATTTCTAGAAAATTAAAGATGAATAATCAAGTCATCAATAAATTGTTTAAATTACAAGTTTTTGTAATTTAAAATTATGCAAAAAATATAAGCTTATAGATCATATAGTAAATAATATCTAATTGGTACAAAATTTGGCATGTGTATTAAGAGCGTAAAGAATATGCAATCTAATTGTTAAATTTTCAAAATATGTAGTAATGTTAATATTTTATAGGAAGTTGTAATTTTAAGCTACAATCAATTTTGTACTAAACTTTGTCCTTAAAGTAAATATACTTCATAATTAATTTTGTTGTAACTTGTAAACACTATTTATCAAATTGTATTTTCTATATATAATCAAAACCCAAGCAATAGAAATCAATAGGAGTTATGCCGTTATGGTTTTTTAGGCAAGAGTGTAGGCTTTTAATGTAGTATTTCAAAGTCGTGTCTAATGATTGTGGTTAGAAGTTAGAAGTAAAAATTCTAACTTTTATAAAAAAACAATTTAGAAGTAGAACCCACGTCCCTCTCTTCCATTATCTACATTTAAAATATTTTTAAAAAATCAATGAAATATTACATAAAAATAAGAGCTATAAACATGAAATTAGCAAATTAAATTAAATTGTTTGGCCTGGAAGACATCCATATCCACCATCTATTAAATTCTTGAGGTCCCCTTGCTTCACAGATTTTTTTTTTTTTTTTGAGAAATAATTAAAATATGCAGCTAACCTCGTAGTTCAAACCCTTTCCCCCTAGACCCCCAAGCACTTTATACATGTGAAGCATCCAGCTTCATAGAATTATTTACTGAGATGTGCAACTACGACCATAAATTTGGTAATGATAAATGTTTAACTCCTTTGTTAGAGAAAGAAAATTTTGTAGTAGAATTTAAATTCTATAAGTTTTTCTTTCAAAAAAATTCTATAAGTTTTGATTATCAAAAAACAATTTCTATTAAAAAAAAAAAAATTCTATAAGGATTTTATGTAAAACCCCTACTCAATACTCACAAGTCACATCCTCTAATAAAATTAATACAAATCAAATTCACAATCTCATTAAAATCATATTCACTCAATACTCTATGTTAAAACAAATACTAATAAAAAGAAGAATTAAGCAATCTTAATTCAAGGGTTTTTTTCCCCCAAAAAACTAATATGCCATTTCATAATTACCAGAGATTGTATAGGTGTGCTGGTACTGAAACCAATTGACAGTACCCAAGAAGGGTTGGGCATAGGTATAGTTGGACACCATGTGTAAATGTCCCCCCACGAGCATTGGTTAAGAGTGATTTCCTTTTTGTTGCTAATTAAGTTCAGTAAATGAAATATAAGATTATGTGATTTTATGTACGGTTAGAGCATTCATGGATACCAACTTAATTTACCATATATCTACATTCCCAAAATTGAAATTATACTTTTCTCAAAAAAAAAAAAAAAAAAAAAAAAAAAGAAAAGAAAAGAAATTATTCTTAACACGTTCCTTCAAGAATGTAATTTGGCAATTCCCCTGGAGAACGTTTTTTTTATTATTCTATTTAATTTGTATTTTGTGTCCATTAAATGAAATAAAATCTTCATTAGTTTACAATTTAATTAGTAGTAGGCAATTAAGGATGGCAATTTTGCCCCGCCTCGCTTGACCCGCCCCTCCCTACTTTGTCCTGTGCGAGTTTTCCCTACCCCGCAAAGATGGTGTGATGGGTATGGACAAGATTTTAGACCCGCACCGTGGGGCAGGGCAGGAATGGGTTTACACTTTTTAGACCCACCCCGCGTTAATAAGAGTTAAATTGTAAATTTTTCATATCCTAAAATCCTACTATTTAAATAAACATATCATCAACTTACTTTATTTTACCCAATATGGCTTTTTACCTCTTTTTTCTCTCTAGTAAAGTTGGATATAAGGTACAAATTTTACCGTTTTCTTTTGTCTTTATTATAAACAAATTTATATACTATTGAATCATTGATTCCATTCAATGTCTTTCTCAACATAGTTTTTATCATGAACATAATATAATGTTTTCTATTTTTATGAGTTATGGGTCTGAAACTCTGAATGTTTGTGTTTATAGTTTTCATCATTGTGTGTGGCTGTTATGAGGTATGAGTCTGAATGTTTGTATAGTTATTTCTATCATGAACATTGGAACAACATAGTAGCTTGTCCTATGAGGCACAGATCTATACATACATACATACATACATTCATATATATATATATATATGTTAGAAAAAAAATTTTATAGAAAAAGAAAAAAAAGGACTTCTAGATTAGTTTCCAGAAAGACATAAAATGTTATTAAAAAAAAAAAAAAAAAAGGCAAAGCAATAAGACATTATAAAAAAAAATTAAAGGCAGAAAAATGCATTTGGTATTATTAAAAAATAAACAAAATATTTTCTTGAAAGTTAACTCACTATACCTATCAATGTGTTTAGTTTTGTATCTTGAAGCATTTCTCTAGGGGATTTGAATATACATGTCATTGGGTGTATTTTAATGGTTTTTTTTTTATTAGAACAGCTACTTCAATTATTTGGCTTGGAAGTTTAAAACTCATTGTTTCATTTTATTCATGATGGAAGTAGAAAGTGGTGTCACAATAATGGAAGAAAGTGGAGATTATTTTTGAAGAACTAGGAATTTTTTTTTTTTGAGAAGTTATTTTGTTATGTATTAGGAGTTTGTATTATTTTATTGTGTCATATTATGAGATTTTTGTTTTTGTTATGATATTGTCATGTTAAACACTTAGATAATATTATTAAGCTTTTACTAAAAATTAGTTTGATTTGATAAGATAAATTTATTCGTATTTTCAAGTATATTTTACAGGGTGGATTGGGGCTTCTCAAGGTTCTAAGGGGCCGGGATGAGGTAAGAAAATTTTCTCCTAATGCGAGGCGGGACAGAGATGGGGTTAGACAAAACCATACGGGGTGGAGGTGAAAACTCCATCCTTTTTCCTTGCCCCGTCCCGCTCCATTGCCATCCTTATAGGTAATAAGATATCATGTGACTAGAAAATCTATTCAATGTCTTGGAATTGTTATCTTTCTATGGATTAGTATAGGCTGTAATTACCCTCATATCTACTCATAATATTCATTTTTTTTACCATTTTTATTTTTTAACTTTAACATTTTAATATTTTAATATTTTTTATTTAATGATTGAGCTGGAAAGTTGAAGCCATTAGAAGGTGCATCAGGTGACTATATATATTGTTATTTTTCGTTGCCTTTTTGTTCCCAAAAAAAAAAAAAAAAATTCTTTCGTTGCCTTGATTTTTAAGCTACCGTGTGAGTACGGCAGTACCGTCACCTTGACTATATATACCGTGTATTAACTATTAAGTGGTCAGTATATGACATCAATTTGTCCAATACGATGTATCCTTTAAATGACATCACTAGCTTGCCAGCTATTTGTGCATGTTTTTTTTTTTTAATTATAGATATAATAAGTGAATCACTCTTCCTTTGAAAAAAAAAAAAAAAAAAAAAAAGAAAAAGAAAGAAAGAAAACATGTGAACAGTCTGTATGGCTCATGTTTAGTCTTTAGACAACATAAATCCATCAGTCTATTCCTGTGTTGATAGCTTCATTGCCCCAATTAATACATGAAAATTTTTAAACGATAGGAAGTAAAGTCGGGATAGAATTAAAAGTAGGACCTATTAAATTATAGATGGTTCCAAAAATTTTAATTGTTAAAAATTTGTAAATTTAATTTAATACTTTTATAGTCATACAATGTAGTATAGGTCACTGCACAAAGAGTCTAGGAAAAAATTAACCAAAAAAAAGAGTCTAGGAAAAAATATATATTTATCAAAAAAGTCAAACTATCCAATGAAAAGTTAACACCTCACCTTATGTACTAAATATAGGTGCCGATATTTTTTTTTTAGGTACAATGGATAAGACACAGAAGAAGACATTAGTCAGTTAAGGAAAAAATAAGTAAGTTCGGCCATAATAAAACTGTGCAAGTGGGAGTTTTTAAAGTCATTTTGCCGGCCCCACCTAAGTCTGAAACTTTATTATAATTTATTATACTTCCTAGTGTTTTACACCGACACTCCAAGCCCAAGTTAAGATTGAAAGCAACTGGCTGATAATAGATGGTTCTATGGGATGCGTGGGCCTCAAGTTTTTTTTTTTTGTTTTTTTTTTTTTTTGATGGTCGTGAGCCTCAAGTTTCACTCTTATTGCCTATCAGCACTTACCCTTTGTTTAGGTACCAATAAAAAATAAAATTAATTCACTAAATAGTTTATTTTTATTATTATTTATGACTCCATTATAATTTTTTTTTAGTACTATTTACGAGTTTCATGGTACTATTTTAGCTAATTTTTACCTTTATTTATAATACTTTCAGTAATAAGTTTTTAATTTCAATAAAATAAGCAATATCTAAACAGACTCTTAATCTAATAAGATTTTTTTTTAATTATTATTCTGTAACATCAACATCTCAGAGCTTCCTTCTCAAATAAAAAAAAAAAAAAAAATCTCGGTGCTTGAATTATAAAGAATAAATTTAGTGCTACACATTTTGGCATAACAAATGTCACAACTTACCTATGTGACAAGTTGTGTTTAATAGAAGAGATAGAAACTCCTTACTAACTACAATTCGTCACATGGTGAGATGTTGTGACGTGGCATTTGTTGTGTGAAAATGGGTAACACAATAAATTGCAGACTTATTCATTATAAAAGGTAAAGTTGCAGACCCCAAAATCAAAAGCATCACATCGAGAGAGAGAGAGAGAGAGAGAGAGAGAGAGAGAGATGTTGGTGAGGCTGAACCCAGATGAGCTTGAGAAGAAGACAGAGCCTCGGTTCAAACCAAAAATTGGAAGCGTTTTTCCAGCCAAGAAAAGATTGGTGAAGCGGATGATGTTTGATTATATAATCCATTCCCTTGCCAATATTTTCTGTTCTGGCTCTGATACTGGGACTCCCTCTTTCTCTGAATCCTCCCAATCCAAAAACAACAACAACAACAATGGCTGCTTCAAGATTTGTACTACACCCAAATCATCTAATCCCAAGAAGAGTAAGATTATATACCCCACATCACGCCCATGATTAATTGTTGTAATTTTATTTTTAGGCTTTTTTTTTTTTTTTGGAAGATAAACTGGCAATTTTTAGGCCTTGGTTTATGTAGTGAACTTTTTGTACAATTGGTTGTTAGTTATCTTTTTAGTTTTCGATGAATCATTGTTAAATTACACATGGTATCTAGCACAATTCTTAATATTATCTTCGTTGTATAGAAAATTTGTATCTTTCTATTTTTATATTATTGTGTGGTATACCTTTTTTTGTCTTTTACGGCGATCATTCATGGTGTGCAAAGCTTCAACTTTCGTACTTCGATGTACATGTGATTCTTCTACTGGGTCAATCAAGTTCACACTAATTGTCAAGCTGATAAACTTGGACTTTTCGTTAGCACTGACTACCACAGTTTCATTTGCCCATATGATCGGAATTGTTTCAATAACATAATCTTAATTAGTTCCATCCTCAAAAGAAACAAATGAAATAGAAGTGGGGATTTTATTGGAACTTGTAATGTTTCATCTTTAATTGCTTTAGGAAACTCTGGAATGTACTCAGTTGAGTCCACTCGGGCATATAGAAACAGAGATGCAAAGTTTTTGAAAGAATAAAAATTCAGAACCATTTCGAACTCTCGAGGAATGTTCCAACCAAACCTGGTACCAATTACCAAAAGAAGAAACTCTCACGGGACCTCAAAATATGAACACAAAATTAACTTTGGATTTTTCATTACTCAACCTATTGAAAATTAGAGAAATGAGAAATCGTGTAACGACATATTGTGTAATGTGTACAAACATGTGCACAAAGTTTATCTTGACGTCATGGATGATGGATTACATCATTACATTATCATATTTACAACTTAACTAAAAAATTAAATAAGTCCAAAATTTTATGTAAAAGTCTTATAAAAGTGACTCTCAGTAGATACGTACACGAGGAGATAATAGAATCCTAGCGTAATGATCAAGCAATTATGCAGTAGGACTTGTTAACTGTTGTTTTTAAAATATTTATTAATAGAAAATAGGAAAAAGTTTCTCTACTTTTTTTATATCTTTTTATTAGATGTGAATTTTAAAAATCTAACTATTAGATTTTATGTTCTTATTATATACTCTATATTTGCAAATTTTCAAAAAGAAAAAAAAAATCAATAACTTATGTTATCAATCAAATGTTTAAATTTAAAGTTTTTGTACTCCAAAATTATGCCTAAAATATAAGTTTATTAATTAAATAGTAAATAACATCCGATTTGAATGAAATTTGACATGTATGTTAATAATATAAAGAACATGTAATCTAATGGTTAGATTTTCAAAATTAACATCCAATAAAAAAAATATAAGAGGCGTAAAAAATTTAAAAAGGTTTTCCTCCCTACATAGCAAAGTCACTTCTTTTTAGCTAACTATTCTTATCCCATTCTGCATACTCTTTCACACTAATCATAGCAGCTTTTATTTTTTTATTTTTATTTTTTATCCCAATATATTTCTTTTCTCATGGTGCTAAAATTCTACAACCTCTACTTTATATATATATATATATATATATATATATGTATATGTACCTCCTCCATCATTTGGGTTTTTCACAGTTTCAAAATCTCTGTTTTTTCTATAAATCCAAATTTTAAATATTTAGAAGAATAGGGAAAGAAAGATTGAAATTTAAATATTTTTTAAAAGCAATCTAGGGAGTACTACTATATGATTTTGTAGATATATTGTTGTACTCTTAACATTTTTAGATTGATTTATTTTCTTAATTCATTTTAAAGAATTAAATTGGATGTTTAAAATTAATGTATTTGAATTAATCTATTAGTTTGATTGTAACTAACTATGAAAAAACGCTAAGAGTTACATAAATTAAACTAAGTTTCCGTTTAGGAATACTTTATTTAGTTAAAATTAATAACATTTTACTGAAAGTACTGTAGATAAAGCTAAAAAATAGCTGAAATAGTACAGTGAGATCTATAAATAGTATTAAAAAGTGCAGTGAGGCATATGAATAGTAGCAAAAAAAAGCTAAATAGTAAAAAAAAAAAAACTGACTTTTTAAGCCAATATCAAACACACACTAAATATGAAAAAATAAATTATAATTTATGTTTATATTAGATTTTGTAAGACGATTACAACAGTTTACAATTGTTTATTTATTTTGCTATGAATATAGATTTTTTTTTTTTTGGGTTATTTTTGTTAATATTAACTTTTTTTAAACTTGCTTCCCTAAATTGAAATGGAGGCTTTGTATTTTTTTTTTTTTTTGTTGATAAACTGGAATTCATTAACAGCAAAACTAAAGGGACAACAAAGTATCAGGACAAAGCTTGTTATGATACATTCTTGAGCAATCTGAGTTTATGCTCAAACAATTCCAAAGGAGGATCAACATAAACAAAAAAGTCTCCAGCTTGAGTAATCCCTTTCTTGGCAAGAAAATCTGCACAACCATTTGCTTCGCGATAGCAATGACCGAGCCTAACTTGGGGAATTTGACTAAGCAAGCGCCTGCAATCATCAACAATAGGAGTAACAACAATATTATAGCAGAGGGGGTTAGCAAGGAGCTCAATAACAACTTTAGCATCAATTTGGATATCAACAACACACAAGTTAAGGTCTTTGCAAAGGGTGAGGCCATCTCTAAGGCCCCAAAGCTCCGCAGTAAAGTTGGTAGCTCTCCCTATGTTTCTTGAGAATCCCTTTATCCATTCGCCACGCTCATTCCTCAAAATACCTCTACACCCAGCCAAGCTCGGATTACCACTGGAAGCACCATCAATGTTGAGGCGGATCCATCCTTGCTGTGGCCTTTCCCAATGAATTTGCGTCACCCTTCGCGCACCAACTTGCTTAGGATTTAAAACACAATATTGAAACTCTGATGCACAAAAGATAATATCCTTGTGGAGGTTAGCTTTGTAGGAGCAATTATTGAAAACCATGCCATTCCTCTGTTTCCAAATCATCCAAACAGCAAAAGCAAATATAATTCTCCAAGGAGTATGACTTCCTGCATGGCACAACGAATCTTTACAATTTCTGCTGAACCACTGAAGCATATCTTCCTCAAAAAACCCGTCATTAGTTTTAATTCCCAGCTGAGCCCAAATGTTTTTGCCACCACACAGTCACGCAGCCCATGCAGAATAGTCTCAGGTTCCCTATGGCAGATTTGACAGGTTTCCAAATCCCTTAAATCCCTTCTAGCTAGACATACTCCCACTCCCACTCCAATGCTATCATGAAGGCACATCCAAATGAAGAACTTAATGTGCGGTAATGTCTCCATTTTCCAAACCCACTGACCCGAGAAAAGAGTAGGAGGGTCTTGAAAGTTCATAGCCAAATAATAAGCTGATTTGAGGTCAAAATCCCCATGACTCGTGCCACTCCAAATCAGCCTATCTTCCATACTAGAGATCAAAGTAGAATGAGGAATAGACTTCAGCTCCATAAGAACAGAATCAGGAAGAAGGAAGGACAATTTAGACCAATCCCACCTCCTAGGCCCATTAAAATCCTTTACATGCAAATTTTCTTCTTCCTCCAACAGTGGACCTTGGATAGCTAATCTCAAAGGGTCACTCATGGTCCAATTATCATGCCAAAAACTAAGCTTACTACTTCCTCCCGGAATCCATCTCATGCCTTTTTTAAAAACTGCCGAACCCTTTTTCATCGCCTTCCACATCCTAGAACAAGCATGTTTATCGGCATTCCTAGATATTGCCCTTCAGTTTGAGCAATACTTACTTTTGAGCACTTTGGCCCATAAAGAATCCTTTTCTGTGTGGAATCTCCAATTAAGTTTAGCAAGGAGAGCTAAGTTCTTCCCTTTAGCCGATTGGAGACCTAAGCCTCCCTCCTCCTTTGATCTAGTGAGAAGAGTACACACATCAGAGATGTGTCCTTGGGCAATTAAAGATGTATCACAACTGGGTCCAATTAATTCATCACTTCTATTTGTTTCTTTTGAGGATGAAACTACGATTAACAATCAATTGTAGAAAATGTTCACTATATAAACAAAGGCCTAAAGATTGCTAGTTTATCTATAAAACAAAAAACAAACAAAAAAACAAAGGCCTAAAATAAAATTACAAGTACCCTAACAGAATGTAATAAATCATCAACGACATCAACAATCATGGCCATGATGTGGGGTACATAATCTTACTCTTCTTGGGATTAGATGATTTGGATGTAGGACAAATCTTGATGCAGCCATTGTTGGTTTTAGATTTGGGAGGATTAAGAGAAAGAGGGACTCCAGAGCCAGAATAGAAAATATTGGCGAGGGAAATGGACAATATAATCAAGCATCATTCTCTTCACCGATGTTAGATTAAATTCCTCCAGTTTTTATTTTTTTATTTTTAAGGTTAAAGACGAATACATTAAAAATAGAAAACAGAATTCAAATCAGAGCCAAGTCTGACCGAGTACAAACCAGATACATCAAATTCCAATTTATTTCTAATGCCCACAGGCGGGCAAGTAAAGGATAAAAAACTACTATCCTGCTCAACACCTATCCTAGCAAGAGTGTCTGCACAACAGTTAGCTTGGTGATAAATGTGTTTAATTTGGATCTGATCAAACCTGGACAGGACATGAGTTGCCTGCAATCGTCCATAATGGGAGAAAGCATATTATTCTCATAGTTAACATTGTGAACAATATCAACAATACTTTAGCATCTAATTCAACTATAAGAATTCAACTATAAGAGTAGAGATATTTAAGTTGCTGCACAAAGTAAGCCCACCCCGTAGGCCCCATAGCTCTGCCTCAAAGCTGCTAGTTATCTTGATCCTCCTTGCAAAACCAGCCACCCAGTTGCCTCTCTCATCCCGAACAACACCACCACAACCTGCTACTCCCGGATTGCCCAAAGAAGTCCCATCCGTGTTCAGTTTAGTCCAGCCGCTTGGTGGCTTCTCCCATCATACCAACTTCAATATACTGCCATTAGGAGCTTTAGAAGAAGAATAACAATAAATGAATTCCATTGCTTGGTTGATTATCTCAGAAGCCAGCTTTGGATTTGGTGGTTTCCCATTGAAAACATAATTGTTCCTGCTCTTCCAAATATGCTAGACAGCAAAGGAATACAGCAACTTCCAGGGAGGATGTCCATCAATGATTCTCTTACTCAACTTCCCATTAAAACTCAACCAATCCTACAAATCTAACCGCTAGAAGACATGATTAATATCCTGCACTCCAAGTTGCCTCCATATAAGTTGAACTCAAGGACAGTCCCTTAAAGCGTGGAGTATGGTTTTAGCACCCCCTTGGCATATAGCACATTGGTTATCATTGCCCACCCCTCGCCTTACAACGCAATACTTCACTCCAATACTGTTATGGGTGCACTTCCACAGGAAAATTTGATACAAGGTAACGTCACTACTTTCCAAATCCAATTTGCAATGAAGGGCTGATTTGTATCATCTCCCATTGCAATCCCATAAGCACTTTTCAAATAAAAAATGCCCCTAGGATTTTCCACCCATGCTAATCTGTCACTGCCTCTTCCTTGAAAAGAAATTGGGATAGCTTAAAGCATTAACTTGCAATCCAAAGGAACTTCAAAAGGCAGCTTGCTCCAATTCCACCTTGAATCTTGAATGACATCCTTAATTTCTAGCAAGGATGCTTCTTAAGTTAAGGGTCCTTGGATTAGCTGTCGAATAGGACCTTGTTTAGTCCAATTTCCATACCAAAAACTGATCTTGCTATCCTTACCAACCATCCACCTACTACCCTTCAAAAATACCTCCCTTCTTTTTTTGATGGCTGCCCAAGTCCTTGAGCAAGGAAGCCTATCAGCATTACTAGAGTTGCTCCTTCTGCTAGTATAGTACTTAGCATCAAGCACTTTTGCCCATAAGGCATCTTTTTCATTATAAAATCTCCAATTCAATTTAGCAAGGAGGGCAGTGTTCCTCCCCCTGGCTGTTTGCAGGCCAAGACCACCTTTATCCTTCGGTTTGGTCACTTTATGCCACCCAACCCAGTGGATCTTCCTTGTTGCCTCCATTGTACCCCACAAGAAGTTTCTATTAACCCTATCCAACCCATCAAGAATCTTCCCTGAAAGGTGGGCACACTGCATGACATAGGCTGGGATTGTTGCTAAGGAGGCTTGAATGAGAACATTTTGACTAGCCATGGAGAGCAAGTTAGCCTTCCAGCCAGCTAGCTTTAGCTTGACTATATCCAATACAAAATTATAGTCTTGAGAAGATGATCCAGGATGCTTAATAGGAATTCCCAAGTATTTGCCAAGATTCGGAGTTGAGACAAACCCCAAAACATCACTAAGGGTCTCCTTGGTAGCATCATCCACATTTGGTGAGAAATGCACTCTTGATTTAGCTTCACTAATAGTTTGCACTGAAACACCACAGAAAACATCAAGAACCTCTCTAATGGAAACACAATTAGCATGGTCTGCTTTAGCAAATAAAACCAAATCATCGGCAGAGAGTAGATGGGAGAAAGCCGGGCCACTTTGTGAAGCTTTATCTGGCCGACACTCCTTCATATTACATTTCTCTTCTATTAGTTGACCAAGAAAATCCTTACAAAGGATAAAAAAGGTATGGGGATAAGGGGTCCCCTCGCCTAATCCCTCTCAAAGGATAAATTAGGTCTAAGGCTTCCCCATTAACCATAATGGATGTTGACATAGTAGAAACACACCACATTATGATGTCGATGAGATCCTCTTGATTTTTAGCTCTAATTAACATATCTCTTCTAAAATTCCATTCAAGCTTGTTATATGCCTTCTCCAAGTCAATTTTCAAAGCCATGTACCCCACTTTCCCTCTCTTTCTACTAATGGTGTGGACGACTTCCTGTGATAATTGCATTGTCCATACCCTTCCTCCCCGACACAAAGGTTGTTTGAAGAGGGGTAATCAGCTTCTCTAAATAAGGTCTCAATCTAGTCATTATGATTTTTGTCACTATCTTGTACACTAAGTTGCAGAAGCTTATGGGTCTATAATTATCCAAAGTTTCTGGGCCTTGGATCTTGGGAATGAGGGCAATAAGGGTCCTATTCAAGTAATCTGGCATACTTCTTTTTGCAAAATTTTTTTTAACCTCATTCATCATTGACCTCCCCACTGTCAACCAAAACCTTTGATAGAAGCCTGCATGAAGCCCATATGGCCTTAGGGCTTTAAAAGCCTTTAAAGACCACAAAGCTGTTTTAACCTTTTCATTCGATACCCCCCACTAATGCTGTTCTTTTCCTCCTCTATGAGACTAGCTTGCCATTGGGTGGTGTAGGGCTCTAACTGAGAGACACTAGAGAAGGAAGTTGTGTAGATATCATTGACTCCGTTCCTAATAAATGCTTTAACTTCTGTCTCCTCATAAATCCACTCCCCCATTGCATCCTTTATGGCCAAAATTTGATTTTGCTTCCTACGAATCAGTGTTGAGGCATGATAAACAGCTGTATTCTGCTCCCCTTGAATCATCCAATTGACCCAAGATTTCATTGCCCAAAGCTCCTCCTCTTGCCTCAGAATCATATCAAACTCTTTTAACAAGTTATTTCAAGATTGAGAAGGAATGAAGATGGCTTTACTGACACTGCTAACTGAATACCATTCAATCTAGCCATAAGATTCTTCTTTTTAACAAAAATGTTTCCAAAGTGTGCCTTATTCCAAAGGCCAACATCATTGGTGAACTTCTCCACAGCTTTAGCAAGACTATGCG
This sequence comes from Quercus variabilis, assembly GCA_030445155.1. Lineage (NCBI taxonomy): Eukaryota > Viridiplantae > Streptophyta > Magnoliopsida > Fagales > Fagaceae > Quercus > Quercus variabilis. Next base: position 31,047,254 of record CP129453.1, on the reverse strand, counting down.
TTTGCCCCCAAGCCTGTGAACCAACCTTTGGAAAGGTGAGATCCATCAACCAACAAGTTTGGAACTTGAAAGGCCTATTCCTCACTACCCGGGCTGTGGGGGTTACATCAAGTAAAACCGAGCAATGGTTGGAGTGACATCTTGTGAGGTGGGTGACTTTAGCTTCGGGAAATAAAAGGCACCAACTCAGATTGACAAAGAACCTGTCTATCCTTTCTTGAATAAGGGCTTGAACTTCCCTTTTGTTCGTCTAAGTAAAACGAGGTCCAAAGAAGCCAATATCCATCATATTACAATTATCTAAACAATCTTTGAAAAGAAGGGATCTATTAACACTAACAGCCCTACCCCCAAATTTATCATCATCTAACAAAGGTTCATTAAAATCACCCACCAAAACCCAAGGCATATTATGCAATTTTGCTACTCTATTTAAATTATCCAACAAAATGTGCCTTTTAGCACTCCTGGTACTAGCATAAATAGTTGTAAATAACCAACAAGAGTTAAAATTTATTACCTTTACAATGGTGTGAATTTCTTGCTTGGTGCTAGCAAGCGACGTGACTTCCACTCTATCAGAATTCCATAGTATCCAGAGACCGCCTGCATACCCTATAGTGTTTGTGTGGATAGCATTGTCAAAAGGCAGCCTGTCTGAAATCTCCCTTCCTCTTTCACCACCAAATTTTGTCTCCATTAGAACTAGAATGACCGGATTGTGATTGTGGACCAACTCTCTTACATGGTTTTGGAAAGACAGCTTTAAAGCACCCCTGCAGTTCCATATTATTATATTCATAAGGCATATGTGTTGTGGGATGGGACACTCATTAGAGGGTGGTGGCAACTTTGCTTCCTCCCTCATATTCCTTCCGATCCGCTTTAGCATCAATACATGCAAGTTGAACACCCTTGTTAGCTAAAAAACTTGGATGAGCTAATGGGTTCACTTTGCACAATGTTTGCATTGGCAATACCTAAGGCATCGATTCCCAAACCAATTCTCGATCCATCACCAACAACGGTACCTCTGTCAGAAAAAACCACCAAAGATTCTGTGCCTTCAACCATGCTAATCCCACACAGTTAGTTCACCCTCCTTCACACTCACCTTTGTCATAGGAAACACAATCTTCCATGCTTTTCAAAATTTCTTGCTGAACCACCCCATCACTCGTATTGGGTTTGCTCACCTCTCTATTAATACCCACATCTGGCCATGGCAAGCTTGAAAGTTGAATCTCCGCAACTGTTCTCGGCTTTGGGTCTTCATCACCTCCCTTGTATGGCTTTCCATCCCGAGTTGGCTGAACACACGGCTTTAGCAAAACTCAATTACCCTTTTGAGCTTGGGATAATGGCGTTTGACGAGAATTAGAAGTAATTTCTTTAGAGACCCTACCTCGTCCAGCTAGGTGTGACCACGGGTTGGTCCGGGTCAGGTTTGTGCCCAACCCGCGACCGACCTGATCAAGTTGGGTTCCAAATTTTCAGACCCGCCATCGACCGGTCAGAAAATCGGATCAGATCAGATGGTTCTTGCCGGAAAGTGGTCGGGTATCGGTCGGGGTTGATTATTTGGAAAATAGCGAGAATCCGGCCAAGAAAATATGAAAAACGGTAGAATCCGGTGAGGAAATTTTGAAAAACGGTAGAAATCCGGCTAGATCTCACCAAATCCAGCGAGATCTTGGCCATTTTCGGCAAGATCTTGACTAGATCTAGCAAAATCTCACTGGATCTAGCTTAAATTTTCCCAAAGAAAACTCAAAACTTGCCGGATCTACCCAAAAAAATCTCAAAACTCGCCGGGAAAATGATGGGTTGGTCAAATCGAGTTTCTCGGATTTGAGAGGAGGAGGTCCGATCTCCTACCCATTGATCTCGGGTTTTGGAGAATGAAATCCGTCGCCGACCGCTGAAGCAATCGGTTCGGTCGGCGATGAGTCGGGTTCGGTCAGCGACAGCGGGTGGGTCGGTTCTGGCGGGTCCTTGGACAGCCCTACGTCCAGCCACACTTTTACCCTTAACTGAGTAGCTTTGTGTCTTCGTTTTAGATAGGCTTCCTAATTCCACCCCAGTGTTGGCATTTGGCCCTTTTACAAAGTCTGGGCTTTGGCTTGGGGTATGGGCTTATTTATTGAAGGCCTTCCCTAAAGTTGTGATGGCACTAGCCACTTGGGCTTCGGTTAGAGTCCTTAGGGGAGAATGCCTTCTTTTAGCCTCTCTCGCAGGCCCATTTAAAGCCTTAACATTTGCTGAATCTGTCCACGTCCTATTCTCTATGATTTTCATTCCATTATCTTGTCTCAGATGATCGTTGTCCTCCACAGAATGGGTCCCTTTACTCCTCTGCTGTTTTGTCCCTATTCTCTTATGCTCAACCATAATCCACGACTCGTACATACCTTCCTACTCCTTGTCATGCACACTCTCATGCACGTCACTACTGGGTCCCTCCATATCTCCTGTCTGCTCAGAAGCATGCTTATTGCATGAGTGGTTGCCCTCACCACCACGACCACCTTCCCATCCTCCCTTGGAGCCGAGCTAGGTAGTACGGTGTCTGGACAAAAATCCTTCCTATGGCCAATTCTACCACAAGAGAAGCATAATTTTTGAATACCTTTATAGCAGACTAGTTGCTCAAATTTTTTTGATTAACACCGCAGTGATTAATGGTTCCTCAACATCTATTTGGACACACAATCCCGCAAAATGCCCTCTAGTTTCTATGGTAGTGTGCGTATCAACCCTTAGAACATTGCCAATGGATTTCCCGATGGGGAGGAGAGCTTCAGAGTTGTAGTACTCTATAGGAAGCTCGTTGAGCCTTACCCAAACTGCTAAAAAGGTAATGTTTGCCATAGCTGGCCGAAAATTTGGCTGCCACGGTCTAATGGAAAGAAAATGCTCTCCTATAAACCATGGCCCTCTTTTCAAAATATTTTTAAATCCTCTCTCAAGAAAAAACAAGTAAGAAAGAACCCATGCCCCAAACCAACGTAGTCCAATCTCCTTGCAGGTTTCCACAACATTAACAACCTGTTGTGAATGAAGTTGAACCCTACCATCCTTCCATATACCGTAACAATGAGAGCTTTAGACCATGGAGTTCTGATTTGCTGTTTGAACTCTTTAGAGAATTTGACAGCAGCTAGCCTTTTACGGATAGACTTTACCTCCACATCTGAGTCTACTTCCTCATCCATACTATTGCCAAAACAAAAAGCTTGCGTATATGCACCTGGTATTTCACCAACCAACTTGTCCTTAAAAGAGGCTAAGCCACTCCAAGCCCCTTGCCCATTTTTTGGTAAGTCTGTGCCTGCTTCTTGCCCACCTTGGAATCCCACATGAGTCACATTTTCACCTTCTTCTTGCTCCGAGCCACTTCCTCTTGTTCTTCCCGTGAGAGAAAGCAGGAATTTTTGTTTGTTTAATTGGTTTTTCAAGATCATCATATTACTATTTTATGTTATTTTCGTTGAATTTACTTTTTTTATTTTTTATTTGTGATATATTTAATATATGGAAACTAACCTTGGAATCAATTTGAATTCATAACTGGTTAATTATTTGAAACTAATTAAATCCACTGTAAAATCAACCAAGGGGTCTAAGAATCCTAACAACATCAACTTATCATGGGCTATACAAGGGAAAAGTTAATGAATGCTCTAAGGACGTTAGTTTAGAAAATATTTTTAGAAACTTCTTATAGGAAAAGGAAAAAAAAAAAAAAAGACTTTTTATGACAGATTTTTATATTTTCCATGAAAGTGATATTAAAACTTTCTTAAAAAAATAAGGTTTCTCTCCAAATGAAATCCTTCAAACGCCTATAGTGGGGGGTAGGGGGAGAGGGGGGGAGGGGGGGGGGGGGGTGAAGAGCTCGAAGAGAAGGAACCCTTGATAAGATCAACTGATGAGTAATTAAGGTCCAGCTATTTATCAAACTAGGCTTCGCCCAATCAAAACAACCTAAGTACTCAACAGACCATAAAAATTAAGGGTTACGACTTGCCCAAGGAGGCCGAGGATCATTTGCCCTTGGGAGATAGGAGGAAGGCTACAAGAACTGTGAGACTGAAAAGTTGAGGAGGACTATGATGAAATACAAACAAAAGAGGGAGGAAACTTCCAAATAAAACATCTATCACCTTCGCATTTATTACACTCCAACAACTCAGTCTGTCGTATTAATGGCAAAATAACCCTTGAACCGTGTCTTCATAGCATGTATCCTACTCTACCACCACCAATAAAGCAGTGATGGGATAAGTATTCAAAGAAAGATTAGCAGCCCTCCAAGTGGACGGTTGGGATGCAATTCAAATGACTATAAAAGGAAGGAAGATACTACTTAAGAAGGGATCAGAAAAAGTTCAGAGAGAGATAGAGAAAAAGAGAGAAAAACAGACTAGTGTAATACTAAGAATTGTATTTTTAAGGACAAGTGATCATTGGCCAACTCGAGGAGAGAATTAAATAAGAATTTTTTTCTTCTTGTTAAATTTCTGTCAAATGTTATCTTTGTAATTAATCCCACCTCTTTAATCAAAGTCGTAGTTTTAAGGAGTCAAAGTATTGGCTTGCACTCCCATCTGTACAAATTAATAGTATTGGGTTCCCTTCTTAGCCCGTTCTAAGTGGGCTGGGCTTGGGATCAAGTTTTGCTCCCTACACCTACTGTATCTTTTTATTGGATATGAATTTTGAAAATATAACAGTTGGATTGTATATTCTTTATATTCTTAACATACATGTCAAATTTCATGCAAAACAGATGTTATTTACTATTTGATCAATAAAATTATTTTTTATGAGTAATTTTGGAGCACAAAAACTTGAAATTCAAATATTTGGTTGATAACATAACTAGTTCCATTGGACAGGGGTGCTTGTGTCCAGTGGCTAGTTCCATTGGACACTTGCGATGCAGACACGTGTCCCTATCCTTACGTGTCTAGTGAAACTAGCCACTGGAGACAAGCCGTCCTTGTGAATATGATAAAGTAATCCATCATCGACATTGACGTGAAGATAAACTGTCTACATATGTTTATACACATTACACAATATGTTATTACACATGATCTCTCATTTCTCAAATTTGGTCAGGCCTCTATAGGTTTGTGAGTAGTTTGCCATGATGAATAATCCAAGGGTTTGTGTTCATAATTTGAGGTCACGTGGAGTGTTTTATTTGACAGGTTTGGTTGGAGCATTCTACAAAATAGGACTATAATTAAGAATCTATTGAATCTTTTAAAATAATGTGTTTCTATTTTAAATTTTACATCAAGTTTTAAAATCTCTTGTTTCTTTTTAGTAAATGGGGGAGTACTTTAAAAATTAAAATAATAATAATAATAATAATAAAATAAGAATAGTCCGAGTGGACTGATCATAAGAGCACTAGTATCAGCTGCGCTATCTTAAATGTTATCTTGACACACTAAAACTTAATTTATCTATTTTATCACATTATTTTACAATATACCATACATCATATATTCTATTTTAACATTACAATACATTAAAATAATATAAACAATCAATAAAAAATTATTTAATTTCTTTAGACCCAAAACCTCTCTCTCTAAAACTCATCACCAATGAAAAAAAAAACACCACCATCACTATCATCACCTTAAACCCATAGCCATAAAAAACACCAAAACAAATCACAATCACCACCATTGTCACAAACCCACAACCGACCACCACCACCCATGTCCAAAACCACCCAATCATCACAACCCACATCCCATAACACCACCAGAGGTCCAAAAACAATGCCATAAACCACCCTTACCCATCCCCCATAATCCCCACCACCAGTCCTCCACCTTAACGCCATCATCTCCAACACGATTGAAGCCAAAAAAAAAAATGAAGCTTCTTTCTCTTCTATAGTCCGAGCCTAACCACCAGCACTGCTTAACACCTCCAAAACTAGTGCCGCCATGAACCACAAGGGGGGAAAAAAAAAAAACGTTTGCTTCACGAGATCAGCAAGCAAAGGAGCAACCACCAGCACCACTTCGCGAGATCGATAGAGATTCCTAGAACATCCAACACCATTTTGTGACAGTGGCAGAGATTCCCATAACCTCCAGCACCACTTTGAGAGACATAGATGAGAGAAATAGAGAGCACAAGCAGAAAGACATAGATGAGAGAAACAAAAGAGCACAAATAAAAGTGAGTGTAGATACTCGATTTTTCACCCATAATTTAATCTTAGAAGATGATTAGAGTGGCCATTCATATACTCAAAATTTAGAGTTGCATTACATGCATTAATTCATTCATTTCATATCATAAAAATGATCTTGAGGTTCTAACGGTCATGAAGTTGTGTCTAATTTTCAAATTAGACTATTGGATCGAAAGATATCACATGATCAAGTTTGCACGGTTTGCATGCATTTTTTTTCAGTGGAGCTGACCACGCATGATTAATTTAAATTAATTCAAATTGGCTAGACATTTCAAATTAATTAAATAATTTTGTGATTGGTTGTTAGTTAGTGTTAGAAATAGGCTTGCTTGCATGAGAATAAAGTGGATAATCAGATAATAAAGAAATTGTGGATAATCAAGACTTTTTGAAATATTTATCTACAAGATAATTATCATTTTAAAGACTAGAATATCAAGAAAAATGGATTAATTTTTAGAATACGAATAAAAAATGTGTCTAGGTGTGATTCTCGGCTTGAAAATCCTCAAAAAGAGAGTCCAAATTGGACCAAAACTCAAACAGGGACTCGGCACCCAAGAGGGCCATTCAGCACTCCCCAAGTATTGATTGGCCCGAATTTGTGGCTCGGCCTGGGGACTGCCTAATTGAGATAGGGCCTATATTTTTTGATTTTTTGGAGATAATGATGCGTTTCAATTCATATCTAATCTCATTGAAGCATCCTAAACTTTATAAATAGAGGAAGCAAATCAAAATTAGAGGCTCTTCTCTTCTGACTTTTCAATTCCCCTTACGCTAAAGACATTCTGGTGGCTTTTGCTTTAGGAACTTCTTTTTTGTAAGTAAAGTATTTTAGGCTTCAAAGAGGTGAACAAATTTCTTTGAATTCTAAAATATTCTTTCATTAGAAGAGCACGCTCGTGCAAGAGGTATTCTGTTTTTATTATGATTTGTTCTTGATATATAATTACCATGCTTAAATATGTTGCTAGAATTTTCTTTAACATGTGCTTAGGTGATTGTTTATTGTAATTGTTTTTCTTAAATTTCAAAATCTACAATGACTAACAAAATTCTTTTATGAAAACTAAAAACTGATTTGTATTTTCAGATCTGATTTTTTTTCAAAATTCAAAAACTGATCTGATATTTTTTTTTTTCAAAATTCAAAAATTGATTTGTAGTTTTATTAAATATAGATATGGTTTTTTAACACAAAACTGATCTGTATGTGTTTTCATTAAATATAGATCTGATTTTTTCAGAAAAAGTTTTCTTGGTTACAAAATTGTGGATTTTGAAATTTAAAAGAAAGGATTGAAAGTTAGGTTGAAGTTGATAAAATCTTATTCTTTCTTTTTCATAAAAGCAAATTTGATTTTTTTTTTTAAAAAATTTTAAAGTCTCATTATTTTAATTTTCATAAAAACAGATCTGAATTTTCTTTAAAAAGAGGACACATCCATAAGGCAAATTTATTTAAATTAATTTTTGACAAGTGTCTGTCATGTATGTTGAACATATCATTCGATATCATGCAAAAGGGGTATATTGGTCATTAGAGTCTAGAAGACCAGACTCTGTCTGGGCAGAATGGATGCCTAACACATTCCCATTCCGTAACCTAGCCCCCGAGCATAGGATTTTTGGATAGGTAGATTAGGGTTTTGTCTTTTTAATTTTGGTAGATTGTAACTAGGACCCAAAGCCTTGTAAGGTTTAATTTACCAAAATTGTACTTGTCTTTATTCAATCAATGACATTCAAAATATTTTGAACATGTAATTTGTATTTATTTTTTTGTATAAAAAATAAGTGGCGACTCCACACCACTACCCAAAAAAGAGGTGCCCTTACAAGCACCCAAATCTCTTTTTCTTTTAGAAGCCCTAAATTTTCACGGTCTCTCACAGTGGTGACTTCGCTGGGAATGTCGAGGGCTAAGTTTCGTGTTAGACTTTAAGCGACCAACTATATACCCTTGTCTTTTGCATGATTTTGCATGATATTATTGTTTGTTTGTTTATTTATGTCTTGAGATGTTTGTATAATATTTTTTTTGTTTGTGTTGCCATGTTGATTGTTAAAAGCTTTTCCTAACTATCATAGTGTGTGTCATCAAAACAAAAAATATGTATGCACCCATCTCAACATTTGGTGTTAGTAACCATAGATCACCGGTCTTCATTAGATTAGAGTACCCAGTGGCAAACCCACTAACTCATAGCCCAAAGTCGCTGGATCACTTCTTGTTGACTATAAAGGAAATGTTCATTACATTACAAATTAGGAGGTGTAACAACAAACCCACCCTACAATTTAATGACTTAGAACCTACCTTTAGGCTGGCCCATGATAAAATTACATTGCATGTTATGTGTGTTTGTTTGGCTGGTTGATTGATGACGAGAATGCAAAATGTCATATTTTTCTCCCTTAATTTTTAGTCTTTTATACTTATTTGGTGCCTAAATGTAATCATTATTCTTATATTTTGATTTAGGATGCAAATGAAGGCATTAAGTGCAAAACGAAGCTAATTGGGCGATTTTGGACAGTTTCAACATTGTTTCATAATCTGGGCATAACTCTCTCATCCGAGCTTCGATTGAGATGATTCAAGATGCTATGGAACACCAAGCAAAATCTCTACAATTTTCATGTTTTGAGGTTTGAGAGATATTGGATGTATCAAGGTCGAAATCGGGCTTGAAGTTGCTGTTTTGGAATGTTCCTTAGCTTGCAATTCTAATATGTGGATTTGATGCAGTTTATTTTATTTTAAATATTTTCCTTAATTAGTCAGATTTGGATATTGTTATTTTAGGATAATATTTAGAATATTTGGAGGAGATCTTGTACGCTTGGAATACAGAGAATTAACATGTAAAGGGAGTAGGGAAATCATCAGACTTCACACAAGCCTCTCTCTACCCTCTTCTTTAACTTCTCCTTCGAGTTTTCATCATGGCCCTTTGTGGCTGAACTTTTATAATTGGTCGAAGGAAACAGAAGCCTTAGAATCAATAAAACTGTGAGATCTAATTTGTTTTTATTGTTCAATTTATACTTTGAGTATCGGATGTTCTTCTGTGCCTATTTTCATGATTGTCTAGTTTAATTACTAGGAGGCTTGCTAGTTTATTATTCGTTGCAATCTACTACTAGGTTAGATACCAAACCCGTAATTTTTTTATCCCTCTAATTTGTGAAGCAACCAAGATTTAATGATTTGCTGCGTCAAAAATTATTAGATCTTCGGAAGAATGCTTGACTAAATTAATTGCAACCACTTGTGCTTGTGCTTGTATTGCTAGTTCATTTGAGTTTGGTTTTATTATCTTTTTTTGTTTTCTTTTTTTTTTTTTTTTTTTTTTTTAGGGTTTGATTTTTGGATTTCTATGTAATGGCATGATTTAATGGAAATGTTGAATTTTGGGAAAAGAATTTTTTTTTTTTGCTTAATGGGTAAATGGTCGGTTTGGGGAAGTTGTGACCAAACCAATATATAGTTTCTTACTTACCTTCTTGGCAGAAGAATCAGGTCATCATGTAGTTCATTTTTTATTTGCCTTAATTTTTGCCTAGGCCGCCCTTTTGGGTTTTCAATCTAGTAGGGTCTCTCACTCTTTCTTCTTACTCTCCTTTTGTGTAGATCGCTCTTTCAGATTTTCAACCTACCCTTTTTTTTAGACATAATTTTTTTTAACAGAACCTAGGAATGGAAATAACATAATTTACAACCACTTCAGACGTGGTGTTTTCAGACTATCACCTCAAACGTGGTATTTCTTCAATTGATCCATGTTGGTTGGCTCAGTGAAAAGGTTTACATCTAAGTCAATCAACCTTACTACTCCCCCAAAGTATATCTACTTGATAATATATGGACCTGCCCAATTTTGCTTGAACTTCCATTTTGTCTCTTGAATCGGGGTTCGGATCTCTTTTAGCACCAAATCTCCCAACTTCAAATCTCTAGTCCTTACTTTCTTGTCAAAAGCTTTCCTAAGCCTCCTTTGGTAACCTTGAATGTGGTACAAGGCCTTAAGTCTCTTCTCATCCATCATGCATAATTGGTCATACCTACTTTGCAACCAATCTACTCCAGGGATTTCACTCTCCAGTACTGTTCTCAATGAACAAACACCCATTTCAATGGGAAGGACTGCTTCCATCCCATATACCAATGAATAAGGAATGGCTCCTGTGGAGGATTGAATTGATGTCCTATACCCCCAAAGTGCATAGGGTAATTGTAGATTCCAATCCTTGTAGTTCTTCGTGCTCTTCCTAAAGATTCTCCCTATGTTTTTGTTTGCAGTCTCAATTGCTCCATTTGTCTGAGGATGATAGGGAGAGCATTTGTAGTGCTGAATATTGAACTATCGAACTAGTCTCGCTATTTCTCCCTTAAAATGCAGTCCATTGTCTGAAATAATTTCATGTGGTACCCCATATCTGCAAATGATATTTTTTTTAATAAATTGAGCAACTTTCTTCAAGTTCAAAACCTTGTATGAGGCAGCTTCTATCCATTTAGTGAAATAATCAATAGCAACAAGTATGAATTCATGGCATTAGATGCAGTTGGGTGAATCTTCCCAGTAATATCTATTCCCCATGTAGAGAATGGGCAGGGTGAAGTCATGGTATTTATGGCATAGGTGGTATGTGCTTCAGATCTCCATGGACTTAGCATTGATGGCACTTTTGAACATAAGCTACACAGTCGGCTTCCATAGTAGTCCAGCACTACCCTTACCTCCTTATCTTCCATGACAGCATGTGTACATTTATATGTGGCCCGTAGTTTGACTCATGAACCTCTTCATTTATTTGCTGTGCTTCCTTGGCAGTCACACAAAGGAGATGAATTCCATCATATGATCTTCTGTAAAGTCTCTCTCCACAAATAATATAATTAGTGGACAACCTTCTGATGGCCAATTGGTCATTCTTGTTTGCAGACTTTGGGTATGTCCTATCCTTGAGGTACTGTAGGATGTCTGAATATCATTCACCTTCCCAATTCTTTCCCTCATCTTTCTCTATTGACATGCAATAAGCTTGCTTCTCTTTTTGTTCCACCACTATTGGTATAGCTTCATCTTCCTTAAGTCCATCCATCATGGAGGCCATTGTTGCTAAAGCATCTACAATCAAATTCTGCAAACTTGGCACATATTGGTACTGAATCTTATTTAGTTCGAGGCCCACTTCTGAAGACATTCATGATAAGGCATCAGCCTTTCTTGCTTGAACTTCCATCTATTCTAAATTTGAGCAATTATCAAGGCTGAATCACCATATACTTACAACTCTTTCACTTCAAGACCTAAGTCTACTCGTAACCCCATAATGCAAGTTTCATATTCAGTGGCATTGTTAGTGGCAGGGAAGTTGAGCCTACCAAAGAATGGGATGTATGTCCCTTTTGAAGAAATTAAGAGAACTCCAATGCGAATTCCATTTTTATTAGTTGCTCCATCAAAATACATCTTCCATGATTCAATTGTGGACAAGTTCAGTAGTTTTAAACCGAAATACATGATCTTCAGTATGCTAGAACTTTACAGCAACACAGAGGAAATCCCATTTGATCTTGACATTCCTCAAAACTTTGATTCCCTCTAGTTTATAAGCTGTAAAATTGGTCTTGGTACTAAAATCAAAACTACGAACCCATCTATTGATATCATGAATTGTTAAATGAGAAAATTTTTGGTTGTTAGCCATGGATAACTCTTGCTTGTGATTATTGTGTTTCGCTAACCTTGATGCAGATATTTGTTTGTAGGATAGATGTTAAAATAAGCTACCTCAGTCCTTAACCAGGTTTAAATAAGTTTCAAGAGTTTGTAGCTGACTAGGAAAGTGTTCCACGAACTCAAATGGAGAAAATATTTTCCAAAAAACTCAAAAAGACAAAAGTTTTTTTTGGAAAAGCATGAAGAATTGGCCTGAAATTGGGTGTGCCTATTGGCAACTTAAAGTCAGCATTCTAAGAGTGCCGATCGGCACTTTCCATGTGCTGATTGACACCCAGCTTAACTGAGTCCCAACTCACCCTATTTAGTGTTTTTGGGCGCTTCTTGAGTCTGTTTTGACTCCGTTTTCAAAAAAATTTGATTGTGCAATAAAATCTCTCAAAAATCTGCATGGATTGTCAAGCTGGGCATTTAGACATGCCTTGTCCATTTGTTTCCAAAAAAAAAAATCACCTTCATCACTGCTTTCAAAAAAGGAAGAAAGAAAATTAATCAAATGAAGATTTTTCAAAATCATGGATTCATCTCTCAAACTAGGGGCATTGGGCTATGCTTTACCCCCTCTCTCTTGAACAAGTAAAAATTGTTCATACCTTTTCCAAAAAAAAAAAACAAAACAAAAAAAAAAAAAAACAAAACAAAAACAAAACAAAAAAAAAAAAAAGGAAAAATTATTTAAAAAAATGAACGGTTATCATGCAGAAAGTTTTCAAACTAGGGGCAATCTGCTATGCCTCATTCAAGTAAAGCGCAAATCCCATCAGAAGTGGGCAAATAAATTCCAATTGTTACTACAATACTTCATCAGGTGAATTCTTAACTTGTCTTGTTTAAAGTTTCAACAAGATCAGAAACAATCCAAAGGTAAAGAGCTAAAAGTCAAAATTAATACAAATTGTCTAAGGAGTACTTTCTTGTCTTTGTAGGAAAATTAAAATACAAGACAAGCTTCATTGGGACTCCGGGTCCGCTTGCAAGAAGATCTCCTAGACCCACCTCTAGAGGAGCCATCCTTAGTGTCTCCTTCCTAACTTGCATAAAACCGAGATTCTTGTTGCCAGTTTTGAAGTTCAAGATTTTTGATCCTTTCCTCCAAAGATCTTGTGTTGGCATCAGTCAATGCCATTTGGGTATTCTGAAGAATTAACAAAGATAAGTGTTAGATCTATTATCATAGAAGTTCAAGCAAAAACATTAAGAAAGCATCATCTTATACCAAGTTCACTTCATTGAGCACATATTGAGAAGATTGAGTGCATGCTACCTGTTGCAAACCTCGTATCATTCGCATTCTTTCCTCCATAAGATCAGTCCAGACCTGAAACACAAATCCACCGGTTCTTGAATAACTTAAAGAGCAAAAAATGAGGACATGAAACTAAAGGATTCAAGAACACGCTGGGTCACCCCAAGGGACATTTGGGGTGTACTCTGGCCTGTTTAAAGTCATAGAGCTGTATGACCTATCAGGATTCATCACTTCATATTACAATACAGGAAAATAAGGGTAAGTCTCCATGAAAGAACTAGAAGTGCCACTTGCATGGCTAGGAGGGGGATTCTCTTCTTCCTCTTCTTCAGAAGATGAAGCCTAAAAGTGCAACATACAGATATTGTCACAAAAGTTGAAATATGGGAGATGAGCATACAAGATGCAATGCAACTTGACTTTAAAAGGAAAGAGAGATACCGAGGTTACAAGAATGCCAGCTAGACAACCCAGTAATTAAGTTTGAACAAATTCAAGATAATCTCTTGGTGTCCCTGAAACAACATGGCCAACTTGAGCACGAGAAATTTCTTCATTGGCTAGAAGGTCAGCCAATCAGATGGAGGGACAAAGAGGAACCAGAATTTTCGCAGAAGGGTACACATGTTGAACCTGAGGCAACACATGGTCACCGAGATACCAGTACCTCCCATGGCCACACTCAAACAATACCTGACGACCATTCAGCTCTTGAACCCATTCACACTTATCATACTCCTCACATCCAAGCCAAGGATCCAAAGACATCTGAAAATCACAAAGAACCCAGAATGAAAAGAAAACCAAACCACAATCAAACACAAAAACCCTTAACTAAACACAAAATCCCAAAAAAAAAAAAAAAAAAAAACTCACATCAGCAACAATTAAGTTGTTAATCACCATATGCCAAACTTGTGAAGAACGCTTGGAAGGCATTGACAAACGATATTTGGGTAGCCAACGGAGAAACCTCGGATACATGTCACCAACATCTTCCAAAACTTGAGGACCAACCCCAAAATATTCATATATCCAAACCTGAAAGAAATTAACATTCATCATTACGACATAACCAAAATAACTTTCCAAAACCCACACATAGCCAAAAATTCCAAACCTCGCCTGCCAAACAAACGGTGCACCTCCTAAGCTTAAGAGACTATGCCTAGAAAGTTTAGTCATGAAATGCAAGAGGGTTGCGTAAGCCATGCCACCCCAATCATAATTTTTGATTTGGCCAATATCCCTCAGACTCCACAAATAGAGCATTCTCACAGTACTACCCAAGTCTAGACATAAGAAAGTTCCAATGAAGAGAAGCATGAACAGTCTTACAGTTCTCAATATTCTTATACAGCCACATCAAGGAGACATTTTTGCTCTTCAGTTTTGAAGGCTTCACACCCAAAAGACTTTTAATCTCTTTTGAAGTAAGGAAATTATTGACTCTAATTCTTTCACCGCCCAATCTTATGCCAGTAATGGCCGAGAAGTCATAAGGTGTCAATATCACTTCACCAATGCTTGGAAAATGGAAAGTGCAAGTAGTGTCCCAAAACCACTTTGACAAAGCAAGAAGTAACTGGTGATCTTTGTACTCATGAGTATCATGATTCAATAAAGCTTGGAAAAAAGTCTGGAAGTGTGCTTCATCAATGATGTTCTTAATATCTGGAGACAATATCTCCCATATGCCTTTCAGCATCTGGAGGCTACCTCGACTCTTGAGGTTTTGCAAAACAAAGTTTAACCCATCATCAGGATGTGCACAAATTACTCACACCAAAATACTCATTCCAAAAATCCCAATAACCAACCAATTTTTCCATGTCCAAAAAATAAATTCTCCAATAACCAATCAAAATTTTTCCATGACCGACACAAAAAAATTCATGTCCAACACAAAAAAAAAAATATATATATATATATATATATCACCACAAAAGATTTCCCATATTTGTACCCATACCTATAAAAAAACTTTTCATACTCGTGAGATAGGACTTATACATTCCAACTAAACTTTCGCATTCATCAAAAATGAATTTCTTCAACCAAGTCTACACATCAAATTTTCATGACTTCAATGCCCACAAAATTCAAGTCAAAACACATTCAACAATAGCACAAACTACATACATTGCCAAATTTCATGAGTCATCAACATTGTCCAAGTTTCACCATGCCAAATAGCTCAACAATTCAAAAATGCCCCAAAGCCAAGATTACAACATGATCACAAGAATTTTAAACCCAACCATAAAATATGTAAAATTTCAACAAGAGCACAAAACAACCAAATGACAATGTCTTAACACCAAGCTTTAGATAAATCAAGAAATCAACAAATTTCCCAACAAAGAAATCCAAAAAATAAGCTCACCTTGAAGTCCATTTTGGAGTGTGGAGCATGGATCTTGGGGTCTTGGAGAAGCCCTTCTTCCTCATTCCATTCAAGGGATGGGTGATATCCTTTCCCATTAAAAGTAAGAAAAGTTGGTCCCTTAGAAGATGCCATTGTCAATGCCAAAAAAAAAAAAAAAAAAAAAAGAAAAAAAAAAAAAAAAAAGAAGAGGAAGTTTGGAGATGGGTTTCAAAAAGTGGGTTTGTAGCAAAAGTGGTTAAGAACACAAAGATCTAAAAAGATAATGAGGAAGATGAATGAAAGTTAGTTTAGAATCTTAGGGAAGTGATTTTCTAGAGAAGAAATGGTGTGATGAGGGAGAAAATGCAAGTGGAAGAAGAGAGTGAATAGTGACAATGGAGTAAGAGAGAAGAGTGAGGAGCAAAGAGCAAAAAGGAGGAAAAAAAAAGAGACAAATGAGATTGGGGCCAAAAAAATTGCCACCTCCCTTGTGCGCCCCCCTTTAGTTACCTGAGTTGCTAAGTCAACTTTGCAAAAAAAAAAATTTGAGAAAATTTTTGTTTTTTTCTTTTTTTAGAGAGAGAGAGAGAGAGAGAGAGAGAGAAGAGGTGAATGAAAAAATGAATGAAATGTTTTTTCAAAGATAGATGACATCAATTTCAAGAAAAATTCCAATTTTGAAGGAAAAATAAATTTTCAAAGATGACCAAGAACAAATGATACCATTTTTCAAAAAGAAAGTTTCAAATTCTAATTACCAAAATTTTAGTTTCAAATTAAAAAAAAAAAAAAAAAAAAAAAAACTTTTTCAAAGGACTACAAAAATGAATCAAGGTTTTCTTTCTAAAAAGGGAAATTCAAAAGAGAGAGAGAGAGAGAGAGAGAGAGAGAGAGAGATCACACATCTTAAAACAATGGAACAACAAAGCACTCATCATTTAAAGTCTAATTCCAAATTTTGATCTTTTGCAGGCAAAATTTCAAGTTCCGAGGTAGAGAAGCCCCTTGGTCGTCACAATTTAAGATTGATATAGAGAAGGCTCTTAATCGCCTCAGGTTCCGAGGTAAAGAAGTCCTTTAGTTACCTTCTATTCAGGATTGAGGTAGAAAAGCCCCTTGGTCATCACAATTCAAGATTGAGATAGAGAAGCCTCTCAATTACCTGAGGTTCCGAGGTAGAGAAGCCCCATGGTTACCTTTCATTCAAATTGGAGTAGAAAAGGCCTTTGGTCATCATAATTCAAGATTGAGATAGAGAAGCCTCTCAATTGCCCTAGGTTCGAAGGTAGAGAAGCCCATTGGTTACCTTCCATTCAGATCGAGGTAGAGAAGCCTCTTAGTCGTCACAATTCAAGATTGAGATAGAGAAGCCTCTTAATCACCCTAGGTTCTGAGGTAGAAAAGCCCTTTGGTTACCTTCTGTTCAGATCGAGGTAGAAAAGCCCTTTGGTTGTCACAATTCAAGATTGAGATAGAGAAGGCCTCTCAATCGCCCTAGGTTCCAAGGTAGAAAAGCCCCTTGGTTTCCTTCCATTCAGATTCTGGTAGAGAAGCCCCTTGATTATCATAATTCAAGATTGAGATAGAGAAGCCTCTCAATTACCCTAGTTCTAAGGTAGGGAAGCCCTTTGGATACCTTTCGTTCAAATTGAGGTAGAGATCCCCTTAGTCGCCACAATTCAAGATTGAGATAGAGAAGCCTCTCAATCACCTCAGGTTTTGAGGTAGAGAAGCTCCTTGGATACCTTCCATTCAAGATTGAGGTAGAGAAGCCCTTTGGTTGCCTCTTAATCCACCCCAAATTCAGGCTGAGATAGAGAAGCTTCTTAGTCACCTTAGATTTCAAGATTCATTTCAAGTTTATCAGTTATCAAGTAGGTCAAGTATTCACAGTTCTCATTTTGTCAAAAAAGCAAAACACTATTTCCATGTTCCAAGGTTTTAGGTTTTAGGGCAAGGTAATCTTTGAAAAGTCAACCTCGATTAAATCATGGCCACTAAAATTAGTGTCTTTGTTTTATATTGACATTTGCTTTGCAAGCATTGTTAATGAGGGGAATTTTGTATTAGAGTGGCAATTCATATATCCAAAATTTAGAGTTGCATTACATGTATTAATTCATATTGCATATCATATAAATGATCCCTAACGGTCGTGACGGTGTGTCCAATTTCCAAATCGGATTGTCGGATTGAAAGATATCACATGATCAAGTTTGCACAATCTGTATGCATTTTGTTTGGGTGGAACCAACCACGTATAATTAATTTAAATAAATTCTAATCAGCACATGGCAAGTGCCAATCAGCACTTCTCAAGTACAGATAGGCCCAAATTCGTGGCTTGGCCTGAAGACTCCCTGATTGAGATAAGGCCTATCTTTTTCGATTTTTTAGATATAAGGACGCGTTTCATTCATATCTGATCTCATTGAAGCATCCTAACCTCTATAAATAGAGGAAGCAAATCAGAATCAAGGGCTCTTCTCTTTTGAATTTTTAATTCCCCTTACATTAAAGACGTTTTGGAGGCTTTTGCTTTAGGAACTTCTTCTCTGTAAGTAAAGTACTTTAGACTTTAAAGAGGTGAAAAAATTTCTTTGAATCCTAAAATATTCTTTCATTAGAAGAGCATGCTCATGCAAGAGGTATTCTGTTTTTTCTTCTTTTTTTATTTTTTATTTTTATTGTTTGATGCATGAATATGTTTAGCATGTTTTTATTATGATTTGTCTTGATATATAATTACCATGCTTAAATACATTGCTAGAATTTTCTTTAACATGTTCTTAGATGATTGTTTATTGTAATTATTTTTCATAAGTTTCAAAATCTACAATGATTAACAAAATTCTTTAATGAAAACTAAAACTGATCTGTATTTTTAGATCTAATTTTTTTTTTTTTCAAAATTCAAAAAATTATTTGTATTTTCATTAAATATAGATTTGGTTTTTAACACAAAACTGATTTGTATTTTTAGATCTAATTTTTTTTTTTTCAAAATTCAAAAGTTGATAATTTTCATTAAATATAGATCTGATTTTTTTTTTAATACAAAATTGGATTTGTATTTTCATTAAATACATATTTGATTTTTTTTTCTTAACACAAACCGATCTGTATTTTCATTAAATACAGATTTGATTTTTTTCGAAAAAAGTTTTCTTGGTTACAAAATTGCAGATTTTGAAATTTAAAAGAAAGGATTGAAAGTTAGGTTGAAGTTTTTTTTTTTTTTAAATATGTGATGCATGCATAATAAATTTAACTCCTGAATGTGAATCCTCTTTCATTTTTTTTTTTTTTTTTTTTGTTTCTAAAAACAGATCTGATTTTTCTTTTACAAACCTAAAATTATTTTTTACTTTTCAAAATAGATCTAGTTCTTTTTAACAAAATCCCTTTTCTTTTTCTTTTACAAAAACATATTTGATTTTAATAAATCAAATATATTTTTTAAAAATTTTACACAATACAGATCTGATTTTTCTTGATTAAATCTTATTCTTTCTTTTTCATAAAAGCAGATCTGATTTTTGAAAAAAAGAAAAGAAAAGAAAAAAGTCTCATTATTTTAATTTTCATAAAAACAGATCTGAATTTTCTTTAAAAAGAGGACACATCCATGAGGAAGATTTATTTAAATTAATTTTTGTCAACTGTCTATCATATATGTTCAACATATCATTCAATATCATGCAAAAATGGTATATTGGTCATTAGAGTCTAGAAGACTAGACTCAGTCTGGGCGGAATGGGTGCCTAACACCTTCCCACTCTATAATCTAGCCCCAAAGCTTCAGATTTTTGGATAAGAAGATTAGTGTTTTGTCTTTTTAATTTTGGTAGATTTTAACTAGGATGAAAGCTTTGTATTCTTTTGCATAGATTGTAACTAGGACCCAAAGCCTTGTAAGGTTTAATTTATCAAATTTGTACTTGTCTTTATTCAATCAACGACATTCGAAATATTTTGAACATGTAATTTGTATTTATTTTTTCTTATTTTTTTGTATAATAATTTTTTTTTGTATAAAAAATAAGTGGTGATTCCATACCACTACCCAAAAGAGAGGTGTCCCTACAAGCACCCAAATCTATTTTTTTTTAGAGGCCCTAAATTTTCATGGTCTCTCATAGTGAGATATGAGATTTTTCCAAGAGAGTGAAAGTCAGTACAAAGAGAGTTGAATAAAAAAATTTAGCACATATGTCCGTACCATCTCATGTTTAAAATGTCATTACAGTTCCATGCCAAATTTTTTGAGATTTGCCACATCGAATGTAGGTTGACTTTTGGTCTTTGGTCATTGGTGTGCCAAATGCCAAAATTTTGGTATTTATCACACCTGATGCCAATGGTCTAAGAGTACCTATAAAGCAACTAAAGAAACTGAAATTGAACCCCTTCCATTCATTTATTTGGAGGATGAGTACCATCAGTTATGGTATTGAATTGAACAAGCCCGACCAAAAAGGCCATTAAGCTTTTGTAGTCAGGGCAAATGCCAGGTGCCTTGTTGCTGCTTGGTTTAAATTGGGCTTTTGTATTTGTTTCTTCTTTGTGTAGCAAAAATATGTACGGACTTTTCTTGGAGGAGTCAAGGGAGAAATGCCCCCTCTCGTCCCCTTTGACTCCATCCCTAATTTCAACTTATGGTGTCCATTAATGTCAAAAAGAAAAAAATTATGGCATCCATTAATTATTTATTTTAAAAACTTTTTAAGCAAAATTGAAAAAATTGTTATAAAAAATATAATTAATTTTTCCCTTTCTCACCAAAAAATTCATAAAATGAATTACCATAAAAGTATACATATAACATGAGTGAAACCACATTTATAGTTCAAGAGTAGTTATAGTACAGAGTTGTTATGCTACCAACACCGATCAAACACTCCTATGTTTTACTTTTTAGGCTCACCACCGCAATCGTTAAAAATTTCAGCAATTAAAGGTTTTACTAACATTGATAGTTAAACTAAGTGTCCGTTAGGCAAAATTTATTTTTGTCAACTTATTTTACTATTTACCTTATTTTTCTTACTATTTATGGGTTCCATTGTCCTCTTTGATACTATTTATAGGTTCTATTGTTATATTTCAACTAACTTTTATCTTTATCAACAAAAAGTTTTCAATTTCGGTAAAATAAGCGGACTCCAACTAACTCTAAAAGAAATTTTGTATTGAAGGCAACAAAATCTAGTACCTGCCCTCCTTTCACTGTTTCACATCAGGGTTAAAGTTAGTACCTGCACTTCCAAAATGTAGTGGTTCAAAAGTATAGAAGGATCAGAGACAAATGAGAAGACTTTGTTTTTATCTCACAATCGGGGTAGATTTCATGTGTGGAGCTTATCCGATTGTGGAAACCTGAAGTACTGCTGTAACACTACACAATAATTATTCTTGTAAAACGAATGGAAAAGCAAAATATTATATTTATTTTTTAAATTTGAACCGAAAGAAAAGTTGAAGGAAATTAATTTAATTATTTTTGGTAAATTATTACTTACTAGTATACACCTATTGTATAAGAATTGATTATTATTATTATTATTTTTTATTTTTCTTAATTTTTTAATGGCAACGATGTAAATTGTATAGGCAGGTGAATATTATGATAGATGCCCAAAATTCATTATGGGCTAAAAATATTTTTTCCTTATTATGATATCACAATTAATTAGATAATTAACTAAGATATAATAAATGAGTCAATTTTAACTATGTTAAATAAAATATATTTAATGAAATTCTAAGATTTATTACAATAACATAAATCATACAATAGTTTGTTTTGAATTTGAAAGTAAAAATTTAAAAGGCATGTCTAAATTTGGGGGTTCAATTTCTCTATAAAAAAAAAAAAAAAATTGGGGTTCAAGATTTGGTGATTGAATGTAAGTTTAAAAAGCTTAATAGAGAAACTAGATTCTTGGAGGGTCTCAAAACTTTGTATTTGCTCATATTTTGCAAAATATTTATATATTAGAGCAATTGCTTTAGTCCCTCTATAATAGAAAAAATGTATCATTTTACAAAAAATTTCTCAAAATTTACCCATATCAGTCCTTTTATAATACAGTGCATTTTCAAAATTGCTACCGTAACTGTGTATATTTACACAGTTACTGTAGCTTTCTATTTGATTTTTTAAAATTATTTTTTCTCTTTCATCTCTCATTTGATTTTCTCTCCTCTCTCATCTGATTCTCTCTCTTCCTTTACCTTCTTTCTCCTCTTATCTCCTTTTAAATCCAACAACAAATTATCAAATTCTTCAAACATAATCTAAATCTAGATCCTAAATTCATCAAACCCTCTCCTAAAAAAAATCATCAAACCCAAATTGCAAAAGAAGAAGAAGAAAATGCAGAAATAGAAGAAGAAGAAGAAGAAGCAACAGCAACGATCCAGCAAAGAACCCCAAAATCACTACCCACTGAAATGGAAAAATTTGCCCAAAATCACCAACCAAATTGGAAACCCAAAATGAAGAAGAAGGAGAAAAAGAAAGAGAAAGAGTGTTCAGAGAAGTGATTATTGGAGTGTGTGGTAAGGTGGTGGAGCTGTGGATGGGTAGGTGTGAAATAATTTATTAAAAAAAAAAAGTGAGAAAGTGTTATTTAAATAAAAGAAAGTGTGTTATAGATAATTTGATGTGGGTGTTTTTACAAATTGATTGTGTAAAATAGAAAAGTAGACTTTTATACTAATAGAAGGGGAGTTTTACACATACTGATGCTAATGCTCTTAGGCTCCTCTTTACAATCTCTCTCATTGTTCCACGCGTATTGACAAACCAGCAAGGACGCCAACTTTGGAGGCAAATAAGCACTGTGTAGACATGTATTGGATTACTCCATGTTAGGAACCTAGTGATTCCTAATAGGGATGGATAGGAATTATAAGGGAATTTATGGGAGTTGTGGAAATTGACTTAATTCGAGGAAATCACCCTCCATAGAGAAATATTAGGAGAGAGAGGAAATGCACTAAGCAATGAGAAATTGATTTATATTTCAATGATAGAAATGTGATAACAAGTAAGTATTTATAAAACCATAAAACAATTCTATTGGCTCACATGACCTTATCCTAATGGTCCTATTATTTCCCATGTGCATTATAATTCCAACATATGTTAAATGTGATTAACATACTTGGAATTTAACTAACTAACTAACTAAATGCATTCTATACCCAAATGTGGGTTCCTAACATTTTCCTCTCTTTCAAAACACCTTGCTCACAAGGTGTTGTCATAGGTGACATATTCATGAGGGGAAACCAGCCACTAACCCAATATTCCAAAGCATCTTGAACATTGAACACACCAACTACTTCCAAGCACTTCGTCACAACCCCTAACTTGAGCAAGTAGATCCCACCATTAACTAGATCAGTAAAGGAGCACCAAGAAATCTTTATGCCGTAGCCTTTCTTTCTATCAAATAACAAGTCTCTAACCATAATCTTTCAAACAAATGACCACCCATGCAACTCACGTGGATAAGGAGATGATTGTCCACAAACTGCAAATAATGCAATAAATGGATCCAACTGACCACATTCCCATGAAGCTGATATTGAGGATAGAGTTTCTTGAGAGCTATTTCTATATCTTCACAACCTTTCAAATCTTAACTCACAATCAAGTCCTTATAAAAATTATGATCATATCGATTATAGAACCCATCATTTATCCACCACAGCCAATAAGAAAAGAATCATCTAGTTCAAATTCAATTGCATTGCCACCAATGTTAGTGGTTGTTAATTTCATGCCTTTATTCTTGACTACATGAGCAGCCCCATCTATTGAAGTATGAGTTTGGCCACAATCAAACACCATTGGATTACTCATATCTACACCAATAGCAACAACTTCATGCATTGTAGATTCTTGGATCATCATCACCTTCTTTGTTGGTTCTTTGGACTGAACTTTAAGGGCAGCGTGTACACAGAAATTATCATCCACTTTGACACAAAAATCAGTGTCCCGACTTGCAAAAACAGCAGTAGATTCTTGGAACTTGATTTGTTCTTCAAGTTCCATCGAATCAAAAGATTGTAACATTTCTTCTATCATGTTCTCTAGATCCTCTTGCAATCTTGAGAGATCTTGAGAGATCTTTTTTCATGGTTTTTTTAGATTCAATCGAAGTCTTGACATTTTCTGAAATATCCTTGACATCTTATGAAAATTTGTTTTCTCTGGTCATAATCGCTTGTCTCAAGATTAACGGCTCTGATACCACTTGTTAGGAACCCAATGGTTCCTAATGGGGATGGATAGGAATTATTGGGGAATTGAAAAGAAATTAACTTAATTCGAGATAGTCACCCTCCATAGAGAAATATTGAGAGAGAGAGAGAGAGAGAGAGAGAGGAAATGCACTAAGCAAAGAGAAATTGGTTTATTCTTCAATGATGGAAATGTGATTAAAAGTAGATATCTATAGAACCATAAAACTATTTTATTAGCCCACATGGCCTTATCCCAATAGTCCTGTTATTCACATGTTATGATCCTAGTGCCCCACATGGATTAAGTATAAGTTTAACTATGTGATTATAAGCTCTTGAACACCCTCTCCTTGTAAGCTAGTTTTTAAGGGTGAGTTAGACCCATAGATTTGTAGTATTTGTTATCAGAGCTAACCACCATTTCGAGTAATCGAATGTAACTCATTGCGTATGAGATCAAATGAGTTGCAGCGATGTGGTCAGATCTCTGAGAGGGCAACCTAAAGGCTAGATTAAAATTACTAATAGATGAGTGGAGCCACCAAAAGAGAAAAGGCTACTATCGGGTCAATGTTGCTAGAGTGAGCCATTGTGGATATCGGTTGCGGAACGTGGTGGTATGTTATGATCCTAGTGTCTCACATGTTCCTAGTATCTCACATGGATTAACTTTGTATTTATAAGCTCTTGGGAACTCACTCCTTGTTAGCCGGTTTTCATGGGTCAGTTCTACCCATGGTATGTAACCCCCCACTTATATTGCTTCATTTTGATATTCCTGCTATCTAATCTAGTTTCTTTAATTACATTATCAATAAAATTACTCCACTTTTTTTTTCCAACAATGTATTTATACCAACAACAGTAATTGTAGGTAAACTTTTAGGGAGGACGTGATAGAATAGGATGTGGCAGGATAGTATCATGACTGCACGTGTTAATTAGCTCTAGTTCCTGCAAAATAAACTTTGTTTGATGGAGAATGAAGCGTTACTGAAGGTCGATGCAACCTAGGTCTTACATGAAGAGAAGAATGCATTGCGATACTTAGTTGACCGAAAGTGTCTTACTATTTAGCAATATCCTCCAGTTTTCACTTGTACCAGGGGCAGTGAAAACTAATGCAATAGTGGCAGCAAGAGGGACAAGGGGCCGAATACATGCTGTGGCCGTCCAGTGGAGTCGAGATGTGGCTGATGCTCTTGAAATCCAGGTAACCAAGGCCATGAACAGGCCATGGCCAATGAATCCAAAAAAAACTATAGGGTTGGCAGCAATATAACGACGTGGCCCATGACAGTGACACACTGACTGGGCTGAGGGGTTCCTTGTATTATAAGATCAAAGGTTCTGGGCCGTGCCAATCCTTTTGGGTAAAGGGGTATGATCAGATATATATAGAAACAAATAATTTTCAAGTTTCACGGTAACATCACAAAAATAATAACTATTCAATTAAAAAAAAAGAAAAAAAAAAAGAAGTCATACAGTACCTTTCTTGAACTTTTACAAAATGATGCCACATTCTTTCTTGAACTTTGTTTTGCTTTTTCACAAGACATAAATGACTTTTATGGAAACAAGAGAAAAGCACCCAATATTCCTTTGCTCATATTTTCTGTCCTGGCTCTAGGATTCCCTCTTTCTCTGGAGCCTACCAATCCAAAAAGCAAAATGATTGCTTCAAACCAAATCATCTAAACCCAAGAAGAGTTTGATTATATACTAGTAATGTTAGGGATATATAAATGACACAATTTGTGCCATAATTAGCCTACTTGATGAATTGTAAGTAGTAAAGGTATAATGGTGGGTCCATATGAAGGCACATCTCTACCACTCATAACTCACCATGTGCGCGTTTTGTGGTACAAGTTGTGCATTTTATGTGTTCTTAGCATTACTTATTATATATGTCATAACCGCCATTTTAATTAATCATTGTTCACAACGAGTGAGTCCATAGCGAGGTAAATTGCTGGCCTAGGGACTTTTTTCAAAGTGCTGGTCTTTGGACTTGAACTAGAGAACTCCTAGTCAAATCTAAGACAGCCGCTTTGAGATCGAGTGTCCAACCACTTAACCAACCCCACTGAGTTTCCTTTGCTAGAGTACTTGTGATTTTATTATAATAAAGCGATTTTTATTAGTAGGCCTTTATTATAATAAAATCACAAGTACTTGTGTTAGTTTTTTTTTTATTTTTTTTTTATAGAATTATTATATTTAGAATAAATCATAGATAGTAAGTTGTTGTTGGTTTTAATTTGAATCTACCATTTAAATTTTTATTTACTTATTTTATAACAACTTATTATTTAAAATTTATTGTAAAAGTTTAATGGATATATCTTTTTAATTTATGAACGATAGTTAATTACTTTACTGCAAAGATTTGTGATCTTTCTATTTTTATCTGGTATGCCATTTTTGTCTTCTACGACAATGATTCATGGTACACACACTTCACTTTGTTATTTCATGTGATTAGCCTAGTGGGTCAGTCAAAGTCACACTAGTTGCCAGTGTCAAGCTGTGACTTGTGGACATTTCCAAAAGCCTGCCCTGACTAGGTACCAGAGATCCAGGGTCCATTTGGTCGGGCTTTTTTTTTTTTTTTTTTTTTTTTGATAATCTGCAATCCATTCAAATACCATAATCTTAGTCTTACGCACATACTAACGAATGGAGGGGGTGCAATTTATTGGAGGTAATGTTCCTTCTTTGATTGCTTTTCGTAACTCCGATCCGGTATGTGCTCTCCTAGTCTAGTCTGATTCCACTCGGACTATATATTCTCAGTTTTTTCTTTTTCTTTTTCTATTATAAAGCACTTCCCCAGTTACTTAAAAGAAACAAAAAAAGAGTTTTAAATTTTTAATTTTTATGTAAAATTTAAAACAGAAACGAGTTATTTTAAAAGATAAAATAAATTCTAGTCCCATATGGAGGAAGGTTCCAACCAAACCTACCAAATAAAGAAACTACACGTGAACTCAAATTACGAACACAAACCCTTGGTTGGATTGTGAGGTATTTTGAAATCAAATTATTATTATTATTTTTTTTTTATATTGAATCATTTTGATTCTTTATGTGCGAATGTTATTGTCTTAAAAATCAAATAATAAGATTTAACAAATTTAAATTTACTGAATTTCAATGGTGTTCGGTAAAATTTGCCATTAATCTTTCTAAAGAAGGTGAATCTCACAGAATTAAAGAAATGAGAAATCATGTGTGAACTGTGTGGTGTGTACCAATATAATTAGGATGGAAATGGACAGCTTTCGGAGAAAGTGAGGAATTCCTTGGAATCTGGATGGCTATTGGTGTATAGTTGGACGGCTGGAGCTTTGTCTTTTTGGAGACAACAAGTCTAGTGGCAGGTAAAGCACCGGCCTTAACTGCTTGAACGACGGCTGCTTAAATTTCTTAAATAGGTTGTGATTATATCATAATTAAAATGTAAATAAATATAATAATTGTATCAAATCAAAAGTCAGCAATGTTAAATCAAATATTATTAGGGTTTTACTAATGCAATTTGAAGATTTATTACAATAACATTAATTAGTTATGCAACAGAAGAGAGTATATTGAATTCACAAATGAATGCTTAAAGACATGTTTAAAATTATTATGTACTTGTTGTACTATATGGGCAATTTAAAAATAAAAAATAAAATAAGAAAAATCTCACTTCAAATAATGTTGCAACAATGTATTCATAACAATAATTGTGATAATGTAATAAGTCAATTACTAAAGTGAAAATAATTGTTCTTTGTTTCACACTATCCACAGGCATGTGCGGAGATCATCCAGTTCCCACTTCCTTTTCAAAAAAACAAGAATTTGGGTCAATAAGGTCTTCTCTTGGAAACAATGAAATCATAAGAAAGAAGAAATCCATATAGCATTGTCAATTTGGAGCCCCACTGCCACCGGGTCAAACTTTAGGATTACTCTCTCAGTTGTCTAATATTGCTACAGTATAGTAAAAAAAATTCCATGTCCCTTTGCATCTAGCTTTCAACTTGAGAGTCTTCTTGTCCAAAAAACGTGACTAAACAGGAAAGTCATGCAATGCCTCGTTAATTTTTGCGTTAATAGAAACTATATATAGAGTTTATCATTTAGTCCGGTATAATTAGCATTCACTAAGACTTTCATAATAGAGTATTAAAAATATTATTATGGTAGCACTTAGTTTGACACTATTTGATATTAGCATGATACATGAATAACTAAATCCTTTTAGTTAACATTAACTAATACTGGTTAACATGAATTTGAGATATTGTTATAAAACAATAGTTTAATCAGTATATCCTCATAAAAAAAGTGTTTAAAGGTTTAAAGAAAAAAAAAAATATTCAAGTTACAGAATTAACAACATACTGTATCTATTTTTTTTTTTTTTTAAATGATACTATCATGATATTAGTGTTTAGATTTTATGTTCAAGGAAGCTTACTAGAAGTTGCCAGGGCAGTCCCTTTACTACAACCATTTAAGTAAACCACGTGAACCTTGCTCCCTATTTTCCGCAAATCTCACTCTCACTCCTCACCTTTTAAGACTCGCATTATTGCTTAAAATTTTGGTATTTTGAAATCGTATAGAGGGTGCCTATATATAGAGAGAGACCGGTCAGCATTGTCCGAGAAGTATAAGTTCAAGGATATAATAATACAGTACTGTAATAAAAATAGTACAGGGAATTTTTTTTTTTAATGGTACATTCATAAATAAAATAAAATAAAATAAAGTGAGACATTATGTTTATATTATGAATTTAAGTACATTAGTACAGTAAGCCTAAGGAATGTACACGGTATAGCCGACATTTGTTGAAAATGTAGTAGTAGCATCATTATATGATGCTTGTTTGAAAGACCAAAGTCTACGTAGGTTTTATAATGCTTGTCTTCTAGTCTATTTTTCTTGGTTAGATATGCTTTCGCTTTGATTACTGAATTCTGCATCAAATTGCGAAGGATAAATATTCTTTTCACATTCGTCGACATACACTCCTTCACTTAATATTCATAATTGTATGCCTAAATACACTTTTTTTTTTTTTTTATTACCAAAAAAAACAAAATACACATTTTTTAAAAGGTAAAGAATGTGACATTTTACATTTAAATATGAAAAGTAGATGTGAAATAAGTTAGGTGAGAGAATCATTAATTCATTATTCGTGGGTTCCAGTTAGCTCAACTGGTAAAGTTTCTAATAGTTGTATAAGAGATCTAGGGTTTAATCTCCACCTACATTAAAAACTAATTGGTGTCTTAACTTGATGATAAAAAATTATTATTAGGAGCAGATGATATAAGTTAAAACTCTCTAAAAAAAATCATTATCCAATTCAAATACTAGCATTTATTTTGTCCATAGCTTTATCAATCACTATTTTTTCCCCAACCTTATAGATAGGATAAGATTGTCCATAGCTTTATCAATCACTATTTTCTCACCTACCTTATAGATACAATAAGATCTAAATTTATAGTAGCTACTTTATGATATTTTTTTTTAGTCATTACCATATATATATATATATATATATAGTTTTTGGTTTTGTTTTTTTATGTAAGTTGAATTTGATCCATAATTCCTTATTTGATAATAAGAGACTTCATTAATTGAGCTAATTAGTGAGTCCAAATCTTTTATCCCACACTTCTTGCTCTACTATATATTCCACAAATAAAAACATGCCACATGTCCATCTAATTTATTAAATGCTAAATTTATGCCTTCTATTATTTCAATTTTCTAAAATAAATAAATAAATAAATAACCCATCATATTTAGGTAAATTTAGCATTTAATAAATTAAATGAACATGTGGCATGTTTTAATTTGTAGAGTATATAATGGAGTAGGAAGTGTGTGATAGAAGATTTGGACTCCTAATTAGTTTGGTTATTTATGTCTTTTTAATGGACATAAAAGTTGATGGATTTCTTTCATCATGATAAGTATCAACATTCTTGAAAAAGCCCATTTGGTTATTTTTCTTCCTTAGTTTTTTTTTTTTTTTTTCCCCTTATTGCAATACCTAACACAGTTGCACATTTTTTGAACTTACAATCTGTTACTTTTCAGACTCTTAGAAAAAAAAAAAAAAAAAAAAAAAAAAAAAAAAAAAAAAAAAAAAAAAACATTTTAACTCCTCTGCCTTAGGGATGGTGTGTGATTAAATTCTATAGTTTTGAAAATTTTAAATATTTAAGATACATATGAAACCTCATAGTTCCATTAGTTTTACTTTGAAATTTAGATTTTTAAAACCACGTAAATTTAAACGTAATAAGCAAACCCAAAAAGTTAAAGGTTAAATTAATACTGTACAATTTTAGAAGTTAGAGTTTGATAAAGTTTAATTTGTAACATTCTTAAACTTTAACGTGAAATTCTTAAAATCATATAATTTTTTAATCCAAACCAACCTTAAAAGATTCTACATTACCTTAAAATGTAATTTTTTTTAGAATGCCTTAAAATGTACGTAATTTACTCTAAAAAAAATTGGAAAAATATGATATTTCAATAGACATTAACCCTTGACATATCGGAGAAGGGGATCAACTAAAAAAGGAATGGATATCTTAACAGAACCAATCCCATCAAATACCAAAAAAATTCAGTCGATATAAATAAGTGTGTTAGAATGTAAGCATAATGGGGCTTAGGTCCAATGTACCTTGTACCAGGTTTTCTTGTGCCGAAACTGCAATTACTAGTGCAGTACATATATATTGTTTATTTAACAGTCCTTGTATTTTATTAATATACTTTGATACTATTAGAATATAAGCCCATAGTGTAGGTTATTTATAGATCACACAATTTTCACCTGTATATAAGACAGACAGACTATTGCACTTTATTATTCACAGATTAATATGTAGTCTTTCAGACTTTAACCGATACAATAAGTCATTCATACATTTTCAAATTGGTTGACAACAAAATGTGACCATATTGGAAAAATTGGACTGTGTTATTTGGAAATCATCGTAAGTAGAGGATTGGAAATTGAAGAAAGTGGACTCCAAGCTGTCAAGTGGGAAGTGAAATCTAGGATGAATCTCTGGGAAGATTTTAAAAACTCAATCATCAATAGAGTTTTGCATTGTTCATGGGGGATCTCATCTGCTATGCTTCAAGAATCTCCCTAAAGTGATTTTAGATTACTTTTTTATTTTAATTTGAATTTTAATTTTTAGTGTTAACTTGAGTTTGCCCTGTCTCTTTCTTTGTAGTTTGTTATTTAACAGGGCTTTATACAGGTCTAAATTCTGTTTTCTGGGTCTTGAGCTGTCTAGCTCAGGGTTATGTATTTCTCATTTAATAGTTGTTTTGTCCATTAAAAAAATTAGCTTGCTTATTAAAAATTAAAATTTTTTAGATGAAATCAACGAAAAAGAGAATGATGTGAACTTTTAACCCAAAAAAAAAAAAAAGAAAAAAAAGAAGAAGAGAATGATGTGAACCAAAGAATAAAACAATGGAACAAAATGTCAGCCATATCTATGATTTAGCAGATTGTTCATTTTTTCACAAAAATCCATCTGCCACTACCACTGCCACACTACCACAATAGACCAGAACAGCGCAAAATCAGGGTCGAAGTCCTTATATAATAGTATAAGGGTTTAATAAAGAAGTTGGGTTTCATAATTATTATTCTCATTATTCTAAAATTAAAAAAAAAGATTTCATATTTATTTGCAGTAGAAAAAAAAATTAATAGATACTCTAAGAGTATTTATTTAAGATTTTTTTTTATGAAATAAGAAAAATTAATTTATTTTTATGAAAATTTTTTACGTTCTTCGTAAAATTGATGTCAAATTTTTTAAAAAAATTGTTTATCAATAAATTGATTTATTAACAAGAACATTTGTTGATAGAACCCATTTTAAGTGGATTGGATTTGTAGATCATGGGAAAAGAAAAAGCAAACCGACGATCTAACTGTCTTATACCTTCTTTTTGCTTGAGACAAGGCTTAGCCAAGCCAACCACCATCATTGAAAGAGACAATTTTAAGTTTATTTTTGCTTTATTTGTTTTGGCATTTTGGCCTTCAATCCTTTGAATTAAAAAAATAAAAAATAAAAACACGAAAGAATGAGAGGCAATAATTTCTATTTCTTTTTATCATCTCAGCATCTAGAAGAATCTTAAGGTAAAAAAAAAGTAAAAAACAGAGAGTGGGCTCCGTTTGGTTTGTTATTTCAAACAACATTTTTTAGTTTTTAAACAGCATTTCACGCATTTCAATACACTTTTTCACCCACACGTATTTCAAAAAACTATAAACAACAATTTTCAAACAACTCTACCAAACACCTCCTTAGCCACAAATGGGAAAAGGGAAATCAAATCATAAATTCATAACTACTAGTAGTATAAGCTTGATAAAAATAAAAATAAAAATAAAAATCTCTGTATTTACCATTTAGAACGGTCAAAGCGTCGGCTCCACCTAGCTCAAAGTATATGGTTTATACAGTTACTACTGCCACTCTCACTCTCACTCTTATACATCTCTTTAGTCAGCTTGGCGCCCAAGTTATCTCTCTCTTTAAATACGTATGATTGCTCCATTCACAATTTGAGATTGAAAATTAGAGAGAAGAGAGATATGGAAATGAGCAAAAAACTGTCAAAGCCAGAGTCAGAGAAGGTGGAGATGGTGAAGATGAACCCAGCTGCGGAAGGGTTCGACACAAAGCTTCCATGGCTCAACAAAGCGAAGCTCGGAAGTGTGATTCCGAAGAAGAGGAAGCTAGTGAAGAAAATGGTGTTTGAGCGCTTCGCTCAATTCTTCTCTTCGTCTGTAGCCTCATGCTGCGTCAACAAGCATGAGGCTACGCCTATTCACCCACACATGCTATAGTTTAGTACCTCGGCACTATTATTTTAGCCTTTTTTGTGCTTCGTATGAGTTAAATAATTTTTTGTGACTAGTCTGCAGTGTATTTGAGGGTTAATTATTAGTATACAGTTTTAGCATTTACAATTACAGAGTGCAAAAATTTTCGATTTTGAATGTTTGCCTTGATTTTGCTTAGTGGGTCTAGTGTATTATTGAATGTGAAATTGTGAATTCTACGAATTCTCTACCGGGCAAGTACAAGTACAACACAGTTTTGCTGTATACCAGATAGGAATGAAAGAAAAAAATGGAACAAAGCATTTATAAAGAAAGGCTTTTTGAATTTTATTCCTTTTTAATTTTCTTTGGATCTACTGGGTATTTGATCAATTGATCGGATCGGAAAATTTGCGATGTGCTGATGTCAATTGGGACCGATTGGTGGTTTGTTTGTGGGGGTGGTTTTGGTGCTTTTGGAGCAATGGGGTGGCTGTGTTTGTGTCTGGTTTGGTGGGATGAATGGGCTGTGCGCGCGCGTGGGGGTTCGCTTTGTGGGGTTTGAGGTAGGGGCGGCGGCGGCGGTGTGGGTTTCAGCGCCACCAGGTGTCGGGAAGAGACGCGGCTGCGCCGCCTCTTTGCGTGATCCGGTGGGAGTACTTGTACTGTCAAGCTCTTTTGCGTTTTCCCAGACAAAACAGAACAGCCAGCCGACTCTTACAGGACAACGGCAACCTTAACAGCACAGCTTGTTTTTGTTTTGGGTTCTTGTTAGTTGTTATTGAGACCCAATGACCCCTAAGGCTAAGACACAGAATCTTATTGTTATAAGCATTTGTATGGCTAAGACACAGAATAGAAATTATGCAACGAATTCAGAATGGGAAAAGCTCGCAAGGCCACCATTCCCAAACCGATAGCAAAAAAAAAAAAAAAAAAAAAAAAAAAGAAAAAAAAAAGGAATCGAAGTGGGGTTCAGATTTAGGGGTTCAACATAAAAGGGTTAAGTGAACAGTGATAAGTCATTGGCAAAACTCAAAAGGCCTTTTAGAAAGAACACATGTCTTGCATTTCGAACAGGAGTAATTCTTACTTTCTTTTAGTCTTTACCCGAAATCAAGGGAGGGTGGTTCTTTTCGTTCAAGGGGGTTTCGCTTTGCTTTGCTTTCTTTAAAAAATTTAAAATTTTTTTTTTAATATTCCAATGATGAATGGGCTGTGACAATTTGTTTCTTATGTTGTTACTGGATTGGCAAAAAGAAACAAACATAAAGCTATATTATTTTAGTTAAATAATAATATACTTTATATCTGTATTTAACATGTAAAATAGGATTAAAAATGTAAAACTTAGAACCAATGCTTGTATATGTACTACTAATAGTTATTCAATATCTATGTACAAAACTATGCAACCCTTTAAAAACAAAAAGGGTAGAATGTATTTAGCAAAAAAGGGTAAAATCTAAAATGTAGAACTTTTGTTTTGGACCAACTGAGAGAGAGAGAGAGAGAGAGAGAGAGAGAGAGAGAGAGAGAGAGAGAGAGAGAGAGAGAGAGAGAGAGAGAGGAGCAACACATGGTGGGGGCCGCCCGTGGGGGGGGGGGGGGTGGGCGCGGGGGGAAGAAAAGTTAAAGACTCAAGACTAAAGACTAAAGAAATATTGCAGAAATTTGAGGAAAAAGGCCAACACAAAACTGGTTGCCTTTATAATTTTGCATTCGAGAAGAATCTTTAATTTTAGCCGATTTAAGAAACAGCTTTAAATGGGCAAACAGAAAATGTTGTGACACAAAACAAGCTCTTCCAAAAATCTTTGATAACCAACCGAAGTTAGCTGAGGTAGTTACCCACACCTCTTCATCCTTAGAATCTCTTATCAACAATTTGAAAAAAAAAAAAAAAAAAAAATCAAGAGCTTGCAACAATTGTATCCACAATAAAAAATATTTCTATTTCATTCTCTCTCATAAGGTAGAAAGAAAATGAAAGAAAACAATTGCTGACACAACTTTAGTCCATAGAAAGGTCACAGGGGACAGTTTCCCAACCCTCCCCAATGTTTGTCTACACCCCTTACCAACTTAGACGATCATTGTATAACAATTTGTCTATATCTTTAGCCTCCCCATTTTTATCCACCCCTTATGAACAAAATTTTCAACCCTTAGCCACAACACATCCTGATTATAACCCTTTCAAAACAAGTGGAACTCTCCTAGCTATAATATACAAATCAACACATCCTAGTACTTTTTAAAAAAGAATCTTCTTTTATTTTAATGAGAGACCGTCACATCATCTACTAACTAAATAAAAAAGTAGAGATTAAAACCCACTATTATTTGTCATTGTATATTTAAAACAAAATGACATATCTAGTTAAAAAAGTATTAAAGGTATGCCAAACTCTTCTTTGGAATGACTGAAACAAGCATGGAGTGAATCTAACTTTTTTATGAGGTGGAATAAAAGAGTTCTTCATTTTGATTTGTATATTGGTATGAAAAATTTTACGTATTCCAACCAAAATGAAATGGAATTCAAATCCAAAAATAATAATAATAATAAAAAATAAAAAATTGTCGCTAAAAGAAGTTAGTGGATATTTTGGTTCGTTTGAAAAATTAGAAAGAACAATTTAGTGATTTTAACATGGGTAAGAGTAAGAAAATATATTCTTTATAGTTTTTGGGGATTTAGCCAACCATGACAGAGTATGACTAGGATACAATAGAATGTGAGAAAAAGTATATGTGACAAACTTGACTAACCTGTTAAGATTTATAATTGCTTTTGAAAGCTAAAAACTAAGAACAAAGTTTCTCTCCAAACTAGTTTGGAGAGAAACCCTACAAACTCACCATATATCTTTATATTGAGTGTGAATTTTGAAAATCTAACCGTTGAATTTCATGTTTGTTATGTCCTTAACATGCATATCAAATTTCATTCAAATCGGATGTTATTTACTATTTGATCAATTGACTTATTTTTTATACACAATTTTAGATTACAAAAACTTGATATTATAACATTTATTTGATGACATAGCAATTGATCTTTGATTTTCTTGAAATTTTGTAAGCATTAAGGATGTAATAAGAACATGCAATCTAACGGTTAGATTTTCAAAATTCACATTCAATATAAAGATATATGGTGAGTTTGTAGGGTTTCTCTCTAAACTAGTTTGGAGAGAAACTTTGTTCAAAAACTAATGGCTTGTTTGGATTGAAGGAGGGAGAAGGGAGTATAGTAGAGTTCGTCAGAAATTAATTTGATTTTTAACTAACTTTATTCTACTCCTCTAGCTTTCCTCTCAATCTAAACAAGCTCTAAAACTTGATTATTGTTGTTATTATTTGACCATATAACTTACATGTGACTGATAATCTTAATACTTAATCTAATTATAGTGTGCAATTGTAAGTTTTGTTTAAAATTGGGGTAAAATGAAAATATCCCAATAATTTTAAGGTGGATTTGCTCAATTAATTATTATTATTATTTTGTTATTTGAATATCGATCGTTTATGGGTAGTAATTGAGCTATGGATAAAAATCCTTTTGTCTCATTTCAAGAAATTTCCTTCATACAA
Organism: Quercus variabilis; assembly: GCA_030445155.1. Taxonomy (NCBI): domain Eukaryota; kingdom Viridiplantae; phylum Streptophyta; class Magnoliopsida; order Fagales; family Fagaceae; genus Quercus; species Quercus variabilis. Next base: position 31,010,881 of record CP129453.1, on the reverse strand, counting down.
GTAATAAAACTTCTTACAATTTTTTTTTTTCATAAAATAACCAAAGTTTAAATAATAAAAAATATATAATACATTATAATTAATTGAATATTATAAAAAAAAATTAAATATGAGATGGAGAATTTTCATTCAAGCTATACAAAGCTATTAATTATCTTATGGATGAATAAATTCATAATATTCCTCTCCTTTTTCTTGTCAGTAGAGTTAGATACAAGTGTAAATGAATGAACATTTAACTGTTAAAAAAACTAAATAAAAAAACAACAAAAAAAGGGGGAACATTTTTACTAGATACAGTGAAACCACCAGGCTTGGCTCAGTCATCCGTGGACCGGTTGACACCTAACAGTTGGAATCGAGTCCAGACATGAGTTTCAGGAAACGAACCAAAATTCGTACGGACAGTTAACACTAGAAAAAGAATGAAAAAACAGCAAATCCATAGTGGGCCCCGTATTCAATGCTTTCATGAAGCAATCAAATGTTGCCACTGTTTAGACTATTTTTTTTTTTTTTTTTTGATAAGTCTGTTTGGACTATTTATTTCAAACAAGTTATACGAATGAAATTAAATATCATCCAATATGATGAATCATGTTTTAATTAATACGCATTCTTTGTCAAAAAATAATAATAATAATAATAATAATACGCATTCATCTATGTATATTGTGATGGTTGAGGCGTTACACGGCATATATACATGATCTTTTTCGAACGGCTTAATGTTAATGGTGATCGAATTTGATTCCTCACATTGTTGAACCTTCTTTACTCACAAATTTTCCGCTTGATTGATCGAGGGAGTTATGCATGTTGGTGAGTGAAAAACAATGTATGTTATTTTGTAACTTATTTGGTGTAGTGTTTTGAAGAATTTGATGAAGAACTTGATATGTTGAAGTGTGTACAAGTGAACGTGTTTAAATTTTAGGACGAGTAAATGTTGCATAAGTATGCTAATGTCTCCTCCACTCTTCTTCTCTCAGTATTTCCGCAGCATCTCACGACTCACAATTTTTTATGTAAGAGTAGGAGAAATTGAGATTCCTAAAGAAAAGTCCCTAAATTTAGTGGTGTGGATACTATTTATAGGAGGGACGGAGAAAATAACTTAATTTTTTGCTTCATCTTTTCCCCATTGGAGTTTTCAACTTGGTTTTATCCTTAAACGCATTTGCATTTGATTTCAAGCTAATAATGCATGCCAAAACTCAGATTTGATGGGAATCAGAACATGAGTACCAATTGACACCCATGTCTCTTTGACAAGGTGCCAATTAATTAGCATCTATGTCCTAGGCATATTTTGGCATAAAGTTTGTCTTTTGGTAGATTTTTCTTAATTTTCTTACTTGTTTGAGGAAAATACGATTTTTAAGCTATTTTAAAGCCATTAATGATTAGAACATTATTTTGGTGACCCTATCTCTTAATATTCAATTTTATTAGTCATTTTCAAGGAGGGAAAATAAAAAATTATATTTTAGGGTTTTATCTCATGAATTTTCATAGTGTTTTTAATTACATCATTGTCTTAATGTGTAAGGATGCATATCAACCATTTAGTCATGATGTGGTTTGATCTTTTGATTGGGTGACCCGATTGTTGTGTTCTTTATTTTATTTTATTTTTATCATGGTGAACTCAATTTTATTTTAGAGTGAAGTTTATGTTCATCAAACGGATCAAATGACATTTACTTTTCGAATATTTTAAAATTATGATTTTACTTCTGATGGATTGCTAGTTGCAAAATGGGGTGTTTACACTATTTTATTTTAGGATCTTTCGAAAGTCATAATATTTTCACAATAAATCTTATATAAGAGTTCTATCTATATTTACTGCGGATGTCATTGATTGCTACTTGATTCCCAAGAAACGTAGGAAAAAAGATGAGTTGAATTTTGAATATTGAGCAAGATAAATACAGGGGAATAATGTCTAGTTGTTGATGTTGAAGAACTTGATGCTCAAGCTACGAAGAAGCTCAAACTGGAGAAATTATAGAGTCCTCTGGTGGACCATATTACTTATCCACCATTCCATTAAAAAACTTCTACTTGTTTAAAATTGCTTAGTCAATAATTAATTTCTATTTAAAAAAATTTTCTAACTAACAATTTTAAACAAGTGACAATTTTTTAGTGAAATGATGGACCACATTACTTATCCACCATGTGGATCTTATAATCTCTCCTCAAACTGTCTTTGGTTCAGCTATAACAAATTGTTTCATTTATCTAGCACGTGCTGTGCACAGCCCATGATGCGCACCATTTCATTAATCACTTAAGTGATGCGCACCGTTTTGATTGATGTTCGGGTGTTTCTTCTTTAAGCCTTAAATGGTGTTGTCTGAAGCAAGAGTAAATGTTAGTTACTAATGGCACGAAGATAAGTTATAATTCCACAGTAAATTCCTTGAATCACGGTGCATAGTCTGGATCGTAATCTATTCTGTTATTGGGAATGATGTGTACCTATAAGATCTTTTCTCTTTATCTCATTCTCTCTATCTCTCTCTTCACTGTGTTCTTCTTCTTGATCTGTTTTCTCAAGAAATCTTTCTTTGGTTTTACTTGATTCTAAGACTAGCATTCATAAAGTTTCACCGTATTACAATTTTTCTTTAGTTGATAGATATAGGGAGTAATTTCTAGTTGTTGTGTAACTCGTATATTTTAGTTGGAGACACTATAATCTAATGGCTCCATAAAAGGTCAGAAATATGTTATGTAAAGAGTGTGTAAAACACTCCTCTCTCTCTCTCTCACACACACACACACACACACACACACACACACACACACACACACACACACAGAACCTACATGAATAGAAATTGATACCTCATATAATCATCACATAAGATTCTCTATCTTAAGTAAGTTGAACTGCTAAGCAGGTCAGGTCCCATTTGAGTTTGGGTCAGATCAGGTTTGGGTTAGAAATAAGATTCGAGTCGATGGGGTAGATTGTAGGTTGTTGGAAAATTTGGTTCTATATCTCATACAAGACCCACAGTGAAAGCAACAAATACGGATCTACTTTAATCACTGCAAGATAATATGTAACCATGAATTCTAGAATAAAGAATAGAAAGTGTACCTTAATGTAGTGAATTTCAAAACCAAACTTAAGAATACTTGGGAAAACTTTTAATCCTCACTCCAATTTCACTTGATACCTAAGAAGTGTGGTCTCTCAATCAGTTTTCAAGGAGAAAATAAAAGAGTGTCTAACACTTACACACAAACCATTTCATGCCTTTTAATCTTAATGAAAGATTCATATAAAAGACTTATGAAATTCTGTATGTTTCTCTCCTTATATATATAGCTGATTATCTAATTGGGTTAGCCTTTTGGACCATTACAATTGGACTCTAATATGTGGCTTGGAGTGAGACCAAAAGGGACCAATAAGACACTAGTTTCAATGGGTCTTGGGCTTTTCTGTCAACACTTGACAAGTCCAAAGTTACAATTAACTATATTTAATACAATTATATAAATATTATTGCACTCTAGGCCTTATCTATATAAATTATATTCCAAGACTTTATTATACATACAACTCCTTCATTAAAATATTCGTAGTAATACAAAGTCATGAATATAGACTGCCACTTTGAAGATTACTACATCTTAATCCTTGAGTACCCGATTTAATCATTTATGTTATTCATCATAAATTTATGAAATCCAATTTCATAAATATATACTTTAGTAACTCCTTACTAAAGTGATTAGGCCCAACATTCTGAATAACTAAACCCATTAAACTTATCTCAAGGGAATATTATATATCTCCATTAAGAGATTATGAATTCCGTTTTAAGAATATATGTTCCATCAACATTAAATGCAGCTGCCCAACATACTGAGATTTTGATCGTAACTTATAGATCTCATTCCTGATATATCAAAACAACCTACATCTCATGATTAGGTCCATTATTCTCTCAAGATTTAGAGTTAATGTAAATAGAAGTCGTGAGATTTATTATTCATTTGATAATCGTTAGGAAAATAATAAATCTCACAGCGGTCCAGTTCAATATGTCTTAACTCTTAAAATATATTAACATATCAACTAGAAGTCTCCACTTTCATGATTAAGACAAATCATCTTAGTTGATATGTTATAGTCTTCGCAGATGAAATGCTCAATTTCATCATCGACTACGAACTAAAATTTTGAGTTTACAAAGAACTTGTGATTTATATCTTCTGTGACTAAATCACATACTATGCATCTCATGGACTAAGATAATGTCCAATTAGTTCATTTATAAATAGTTTCTGTGCGCACCAAAAATGAGACTAATGGGCTAGAGCTCACTCGAACACACAACTAACTTGTAGGATGGGTTTGGATTTCCTACACTGGGTCATCCTCGGCACGGAGACTCAATGAGATCACTTTTCTCTTCTTAACTGCCTGGTTCGTCTTCTACTCCCCTCGCTTTCTTCCTACACCACTTTCTTTTTCCCCTGATTTTTGTAACCCCTCATTTCTTCCCAAACTCTTCATATTTATATTCCTTAGTTAGTGGAGAATTCATGATTATTATTCCGTTAGTGCAGCGAGCGGTCTAGTGTCGCTAAACATAAGTGGATGGTTAGGTGGTTATAGGAAGCGGTGAGGATGGCCTTGGAACTTAGTTCCCGCTTCTGCAAACACGCTCAACAGTGGTGCCCCCAAAAGCGCTGCCGATCATTAATTGAACGATATGTCCGGACGCCGTTCACAGTATTGGTCGGCAGGTATTTGCTGATCGTAAACATGGACGCAAGCTTGGGCCAGCAGCTTTCGTAGGCTTGGGTTGGGCTTGCGGAGAGAGAGAGAGAGAGAGAGAGAGAGAGAAGGAGCATGGGCCACATCCATGCATAAGAATTAATGGTCCACGTGGGCACGGGTATGGGTGCTGTACAGTTTCATATAATTAAACAATTTAATTATTTATGACATGCCAATAAATTGGATTTTAGAGCATAAACCCCAATAAGGTTGACCCACATTTTTTTACATGCATAAAAGTAAACATGATAATGATGATCATCATAGGTGTAGCTAGGGGGGCCATGGCCACCCCTAGCTTTTTGCAATTTTCCACTATATATATAATACTCAAATAATAAATAAATACAAATTATAGAAAAACGTAGTTATTAGTACTCAAAACATTAGACTTTAGGTCTTTTAACTCCTCAATCTTTTTGTATTAAGTCTTGAACACAAGTTATATACATTGTGTAATTGTTTGGGTTTTGGATTGCTTCTAAATAATTTTTTCTTTTTATATTTAGCTTGCCCCCCTGGAAATTTTTTGGCTTCGCCACTTGTTGTCTTTGTCTTTGTCTTCCTTTCAATACAAATAATACAACAAAAAAACTCATATGTGCTATTTGTTATATTTAATTGGAAGACAAAAAATTGTGACCATGATAAGAAAAAGGGTTTTACTAATGTATACCTTAGAAAACCATTTTAGAAAAAATTTAATGCAAAACGAATAAGTGACTAACTTAATTTTACAGTTTTTTCAATTTTTCATAAAATGTTTCCAAAAATTAATGATTGGGCATACATTGACTAGACCCCAAGAGAGGATTATGGACAATTGCTTGGATTTATTGAATGAAATTTTTGAGTGGGATAAACATGTTAGAGATATATTAGCTCATCAGTATAAGCCTAAGCCTAATTCTACTTTGATTTCTCATAAGGTGCCAGTGGAGTCCTATAAGTAAAACATTCGTTGATCCTTGGTCGACATCGTTTATGGTTGAAACTATGATGGTATCTAATCATCTTCGAGCTACCAACTTTCATTTTTGATTAATGAAAACATCATTGGCAAATGCTTTTGCAATTGTTCATCTTTCATAAATCCAAGAATTTCACCTCTGATTATGAAATATGAATGCCCCTTAACTGTCCCTATTAATCATTATTCTAATCTTGAAGGCCAACTAATTAGGACCAAAATCCTATGATGTTATCACGTGCTAATGTTTCCAAAGTGTAGGCTTGCTTTGAGCACTCTAATTTTTTCAAGTAACAACACTGTAGGCACGACCTGGCCTATTAAGGCCAAGAGCGCATTGCCAGTAGAAGGAACGAAGCATATACTAATGGGTTAATATATTTCTAACAAAACATAAACTCATGAAATTAAGGTTAAAAAATTGGAAAATAAAGGATCACTCAATCCAAACAGGCCTAGATAACCATTAATTGCAAATAGCTGGATTGAGGTTCTGCATTGTACGAACGTTGGCACATAGAAATCTGATCATTCATATCATAGGTGTCAATGTAAAACTGAAGAAGTTGTACTCCATGCTGGTGTAAACTTGAGTTTGCCCTATCTCATTCTTTGTAGGCTTTATACAGTTACAATAAATTCTAATTTGCTCACTTTATTATAGAGTTGTATCGTGTTGCTTTGTGCGATAAAAAGTTTAAGCTTGCGGATTAAAAAAAAAAGATCGATGAAATCATTGAAAAAGAGAATGGCCCAAAAAAAAAAAAAAAAAAAAAAATAGAATGATGTGAATTATGAACCAAAGAACAATATGAATAGAACAAAAGGTCAATGAAAGGATAGATTAATGCATGCCAGATCTATGATTTAATAGTAGAGTTAGCCTATTGTTCATTTTCAACAAAGAAAAATCTACCACGTTAAGTAGTCGAAAAAGCAAGAAAGAAAAATAAAAAATAAAAAAATAATCACCGATAGCAACGCAAAATCAGGGTCCAAGTCTCCATAATTAGGTTATAATAATAATAATAATATAATAGGAATTATTCCCATTAATTAGTTGGTTTTTGATAATCCCATTAATTAAATTGTGAATAAATAATAGGGTTTGGTATTAAGTCATTTATTTTTAAAAACATTTTTTTAAAAATTGAAAAAATATTAACAATTTTTTCAATTCTCAAAAAAATATTTTCAAAAATAAATAAGCTTTTCAAGCTATCACATGCATTACTTAGTTGGTAGTGAAATTATCCACCTGCAATTTAATGCTTTTCTGACTTATTAGAGGTTCCTAGAAAGGCTCATCTTCATATTATGGATTAGGATAAGGTGCAATCCCTAGGGTATTGCACCGGATGCAATTCACCTTTCCCTTTCTCACAAATTTTTTTTACATTTTACCTTTTAAACTTTTACTTTTTATTTTTGTTAACTTTTTTCTTAACATTTTTTAATTAATAATTGAAATTGACAGTTGTTTTTTGTAATTATCAATCTTAACTATTAATAGTAATTGCACCCGATGCAATGCCCTAAGTATTACACCGGATTCAAATCCTCATATTATTATTTATTCACAATTTAATTAGCACATGTTGCAATCCGCGTTAGATAAACCGACCATCTAGAAGGAGAGGCAATATTTCTTGTCTTCTCAGAATCTAGAAGAATCTTAACAGATACAGATACAAACACAAACACCAACACAGCAACAGAGAGAGTACTACCTACAAGAAACTCAAACTGCATATCTACCTTTTTTTCCAAAAAAGAAGATAATTTATTATTATTATTATAATAATGTTCACTGTTTATGGTTTTTATAGTTAATGCCGTTTTCGATACTCCAACCAAGTATCCCAGTCAGTCCCGCTCTCATATCAATTTAGGCAGCTTTGCCACTAAGTTATTGTCTTTCTTTTAATACATGATACCATTGATCCATTCGCAATTTGAAATTGAAAATTAGAGAGAAGAGAGACATGGAGTCCGAGAAGGTGAAGTTCAACCCAGCTGCTGAATTTGCCGAAGGGTTGGACACAAAGCCATGGCTGAACAAACAAAAGCTTGGAAGTGTGATTCCAAAGAAGAGAAAGTCAGTGAAGCGAATGGTGTTTGAGCGCTTAGCTCAATTCTTTGTACAAATTTTCTGTCCAAACGGTTCCTCTTCCTCTAGAGCCTCATCACTTCCCAGCAAAACCTGTTGCTGCTTCAACAATGGTAACCCTGTACACCCACACAAACCATAGCATACCTCCTAGCTCGGCACTGTTGTTTTAGCCTTTTAGGCTCTATATGAGTTAAATAATTTTTTGTGATGCGGATATATGTTAGTGATCTTCAGTGCATTTGAATTTTGCCGTATTTAGTATACAGTTTTAGCATTTACAGCGTGCAAAATTTTTAACTTTGAATGTTTGGGTTGATTTTGCTACGTGGGTCTAGTGTATTATTGTTAGTGAATTCTACGAATTGCCTATACGACAAGTACAAGTACAGCGCAGTTTAATTGTACAAGGTTTGGAATCAAAGAAAAATGGAACAAAGCATTTCACCAACGCCCACCGTCTGAGATAAATTAATAGAAAGGCTTTTTTTTTTTTTTTTCCTTTTGCCCTTTTTGATTTTCTTTGGATCTAGTGGGCAATTGATCGGATTGGATAAATTGTGACTTTTTGATGTCAATTTGGACTGATTGGTGGGTTTTTGCGGTGGTGAAAGCGATGGGGGTGGCTGTGTTTGTGTCTGGTTAGGTGAGATGAAAGGGCTGTGTGCGCATGGGGGTTCATTTTGTTGGGTCATGGGTGCGGCGGTGGTGGTGTGGGTTCCAGCGCCGCCGATCGAGTGGGTGTGGTTGTACACTTGTACTGTACCTAGGTGAGCTCTTTTGTGAGTGTGCTTCTGAACTTTTTTTTTTTTTTTTTTAACATAAATCCATTATAAATTAGGGAATATTAAATGCGTTTAGTTTTACCCTTGTACATGTGAAAATTACTAACTTTTTGTTTTTGTTTCTGGGTCCTCTTTATTGTGGGTGCTAAGGAAAATCATTGGATCCTCTCAATGGTTTAAAAGCCAAGGTCTCCTGTTCAAGACTTGGGGTGGGGTAGATTTGAAAATTTCTAACCAAGATTAAAAAAAAAAAGGTTAATTTTTTAATAGAGATGATCCACTTTTCTAGATAATCAACTAAACAAAGTCATTAGAGAGGTCCGACTTAAAAAGAAAAAAGGATACTCTCCTTGCCTTTAGAGCATGTGGTGGTATTCCAACGCTGATCTAGTGCCTGAGAGCATCCCAGTGAGGTTGCTAAAAGAGTATAAGTCAATTAAGTAACCAATTTTCCAAAATTGTGGCTACAATAAAGCGCTAAACTTAAAAAAAAGTTTAATTTTATAGCAGACTGGAGCTCAAAAGAGTCAAAACTCAAAACAAAACAATAATATTTTAATGAAGAGTGTTAAAAAGAAGTATTTTAATGTATTGTTAATTGTGGTTGTTGGTTATTGTATTAAATTATAAATATATTATTTTATTATGTTAGTTATGTTATTTTATTGTGTTAGATACTAATATAAAACCTTTGTTTTAGAGTATATTATAAAATAAATAAAGTAATATTTTGAGTAGTTAAAAGCTAAATTTTTTAGATGTTTTAACGTGAATGCTCTAATATCAATGGGGTCAAAGGCAACTAGACCAGTAGTTTCCAGGAAGGTATAAAAAAAATATTACTTTATTTTCTTTGTTGGGTTTCAATAGCAAAGAGGAAATGTTAAAGAAATTAATAAAAAATAAATAGTGTTTGACGGATGGAAAAATTAAGAGAATTAATACAAAATGTGTTGTGAAATTATAAGTTAAAATAAATAAAGTAATTTTTGAAGGATAAAATGTTAAAATTAGATGCTCTTACTTCACCATAGTGATGGACCTAATTTACGTCACTACCTCTCTCTTTCGCTACGTCACCTCCACAGTCATGTTGGCCGAGAATTGCGACTAACAAGAGCACAAATCAGACAGATCCATTTGATTTAGCATAGCAACCGACAAATACTTCAATTTAATCAAATGCAAAACAGAGAACAAAAAGTCCATGAGAAACAGATAATATCATTATTCATTATAAACATGTGTTTCAGTGTGGCTGCGAAATAGAAAAGAAACTACTTAGAATAGGAAAAGCTCTTAAGGCCATCACTGCCAAAGCGAATGAAAAACCCAAGTGGGGGGGAGCTTTCGGCTTTCAACGTAAAAGGGTCAAGAGTGATAAGACCTGCAGTAAAAGGCCCTTTTACCCGAAATCAAGGAGGGTGATTCTATTTACTTCTATCGAGTCAGGGTGCTTTTTTATATTCCAATGATAAAAGGGATGTGACAAGTTGTTCACTAATATAATCTTGTTTGAGTTGATTAGCAAAAAGAAGAAGAAGACACGTTAGTTTCGTAACATGTTCAATCCATTAGAGCAGTAGAAAGTCATGCTTCTGTCAAAGATGTCAACATTTTTTTTTGAGGAGAAAAAATATCAACCGATTGTACGTACCTTCCCACTTTGAAAAGTTGTCATATAAATTCTTAAAAGAGGTGCATGAGTACGAGTATTGAACATAAAAGGTTCTGCATTGTTATGGTGTATCATAAGCAATTATGAATCACATGATATAGTATTTGTATCGTATTAATTGTATTGTATTATATGATATATAAATTTATTTTGAAATAAGTTTTTTTTGTTAAAATTTGTACTTTTATTTGAATTTAACAAGTTGTAGGACTTGTTTTTAATACAAAATTATTAGTTTACTTAATTTAGTCTAATAAAATAATATGTTTGTAATTGTTTTTTTTTTCTTTCTCCTTCAAAATTTGGATTACACACTTACACTTCACTTTCATATTTACAAATTTATTTTTTATACTATAAATAAAGTATTACCTAACAATATAATTATTATTATTATTATTTCATTATTGTTATAAGTCTAAGAAACTAGAATACCAAAAAGAAATATTTAAAAAATTATTATTAAAATAAAAGAACAAGAAGAGATAGTAAATGTTGATGATGATAAAGAAAATTTCAATAAAAAAATAAGTTTGCAAAATGATGAATATGATGATAGCATTCACTTAGATGGAGTTGATTAGGTATCCATGTATACGCTGCCCTTAAAGTTCAGTCCAAAGAACCACCAAAGAAGGTAATGGTGATCTAAGAATTTACAATGTGTGAAGTGGTTGCTGTTGGTGTGTATATGAGTGATCCAATGGTGTTAGACTATGGCCAAACACATACTCAATAGATGAGGCTGCTCATGTAATCAAGAATGAAGGCATGAAAGCAACAGCTACTAACATTAGTGGCAATGCGATTGAATTTAAACTAGATGATTCTTTTGTTGGTGGCTACGGTGGAATAAATGATGGGTTCCATAATCGAGCTGATCATAATACTCATACTTCAACAGATAGGGCTGCTCATGTAATTAAGAATGAAGGCATGAAAGTAATAGCCACTAACATTAGTGGCAATGTGATTGAATTTGAACTAGATGATTTTTTTCTTGGTGGCTACGGTGGAATAAATGATGGTTCCATAATCAAGCTAATCATAATTTTTATAAGTACTTGGATGTGAGTTGGGATAGTAAAGGTTGTGAAGATATAGAAATTGCTCTCAAGAAACTCTCTCTATCCTCAATATCAGCTTCATGGGAATGTGATCAGTTGGATCCATTTATTGCATTATTTGTAGTTTGTAGACAATCATCTCCTTACCCACGTGAGTTGCATGGGTGGCCATTTGTTTGGAAGTTTATGATTAGAGACATGGTATTTGATAGAAAGAAAGGCCACAACACAAAGATTTCTTGGTGCTCCTTTGCTAATCTAGTTAATGATGGGTTCCACTTACTCAAGTTATAGGCTGTGACAAGGTGCTTGAAAGTAGTTGGTGTGTTCAATGTTCAAGATACTTTGGAGTATTGGGTTAGTGGAAAATTTCACCTCATGAAGATGTCAACTACAACAAACCCTTGTGGGCAAGGTGTTTTGAAGGAGAGAGAAATGTTAGGAACCCATTTTTGGGGTATAGGATGCATTTAGTTAGTTAGTTAGTTAGTTACAATTTCAAGCATGTTAATCACTTTTAACACATGTTGGAATTATTGATGCACATAGGGAATAATAGAACCACTCGGATAAGGGAATGTGCGCTAATAAAATAGTTTTATGGTTATATAAATACCTACTTATAATCATATTTCCATCATTGAAGAATAAACCAATTTCTTAGTTCATTAGTGCATCTTTTTCTCTTAATCTCTTTCTTTCTTTATGGAGGGTGACTATCTCGAATCAAGTCAATTCCCCTACAATTCTTATTCGTCCCCATTAGGAACCACCAGGTTCCTAACAAAGAAATTATCATTTTGGATCATTTGTTATATATTATCATTTTTGAGTTTAATCAATTTGAATGTGTATGTTATAAACACATGCTAGTCTGATTTATTTAGTTATCTTGTTAAATATTATTACATAAGTGATGAATAAATTAATCATTAGTTGAATATATTCAAAATTTTTGATGAATATACACTTTATATATGTATATTTATAATTGTTTTTATAAATTTTATTAAGTGTTTGTTTATCTTACGATATACAATACGATACAATACATGATACAGAAAAATAAAAAATTAATTCACAATATGATTTACGTTTTGACAACTATCTCATTGATATTTTGTTTTTTTGTTTTTTTTTTTTGAGAAATTAGAAATAATAATTTAGTAATTATAACATCTATAAGTGTAAAAGAGAAAATTTATACCTTTTTAGTGATCACATTGCTGATCTTACTATTTGAATTCAATAGAATGACCAAAAAAAAAAAAAAATTTTGTGATAGTGAGGTTGACCTAACTAATATATTAAAATTCATATTTGATTTAAAAAAACAATTAAGACTAAAACTTGGTTGTTGTTGTTGTTATTATAAGATCACATGACTTACACATGACCATTAATATTAATTGTTAATTTGATTATAGTATGCAATTTGCATGTTTTGTTTGAAATTTTCATCAAATGCAAATATCCCAATTTTATTTTAGTCACAAGTTTTGTTTAATTTTTTTTTTTTGAATATCCATCATTTTATTTAACTGCATTAAAATATAATGAAAGTAATCTTGAAGTTTATTATAGTAGTTGAACCATGTATAGAAATCCTCTTGTCTCATTTCAAGTGTTCCCTCTTTATGTTATACTAGTCATAACTTGTTATCACATGTTTTTTTTTTATTAATAAGATAACCAAAATTTAGGATATAAAAACTCAAACATATGACATGATGATGCCAAAAATCATCAGTTGTGTCACTTGCCTAATCCAAAGCTTTGAACGATTTTGTAGTACTTGCAAAATAAACAAAGTTGGTCAAAGAGATCACCAGGTTGTGCCTGGTGGGGGAGTCTTTGATACTTAAGTCAGAATTAGCCCCTATATTTTGTGCATAGATAGTGTTTTGTAGTAATTTTTTGACATACCTTAATAAATGGATAGATTGTCCATTTTATAGGTAGCTTGGGTAGCTGTTGTGCTTATAAATGTTTTCATATACATAATTGCAAGTAATTATTTCCCTATGTTTAACAGTCTCTGCCTTAATGAGAGTTTAAGGTCAATAAGTAACGGTCATCATTAACTAGGATTTATTGCTTTTGTAACAGATGATCAGGTTCATCATCTGTAATGATCAGTGGTTATACAACCCGTTGACGTGTTCTTCCGTTACATCTGTATTAATGCTCATTTACTATTGTTTGGACAATACATTTTTTGGTTGATCATGACATATTAAAATTAATTAAATCTTAATATAAAAACTAAAAAATTAAACTAATGTGTGATAGATAATTTCAGTTCAAACTCATACAAATCTATTTTCTAATTCTCCTTAAAAAAAAAAAAAAAAAATCTATTATCTAATGAATACGTAAATTTATATTCCTCTTTTTCTTCTTACCAGTATCCTTAGATAGTAAAGATTGAAAAAAAGAAAAAAAAAAAGTGTAGTTGGATACTTTAAAAAAAAAGGGAATGTGTACTGTGTACACTGACGTCTAATACTAAAAAAAGGGAAGAAAATAAAAAACAAATCTAGAGTAGGCCCTTACTTAATGTCTCATAAAGCTAATTCAATCATATGTTGCCACTTGCCACATTCAAGGAAGACGAGGTTAAATCATGGGAGCTTAATGTCTCATAAAGCTAATTCAATCATATGTTGCCACTTGCCACATTTCAAGGAAGACGAGGTTAAATCATGGGAGCAATGCGGACCACAGATGTTTCTCTCAAGCTCTCTCTCTCTCTCTCTCTCATCAAGTGACGACGACCCACTTGTTGTGGCAACTTTGTAGTTTGTACTTTTTAAAATAATTGAGTTGTGACGACTGTCAACTGTTATACGAAATTGCGACTGAATATGATCCAATATTCGTATCAACATTCTCAAAAGAGCTCGCTGGGATATCTTTTATCCATTCGCTTTGCTTTTGTTTATTTGTCCTTATTGCGAATTTACAATTGAAAGCGTCCTCGTACTAGCTTAATTACTAGATGCTAATTTAGATCCCAAATTATAATTATGATTTAAGTAATTTTAAGCTAATCATAATTAATGCCATAAGTAATCAACTGAACCACCAAACAATTGCATTCATGAACATAAAAGTGAAATGCAGTAATGTAAAGGACAATAAGGAAAAAAATAACAAACTCAAGATAATATCTAATGTGTTATTAAAGAAGAAAACTAAAGAACTCGGCGTAAAAACTTTTTCGTAGTCTTTCAATCAAGAAATGATCTGTTAGTAAATAAGTTGAAGTACAAAGATAATCAAAACCAATGGACTACTTAGAGTTATATCTTCACTAACTTTCTAAATCTTATAAACCCGATTGCATCACCATGCCTTACCGGTTGAAAATGTGGTCAAGCTCCAATGCTTCCCATTGAATCAAGACACTCTCAACACTCAATTTGTCTGTAGGTTGTGTTTGGGTTAATCTTCTTTCAAGGTACATCAATGAGAGAGGTTGGAAGTGGAGACTACAGCTGAATTTTCTTTTAAGGAAGAGTAGCTCTCTCTAGAAGTTAGTGTATCTGATTTTCCAAAAAATTAAAGTGTGGGAAAGAATGTCGTACATAATAGGGTTAAGAAGGGTAAGTTAAGTGATCCAAATAACTAATTTCTCTACAGTACAAAGTTACTCGTGGGTCGCTTGCCCTTGCGAGTCCAGTCGTAGTTGCAATGTCTAGTTGCTTTTCATGGATTTCTAACCCAACCCTATTACAATATAAGCCTACAAAATACATAGAATTTATGCTTGAATGTACAAAGAAATTTGGGACAAAATATAGCCAAGATAAACAAGAAAAATCACAATTCAACAGTAATACCTAACATGCTTGCACTTATTACATTTTAAATTTACTAATACTTTAGGGTTGGTTTCCAGTTAAACTCTACGGTCTTGAAAGTTTTAAATTTTAATAATGAGATTTAAGGCAATTACATATTAAACCTCATAGTTTTGTTAGTTTTAAATCGAAACTTAAACTTGAAAAATCACATCAATTTAAAGGTTCCATTAAAACCCGAAAATCAAACCCAAAAGAGAAGGTTAAAATTCATATAATTTTAAAAGTTCAAGTTTCAATAAGGTTTGTGTAGGGTCGGTTTTCGTAGCCCAAGCCCAAAAGATATGGGTTGAAGGCCCAACAAACCCGAAACAATTAATTTGTAGAGAGTGGATCGAAGGTTTAGGCACTGGCCGGCCTTCACCGGGCCGGAACTACTTTATATCTTATTGAAAGAACACTTAGACCAATTTACAATTGAATGATGCTCCTCGGCCATTGCTTGTTTCCCAGGCCTCTCTGTTTCTTTTCTTTTTCCTCTTTTTTTCTCTTTACACTTTGCTCGTATCCCTTATATATTACTTTCTTCCTCCTTCTGTTGATCATCCATTGGGCTCTCCTTTAGCTACCTGTCCCATCAGAGGTCGTATCCGTGCTCAA
Source organism: Quercus variabilis (assembly GCA_030445155.1). Lineage (NCBI taxonomy): Eukaryota > Viridiplantae > Streptophyta > Magnoliopsida > Fagales > Fagaceae > Quercus > Quercus variabilis. The sequence continues at coordinate 30,994,992 of CP129453.1, read as the reverse complement.
GTGGTTCACCCTGATCGATGTAGCCCTGCCCGGGGCTTGCATCCCCATTAATGCGGCCAGAAGGGTTAGGTAAGCGTATTAAGTGTGGAGGTGACAGCTTGCTCTGGGTTTGTCCCCCCCCCCTTACGATTATCCTCAGTACGCCGAGGACGAAAGGGTCCTTGGCGTGGATCCAAAGAACGGTTTTCCCCTAAATTGGCCTCAGATAGTCATCTTTCCTCAGGGTGGGCCGTTTGGGCCTGGCTTGGAATGGGCCAGGGCTGCCCAGTCTTTTGGCCCCACAATAGCCCCTCAAAATCTTGCTGCACGCATCCTCGGGCAGGGAGTAGGATTTTGACATCCTCGGCCTTACCCCTGTCAGGACTGGGGTCAATTCATCTGCCCAAGGCACGTTGCTGACGTTTCAGAGCACGTAACGTGCCCATTATTAAATTCAGGCGGCTCTGCGCTTCCCACGTCTAGTGAGGCGTTATCTATCCAACGATGGGGGTTCGTCTCGCATTTATGGGCGGGAAAGCCCACATCGTTCCTCGATTCAAGGTATAAATACCTATAAGAACTGCTTCTCCCTGTTCCTCATTCGTAATCAAGAGCTCTCGTGCGTCCTTTTTGAGTCTAGCCATACCTACATCGTCAGCACAAAAAGCCTGTCCGAGGAGCTCCTCCTCTCTTCGGTAAGTTGCTCTATCCTTCTCTGAGCTCTCTTTCCCGCTATTCCTTCTCCTTCATTTGTCCTTTCTTAGCTCCTTTAAGCGTTAACTGGGATGGGTAGGTTTAAGAAATATGTCCATACCGAGGAGGCGATGGAGAAATTCGTCGCCGACTACCGGATCCCCGCCAATGTAGGTTTGAGATATAGTGAGGATGGGGATTGGCACTTACATAAGCAGGAGGGTGAAGTGGTAATTCCCATCGCCGCCTTCCTCGAAGGGGGAATGACGATCCCAATGGGACCGGTGATGAGGGACTACCTCACGCATTTCCGGTTGGCCCCTACCCAGTGTGGGATAAACGTCTTTAGGATTTTGGGTTGTGTGGACGTCCTGAATGAGAAAATGGGGCTAAGGTCGACTCACCATGACGTGAATTGGTGCTACAACCTTCAGCACCTTAGAGGCAAGTCTTACTATCTGAAAACGAGGGACGACAGGGTGCGACTCATCCAGTGCCTCCCTGAGTCCAACAAAGGGCTTAGCGAAGACTTTCTCATCGTGTCAGGGGCATGGCATGATGGCCTTCACTGCCCAATAACGGAAGGGGTACCAGGTGGGGCAGTAGGAGTAGGAGGGGTTTTGAGTTTTCTTGCCCTTTTTCTTTTTGCTAACATGGCGGTGTTTTTCGTTTGCAGACCCACACGCTTTTGAGCGCCATTTCCATTTGACTAACCATGAAGATTTGCAGAAGGTGCTAAGGGCGCCGGTTTACGTAAACGAGGACGATAATCAAGTTAGAGCCGCCCATTTAATCTTGAGGTATACGCCTACCCAGAAGTCATTCTCGGTTCCAAAGCATGTCATCCTAGCCAACGATCCTCGACTTCAGAGGATTACTGTGACCGATGACGAATTTTCAATCCCCGAGAAGCCCTCCGATCAGGAAACTATCACACTAGCCATCCCCTCCTCTTCCCAACTGTTCGCTGAGGCTGTTGAGAAAGGTCCAGAGAGGGAGGAGGACCCGTTTGACGTTTTTGCTTAGCTTGATCGGTCCGAGGATCCGCCTGGGGACTTGGGTGACCCTAACCTGAGCAAAGCAGACCTCCTTGCTTCTGAAGCCCCTCCACCAACAATGAGTTACAAAAGGAAGCCAACCACCGACTAGCTGGACTTAATCGAGGGCCAGCCAGGGAAGTCCCAACAAAGGCTTCCTCCTACCCCACCGAAGACTAGGTCGACTTCGGCTCAGCAGAAGCTCCCTCCTCTTCCCCAGACACACTCGCCCTCTCGGTCTGTGCCTGTCGCACCCAAGAAGAGGAAGGACAAGGGCAATGGGCCTATAGAGGAGAAAACGGTTCCTTCGCAGAGGGGGGACACTACTCTGCGACCGTCCAAGCAACTGAGGATAGGCGGTAGAAGTCCGGATAGGCAGGTCGCCGACACCACCTCGCCTGAGGCTCAGGCCTGGTTCCCAGCCCCGATGCTCCGTGGGGAGCCCTTGAGGGATAACGCCTCCCTCAGGGACTTCAACGAGGGTGAAGGGACGTGCGTGGCAGATGCACTGGAGAGGAGCCTGCTACTCCCGGTAGACATGGCGAAGCTCAACTCTTTGACGAATGAGCAGGTCTTCCTCAGCCTTAAGCGATATGTGGGGATGGTAAGAACTTTAGCCTCGGATCTTCTCCCACTCTTTTTCTTTTATTGGGCTTACAGCACATTGGTTATTCTGGCAGGCTATCCAAGCTATCTTTGCGTTAGAGGGGGCGGCAAACGACCATAAGGAGGCCCTTAAAAAGGAACGCGACTGGTGATACCAGGCCACCAGGACTCTGAAGAATTCCAAAGCTGACCTCGTCAAGGCCCGAGAGGCTCTAAAGGAGGTGACCCGGGAGCGGGACAATGCGCTGTCTGGTCTTGAGGGTGCCCAGACCCAGGCTGCGGAGCAGACGAGGCGCCTAAGCGAGGCGGAGGAGCAATTACGGATCGCGAGGGATCTGATCACTAACCTGCGGGCTGATGTGGCTAAGGCCGAGGGGGCTCAGAGGGTAGCAGAATGGGCCAGAGACCAGGCCCGGCAGGCCAAAGACGAGGCTGACCATGGCAGGGAGATAGCCGAGCGTGCCAAGGAGGAGGCTGAAGCCGTAGCCTACGCTGATGGGATGGCTTCGGTAAAGGCCGCCTATAAGGCTCAAGTCCCAGGGGTGTGTAGGCGATATTGTTCCCAGGTTTGGGCTGAGGCCCTCAAACAAGCTAGGGTAGAGGCCACGTCTGACGTATGGAAGGCAGAGAACGTGTACTACCCCTTGCTATCCGCGATGCCGCCCCTGAGGACCCTAAGGTTGGGGAGATTGTTGAAGAGGTGGAGGCAGCTGAACTGGGGGAGCATTTGAGCGAGGAGGTGCCCCAAGAGATAGTGGAGATAGTGGGGAGGAAGCAACTGCTCCCGCCATACCCCCGCAAGTCGTCCCCTCAGGCCAGGGCTCGGAGGGGTCGGGTGTTGCCTCCGTTCAGCCTGAGCAAAAGGAGTAGACTCCCCGGCGTCTTGGCTCACCCTACTTTCACGTTGTCATTCTATTTTGTTGTGCTTCTTCTCTGTGTACTATGGCTCTTGCCATGCCATTTTTACGAACTCATTGTTGTAATGTCAATTTAATCTCCCTTTACTTGAATTGCTTATTTGTGCACGCGCTGCCTGTTTTCCCTCCTTTCCTTTGATCGGCACAATTTTAGCTTGAGTTGTATGTCAGCCGATTGTGGCAGCAATGATGAGATGTAGAGAGTACATATGCATGGGCAGCGCTCTTGCGTTTCAAGGGTTAGGTGGGACTTGATCATTTCCTAACTTGGGATATGTTGTAGTTAAGTCTCCCCGTGGGTCTGAATCTGAGGATCAAGTAGTAATCTTGCTCTGTCTAGCCCCCAGGTGTAGCCGAGCGGTTAGTTTCCCCATAGGCTTGAGTCCGAGGACCATGCAATGCCTTGGTTTTGTCTAACGCTTTCACTTCTCTGTAAGTATCTAGCTTCCCCATAGATTTGAGTCCGAGGACTATGTAATACCTTGGTTCTGTCTAGTACCCAGGTATAGCTGAGCGGTTAGTTTCCCTATAGGCTTGAGTCCGAGGACCATGCAATGTCTTGATTCTGTCTAACGCTTCTATTTTTCTGTAAGTATCTAGTTTCCCTATAGGTTTGAGTCCGAGGACCATGCAATACCTTGGTTCTGTCTAGTACCCAGGTCTTGTTGAGCGGTTAGTTTCCCCATAGGCTTGAGTCCGAGAACCATGCAATGCCTTGGTTCTGTCTAACACTTCTATTTTTCTATAAGTATCTAGTTTCCCCATAGGTTTGAGTCCGAGGACCATGCAATACCTTGGTTCTGTCTAGTACCCAAATATAATGGTGTGATTAGTTTTCCCATAGGCTTGGGTCCGAGGACCATGCAATGCCTTGGTTCTGTCTATCACTTCTATTTTTCTGTAAGTATCCAGTTTCCCCATAGGTTTGAGTCCGAGGACTATGCAACACCTTGGTTCTGTCTAGTACCCAGATATAATGGTGTGATTAGTTTTCCCATAGGCTTGGGTCCGAGGACCATGCAATGCCTTGGTTCTGTCTATCACTTCTATTTTTCTGTAAGTATCTAGTTTCCCCATAGGTTTGAGTCCGAGGACCATGCAATACCTTGGTTCTGTCTAGTACCCAGATACAATGGTGTGATTAGTTTTCCCATAGACTTGGGTCCGAGGACCATGCAATGCCTTGGTTCTGTCTATCACTTCTATTTTTCTGTAGCTAGGGGTTTGTCCTCGGACCGCTTCATTGGAGATGATTCCTCTTCGAGTCGGATTATGATCTTTACACGTGGCGTTGATCTCGCCTCCAGCTTGAGCCCCTATCTTTTTCATTTACGAAGCGTCCCCTGACTATTCGTGTTCCGCGCTTGACGCTTCGGTGCGCGAGACGCGTCTTCATTAATATCCTCGTGAATTAACACGAGTCCAACGGTCTACGGCCCCCTTGGAACTTGGTAGCTTCATTATTAGTCCTGCTGATAACTCTCTTTTCGAATTCTGCGTGAATTAATTCTTGCCAACCCTCATCCACTATATAAGGCTCTTCGGGGGGACGGTTTCTTCATACTCCATGAACCTCCCAACACAAACAGAAAGAATACACCCTTTCAGCTCCCCAAGCCCCTTTAATAACCCTGCCGAAGTTGGTAGCTATGGAGCGGCTTTGGGCGGGTGTGAGGACATCCGTGCCAAGAGTCGTTGTGGCCGCATCCCTCACTGGGCTTCCGGTGCGGCAGAATCTAGGCGTAACCCCGATGGCACAATACACGGTGGCCCGGAGGGATGTCGTTGAAGTACCTAAGGTCTCTCCTCGGAGCGCACCCTCGACAGAGGAGACGTGCGAATTCATGTCATGGCTGGTGCCCGAGCATTGCCGTCTCCAACGGCCAATGCTAGTGAGGATTGGAGAGAATTAAGGGAACATCATGAGGGATAGTGTCTCGGTGCGCCTACATCTGCTCCTCGCTTTGTTCAAGCTCCGCCGCACCGGACAAGGAGTTGCTGGTGGCCTTGAAGCGAGCCAGCCTCAGCCCTCTTCCCCCCTCTTATTGTCAAGTTCTCCCATTCTCTTGACGCCAATAAGAGCACGGGTTGACACTTCCCTCTAACTAGTTCTAGAATCGGTCTGCCTGGGCCTCTGATTATAGGATTAGCTTGTAAATTTGTTTGTAAAACATGCCTGCCTGAGCCTCTGATTGTATTTTGTATTTTTCCTTTTATGAAATAATATCAAACTTTCTCTCTTTGCTGTTAAATCTTCTATTTTTCTGCGATTCTTTTTTTTTTTTTTTTTTTTTTTATACGTCGCCAATCTTCTGTGAAGTGATCAGTTAGAACGATCGCCAGTTGCACCAGCCAACGCACTAATCCTCCCCACAGACGACGCCAATTGTAGGGTCGGTTTTCGTAGCCCAAGCCCAAAAGATATGGGTTGAAGGCCCAACGAACCCGAAACAATGAATTTGTAGAGAGTGGATCGAAGGTTTAGACACTGGCTGGCCTTCACCGGGCCGGAACTACTTTATATCTTATTGAAAGAACATTTAGACCAATTTACAACTGAGGGATGCTCTTCGGCCAATGGCCGAGGAGGCTTGTTTCCCAGGCCTCTCTGTTTCTTTTCTTTTTCCTCTTTTTTTCTTTACACTTTGCTTGTATCCCTTATATATTACTCTCTTCCTCCTTCTGTTGATCATCCATTGGCCTCTCCTCTGGCTGCCTGTCCCATCAGAGGTCGTATCCATGCTCAAGTGGTTCACCCTGATCGATGTAGCCCTGCCCGGGGGTTGCATCCCCATTAATGTGGCCAGAAGGGTTAGACGAGCGTATTAAGTGTAGAGGTGACAGCTTGCTCTGGGTTTGTCCCCCCCCCCCCCTTTACAATTATCCTCAGTACGCCGAGGACTTTCGTCCTCGGCGTGGATCCAAAGAAGGGTTTTCCCCTAAATTAGCTTCGGATAGTCATCCTTCTTCGGGGTGGGCCGTTTGGGCCTGGTTTGGAGTGGGCCAGGGCTGCCCAGTCTTTTGGCTCCACATGTCTCATTTCAAGCAATTTCCTTCATGCTAGTAATAAAACTTCTTACTTTTTTTTTTCATAAAATAACCAAAGTTTAAATTATAAAAAATATATAATATATTATAATTAATTGAATATAATAAAAAAATAATTTAAATATGAGATGGAGAATTTTCATTCAAGCTATACAAAGCTATTTAATTATCTTATGGATGAACAAATTCATAATATTCCTCTCCTTTTTCTTGTCAGTAGAGTTAGATACAAGTGTAAATGAATGAACCTTTAACTGTTAAAAGAATTAAATAAAAAAACAACAAAAAAAGAGAGCATTTTTACTGGATACAGTGAAACCACCAGGCTTGGTTCAGTCATCCGTGGACCCGTTGACACTGACAGTCGGAATCGAGTCCAGACATGAGTTTCTGGAAACGAACCAAAATTCGTACGGACAGTTATCACTAGAAAAAGAATGAAAAAACAGCAAATCCATAGTGGGCCCCGTATTCAATGCTTTCATGAAGCAATCATATGTTGCCAATGTTTGGACAATTTATTTCAAACAAGTTATACGAATGAAATTAAATATCATCCAATATGATGAATCATGCTTTAATTAATACGCATTCATCTATGTATATTGTGATGGTTGAGGCATTATAAGGCATATATACATGATCTTTTTCGCACGGCTTAATGGCGATCGAATTTGATTCATCACATTGTTGAACCTTCTTTACTCACAAATTTTCCACTTGATTGATCAAGGGAGTTATGCATGTTGGTGAGTGTAAAACAATGTATGTTATTTTGTAACTTATTTAGTGTAGTGTTTTAAAGAATTTGATGAAGAACTTGATAGGATTTTTTTAAGAAAATAACTATAAAACTCAGACTATATTATTAGTTAAGCAACTTTTCAAACTAATTTGGTTTCTAACAAATCGAGTTTTTTGGACTCGATTTTGCTATGCAAAATTGCATTGGAAGTCGAGTGTCTCACACTCGAGTTTGGAACTCGAGTCCTCTGGACTCAATTTTTAGTGAGCAAAATCGAGTTCTCTGGACTCGATTTGTTTAGAAACCAAATTAGTTTGAAACGTTGTCTAACTAATAATATAGTATGAGTTTTATAGTTATCTTCTTAAAAAATCCAACTTGATATGTTGAAATGTGTACAAGTGAACGTGTTTAAAGTTTAGGACGAGTAAATGTTGCGTAAGTATGCTAATGTCTCCTCTAATCTTTTTCTCTCAGAATTTTTGCAGCACCTCACAACTCACAATTTTTTATGTGAGAGTAGGAGAAATCGAGATTCCGAAAGAAAAGTCCCTTAATTTAGTGGTGTGGATACTATTTATAGGAGGGATGGAGAAAATAACTTAATTTTTTACTTCATCTTTTCCCTATTGGGGTTTTCAACTTCGTTTTATCCTTAAACACATTTGAATGTGATTTCAAGCTGATAATATATGCCAAAACTCAAATTTGATGGGAATTAGAACATGAGTACCAATTGACACCCATGTCTCTGCGACAAGGAGCCAATTAATTAGCATCTGTGTCCTAGGCATATTTTGGCATAAAGTTTGTCTTTTGGTAGGTTTTGCTTAATTTTCTTACTTGTTTGAGGAAAATACGATTTTTAAGCTATTTTAAAGCCATTAATAATTAGAACATTATTTTGGTGACCCTATCTCTTAATCTTCAATTTTATTAGTCATTTTCAAGGAGGGAAAAATCAAAAATTACATTTTAGGGTTTTATCTCATGAATTTTCATAGTGTTTTTAATTACATCATTGTCTTAATGTGTAAGGATGCATATCAACCATTTAATCATGATGTGGTTTGATCTTTTGATTGGGTGACCTGATTGTCACGTTCTTTATTTTATTTTATTTTTATCATGGTGAACTCAATTTTATTTTAGAGAGAAGTTTATGTTAATCAAACAGATCAAACGACATTTACTTTTCAAATATTTTAAAATTACGATTTTACTTTTGATGGATTGCTAGTTGCAAAATGGAGTGTCTACACTATTTTATTTTAGGATCTTTCGAAAGCTATAATATTTTCACAATAAATCTTATATGAGAGTTCTATCTATATTTCCTATTGATGTTATTGATTGCTACTTGATTCCCAAGAAACGTACGAAAAAAGATGAGTTGAATGTTGAATTTTGAGCGAGACAAATACAGGGGAATAATGTCTAGTTGTTGATATATACAGGGAGTAATTTCTAGTTGTTGTGTAACTTGTATATTTTAGTTGGAGACACTATAATCTAATGACTCTATGAAAGGTTAGAAATATGTTATGTAAAGAGTGTGTAAAACACTCCTCTCACATATATATAGGAGCCATACACATAGAACCTACATGAATAGAAATTGATATCTCATATACTCATCACATAAGATTCTATCCCAAGTAAGTTGAACTGCTAAGCGGGTCAGGTCCCATTTGAGTTTGGGTCAAATCAAGTTTGGGTTAGAAATAAGATTTGAGTCGATTGGGTAGATTGTAGGTTGACCCACATTTTTTTGCATGCAAAAAAGTAAACATAATAATGGTGATCATCATAGGCAAGGTTGTCAAAATCGGAATCCTACGTAAGATCGTTAAAGGTAGGTGAAATCCTAGATCGTAAGATCGGATCGTGAATTGTAAGATCCTACCTATTTTCATATTTAAAGCAAAAAAACACATTGATAATGGGTTTGTATGTTGAATAATCACATAAATTATAAATTCATCCATAAAAAAACTTAGACTTGCATCATATGATGTAATTTGCATGTCATACTTCACTAAGTCTATACTAACAAAACAAATATATTTAAGTTTTGACCTAATGATTCTTAAAAAAAAAAAAAAATTTTGACCTAATATGTCTAAAATGTATAATAAATGTTTAATTAGCAACCAAATACCAAAATATTTATCAAAATATATGGAAAATATTTTCCAAGTTCTAAGTTCCGAGTTTGAAATCCAAAATAAGTTTGCAAATGGAAACTAGCTAACTACCATGTGAAATCCAAAAGCAAGATAAATATTAAGGTGAAGTGAACATTTAATTATTCCCATTCTAAGGTTCTTATAACCACCGTCCTAAATTTCTAATCATCATCATCTATTTCATCATATATGTAGACATTATATATTTGTATACTAGAGTTGCAAAAGACATCAAAATACAATTTCACACTCAACTATTTAAGTTATACCACTCAATAACAATTAAAGAGCATGCTCAAAAAAATCAATCAATCAATATACAAATAAAAGCATAACTAATAAAATTATATATAAAAAAAATATTTTAGTAATATTAGAACACAAATTAATGTATTGATTAAACAAATTCAACAACATTATAGCTTAAAAGACAGCAAAGTCAACATTAAATTCTTCCTTTTAGAAATGATGAAGCATTCATTCATTTTGATTACAAGTAAACTAGAAACTAGAAAACATTTGCTTAGGTTAATATAATTTTATAAAATAAAAAGTCATATCATCACAACATGAAAAAATAAAAACCCTTAAAGTTTCCACAAAACAAACAATTTATCCCATAAATAATAAAATAAAAAATAAAAAACCGAAAATTTATGTTTTTGGTAGGATCGGTAGGAACCCATACGATCCTATACAATCCTACAAGATCCTATATACAATCCTACAAAATCCTACATACAATCCTACCATTTTTATGATTCTAGTGCAACTCTAAACATTTTGGTGAGGTGGAATCATAAAATCGTGTGATCCTGCGATCTAGATCACGATTTTAACAATCATGATTCATAGGTGAAGCTAGGAGGGTAGCTTTTTGCAATTATCAACTATATATATAATATTCAAATAATAAATAAGCACAAATTATAGAAAAACATAGTTATTAGCCCTCAAAATTTTAGAATTTAGGCCTTTAACTCTCCAATCCTTTTGTATTAGTCTTGAACACTAGTTTTATAGATTGTGTAATTGTTTGGGTTTTAGATAGCTCCTAAATAATTTTTTTTTATTATTATATTTAGCTTGGTCCCCTTGGAAATTTTTTGGCTCAACCACTTATTGTCTTTGTCTTCCTTTTAATAAAAAAATAAATAAATAAATAAAACACTCATATGTGCCATTTGTTATATTTAATTGGAAGACAAAAAAATTATGATCATGATAATTAAGAAAAAAGGTTTTACTAATGTATGCTTTAGTAAACCATTTTAGAAATTTTTTTATGCAAAAATGAAAAAGTTACTAACTTTTTTTTACAATTTTTTCAATTCTCCATAAAATGTTTCCAAAAATTAATGATTAATGTATACCCTAAAGACATACATTAACCAGACCCTAAGAAAAATTATACTGTAATGTAATTTGGAAATCATTTAGGTAGCAAATTTAAACAAAAGCTCAAAACAAAAAGGTGGATGAAATGTGAGGGAGGATTATGGACAATTGCTTGGATTTATTGAATGAAATTTATGAGTGGGATAAACATAGATATATTAGCTCATTAGCATAGGCTCAAGTCTAATTTTACTTTGATTTCTCATAAGGTGCCGACAAAGTCTTATAAGTAACATTCGTTGATCCTTGGTTGGCATCGTTTATGGTTGAGACTGGAATGGTATCTGATCGTCTTGGAGCCCCCAACTTTCATTCTTGATTAATGAAAACATCCTTGGCAAATGCTTTCGCAATTGTTCATCTTTCATAAATCCAAGAATTTGACCTCTAACTATGAAATATGAATGCCTCCTACTGTCCTTATTAATCATTATGCTGATCCTGAAGGCCAAAAAAATATGACCAAAATCCTATGACGTTATCCCCTGCTAATGTATCCAGAGCGTAGGCTTGCTTCGAGTACTCTAATTTTTTCAAGTAACAACACTGTAGGCACAACCTGGCCAGTTAAGGCCAAAAACACATTGCCAGTAGAAGGGACGAAGCCTATACTAATGGGCTAATATATATCTATGAAAACATAAACTCATGGAGTTGAGGCTAAAAAATTGGAAATAGCTGGATTGAGGTTCTGCAGTGTACGAACGTTGGGCACATAGAAATCTGATTATTCATATCATAGATGTCAATGTAAAACTGAAGAAGTTGTACTCCATGCTTGTGTAAACTTGAGTTTGCCCTGTCTCATTCTTTGTAGGCTTTATACAGTTACACTAAATTCGAATTTGCTCACCTTATTATAGAGTTTTATCGTGTTGTTTTGTGCGATAAAAAGTTTAAGCTTGCTAATTAAAAAAAAAAGATCGATGAAAAAGAGAAGGGCCAAAAAAGAAAAAAAGAAAAAAAGAAAGAAATAAGAACGAATGATGTGAATTGTGAATTGTGAGCCAAAGAACAATATGAATAGAACAAAAGGTCAATGAAAGGATAGATTCATGCATGCCTGATCTAAGATTTAATAGTAGAGTTAGCATATTGTTCATTTTCCACAAAGAAAAATCTACCACGTTTTTTTTTTTTTTTTTTTTTTTTTAAAGAAAAATCTACCGCGTTAAGTAGTCGAAAAAGGGGGAAAAAAATGTAATCAACAATAGCAGCGCAAAATCAGGGTCCAAGTCTCCATCATTAGGTTATAATAATAATAATATAATAGGAATTATTCCCATTTTTCTTTTTCGAGAAATCCCATTAATTAGTTGATAGTGAAATTATCCACCTGCAATTTAATGCTTTTCTGATTATTAGAGGTTCCTAAAAACAGCTCATCTTCATATTATTATTTATTCACAATCTAATTAGCACATGTTGCATTAACTAAACCGACCATCCATTTCCCACGAACGAGACAACTCGACTACCATTGTTGGTAAAAGATACACTACTAGGAAAGAGATAATTCTAAGTTTATTTTTTACTTTCTTGGGTCTTGCCTTCAATTTTTTTTTTAATAAAAAAACCAAAGAAGGAGAGGCAGCAATTCTTATCTTCTCAGCATCTAGAAGAATCTTAATAGATACAAAAACAAACACAAACACAAACACAAACACCAACACAGCAACAGAGAGAGTACTACCTGCAAGGAACTGAAACTGCATATCCACCTTTAAAAAAAAGAAAAAAGAAAAAAAAGAAGATAATTTATTATTATTATTATAATGCTCACTGTTTATGGTTTTTATAGTTAGCGCCGGTTTTGATATTCCTACCAAGTATCACAGTCAGTCCCGCGCTTTACATCAATTTAGGCAGCTTAGCCACTAATAAGTCGTTGTCTTTCTTTAAATACATGATATCATTGATTTATTCACAATTTGAAATTGAAAATTAGAGAGAAGAGAGACATGGAGTCAGAGAAGGTGAAGTTGAACCCAGCTGCTGAATTTGCCGAAGGGTTGGACACAAAGCCATGGCTGAACAAACAAAAGCTCGGAAGTGTGATTCCAAAGAGAAAGTCAGTGAAGCGAATGGTGTTTGAGCGCTTAGCTCAATTCTTTGTACGAGTTTTCTGTCCAAACGGTTCCTCTTCCTCTGGAGCCACATCACTTCCCAGCGGCAAAACCTACTGCTGCTTCAACAATGGTAGCCCTATACACCCACACACACCATAGCATTCCTCCTGGCTCGGCACTATTGTTTTAGCCTTTTAGGCTCTATATGAGTTAAATAACTTTCTGTGATGCAGATATTTGTTAGTGATCTTCAGTGTATTTGAATTTTGCTGTATTTAGTATACAGTTTTAGCATTTTCAGCGTGCAAAATTTTTAACTTTGAATGTTTGGATTGATTTTGCTACGTAGGTCTAGTGTATTATTGTTAGCGAATTCTACGAATCTATACGACAAGTACAAGTACAACGCAGTTTAATTGTAACAGGTTTGGAATCAAATAAAAATGGAACAAAGCATTTCACCAACGCCAACCGTCTGAGATAAATTAATAGAAAGGCTTTTTTCTTTTTCTTTTGCCCTTTTTGATTTTCTTTGGATCTAGTGGGCAATTGATCGGATTGGATAAATTATGACATTTTTATGTCAATTTGGACTGATTGGTGGGTTTTTGCGGTGGTGAAAGCGATGGGGGTGGCTGTGTTTGTGTCTGGTTGGGTGAGATAAAAGGGCTGTGTGCGCATGAGGGTTCGTTTTGTTGGGTCAAGGTTGCGGCGGTGGTGGTGTGGGCTCCAGCGACGCCGATCGAGTGGGTGTGGTTGTACTGTACCTAGGTGAGCTCTTTTGTGAGTGTGATTCTGAAACTTTTTTTAAAAAAAAAAAAATTTAAATTACATAAATCCATTATAAATTAGGGAATATTAAATGCGTTTTGTTTTGCCCTTGTGCATGTGAAAATTACTAACTTCTGTTTATGTTTTTGGGTCCTCTTTATTGTGAGTGCTATGGAAAACCATTGGATCCTCTCAATGGTTTAAAAGGCAAGGTCTCCGGTTCAAGCCTGGGGTGGGGTAGATTTGAAAATTTCTAACCAAGATTAAAAAAAAAAAGGGTGAATTTTTTAATAGAGATGATCCACTTTTCTAGATAATCAACTAAACAAAGTCATTAGAAAGGTCCGACTTAAAAAGAAAAAAGGATACTCTCTTTGCCTTTAGAGCATGTGGTGACCGGCCCTCATAGTAGCTCAATGGTTTGACTGCTTATTCCAAGTACCAAGCCTTCGGTTCGAGGGCTGGTGAGCAGAGAGAGAGCAAAGAGCATGTGGTGGTATTCAAATGCTGATTTAGTGCCTAAGAGCATCCCAGTCAGGTTGCTAAAAGTCAATTTAGTAACCAATTTTAAAATTGTGGCTACAATAAAGCAGCTAAACTTAAAAAACAAAAAATTTAATTGAGCTACAGTGGGTTGCTAGTTGCTATCTATAGTAGCCCACTGTAACTCAAAACTCAAAATAATATTTTAATGTAGAGTGTTAAAAAGAAGTATTTTAATGTATTAATAGCTGTAATTGTTGGTTATTGTGTTAAATATATTATTTTATTGTGTTGGTTATATTATTTTATTATGTTGAATGTTAATATAAAAGTTATGCTTTAGGGTATTGTAGGGTCCGATTTTGTAGCCCAAAAGATATAGGCTTCAGGCCCAACGAACCCAGAACAATGAATTTGTAGAGAGTGGATCGAAGGTTTAGGCGCTCGTTGGCCTTCACCAGGCATGAACTACTTTTTCTTTTTCTGAAAGAATACTTAGACTAATTTACAACTGAGGGATGCTCCTCGGCCATGGGCCGAGGAGGCTTGTTTCCCAAGCTCTCCTCTTTTTCCTCCCCCCTTTACACTTTGCTCACATTTCTTATATATTACTCTCTTCCTCCTTCTGTTGATCATCCATTGGCCTCCCCTCTGGCTACCTGTCCCATCAAAGGTCATATCCGTGCTCGAGTGGCTCACCCTAATCGATGTTTCCCTGCCAAGGGGTTACGTCCCCATTAATGCGGCCAGGAGGGTTAGGTGAGCGCATTCAATGCCAAGGTGACAGGTCGCCCAGGGTTTGCCCCTTCTCCACACTTCTGTTGCCAACGCGGGGTACTGGGTCCTCCTCTCCTCGGATGGCAAAGGAATCTCCTTTGGGGGGGTGTTCCTTGTGTTTTCATCCTCGGACCCCTCCTGCATCTTCGGCGCGGGCCATTTGGGCCTGGTTTGAAGTGGGCCAAGGCTACCTGATCTTCTGGCCCCACAGGTATATTATAAAGTGAATTGTTAAAATAAATAAAGTAATATTTTGAGTTGCTAAAAGCTAAATTTTTTTTATGTTTTAATGTGAATTCTCTAATATCAATGATGTCAAAGGCAAATAGGCTAGTAGTTCCCAGGAAGGTATAAAAAAAATATTACTTTATTTTCTTTGTTGGGTTTAGAGATGAAGTGTTAAAGAAATTAATAAAAAAAAAATAGTGTTTGACGGATTGAAAAATTAAGAAAATTAATGTAAAATATGTTGTGAAATTGTAAGTTAAAATAAATAAAGTAGTTTTTAAAATATTAAATGTTAAAATTAGATGCTTTTATTTTTTGGTAAGCAAAATTAGATGCTCTTACTTCCTGATAGTGATGGACCTAATTTACTTCACTACCTCTCTCTTTCACTACGTCACCTCCACAGTCATGTTGGCCGAGAATTGCGACTAACAAGGGCACAAATCAGATAAATCCATTTGATCTAGCATATCAACCGAACAATACTTCAATTTAATCAAATGCAAAACAGAGAACAAAAAGTCCATGAGAAACAGATAATATCATTATTCATTATAAACATTTGTTTCAGTGAGGCTGCGAAATAGAAAAGAAACTATTTAGAATAGGAAAAGCTCGCAAGGCCATCACTGCCAAAGCGAAAAAATAAAAATAAAAATCCAAGTTAGGCTTTCAACGTAAAAGGGTCAAGAGTGATAAGGCCTGCAGTAAAAGTCCCTTTACCCGAATATAATCAAAGGAGGGTGATTCTATATACTTCTATCAAGTCAGGGTGCTTTTTTATATTCCAATCATAAAAGGGATGTGACAATTTGTTCCCTAATATAGTCATATTTGAGTTGATTAGCAAAAAGAAGAAGAAGACACATGTTAGTTTCGTAACATGTTCAATCCATTAGAGCAATAGAAAGTCATGCCTCTGTCAAAGATGTCAACTTTTTTTTTGAGAAGAAAAAATATCAACCGATTGTACCTAACTTCCCACTTTGAAAGTTGTCATATAAATTCATATAAATTCTTAAGGAATCGGCTTCTGTTTAGTGGCCAATGGCCACTGAACACGTTGGATATGTGACATGTGTCCAAGACTTGACACGTGTCGCGTATCCAACACGTCTAGCGTCACAGGCCACTGGACATAAACCCCACCCAATTCTTAAAAGAGATGCATGAGTGCGAGTATTGAATGTAAAAAGTTCTGAATTGTACGTTGTATCATAAGCACTTATAAATCATATAATATAGTATTTGTATCGTATCATATAATATATAGAAAAATATTTTAAAATGATTTTTTTTTGTTGTTAAAATTTGTACTTTTATTTGAATTTAACAAGTTGTAAGACTTGTTTTTAATACAAAATTATTAGCTTACTTAATTTAGTCTTATAAAATAACATGTCCATTATTGTTTTCTCTCTTTCTCCTTCAATATTTGGATTACACACTTATACTTCACTTTCATATTTACAATTTTTATACTATAAATAAGGTACTACCTAACAATAGAATTTTTTTTGTCATTATTGTTATAAGTCTAAGAAACTAGAATACCAAAAAGAAATATTTAAAAAAATATTATTAAAATAAAAGAACAAGAAGAGAAAGTAAATGTTGATGATGATAAAGAAAATTTCAATAAAAATAAGTTTGCAAAATGATGAACATGCTGATAGCATTTACTTAGATGGAGTTGATTAGGTATCCATGTACACGCCGCCCTTGAAGTTCAGTTCAAAAAACCACCAAAGAAGGTGATGGTGATCTAAGAATCTACAATGCATGAAGTGGTTGTTGTTGGTGTGGATATGAGTGATCCAATGGTGTTTAGACTATGGCCAAACTCACACTTCACCGGATGAGGCTACTTATGCAATCAAGAATGAAGGCATGAAAGTAACAACCACTAACATTAGTTTGGCCAAACACAAACACAAACGCCAACACAGCAACAGAGAGAGTACTACCTACAAGAAACTGAAACTGCATATATACCTTTAAAAAAATAAATAATAAAAAAAAGATAATTTATTATTATTATTATTATTATAATGTTCACTGTTTATGGTTTTTATAGTTAGCGCCGGTTTTGATATTCCAACCAAGTATCACAGTCAGTCCCCCGCTTCCATCAATTTAGGCAGCTTAGCCACTAATAAGTCGTTGTCTTTCTATAAATACATGATACCATTGATGCATTCACAATTTGAAATTGAAAATTAGAGAGAAGAGAGACATGGAGTCAGAGAAGGTGAAGTTGAACCCAGCTGCTGAATTTGCCGAAGGGTTGGATACAAAGCCATGGCTGAACAAACAAAAGCTTGGAGCGTGATTCCAAAGAAGAGAAAGTCAGTGAAGCGAATGGTGTTTGAGCGCTTAGCTCAATTCTTTGTACAAGTTTTCTGTCCCGGTTCCTCTTCCTCTGGAGCCTCATCACTTCCCTGCAAAACCTATTGCTGCTTCAACAATGGTAGCCCTATACACCCACACACACCATACCATTCCTCCTAGCTCGGCACTGTTGTTTTAGCCTTTTAGGCTCTATATGAGTTAAATAATTTTTTGTGATGCGGATATTTGTTAGTGATCTTCAGTGTATTTGAATTTTACCGCATTTAGTATACAGTTTTAGCATTTACAGCGTGCAAAATTTTTAACTTTGAATGTTTGGATTGATTTTGCTACGTGGGTCTAGTGTATTATTGTTAGCGAATTCTACGAATCTATACGACAAGTACAAGTACAACGCAGTTTAATTGTACCAGGTTTGGAATCAAAGAAAAATGGAACAAAGCATTTCACCAACGCCCACCGTCTCAGATAAATTAATAGATGTTAGAAATAATGAATGATTGTATTGTATTTCATGATGAAAGAATGTACCTAGGTGCCTTTTATATAGGAGGCATATGTGTGCTATACAAGTAACCTAATTGGGCCTAAAGTTCACAATACATTATACACGTTAACAACCGCCCTCAAATTCAAGGTAAATGTGAGACCAGCTTGAGGCTATCAACCAAAGTACGAAGGCGTCCCTTAAGATGTGACTTGGTGAAGATATCTATAAGTTGATTTTTAGAGGAAACTGAGATCAACTTGAGAGCACCATGGATAAGATGAAAACGGATAAAATGACAATCGATTTCGATGTGTTTAGTCCGTTCATGGAAGACATCATTGTGAGCAATATGAATAGCACTCTCGTTGTCACAATAAAGAGGAGTAGTAGAGGATGTAGACACACCTAAGTTTTTGAGAAGTCAGAGAAGAACCAAGAAAAAAGCAATAACCAGTGGTGGACCTGCGATCAGTGTGATCTCCTGTCCAATCAGTATCAGAAAATGCACGGAGAATAAGAGGAGATTGAGCAAAGTAGAAAAGACTATGGAAGAAAGTGCCCTTTAGATATCGAAGAATGTGCAGAACAGCAGCATAGTGAGTCGATCATGGTGCAGATAGATACTAACTCACCTAGTGAACAGCATAGAAAATGTCTAGACGAGTGACAATGAGATAAACTAAGCTGCCAACTAAGCGTCTGTAAAGAGAGGGATTAGACAATGGTTTCCCCCATGAGGGAGTTAGATGTGCATTAAGATTAACTAGAGTGTTAACAATCTTGCTCTCAGTGAGTCCGGCTCGAGACAAGAGTTCAGAGGCATACTTGAATTGAGTAATATAAAGTCTAACTATAGAATGAGTGATTTCAAGACCCAAGAAGTAGCTGAGATGTCCAAGATTTTTTATCTCAAATTGTTGATTGAGAAAAGTCTTGAATTCTTGAATGCCACTGAAGTTATCACCAGTTATGATCATATCATCCATATATAGGAGAAGTAAAATAGTGTCTTTATCAGTGCGACGAAGAAATAAAGCAGAATTATAATGAATGACCATGTAACCCAAGTGAGAGATGGTAGAGCTAAATTTGGCAAACCAAGCTCATAGAGCTTGTTTAAGGCCATAAAGTGCACGTTGAAGGTGATAAACCTTGTTTGAGTCAATAGAGAGACCAGGAGGAGGTTGCATATACACTTCTTCACTTAAATTCCCATTAAGGAATGCATTTTTGACATCCATCTGAAAAACGTCCCATTTACTAGCAGCAGCAATAGCTAAGAGAGCACGAATAGATGAGATATAAGCAACCGGAGTAAAGGTCTCTTCATAATCAATCTCATACTCTTATGTAAAACCTTTTGCAACAAGACGAGCTTTGTAGCACTCAATGGACCTATCAGAGCGAGTCTTAATCTTGTAGATCCACTTATAACCAATCACAGATTTCCCAAGAGAAAGTGTCACCAAATCCCAAGTATGATTTTTAGATAATGCATTAAGTTCCTTTTTCATTGTAGTCTGCCATAAAGGGTCAATGGAAGCCTCACGATAAGTGTGAAGCTCGTGTAGTGTAGCAAGGGTAGTGTAACAATGATAGTAAAGTAAATGTGTAGGAATAGATCTTACCCGAGTTGAGTGACGAAGTGAAATGCCTTGTGCAAGATCTTCAGGCGAAGCAAGAGCAAGAGACCCAAGCTCAGGATTGGGGTTGGGTAGCATGTCTTCAACCTGTTCATCTTCCACTTGTTCATTAAAGGGTGAACTAGGAAAGGAATCAGTGATATTTGGTGGTTGGACAGAGAAGTCTACAGCAACAGAATCAGGAGTAACTACAAGAGGATCAGGAGCAGCTACAAAAGAAATATGTGCCTCATTTGGAAAAAGATCTAAGACAGAGGAGGAAGACAAGGAAGCACTAAAATGAGAGAGCTCAATAAAGAGGTGATGTTCCTAAAAGACAACATTGCGGGAGATACGAAGACGTTGAGAGACAGGATCATAACACTTATACCTTTTTTGAGTTTCACCATAGCCAAGAAAACAACAAAGCCTTGACCGAGGCTCAAGTTTGTTATGCTCATGTGGTTGAAGAAGAACGAAACAAGCAGAACCGAAGGAGTGAAAGTGGAGATAGTCTAGAGGTGACTCAAAAAGGCGTTCATATGGAGTTTGATTTTGGATAACAGGACTCGGAATGCGATTAATAGTATGAATAGCATGGTATCAGAGCCACTGCTCTAACCTTTTCTTTGTAGTCTTGTCTTTATTGGTGTCACTATTCTCAACATTGCTTTCGTCGTCACAACCGCTGCCTCAACCTTTCGCCGTAGAACCTCTAACGCCTTTCAGCCATCATCCTTGGGTTCTGGACCTACAGCCGCCGTCATTGAGAAGTCCTGCACCATACAAACCACTGCACTTATCGTTTTCATTGTGCATCTTGCTCCGACAAGTACTTTTCAGGTACCACAGTGATCGTCTCGCCCCGATCTACTCAATCGTGGAAACCTCGTCATCACCGGAGCTTGAATGTGCCTTCAAGCGCCTCCAAAAGATTTTGCAGACAAGATCATACGCTCCACGCACCGACATGCGCTGGAAGTATTACTCACACGCCGCCACACGCCGTCAGACCTATTCATATGCTACAACGCACTAGTTCTGCACATGCTAACGTCAGCCTTAGGTGACGTCATCCACCACGCCAGCTGACATCATCTATTGACTTGACAATGTTGACCATTGACTTTAGAGTTGACTTTGACTAGTGTTGACCGTTGAATTTTTTTAACTAGAGTTGACTTTTGCAGTTCAGGCGCTCCTTACTCAGTTTTTCATATAGATATCATTTTTGTGGTCTGTTTTTGCATATTTTGCTTCTAAATGAAAAATATGGACAAGTTTTCTTCTTATTGCAATAATCGTTGCAGCCAATCCATCAAACGTTTTTGCAAATTTTGCAAACGTTTTGGCCACAATATTGAGACTTACTATCATCGCAACAATTCAGCTGTTTCAATTTCTGCTGCTATTGTTGCTAACATTGAGAGTGTCCAACCAATTGCTCTTATCTCTGCATAGTCTAAGTTTTCTGGATCCACTTTCTCCATTTCCAGAGATGACCTTATAAATATCATCGTCAATGTCATACATATGGCTAGTAATGCATCTTATTCCTCTTCTCTCTCAACTTTATCAGGTATGTCTTCTACCTCTTGGCTTATGGATTCTGCTTGTTGCAATCACATGACACCTCACTCGTCCTTATTTTCTGACCTTAAACCTGCACCACACCCTCTTAATATTCGCATAGCAAATGATTCCACAATATCTGGTCATAATATAGGTTTAGTTTCAACCTCCAACCTCTCGGTTCCTAGAGTCTTTAATGTTCCTGACCTTTCTTATAATTTATTTTCTGTGAGACAATTAGCTGAGTTGGGATATCACATTACCTTTAATTATTCTTGGTCCATTTTGCAGGATCCTAGGACGGGACAGGAGCTTGGGACCGGTCCCAGAGTTGGGCGTATGTTTCCCGTGGACAACCTTCGTCTTTCACTTGTTGCTCTTGTTTCTGTTGCTACAGCTGTTGCGGTTTCTTCCACTCCTTCCCTTGCACTTTGGCATGCTCGACTTGGTCACGTATCTTCCTTTCAGGTACAACAATTGGTTTCTAGAGGTTTGTTAGGTTCAGTGTCTACAGAAAATTTTGATTGTGTTTCATGTTAGTTAGGAAAATAACCAGCTTTGCCTTTCAATACTAGTGAATCCATATCCACTGATATCTTTGACCTTATTCATTCTGATGTTTGGGGGCCTTCCTCTGTCTCTAGTATTAGTGGGTCTAGATATTTTGTTGTTTTTGTTGATGATTACTCTTGCTATAGCTAGATTTTTAATATGAAATATCGTTCTGAATTATTGGAAGTATATTCTAATTTTGCAAAAGTGGTTGAAACTCAGTTTTCCAGACGCATTAAAATTTTTCGATCTGATAATGCTCTTGAATACACTCAATATGCTTTCCAAGCTGTTTTGCATTCCTATGGCACTGTTCATCAACTAACTTGTCCAGGTACCTCTCAACAAAATAGTAGAGCCGAACGAAAACTTCGTCATATTCTTGACACTGTTCATGCTCTCCTTCTCTCTACTAAAGTTTCTGCTCTGATACTATGTTAGAAATACTGAATGATTGTATTGTATTTCATGATGAAAGAATGTACATAGGTGCCTTTTATATAGGAGGCATATGTGTACAGTATAAGTAAATACATGTGTAGTACAAGTAAATATGTGTGCTATACAAGTAATCTAACTGGGCCTAAAGCCCATAATACATTATACACGTTAACAATAGGAAGGCTTTTTTCTTTTTCTTTTGCCCTTTTTGATTTTCTTTGGATCTAGTGGGCAATTGATCGAATTGGATAAATTGTGACATTTTGATGTCAATTTGGACTGATTAGTGGGTTTTTGCGGTGGTGAAAGTGATGGGGGTGGCTGCGTTTGTGTCTGGTTACATGAGATAAAAGGGCTGTGTGCACAAGGGGGGTTCGTTTTGTTGGGTCAAGAGTGCGGCAGTGGTGGTGTGGGTTCTAGCGCCGCTGAGCGAGTGGGTGTGCTTGTACTGTACCTAGGTGAGCTCTTTCGTGAGTGCGCTTCTAAACCTTTTTTTTTTTTAATTACGTAAATCCATTATAAATTAGGGAATATTAAATGCGTTTTGTTTTACCCTTGTACATGTGAAAATTACTTACTTTTGTTTATGTTTTTGGGTCCTCTTTATTGTGAGTGCTAAGGAAAATCATTGGATCCTCTCAATGGTTTAAAAGCCAAGGTCTCCGGTTCAAGACTTGGGGTGGGGTAGATTTGAAAGTTTCTAACCAAGATTAAAAAAAAAAGGGTGAATTTTTTAATAGAGATGATCCACTTTTCTAGATAATCAACTAAACAAAGTCATTAGAGATCAGGTCCGACTTACAAAGAAAAAAGGATACTCTCCTTGCCTTTAGAGCATGTGGTGGTATTCAAACGCTGATTTAATGCCTAAGAGCATCCCAGTGAGGTTGCTAAAAGTCAATTTAGTAACCAATTTTCCAAAATTGTGGCTACAATAAAGCAGCTAAACCTAAAAAAAAAAAAAAAAAAAATTGAGCTACAGTGACTGCTATTCAAAACTCAAAACAAAAAATAATATTTTAATGTAGAGTTTTAAACAGAAGTATTTTAATGTATTTATAGTTGCGGATGTTGGTTATTGTATTAGATATATTATTTTATTGTGTTAGTTATATTATTTTATTGTATTGAATGTTAATATAAAACCTTTGCTTTAGAGTGTATTATAAAGTGAGTTATTAAAATAAATAAAGTAATATTTTGAATTTTTAAAAGCTAAATTTAGATACTTTAATATGAATGCTGTAATATCAATGGCATCAAAGGCAAATAGACTAGTAGTTCCCAGGAAGGTATAAAAAAAAAAATTGTTACTTTATTTTCTTTGTTGGGTTTCAATAGCAGAGCGGAAGTGTTAAAGAAATTATTAAAAAAATAAATAGTATTTGACGGGTGGAAAAATTAAGAGTATTGATACTGTGTTATGAAATTATAAGTTAAAATAAATAAAATAGTTTTTTAAAGGGTTAAATGTTAAAATTAAATATTTTTACTTTCCGGCAGTGATAGACTTAATTTACGTCACTACCTCTCTCTTTCATTACGTCACCTCCACAGTCATGTTGGCCGAGAACTGCGACTAACAAGGCCACAAATCAGACAAATCCATTTAACAACCGACAAATACTTCAATTTAATCGAGTGCAAAACAGAGAACAAAAACTCCATGAGAAACAGAATATCATTATTCATTATAAACATGTGTTTCAGTGTGGCTGCGAAATAGAAAAGTAACCATTTAGAATGGGAAAAGCTTGCAAGGCCATCACTGCCAAAGCGAATGAAAAAACCGAAGTGGGGGGGAGCTTTCGGCTTTCAACGTAAAAGGGTCCAGAGTGATAAGACCCGCAGTAAAAGGCCCTTTACCCGAAATCAAAGGAGGTTGATTCTATATACTTCCATCGAGTCAGGGTGCTTTTTTATATTCCAATGATAAAAGGGATGTGACAATTTGTTTCCTAATATAATCATGTTTGAGTTGATTAGCAAAAAGAAAAAGAAGACACGTTAGTTTCGTAACATGTTCAATCCATTAGAGCAGTAGAAAGTCATGCCTCTGTTAAAGATGTCAACTTTTTTTTTTTTGAGAAAAAAAATATCAACCGATTGTACGTACCTTCCCACTTTGAAAGTTGTCATATAAATTCTTAAAAGAGGTGAACGAGTAAGAGTTGAATGTAAAAGGTTTTGTATTGTAATGGTGTATAATAAGCAATTATGAATCGTATAATACAGTATTCATACTGTATCAATTGTATTATATAGTATGATATATAAAAAAAAATACTTTAAAATGAGTTTTTTTGTTGTTAAAATTTGTATTTTTATTTGAATTTAACAAGTTGTAAAACTTGTTTTTAATACAAAATTATTAATTTACTTAATTTAATCTAATAAAATAACGTGTCTGTAATCGTTTTTTCTCTTTCTCCTTCAAAATTTGGATTACACACTTATACTTCACTTTCATATTTACAAATTTATTTTTTATACTATAAATAAGGTATTACCTAACAATAAAATAATAATTATTTTTTTGTCATTATTGTTATAAGTCTAAGAAACTAGAATACCAAAAAGAAATATTTAAAAAAATATTATTAAAATAAAAGAACAAGAAGAGATAGTAAATGTTGATGATGATAAAGAAAATTTCAATAAAAAAATAAGTTTGCAAAATGATGAACGTGATGATATCATTCACTTAGATGGAGTTAATTAGGTATCCATGTACACGCTGCCCTTGAAGTCCAGTCCAAAGAACCACCAAAGAAGGTGATGGTGATGGTGATCTAAGAATTTACAATGAAGTGGTTGTTGTTGGTGTGGATATGAGTGATCCAATGGTGGTGTGGATATGAGTGATCCAATGGTGTTAGACTATGGCCAAACTCATACTCAACAGATAAGGCTGCTCATGTAATCAAGAATGAAGGCATGAAAGTAACAACCACTAACATTACTGGCAATGCGATTGAATTTGAACTAGATGATTCTTTTCTTGGTGGCTACAATGGAATAAATGATGGGTTCCATAATTGAGCTGATCATAATACTCATACTTCAACAAATAGGGCTACTCATGTAATCAAGAATGAAGGCATGAAAGTAACAGCCACTAACATTAGTGGCAATGCAATTGAATTTGAACTAGATGATTTTTTTCTTGGTGGCTACGATGGAATAAATGATGGTTTCATAATCAAGCTAATCTGATCATAATTTTTATAACTACTTGGATGTGAGTTGGGATCTTAAAGGTTGTAAAGATATAGAAATTGCTCTCAAAAAACTCTCTCTATCCTCAATGTCAGCTTCATGGGAATGTGATCAGTTGGATCCATTTATTGCATCATTTGCAGTTTGTGGACAATCATCTCCTTACCCACGTGAGTTGCATGGATGGCCATTTGTTTGGAAGTTTATGATTAGAGACATGGTATTTGATAGAAAGAAAGGTCACAACACAAAGATTTCTTGGTGCTACTTTGCTGATCTAGTTAATGATGGGTTCCACTTACTCAAGTTATAGGCTGTGACAAGGTGCTCATCTCCTTACCCACGCGAGTTGCATGGGTGGCCAATTGTTTGGAAGTTTATGATTAGAGACATGGTATTTGATAGAAAGAAAGGCCACAACACAAAGATTTCTTGGTGCTCCTTTGCTGATCTAGTTAATGATGGATTCCACTTACTCAAATTATAGGCTGTGACAAGTTTCTTGAAAGTAGTTGGTGTGTTCAATGTTCAAGATGCTTTGGAGTATTGGGTTAGTGGCAGATTTCCCCTCATGAAGATGTCAACTACAACAACCCCTTGTGGGCAAGGTGTTTTGAAGGAGAGGGAAATGTTAGGAACCCACATTTGGGGTATAGAATACATTTAGTTAGTTAGTTAGTTAGTTACAATTCCAAGCATGTTAATCACTTTTAACACATGGGGAATAATAGAACCACTCGGATAAGGCAATGTCGGCCAATAAAATAGTTTTATGATTATATAAATACCTACTTATAATCACATTTCCATCATTGAAGAATAAATTAATTTCTTAGTTCATTAGTGCATCTTTTTCTCTTAATCTCTTTCTTTCTTTATGGAGGGTGACTACCTCGAATCAAGTCAATTCCCCTACAATTCTTATCCATCCCCATTAGGAACCACCAGGTTCCTAACAAAAAAAAAAAAAAAATTATCATTTTGGATCATTTGTTATGTATTATCATTTTTGAGTTTAATCAATTTGAATGTGTATGTTATAAACACATGCTAGTTTGATTTATTTAGTTATCTTTTTAAATATTATTACATAAGTGATGAATAAATTAATCATTAGTTGAATATATTCAAAATTTATAATGAATATACACTTTATATATGTATATCTATAATTGTTTTTATAAATTTTATTAAGTATTTGTTTATCTTACAATACACAGTACGATACAATACATGATACAGAAAAATAAAAAATTGATTCACAATACGATTTACATTTTGACAACTATCTCACCGATATTTTGGTTTGTTTGAGAAATTAGAAAGAATAATTTGTAATTATAACATCTATAAGTGTAAAAGAGCAAATTTATACCTTTTTAGTGGTCACATTGCTAATCTTACTATTCGAATTCAATAAAATGACCCCAAAAAAAAAAAAAAAAATGTGATAGTGAGGTTGACCTAACTAACATATTAAAATTCATATTTGATTTAAAAAAAATAATTAAGACTAAAACTTGGTTGTTGTTGTTGTTGTTAATATAAGATCACATGACTTACACATGACCATTAATATTAATTGTTAATTTGATTATAGTATGCAATTTGCATATTTTGTTTAAAATTTTCATAAAATGCAAATATCCCAATTTTATTTTAGTCACAAGTTTTGTTTAACTTTTTTTTTTTTTTTTTTGAATATCCATCATTTTATTTAACTGCATTAAAAAAATAATGAAAGCAGTCTTGAAATTTATTGTAGTAGTTGAACCATGTGTAGAAATCCTTTTGTCTCATTTCAAGTGTTCCCTCTTTATGTTATACTAGTCATAACTTGTTATGACATGTTTTTTTTTTTATTAATAAGATAACCAAAATTTAGGATATAAAAACTCAAAAATATGACATGATGATGCCAAAATCATCAATTGGGTCACTCGTCTAATCCAAAGCGTTAAATGATCTTGTAGTACTTGCAAAATAAACAAAATTGATCAAAGAGACCACCAGGTTGTGCCTGGTGGGAGAGTCTCTGATACTTAAGTCAGAACTAGCCCCTATATTTTGTGCATAGATAGTGTTTTGTAGTAGTTTTTTGACATACCTTAGTAAATGGACAGATTGTCCATTTTATAGGTAGTTTGGGTAGCTGTTGTGCTCATAAATGTTTTCATGTACATAATTGCAGGTAATTATTTCCCTGTGTGTAACGGTCTCTGCCTTAATGAGAGTTTAAGGTCAATATGTAACGGTCGTCATTAACTAGGATTTGTTGCTTTTGTAAGGCATCAGATGATTAGATTCATCATCTTTATTGACTAGTGGTTATAGAACCCGTTGAAGTGTTCTTCCATTACATCAATATTAATGCTCATTTACTATTGTTTGGACAATACATTTTTTGGTTGATCATGACATATTAAAATTAATTGAATCTTAATATAAAAACTAAAAAAGTAAACTAACGTGTGATAGATAATTTCAGTTCAAACTCATTCAAATCTATTTTCTAATTCTCCTAAAAAAAATCTATTATCTAATGAATACGTAAATTCATATTCCTCTTCTTTTTTTCTTTTTTTTTTTTTGGGGTTAAAAAGAAACATCATTCAACTAAGCTAAAATGGCTAAATTAGAGGCAGTAAGCCTACAAAAGTACTCTCCAATAACATCAGAGTACACAAAATCAAAAACTACATCGGATGGTTATCTGTCCATACTAAAAAACGAGGGAAGAAAAGGGGAAGAAAATAAAAAACAAATCTAGAGTAGGCCCGTACTTAGTGCCTGAAAAAGCTAATTCAATCATATATTGCCACTTGCCACATTTCAAGGGAGACGACGTTAAATCATGGGAGCAATGCGGATCACTGGTGTTTCTCTCAAGCTCCCTCTCTCTCTCTCTCACATCAAGTGACGACGACACACTTGTTGTGGCAGCTTTGTAGTTTGTACTTTTTTTTTTAAATAATTGAGTTGTGACAACTGACAACTGTTATGCGAAATTGCAAATGAATATTATCCAATATTCGTATCAACATTCTCAAAAGAGCTGGCTTGGATATCTTTTATCCACTCGCTTTGTTTTTGTTTATTTGTCCTTATTGCGAATTTACAGTGGAAAGCGTCCTAGTACTAGCTTAATTACTAGATGCTAATTTAGATCCCAAACAATTGCATTGACGAACATAAAAGTGGAATGTAATAATGTAAAGGACAGTAAGAAAAAGAACAATAAACTCAAGATAATATCTGATGTGTTATTAAAAAAGAAAACCAAAAAATTTGGTGTAAAAAAATTCAACTAGTAAGTAAGTTGAAATACAAAGATAATCAAAGATATCCTCCAAGCTTAATATATTCACTATACTTAAGCTCTTCAACCAATGGACTACTTGGAGTTATGTCTTCACTAACTTTCTGGATCCTATAAATCCGATTGCATCACTATGCCTTATCGGCTGAAAATGTGGTCAAGCTCCAATGCTTCCCATTGAATTAAGACACTCTCAACACTCAATTTGTTTGTAGGTTGTGTTTAGGTTAATCTTCTTTCAAGGTATGTCAATGAGAGAGGTTGGGAGTGGAGACTACAACTGAATTTTCTCTTAAGGAAGAGTAGTCTCTTTAGAGGTTAGTATATCTGATTTTCCAAAAAATTAAAGTGTGGGAAAGAATGTTGTATATAATAGGGTTAAGAAGGGTAAATTAGGTTATCCAAATAACTAATTTCTCTACAGTACAGAGTTACTCGTGGGTCGCTTGCTCTAGCGAGTCGAGTCATAGTTGCAATGTCTAGTTGCTCTTCATGGATTTCTAACCCAACCCCATTACAATCTAAGCCCACAAAATACATAAAATGTATGCTTGAATGTACAAAGAAATTTGGGACAAAATATAGCCAACATAAACAAGAAAAATCACAATTCAACAGCAATACCTAACATGCTTGCACTTATTACATTTTAAATATACTAATACTTTAGGGTTAGTTTACAGTTAAACTCTACGGTCTTGAAAGTTTTAAATTGAATAATGAGATTTGAAGCAATTACATATTAAACCTCATAGTTTTGTTAGTTTTAAACCGAAACTTAAAACTTTAAAAGTCACATCAATTTAAAGGTTCCAATAAAACCCGAAAATCAAACCCAAAAGAGAAGGTTAAAATTCATATCATTTTAAAAGTTCAAGTTTCAATAAGGTTTGATTTGTAACATTATTTTAAGATTTAATTTGAAACTTTTGAAACTATATCTATATGATTATTTAATTTGAACAACCCTTAAAATATTTGATTTTAAATGTAAATTAACCTACTAAAAATGGGAAAAATAAGATGCATAAGTAGTAAACTTTGATATTGAAAATGTCGTAGAAATGGACCGACTCAAAAACGAATAAATATCTTAGGGGAACCAATGGTCCAATAGTGCATCAAACACCCAAAAAACTCAGATGTGCCATTTATTATATTTAATTGAAGAACAACAAATTGTGACCAGATAAGAAAAAAATTATACTGTGTAATTTGGAAATCATCCAAATAGCATATTTAAACAGAAGCTTATAACAAAAAGATTGATGAAATCTTTGGGAGAATTATGGACATGTGCCAGGATTTCAATCAAATTTCTGTGTGGGCTAAACTCATGGAATTGATTGAGGCTAAAAAAATGGGAAAAGGGAAAAGCTTGATAGCCATGATTTGCAATTAGCTGGATTGAGGTTACTGCAGTGTACGACGCTGGGCCCAAAGAAATCTGATCATTCATATGAAATCGAAGAAGCTGTACTCCAGTCATCAATGGAGCTTAGTAATTCGTATTGTCCTTGGGCGGTCTCAACTCTCAAGTCTCAACTGCTACGCTTGAAGAATCTGCCTAATAAAGTGATCTATTCTTAGATTACTTTACTTTTTATTGCTTGTGTAAACTTGAGTTTGTGATGTCTCTTTTTTTGTAGTATGTAACCAGGCTTTGTAACAGTTTTAATGAATTTCTTATTTCTGGGTCTTGAGCTGTCTAGCACAAAGGTATATATTTCTCACTTTAATAGAGCTGTATCTTGTTGTTTTGTGCGATAAAAGTTTAGCATTCTTATTAAAAAAAAAAACCAAAGAGATTGATAAAATCAATGAAAAAGAGAAGGTAAAAAAGAAAGGGATTGATGTGATCCAAAAAACAAAATCAATATAATAGAAAAAAGGTCAAGAAAAAATTAAGATAGATACATCCCACCAAGACATATCTAAGATTTATAAGTTGGTTACCATATTGTTCATTTTTCACAGAGATCAATCTGTCAAATCAGGGTCAAAGTCCACGTAATTAGGTTATAATTGTGACATATAATTGTAATAATTAGAGTATAATCTTTATATATTAAGATGATTCATAAAGTTAGTTATGACTTCAAAAAATGTCACAAATACTCATAATTTAATTAGATAATCCTTAACCTTAAAAAAAAAAAGAAAAAAAAAAAAAGAGGTTAAAATTGTAATTCAACAAAATTTAAACAAAAAAAATAAACTACAAGAGAAATTTTTTTCCATAAAATTAGAACACCCTCTATTTAAATATATTCCATGCACGTTTGATATATTTTTTCTTAAAAACTAGCACACACTAAACTTAGTAGATTATTCCATTTCAAATCCTAAATTTTAGTTCCTTAAAAATTATTTCTTATGTAACCTCACTAAAAATAAATAAATTTAAATTAAAAAATTATATTAAACTTACAGTTAAAAAGAGTCTCACCACACATGCAGAACACATGTAATGAGGCTGCTAATAATAAAGATTATTATCCTGCAATTAGTGGCTGGTAACTTATGATTATTAGTGGATTGAATTTGTGGACCCACGCTAGCCGCATATGGATAAAGTAAACCGACTATCTATAACTGTCATTATAAATCCATTTTGCTTGACACAAGCCTTAGCCCACCACCGGTGGTAAAAGTAAAACCTTTCTAGGAGAGAGACAATTCTAAGTTTATTATTACTTTCTTGTGTTCTGGCCTACAATTTGTTTAAGTAGAAACCAAATTTTAATTAGCCTAGGTAACTCAATATTGTTTTTTTAGATTGCTTGAAGTGAATATCAAGATTCTTAAACAAACTGGAAGTGAACATTTGACTTAGAAGACTAACATTTGGAGTTAGAAAACGAAAAAACTTTTTAACAAATACGCGAATTAAACTTTATAATGAGAAAAATCCTAAGTTATTGGCCGAAGTTATTAAGCGTAAATTACCCAATTTAACTTATAAAGCAAATTTAAAGGATTAAAGCCTAAATGATTATTTTAACACTAAATTAATTCAAACGAAGCAATAAATCAAATCAAACTTAACACAAACAACTGAATCTTGCATCAAACTACTCATATACTGTATTGAATAATAATATAATTAAAAATGAAATAAGCTTACAAGCATAAGATCTTCTACAAGCCTTAAGACTATTTGATTTGTCTATAGACTACTTGATCTCCTAAGAAAATAATACAATAATCTTAGAAATGGTCTAGTTGTGCTAGAATCTTTTGTTTTTTTTTGGGTAGATTCAACCCCTATTTATACATGAAGTAGTGTGTTACATGTCATTTCATGATAAACTTCCTCCATCAAGTATTAAGACTTGTTGCTATTAATGACCACTCAGTATGTGTATGGTAGATTTTTGGTAACTACTACAATAACTGTTTTGATATAATTTTCCATTGTTTGAGATGATTTTCCATGGTCTCACTGTCACACCAACTATTCATATTAATATCATTTGTCATCTTCTAAGGCCATAAGCTTTAACGGGTTCTTTTAAAAAAAAAAAATTATATAGAAGGAGGCTATAATATTATTCTTGACTGCAATTATGTACATCAATATGATTTTCCCGTGATCTATCCTTGTTTTGCCACGTGTCTTTAATAATAAAAATTTAATTATTTGGCATAACACAACCTTTTGAATAAAGTATAAATAAAAAGAGTTCAGTAAATTCATGCTTTAATGATATAAATTAGTAAAACCCATATAAAAAAGAAAGTAAGATTGAGACGTAGTAACTACTAATTTTTTTAATCTTCTCAGCAGCATTTAGAAGAATCGTTAATGAGGTTTAAAAAAAAAAAAACAAAGTACCGCCTACAAGTTAGAAAATAGAAATCATAAATACCGTAAAAGGTTGAAACTAATCAAATCCGTGAAAGGCACACATTAAATTTTTTATTTTTAAAAATATTTTTTTGAGAATTAAAAAAATTGTTATTATTTTTCAATTAAAATTTTTTTTTTCAAAAATAAAAACTAAAGTGTGACATTAGTAAAATCTTTAATTAAAATAAATGGGTAAAGGTTATTACAACCACGTATCACTCACTGTAGGCTGCTTGTAGCAGGAGTCAGTGTCTTTCTTTCTTTAAATACTACTGGACAAAAAAGGAATCTTTCATCCATTCACAATTTGAAAAAAGAAGAAGAAAGAAGAAAATCATAGAGAGGAGAGACTTGGCACTGAGAAAGATGTCAGAGACAGAGATGGTGATCTCAGGTCTGAACCCAGGTGGCGAGGTGGACTGCACCAAGATAGACCCAGAGATGGTGATCCCAGATCTGAACCCAGGTGGCTACGTGGACTGCATCAAGATAGACCCAAAGGTGGTGGCGAAGCTGAACCCAGTTGCAGAACTTTCCGACTCTGGGGTCGACACAAAGCCATGGTTCAACAAAAAAAAGCTCGGAAGTGTAATTCCGAAACAGAGGAAGCTAGTGAAGCTACTGATGTTTAAGCGCGTGGCTCAATTCCTCAGGCACGTTTTCTGTCCTCGCGGTGCCTCTTCATCACTTGCCAACAAAAGCTTTTGCTGCTTTAAGAATGGTAACCCTGTGCACCCACACACACCATAGCACCATGGATTGCTTACTTGTCAACCATGGTTTAGGCCCCATAATGAGTTTAAATAATTTTTGTGATTCTGATATTGCCACTGATCTGGAAGTGTACTAGCTTGTGATTTCTATGCTATTTAAATGATACAGAGCATACATTTCTAGCATTTTCAGCCCGCAAAGTTTTGAATTTTGGATTTTCGTCTTGATTTGCTATGTGGGTCTAGTGTGTTATAAGCTCACCGTCATTCAAAGCTTACGAATTCAACGATTTTCCCCCCTGGTTAGACCCCAGCGTCAGATAAATGAAAAGAAAAGTACTCTCTTTTTATTTATTTATTAATTTTTTGTGTTGGGTATTTGATCAATTGACCCGATCGGAAAATTTGTGATGTTTTGATGTAATTTGGGGCGGACCGGTGGTTTGTGCGGTGGTTTTGGAGTGTAATGGGTAACGGAATGAGGTGGTGACAGGCCGACAGCGATGGGTCAGCTGTGTTTGTGTCTGGTTGGTGGGAAGAAACGGCTGTGTGTGCGGGCGGTTGTGGTGGTTGGTGTGTGGGGTTTCATTGCTGCCGGGTCTCGGGAAGCGCCACCATCTCGCCGCCTCTTTGCGCCAACAAAGTGGAGTGGTTGTTAATATATATATATATATATATATTATTTTTTATTTTTTTTTTATGGTTAATCTTTTTGTTTGAATGAGGGTCATTTTGTTTTAGACGCAACCTTTAAGAATAATCATGATTGGTAAATTTATTGGGTCATCAATAACCGGACCTTTTTATAACACTACCCATTTAATAAAGTGGTGCCCTTGATACTCTGCATTTATTAAATGCTTCTACAAAATTTAGGATCACACAGCTTTTATATAAATATTATTCGCTTTATTTATGATGAACCTCTTTTTTATAATCACTTTATTGTGAACTATGGATCAGAATAATAATAAAAAAATCATAGTTTCAATTTTTTATAACCTAAGAAAATAATAATAATAAAATCCTAAAAAGCAAGGACGGCAGGTGACAGTGGCTTTATTAATGGTGTGCTCCTAACCTTTTAACATAGGCCATAGAGAACAGCCTTCTTGCGGCGATTAAGTCAATATGAGTCAGGATTTTATCCCAAAAATTAATTAAAAAATATATATATATCTCGAAAGGGACATTTTTTTTTTTTTTTTGTTAACGGGAATATAGTATAAATCAACTAAGGGTTTACAGACTGCAAAGATAGGCATGTCAGATTATTACGTGACACACTATACATATTTGTATACAAAATAAACTCGAAAAGGACTTTAGCGCAAAAAAAAAAATATCCTGAAAGGGACCATGTGTTTTATTTATTTTATATAATTCTATTTAAAGGTTAAAAATAAGAATTAACGTAACCGAAGTCTACTCCAATGAAAACCTTTTAAATTTTAATGATCTTTTAGGACCTGACACAGTGACACTCCTATTAATATTTATTTATATCCTACAGAATACAAGGTCGATAAATTCCAGATTTATTTATACTAATAAGTTTGGTACACACCAAATCTAGTGAATTCACAAGCCTTGGTTGGATCGAGGGGTTGGGTTGGATATGGGAACAAGGCACAACATTTCGGGACAAACAAAAAGTATACGGACGTCTAATACTACAAATAAATGGAAAATAAAAAAAATAAAAAATAAAAAAAATAAAAAAAAAGAAGAACAACGACAACAAATTGGGAGCTAGCCTAATCAATGCTTCAAAAAGCAATCGTATGTTGCCACGCACGAATGAAAACGACAAATATTGATGGACCGTTAGTGGTGTTGTTTCTACAAAGTATAATAGTTTCTGCATCGGAAAATGTTAGATGGTGTACAACACTTTATCAACAAATATGTTTAGATCAAATAGTTTTTGATATCTAATCATTTTGTTCTTCTGCATGTATAAAGATCATAAAGAGACAATGTAATGTAATGATGAAATTTTCCAATAAAAGTGAGCAATGTAACATTGACAAAAGTTACCCACATAGCTTATCAATCTCAATTTTGCATTATTTTAGTTATGAATGTTGTAGTAAGTTACCTAAGAAACCTCCAAGAAACATAGGAAGTGCCATTCCCATAGAAGCTAGAGCAAATAGCTATACAATTTATATTCATATGAACTTAGAATTGTGGTACTAGTGGTTGGTCCAAACTTAACATTGATATAGCAATGGGCTTTCAATGATGAAGACGTGATAAGGACATCCCAGTCAAACTTAAAATACTGGGCACTCCCATCAAAAAAAAAATTGGGCACTGACATCCGTATTACAGCATATATGTTTTTTGGCATACCTAACTTTCTCTCCCCAGCTTCTAGAACAGCCAATATAACCTTCTCTCCCCAGCTTCTAGAGTCTAGACCAATGGTGATCTGATTCAATATTGCATACAAATTTAAAGCTAAATTTGATACTGTAGGCTCCGACACACTTAAGAATATAGATTAAGGTATATAAAATGAAATTAGAAAAAGCAGTTGTTTCCTTCACAGTTTCCTTGAAAACTCGACTGAGCATAAGATCTTACAGAAACAATCTAATATTGAACCCCAAAATTGTTTTTCTAAATGTAAATTATCACTCAAAGAAAAGAATTAGAAATTGACTAATAACATAGAGTGAATACTACATAACCAACACTTCAAAAATAGCAATTGAAAAAAAAAAAAAAAAAGAAGAAATATGAAGTCGACTCATGTTTTATACATAGTGCTCCATCTTTAATGGTTAAAGCTTATCGCTTAGGTTTTTGTTTTGATTACTGATTTCTGCATCAAATTGCAAAGAAACACTTTTTTTTTTTTTTGGCAGCAATAATTTATTGACAAAAGCCAATGAACTGGTCACAACATAGCACTCAGCAATAGAGGGTCCAAAGACTTTGATCCTGCTTTAGAAACATCAACTGTAATAAAATATTTCCTTTTTGACTTATTAAAGCAAAAAAAACCTAAGCAATCTCAACAGGGCTCAAATGGGGTTCTTTGTTTGGCCATATTTGATACACTTGATATGAAACTAGAAACATTGAATGGGGCTCAAAAGAGAAACGAATAGAAAGAAAGCGGAACCTACTTTTTTTTTTTTTTTTTGTTAAGAATAAACTTGTGACCAAATTAAATTACAGAAAAAAAGCCTCAAATTCTGTCAAATTCCAAAGAAATAATTTTTTCAAGCTTGAGTTTCATATGCTTTATATCATTTAAGGACAAAAATTCGTGACCAAATTAGGAATTTAGACTACAATTTGGAAATCATCCCAAGTAGCAGATTTCTAGATAGAAGCTCAGAAAAGATTGGAGCTAACATTGATGTAACACAAAAAAGCAAAAGGCAAAACTTGAAAGAAAGAGGAAGTTGAGATAGATTCATGCCACCCACCCATGACTATGACTTCAGAGTTTTTGTACATTTTCAAAGTCTCAAATCAAACAAATATTCTAAAGATTAAACATACTTAAAAAAAGAAAAAGAAAAAAAAAAAAAAAAAAAAAAAGGTACTGACCAGATAGGATCCTGGCCATAACTCCTCAATTAGCAAATAGTAGCTCGTCGATGTTACCCTCCTCTTAAAATCCACATAGGCAAACAAGCATCCATGAATAGATGAATTTTGCAAACACAACACTTCTCTGCAAAAAGTAAAGCAAGCTCAAATGACAATATTAGCAACCAATCAAATAATTCAGCAAATTTAGACCCTAAAAATTGCATTTGGGAAAGCAATAAAATGCAGGTGCAAATGGACATTTTATCAAACACGTAGGATGCTACAAACTCAGAGTAAACACATTAACACACACTAAAATCAATGTCTATTACAAACTCAACATAACCAAAACACTGACCTGTGTGAGAAAAAAAAAATTATATCTTTGACAAACAATATTCATTCCAAAACAACCTTTGATTTCTGGAAAATGGATTGTGGGAGTTCCTCAACTTCTTTCTTCTTATATATTTAAGCGGCTTAACAATGGTTGGACATTGGTAGGGTAGATAGTACTGGGCTTTGTTTGGGGGAACTACGGAATCTATCTACTGCCTTTTCTTCTGGGACTTGCGTTCATTAAAAATCAAATGAACTCCAACCTCTTATTTATTACTAGCCTCATCACATACATGATTCGCACAAGACGAGGCTTTTTATTTTTTATTTTTTAGATTTTC
Organism: Quercus variabilis; assembly: GCA_030445155.1. Classification (NCBI taxonomy): domain Eukaryota; kingdom Viridiplantae; phylum Streptophyta; class Magnoliopsida; order Fagales; family Fagaceae; genus Quercus; species Quercus variabilis. The sequence goes on along the minus strand of CP129453.1, from coordinate 30,957,684 downwards.
ACGTTTTACTCATAGTAGTTTTATTTTATTTTTTATTTTAAAGAGAAGTTATATTAATACTTGACTATTAATGAGAAAGAGAAACTTGTAGGTGGGAAAAAAAAAGTTTAGTGATAAAAAAAAAATAGTATGCTTGTAGGGAAAAAATAGCAGTTTTATTTTTTTATTTTATTTTTTCAAAATATTAATACTTGATAACTAACGTGAAAGAAAAATGTAGAAGTGCAAGAAATTTTTTTTTTTAAATTTTTAATTTAGCTAAAATTAGGAGTTTCTAAATTACTAATTTAACATGTTTAACACTATGATTTAAGCCTTAGATCCATTCTAAGGATATTTTGGACATCTAAATTGAAATCCCAAAGGGAGGAAGCCATAGTATAGATAAGTAACATATTATTGGATTAGGCTTTGCTGCGAGAGACATGTGCCACACTCACACTCACACTGATGACATTGACATCTTCTACTACTACTAATGTCAATTTTGTCAATTTCCAACATAAGCAAATTACTTGCTCCACCTTTCTGTTTTGTTTTTTTTTTTGTTTTTTTAATTAAAAAGAAAAAAGAAAAAAAGGCAATCCACGTTTCGAATTAAAGTAAAAGCAAAGCAGAGAATAACCCACAAAAATCAAAATTAAAGGCTTAAAAGTGTACAAAGAAATATCTATCACAGGGAGATTAGAAGCCTTGGAGTCCAAGTTTATCACTGTTCATTGGTACGGCCATGGAGCACTCTTGGCGTCCAAGATTGACATTATTAATCTATAAAAAGAATGACAATTTGGAAGTGGCAGTGAACACAATGGCAGAGGCAAATAAGGAGGTGAAATTGAGCTCAAGTGAAGAAGGGGAAAGCTACAACACAGAGCAATGGTTCAACAAACCAAAAAATGGGAGTGTAATTCCAGTGAAGAGGAAGTCAGTGATGAAAATGATGTTTACATCCGTACTAGCTAAAAAATCAGCACCACCCCCACAGACACAGTCCAACAAGGTCGGTTGCTGATTCCAGAAAGGCAAAGGGTAAGGCTATATAGCATTAGCATATATTATAGCCAAACCCACAACATCACGATGACCATGCTTCAAGAAGTAGAAAATATGTACATAGATGCATATGTGGTTAAGACCCACATGTAATTATAAATAATGGGTCTTCTTGTAGTACTTCTAGTTCTCTCTCTCTGTCTCTCTCTCACTCCCTCTTTTTTTTTTTTTTTTTTTTTTTAAATTTAAATGTCAGTATTTTTAGTTATCTCTATTGTTCTTTTTATTCTTTGTGATTTCTCTCTGCCTTTTAAATAGGAAAATGATAAAGCAAAATTAACTAATTTTAGTTTGCATTTGTGACATTTATTATGGCAAGATCTTTCTTTTTCTTTTTTCTTTTTTTGGTTATATATATATATATATATATATTTGGTGCCAAAAAGAGAAAGTTATAAAACATCAAATTTCAACACCAAAGTAGGTACTGAAATAGCCCACTTTACCGGAGAAAATGATTGAAGCTTTCTTGTCCGCCCTTTTATGGATCTAGTCAAGGTTGGACTGGAAGAACAAGATTCTCAATCTGAATTAGTTCTATTGATTCCCTCTCATATATATATATATATATATATATATTTGATACGAAGATTCCTTATCAAATAGTTGTCTAAACTTGGTTCTATCCCATTCTTTTACAAATTACAATATCAAATTAATTCCAATTACTTTTTTTTTTTTTTTTTAAATTTCTCATTTGAGATATTATTATGGATCCTTTTACTGAATCTAATGAGTTCATGAAATTGCATACACTTGGTTTGATCAAGTTACTGATGCTGAGTATTGAAAACAAGCCAAGGTTGTCCATGACCCAATCAATTGTTTAAAATGAAATCATTCATGATGGCATACATAAACAGGTTATATGCTAATAATTGAGTATAATGAAGAATTATGTATTTTTTTAAATTATTTATTTTGAAATCAACATAGCAGCATGCTAATACAAAAAAAATGCTAGATTTACAAATTGCTAACGCGGTAAGTGGTCATTATATTTTATTTTTTGAGTGGTTATTAGTAAGTGAAAAAATAATATCAGTGGTGAGTCCAAATAATAATTAATATAAAGTTACCACAATTATCCATTTGTAAAGTGTTGTAAGGTTGATTAATGTAAAGCAAAAAGAAATAAAAAGTCAAGCATAGGCAGATACATACTAGCAGCCCAGATCTAACGTTAATATACTTAAAACGAAAGAAAGAACAAGATGCTGACCAGATAGAGCAACCGAGGATTGAAGTCTTCAGTTAACAAATAACAATCCTTAAATGGAAAATGTCTTTGCACACTCAAAGCTTATCTGCAAATAATAAAGCAAGCTCTGATTATATAAATTGCAATTAATTAAATAATTCAGCAAATTTAGACCCTACAAATTGCAATCCAAAGTTGTGAAGATAAAAAACCTAAGCAGCAATAAACCTCAGGTCCCTAAGACATTTTATCAAACTCGTAGCAGCTACAGAACTCAGCAAACACAAACACTAAAGTCAATGCAAGTTACAACCTCAGCAATTCACAAACACTGAACTCTGGACAATTATTTTGAAAAACAATATTGATACCAACAGAAATCTTCCCTGTCTTCACTCTGCACTCTTTGACTTCAAATTAGAGTGCACTAGCTTGTGATTTTTACTGGTCGCGACATAGCACTCAGCAAGTAGTAGGGTCCAAAGACTTTGAACCAGTTCAACAAACATCAACTGTAATCCAATATTGCCATTTTGACTTAAAAAAGGGAAAAAATTATGGTTTGTTTGGATTGAGGAGAGAGGAAGGAGGAGTAAAGGAGAGTAAAATTGGCTCAAAATTAATCTATTTTCAGCTAACTCAATTCTACTCTACTCCCCTTTACTCCTCCTCCCTCCCTCCTCAATCCAAACGGGTCCTAAATATTCTCAACAATGCTCAAATGGGGTTTTTTCTCTTGTTATATCTGATACACCTGATATGACTCTAGAAACATTGAAGGGACTTGAAGAGAAACGAATAGATAGAAAGCGGAACCTACTATTAAATATAAGAAAAACCCTCAAATTCTGTCAAATTCCAAAGAAACTAATTTTCTCAAGCTATAAGTCTCACATGTTTTTATATCATTCTAGGACAAAAAATCTTGACCAAATTAGATATTTAGACCATAATTTGGAAATCAACCAGATTTTTAGATAGAATTTCCAGAAAAGATTGATGCAAACATTAATGTAAAAAAAAAAAATTGAAAGAAAGAGAAAGCTTAGATATCCATGACTTAAGATTTTGGAGTTTTTGTTCATTTTTCAAAGTATCAAACCAAACAAATATTCTAAAGATTGAACATACTAAAAAAAAAAAAAGGTACTGACCAAATAGGATCCCGGCCATAACTCCTCAATTAGCAAATAGCAGATTTTCAATGTCACCCTCATGTTAAAATCCACATAGGCAAATAAGCATCTATAAATAGAAGAATTTTACCACCACAAAAGCTTCTCTACAAATAGTAAAGAGAGCTTGAATAACATCATTTGCAACCAATCAAATAATTCAGCAAAATTTACAAATTGCACCTCCAAAGCCTCACATTTGGGGAAGCAATAAAATGCAGGTCCACATGGACATTTTATCAAACACTTAACATGCTGCAAACTCAGAGCAAACACACACTGAAATCAACTTGCATTACGTAATCAACATTACACAAACACTGGACACTGACCTGTGGGAAAAAAGACAAATCTTTGACAAACAATATTCGTTTCAAGACAACCTTTCCTTTCTTTTGGCTATAAGATCAAGTGTGGGACTCCAAAGAGCACAAGATATATATATTTTTTTTCCACACAAAAAATGAAATAAACTCCAACCTCTTTATTTATTAGAAGAAACATATTATTGGATTTAGCTGCGCTGTGAGAGACACGTGCCACGATCAATTTGGCTGAGCTAATACTATTCACTGACAATTTTGTCAATTGCCATCATAAGCTAATTACTTGCTCAGTTGCTCCACGGCTATCACTTAAGCCAATCACCTTTCGAATAAAAGTAGATTTAACAATAAGGTGGTAATTTTAATTCCAGCACAGCCTTGGTGCCCAAGAAAGTGTTTACTCTTGGCGTCCAAGAATGTCTTTCTAGTTGACGCTATTAATCTGTTCAAAAACCTTCACAATTTGGAGTTGAAAAATTGAAGCAAATTTAGAGAGAAAAGAGAGATGGCAAGGAACCAACTGGAAGAGGCAAAAATGGTGAGAAAGCTGAACCCAGAAGATGGAAAGGTAGGCTGCTGTGGCTGCAACAAAATAAAGCCAACGAGCCCAAGTGAAGAACTGGTCAGCTCCAACACACAGAACAATGGAAGTGTTTTTCCCGCAAAGAGAAAGTCAGTGTTGTTACAGGTGTTGAAATCTGTAGTACCCACAACTGGACCACCACCACAGTCCAGCAATAAGGCCAAATAGCCACACCCACCACACCAACGTGACCATGGCTCAAGAAGAGAAAGGTGCATAGAAGATGGGTCATGTGTTGTAGTATATACTAGTGTTTTCAGGATAAGTTATTGCATAGTTCCAGACTATACTATACTTCCTCCCACTGGCAGAGTAGGTGGGTTTTTGTGAGAGGAAGGAAGCATCGTTTCGGGACTATGCAATAACAGCCTTAATTTCAGTTATTTTTGCAGTGTACCCTGTTTCTTTTTCTTTTCCTTTTTAGCAGTGTACTTTTTTATGCTTTGTGATTTCTATGTCTTTTAAATAAGAAATTGACAAAGCAAGATTAGCTATTTTTAGTGTGCTTTTGTGACATCTATTATGGCCAGATCTTTTTGTTTTTCTTTGCTAAAAGAGAGAGCTATAAAACATCAAATTGCAACACCAAAGTAGTTTGAATGAAAGTTTTCTTGTCCACCCTTTTATGGATCATGTCAAGGTTGCATTGGAAGAACAATATTCTCAACTTGGTAGCATTCTAGGAAAGATTTGACTCTATATTTGCTTCTCAAAAGCTATACAAAGAGGTTGTCTTGGTGTGTAGCAATGATGTTCCATGAAAGTTTGGTGAGCATAGGCAAATCAAAATCTGTTGCTGGTCTAAAACACAGAGTTTAATTGTATCTTTGGGCTTATTCAATTCACAATCAGAGAAAAATGGAAGGAAGATTTTTTTATATATATATATATATATATAATTATTTTATAAAGAAGTATTTCAACCATGACCAGACAACCGTCCCTTTACGAATTACAAGATCAAATTAATTCCAATTACATTTTTTTTTTCTTTCTAATTTGAGATATTATATGGATCCTATTACTAAATCTAATGAGTTCGTCAAATTGCATACACTTGGTTCAATCAAGCCACCGATTCCGAGTATTGCAAGCAAGCCAAGGCTGTTTGTGAACCAATCAATTCCTTAAAATGAAATGGTTAATGGGGGGGCCTGACTTCTTAGCGGATTTTTACTTTCTAATTCTCCTCTGTTTTTTTTTTTTTTTTTTTGAATTTTTTCCCCAAATTGAATTTAGAAAAATGATTTTCATTTAAAAAAAAAAAAAAAAAGGCTCTTTGACCGTAGAATGGGCATTAATTTGATATCTAGAATTCGGACATTGACGTGCGTGGATTAACTTTCTGAAACAGCAGTTGGTCTTGATGGGAACTAAGTTCCCTTAAAAGGAGTTGACGGTAGATTTATACGTGTCCGCCAAGAATATTTGTTTGGTTGTTAATGCTCAATAAAGGCAACATATGTTTTTGTTGCATCCATTAAAATTTTAAATTATGAAATAAACAAAATGAAAAATATTTAAAATAAAGATGATCTATTAATTTTCATAACAAATAATGTTTCCCTTATTCTAATAATCAAAAAAGTGTATTCAATAAATTTATTTGTAAAGAGTAATGCTAAAGAGACAAATTATTCAGTTTTTTAAAAGTTTTTACTAAAGTGATAAGTTATTATTGTTTTAGCCAAAAAGAAGAAGTTATGATTGAAGTAATATTACTTTCACATGAATTTACCATTAATATTATTTTTATTATAGACCAATTATAATTAAAATATATTTAAAACATTGCAAAAAATGATGTATTCTTAAACTTATTTATTTGGAAACAATCTTAGTAGCATGTTTAAATAAAAGCTTTGAAAAAATTGATTAAGGTTGACTAATGTAAACCAAAAACTAAAAATAGTAAAATAAATTGGCAAGCACACAGAGATAAGTAGAAGTAGCAACAGCAGCCCACATCTAACATTAATTAATTTAGTAAAAAAGAAAGAAGGAAAAGGATGCTAGATAAGATAAGACGATCGAGGCTTTTAACTCTTCACTTAGGATTAGGAAATTACAGCTTATAAGTGTAGCACTGTTCTTAAAACCGCATACATACAAGAAAAATTATAAGTTTACGTTTTACTGTTTAGGTAAGATTTATATTATAAATTAAACAAATGTTTATAGTGTACAATATTCATGCAAATTATTAGATCCTCAACTTCTTTCTTCCTATGTATTTAAGAGGCCCTAAAAAATAAAAATGCTTGGACATTGGAAGAGTATGTTAGTACTGGGATTTGTTTAGGGGTATGGAGTCTATGGACTCTTATCTGCTGCCTTTTCCTCTGGGATTTCCTGGGACTTCCAAAGAGTACAAGATTTTGTTTTATTTTTTATTTTATTTTTAAAAAAACTTTAAAAGGTGCATTAAAAATCAAATGAACTCCAATCTCTTTATGTATTTTGATTAACATGTTATTGGATTAGGCAGCGCTGTGAGAGACAAGTGCCACTCTCAGTTTGGCTTAATTATCATTGACATAGACCTCTAAAGACAATTTTGTCATTTGCCATCACAAACTAGTTACTTGTTCAGTAGCTCCACCTATCCAGCCAATCACTTCTTCAGCTATGCCTATTATTTTTTTAATTCATTGATCAGAAAAGAAGAAACTTACTTACAAAAATAATAATTAAAGGCATAAAACTTAAAAGTGTACATTGATTATATCTACCATAGGAGATTGGATTCCAACATAGCTTTATCGTAATAATAATAATAATAATAATAATAATAACAACATAGCCTTAGCGCCTAAGATTGTCATTGTATCACTCTTGGTGTCCTAGAATGTCTTTCTACATGATTGACATTATTAATCTCTTCAAAAACCTTCACAAAATTGAAAATTTGCAGCATATATAGAGAGAGAAGATGTAAAGGCATGTGACACAGCATGTGATAAGGCTGAAAGAAAACGACATGTAGTAGAGTAGTCTAAGCTGTAGGTAGCTTATGCTAATGGTATTAGTAAAGTTAGTTATTGTTGCAAGTCCACGTGTAAGCATCTGATGAGTCATAATATACTTAGTTATAGTGGTCCCAAACTTTACGGAATTGGTTATGTATATGTACTGGCCTCAGTGAATCAATCAAATCAAGAAACTCAAGATTAGTTTATCAAATTTGCTTCTCTTCTTTGCTCTCTTCTCTACTCTCTCTATGCTTCTTCATATTTTTCATTTGTTTATATTGCTTTTCATGGTATCAGAGCCACCGTTAATGGCTTCTGCTCCGAGCTCTAGTTCTTCAACAACACCTTCCACTTCCACTACAACAACTACTCCTACAAATTCTTTAGTGAATCCATCGTTGCTGCTCTTATCTAATATGGCAAGTATGATGACAATGAAGCTGGATTTCACCAACTATGCTCTGGAAACATCAAATTGTTGTGATTCTTGAAGCTTATGCCATGATAGGCTTTGTTGATGGTTCATGTGTAGCACCTGATCCTTTCTTGAAGGATAGTTCTGGAAGCTTTACTAGTGAGCCAAACCCTAAGTATCTCAGTTGGAAGAATCAAGAGCAAGCCTTGTTCACCATCATCAACTCCACTCTGTCTCCATCAATCTTAGCCATTACAGTGGGTCAAAAGTCTGTGAAGGGAGTCTGGAATATGCTTGAGAAAAGGTTTTCTTTTGTATCTCGATCTCATGTTTTAAGTCTGAGAAATGAATTGTTGAGTATTAAGAAAGGTTCTAAAAGCACTAATAATTTCTTTTAAAGAATCAAAGAAGTTAGGGATAATTGAGTTCTGTTGCTGTTTTCATTGATGAAGAAGAGCTTATACACCTAGATTTAGAAACTTTGCCTCAAGAATATGGTGCATTTTGTTCAGCAATAAGAACTAGGAATGATGTGTTTACCATAGAAGAGTTAAATACTTTGTTAAATGTTGAAGAGAGAGCTATAAAGAAGAAATTTGAGTCTAGGGATACTTCTATGGCTATGATTCTTCAAAGTGGGTTTAATCAGAACAATAATAGAGGTAGAGGCAGGAATGGTAATCAGAGGGGCCATGGCAGAGGTTTTAACAATTTTGGCCCTAATTTTGGTTTTAATAATGGTCAAACATCTATAAATACCAATTTTGGTTTCAATCTTGGTCAATCCTCTACGATTGCCAATACTACTTCTCAATTTCCTAGTTTTCAATCATATTCTCAGTTTAAGAATGGTGGTTTTCAATCCTCTAGGATTGGTTCTGGTTTTCACTTAAATCAGGTTCAAGGTCAATCTCAGAATTCAAGACCTACTTGTCAAATTTGTGGCAAGAATGGTCACACTGCCTTGGACTGCTATCATCACATGAATTTTGCCTATCAAGGCAGACACGCTTCCGCTAAACTAGCATCTATGGCAACTAGTTCTATGGCAGCATTTGCAACTACTAATTCTGCTTCAGCATCTACCTCTACTTAGCTCACTGATATAGGATGTTCAGATCATGTGACTCTAGATTTATCTCAGCTTTCTTTACACTTTCAAGCCACTACAGGGAATGAATTTGTTACTGTTGGCAATGGGCAAGAATTGCCAATGACTCATATTGGAAATGGTAAGCTTCTTACACTTTCTCATCAATTTCATTTAGACAATATCCTTAGGGTACCTGATTTGGCTTCCAGTTTGCTGTTTGTCCATAAAATTTGCTTACAAAATAATGCTTATTGCTATTTTGATGCTACTCAGTTCTTAATTGTGGACTTACCTATGGGAAGATTCTCTATCCAGGCCAGAGTAAGGATGGTGTCCTATCCAATCCCTCTTTCCTCTTAACTATTTGCTGATCCTACTCCTCCTTCATCCTTTGCCTTCCAATCCTATGTCAATACTGCAGTCTCTCCTCAAGCACTGCTTAGGCATCAAAGATTTGGACATCCTTGCTCCAAGCTCCTTCATTCTGCCTTGTCTTCTTTCAATAATACTGTAAAAATTTCTGTTAATGATAACATTTGTTCATAGTGTACATATTGTATAAGTGCTAAGATGCACAAGTTTCCTTTTCCAAAGTATGTTATGTCAAGTACTTCTCCTTTACAGTTGGTTCATAGTGATGTTTGGGGCCTTACTTTTATTACATTTGTACTTGGCTATAGATTCTATGTCATTTTTGTTGACGATTTTACTAGGTGTTGAGGTCTAAAAAGTTATAACACCAAGGCCCAAAATAGCACAATGGGCAAGCCTCATATAAAAGGGTTGAGCTCACCATAAGAGAAAGGGATGGTAGGCCCAAGTCCATTTAAAGTCCAGAACCCATGAAGGGATAGGCCTTAGAAAAAATGAAGGAAAGAAAGGAAGAAGCCCATTCTATCAAAACCAGAAAATCAAAAAGGAGTCTAGTGATAAAAACTGGACAAGGATACCCAGGGACTACCAAAAGCCCGGGGTCCTCAAGACATGTAGTAAAGCTAGGATGAGATTAAGACAGCTCAAAGAAGTGCCCAAAAAACACAAGAAATGAAGAACAGATACATCTTTATCAGCCACCCAATGATGTAGAAAGGAATTAGAGAACTTGGGACTAACAATTAATGAACAAAGGGTTGGTATCTCGAGGAACCCAAAAGGAAGAAGCACGAAAGGAAGTAGTTGGGAAAACTTTCAACCTTGCAGAGATGGAATCAACTCACTCCGGAAAAATGACAAAAGGAAAGATAGCCAAAAAAGCTGAATCTGAAAAGGTGAGGTGTAGAAGCTTTGAAGGAAGAGAGATTAGAAGTTAGCTCTCTAGGGACACCTTAGAAAGGAAAGTCAGCAATGAGCTTTTAGGGAAAAGGCATAAAAAGAAGAAAGTTATAAGAAAATAAGGAATGGACCAGCCACCGAAGTGGCTGGCACGACATAGGCATTGGTACCCAAGGGAATAGAGAAGGGGAATCAGTGGTACCTCGGAACCTTAGAATGACACTATAAAAGAAAGAAGCAGCCAACATTAAAGAGGAGGTCAACAAGTGTAAATCAGAACAGAATCATTAAGAAAACTCTATCAAAAACTCAAAGAAAGTAGTAAAAGAAAGAGGAATATCGCTCGGTATCCCAAAACAGCTACTATAGAATATACTTGGATTCAAAGGGATTTAAACTTTGCAAGTCTTAGAGGCTTAGATAGTCATCTAAGTCTGTAATTTTTGAGCTTATTTGAACCTTGTGACACGTTTTAGTAAGCACATTATAATTTACAACTAATAAAAGTAATAAAATATTTCACAGTGTTTTAAGGATCCTTAACAATTATTTTGTCTCTCTCTCTCTCTCTCTCTCTCTCTCTCTCTCTCTCTTTATTATATTGTTCCTTTACTGTTTCTTGCTATTCAATACATATTTTCTTGCCTACTAATATGTACGTATTGTAGGATTCTTACTCTGTGCACCACTTGGTTTATAAATAGCCCATTTAGCTGCGGTGAACCAAACTTAGTCCCTATAAACAACAACTAAAAGGCCTAGGGTCCTTGCTTCAACTTGGGCTTGGACATTGTCCAAAAATGGACCCTCACATTTTGGCGACTCCACTGGAGACTGGGTAAAGGAGAGGGAAGAAGCAATCCATTCACATAGCATGGCTCCGAGACCAAGGAACAGCAAAGGTACCAATGCGCCACTTGCGGCCTTTGATCCCGTAGGAGAAAATGAAGTGGCCTCTAGATAGAGGAATGAGATGCCTCTAGTAAAATAGGAGGGAGGTCGTATCAGGACAAAGGTGCGCAAGACAAGAGCTAGACCTCGTGGCTCGAATGGCAAAAATGCTGAAAGATTTGTAACAAGAGATTCGCCTCATCAAAGAGGATAGGACATAGGAAATCAGGGATAATGTCCCCCTTGTGGTCGACTAGGACAAAGCCCAACCAGAGGGAGGGTCAATAATAGAAGGGGGAGTCAACCTCCAGCACCTAACATTGGCAAATGTCAACGCCCTTTTGGAATAGGAAAGGAAAAACTCTTGGGGATCCCTAAGCAATTCTCTCGGAATCCCCCATTCCCACCAAAACTCCTTGGCAAGCCATATCCCAAAGGATATGAACCCCCGAAGTTCCATCATTTTGATGGAAGATGGAAGTGTTGTGGAACATGTAAGTAGGTTTATTCACATTATGGGCCCTTATGCAAGAGATAAAGAGCTGAGTCTAATGGAGTTTGCTAAGTCCCTAATGGATAGAGCATATACATGGTACACCACGCTAAGGCCTGGGTCCATTAAGACCTGGGATGAAATAATGGAGCAGTTTTATGCGAATTATTACCCAGGTGAGGACAAGGTCACCTTCCAAAACCTTCAGATGGTAAGGCAAAGGCCTGGAGAGGATCCTATCCAATTCATCAAAAGGTTTGAAGATATTTCTCTGGACTATTATGAAAACCATGAAGAAAAAGATCTCGTGGAGACCTACATATCTAACATGCTCTTTGATTACAGGCTCAACCTCAAAAATTTATGCATAACCCAATTTGCTGACCTACTGTAAAGGACTAGAAGGACAACGTAGACTATGAGGACAAAGAGGGTGCCAGTACCCCAAGCCATGACAGTGTCAGTTGGAGAAAAAAGGAAGAAGCCTAAAGTGAAAATATTCGAGGAGCCACCTGTGATCCCATGTACCGTAGAGGAACTGAACCATGTCTTGGACAATTGGATTGGAGATGGAATTGTCAGGCCATTTACTTTGTCTAGGCCACCAACTGAGGAAGAAAGGAAGAACCCCTTGTTTTGCAAGATTCATAACTACATTAAACACTCTACCAAGGACTACTGGACCCTCCGTAGACTTTTTCACAAGAAGCTTAGGGAGGGAACCCTGGAGCTCACTCAAAAGGAGCCCGAAGTGCAAAGGAACCCTCTACCCAATCACAAAGGAAATGGAGTGGTGGCTAAAGTGATCCATGGGAACCTAGTGGAAGCAAAAGAGCTTGAAGGATCCTTCCATCCAAGCATAATCAGGATCCTTTAGAAGAATCCTAAGTTCAGATCGTTATTCAACCAGTTAGGATTTGGGCTAGAAGCAAGCAGAATGGCCACAGAGTCATTTATGAGTATAGTAGTAGATTCAGAAATGGAATGTTTCATAGTAAAATCTCATGCTAGTCGAGCTTACTTAGAGACAACAAATACAATAACCTTTACTAATGAGGACATAGAGGTTGAGTATCCAAACCACTGCAGACCTCTTTATCTGATAGCCACCATAAATGGTGTCCAAGTCAGAAGAGCATTAGACATGGGGGCATCACTCAACCTCATAGCCCTGAGTACCCTGGAAGCTGTGGGTTTAATTGGTAGGAGGATCCTGGGGGCTCCCATGGAGATAACAGGATTTGGAGGATCAGCAGAATCAATTGAGGGATATGTGCAGCTAGCCTTAAGAGTAGGCCTAATAGTAGCTCTGACTAGATTTCATGTGATCAATTTAGAAGTTTCTTATCATGTGTTGTTGGGACGCCCATGACTCCATAAGCACCGCCTTATTCCATCCACATACCATCAATGTGTTAAAGGGAGATTGAATGGGAGGCTCGTAAGAATCCCTGCCAATCATAACCCTTTCAGCCAAGGAAAAGTAAACTTTGTAGAAATAATGTTTTACACTGAGTTGGAACCAAATGACGAGAGCCCTATGTCAGGGACCCTAGGAACTCCTATCCTGGAAGAAGAAGAAGGAGGGGGTACCCGTGATCTGAGAAACCTCTTGGAGAGAAAAATGCAAAAGATGAAGCCTAGCTAATCATGATCCCGAGAATGTGTAGTAGTACGAGAACCTGGAGGAAGGCTAATTTATCGTTTATGAAGGTGCGTGGGGCCTGTATGTATCATGCAAAAGGGTCCCGGATCATCGAATTGTATGATGGCTCAAGAAGAAATCCTAGAGGAACCAGCTGAGGAGGCACAAATTCAGCTTAAGGAAGAATTAAGAGAAATAAACTTGGGAATTGAACTGGGATCCCAGAAGCCTGTTTTCATTAGTAGTCAGTTGACAGCACAAGAGAAGGAGTAATTAGTGGCCTTACTCAAGAAATATGTGGATGTGTTCACGTGGACCTATAATGAGATGCCTGGTTTGGATCCAGGACTAGTGGTCCATTCTCTCAACATAGACCCAGGAGTCAAGCTAGTAGTCCAGCCAACCAGGATCTTTCATACTAATGTAGAAGCTTAGATAATTTAAGAAGTTAAGAAGTTCAGAACTTGCTAGCAGCTAGTTTTATCAAGCCCATCCAGCACCCCAAGTGGCTTTCCAACATAGTACCCGTGAAGAAAAAGAATGGCCAAATTCGGTACTGTGTGGACTTTTACAATCTGAATAAGGCATGTCTAAAAGATGAGTTTCCTTTGCCTAATGTTGACCTCTTTGTGGATTCAGCTACAGAAAGTTCTATGTTTTCATTTATGGATGGATACAGTAGGTACAACCAAATCTGTATGGCTGCTAAAGATGCAGAAAAGACAACATTTAGGACTCCAATTAAGAATTTTTATTACACTGTAATGCCCTTTGGTCTAAAAAATGCAGGGGTCACGTACTAGCAAACTATGACAGCTATCTTCCATGACATGATGTATAAGGAAATGGAAGACTATGTGAATGATTTGTGGTAAAATAAAAAACCAGGGCTAGACACTTTCAGATACTTGAACAAGTTTTTGAGAGGTACAGGAAGTACAAACTATGCATGAACCCCATGAAGTGTGCCTTCAGGGTATTTGTTAGAAAGTTTCTTAGGTTCCTAGTACATCAAATAGGTATAAGTGTGGATCCAGCCAAAGCCATATCTATTGCAACAATGAAAAGGCCTATAACTGTAAGAGAGCTTAAAAGCTTCCTGAGGAGGGTCTCCTATATTAAGAGGTTTGTGCCAGGATTGGCTTTAGTCACAAGTGATTTATCCAAATTGCTGAAAAAGGGGGCCGAGTTCACTTGGGGAACTGAGAAGTATGAAGCCTTTTAGAGGATCTAGCAGATCATGAATCATCTTCCTACTATCCAAGCACTAGTACGTGGGCAACCCCTGTTGCTATATTTAGCATCAAACTCCCAGGCTATAGGAGCCCTACTAGCAAGGAAGATGACGATGTGAATGAGCAACCCATTTATTTCGTGAGTAGGACACTTAAGGATACTAAGACCAGGTATCCCGGCATGTCTAGTGGTCATCTATGCATCCCAAAGGCTGAAACGGTACTTCTCAGCCTACTAGATCTTTTTGGTGACTAAATCACATCCCATAAAAGCACTCCTACATCAACCTCTCTTAACGGGAAGGATAGCACAGTGGCTGGTCCTACTCTCTCAATACGACATAGGCCTTAGGACCCTCAAGGCTATCAAAAGTCAAAGCATAGCAAATATGCTAGCCCAATTCCCAAGGAAAGAGGAATGTTCACTAAGCAAGGAGATCCTCGGGGGAGTGGCAGTGGTGGAGCTCCCGGGAAATAAGAAGTGGATAATGAAATTTGATGGGTTAGTAATGGCACCCTTAAATGGGCTAGGAATTGTACTAAGTTGTGAAGAAGGGGACACCATGCCCTTATCTTTCAAGCTTGGGTTTTCCTGTTCAAATAATGTTGTTGAGTATGAGGCATACTTGACTAAGTTGACCATAGCACTCAACATGGGAGTAAAGCATATGAGGGTGTTAGAAGACTCCAACCTTGTGGTCTCTTAGGTGAAGGGTGACTTTGCACTAAGAGAGTAGAGTTTGGTAGCCTACAGAACTTGGGCGCAAAGACTGGAGTAGGAATTCTAAACCTTTAGCGTGGAGTACACCCAAAGGAGTGAGAATAGGTTCGCTGACACACTAACCACCCTGGGATTCCAAATGCCATTCAAAGGAAGAGACTTTTGGTAAGAATAAGTAAGTAAGAACATTCCATCATAAGGATCCTCAAAAAGATGTTCCTTGAAGAACCAGAGCAGCAGGATTGAAGGAGTGGTTTAAAGAAAAAAAAATGAAAGAGGCAGAACATGGAGGAAGTATTAGTGAGCTAAGGGATTACACTCTGGTAGAAGGAGAGCTGTATAAAAGGCTGCTTGGGGGGATCCTATCCAGATATATCAGTGAGAAAGAAGGAAAGCTGAGATTGGAAGAACTACATAGCCAGGCCTGTAGGGTCATAGAAAAAATCAGCCTATAACGAAGGATGCAGTGCATGGGATACTACTGGCCAAATATGAGCAAAGAGGATGCAACTGTACAAGAGAAGTGTCAAAGATGTCAACTCTCGATAGACAAGCAAGAAAGCTATGTTGTATTCATTACGGAAGATTGGAGGACTCCATTCATGGAATACTTGGCTCAAGGGATCCTACCAACTGACAGGACATTAGCTCACTAGCTTAAGAAACTTGTAGTAAGATATTTCTTACAGAACGAGATCCTATTCAAAAGAGGATATAGCGGGGATCCCCTAAGATGCCTAGGGCCCAGGGAGGCCAGACAAGTAGTTAGGGAAGTCTATTTTGGTGACTGTGGAAGTCACCCAGGGAAAAGAAGACTCTACAAGCAGTTGCTGCTGTTGGGGTACTATTGGCCAACAATGAACAAAGACTCCGAGGAACTAGTTAAAACGTGTCAAACATGCCAAGTACTGGGAGATGCAATCCACACTCATCCAAATGTGCTGCAAGATATAACAACACCAAAGTTTTTCCATACTTGGGGGCTTGATCTTATAGGGCCTATAAATCCTCCATCCAATGATTACATATGGATCTTGGCAGCCACCGAGTATTTTACAAAATGGATAGAAGCTATCCCTTTGAAAAAAACAACTAAAGCAGCCATGGCAAATTTCATTCGAGAACACATCATTACAAGGTTCAAAATCCCTAGAAGGCTGATCAGTGACAATGGGACCTCGTTCAAAAACAAAGGCATGAAGAACCTGACTGAAGCATATTACATTAAGCATGGAAGGTTTACACCATACTACCCACAAGGAAATGGTCAGGCTGAAGCCACTAACAGGGTGATGCTGAAGATCCTTTAAAAAAATGAAACACGAGTATGGGGGAAAATGAAGTGACCACTTGGCGGATGTACTCTGGGCATGCAAGAGCTCTGTAAAGACAGCCACATAATTCTCACCATTCTCCCTAGTTTATGGGACAGAGACCATCAGCCATGTGGAATTAGTTGTCCCTACGCCAAGAGTAGTGCTTAAAGAAAACCGAGAGGACACTGAGGACACAAATAATGAAAGAAAGGTAGCAGATCTGAAAGGGTTAGATGAAGAAAGAGAAGTGGCTAGAACAAGGAGCTAGAGATACCAGCAGAGGATGGCTAAGGCATATGCACAAATAGTACACCCAAGGGCCTTACTGAGGGGCAGCTGGTGCTAAGAGCAGTAGAGCATGTAAGGAGAAATCTCTCAAGACCATTTAAATTTGCCCAAAAATGGGAAGGACCCTACATCATTAGAGAAGCCCATGATAGTGGGTATTATTACCTCACAAAGGAAGATGGGACAGTCTTGACAAATCCCATAAACGGGAAGTGGCTAAAATAATACTACTCATGAAAAAAGAGAGACCTTAGTACATCGAGACCTTTTTTTGCCAACTTTCCAACCTGCTAAGTGTTTCATCGATCTTTACTTTTGTTATGAATTTTGTTTAAGTACCGTTTTGTTTAGGAACCCATGGTAGAAGGACATTTTGTGATCCTTACTATCTTTGACAACCTTTTTGTGCTCCTTAGATGGTAACTTTGCTTTAGTTGTTGTCGCAAGTCCACGTGTAAGCATCTGATGAGTCATGATATAATTAGTTACAGTGATCCTAAACTTTACAGAATTGGTTATGTATATGTATTGGACTCAGTGAATCAATTAGATCAAGAAACTCAGAATTAGTTTATCAAATTTGCTTTTCTTCTTTGCTCTCTTCTCTGCTTCTTCATATTTTTCATTTCTTTATATTGCTTTTCAGAAGAGAGATGGCTATGAACAAAATGGAAGGGACAAAGATGGTGGTGAGAAAGTTGAACCCAAGTGGGGAGGTGGGTTGCTATGGCTGCATCAAAATAGAGTCAAAGAAGGTGGTGGACTCAAGCCCAAGTGAAGAGCAGCTCAGCTTCAACAAACAGAAATATGGAGATGGAAGTGGTTTTCCAACAAAAAGAAAGTTAGTGATGGGAATGATTCGGAAATTTGTAGTAGCCAAAATCTGCACCAACCCCACAACCCAACAATAAGGTCGCTTGCTGCTTCCAGAAGAAGGGTAAAGGTAACCCACCACACCACCATGACGGTTTGAAGTCTAGAAGAGAAAGGAACATAGAGGCATATGTGGTTAGTAACCATAAATAAAGGGTAATGCTAGGGAGTTGTGAGTGGTGGAGGTTGGCTATGTGGGGATACACCTCCACCACTGACAACTCACAATATAGCGAGTTGTGGCATAAACTTGTACATTTTTATGTATCCATAGACCATTGTGTTGCTCATAAATAAATGTATGTAGAATTTTTGCAGTGTATTTCTTTCTCTTTTCTCTTTTCAGTGTACTTTGTTATTCTTTGTGATTTCTCTGCTTTTTAAATAGGAAAATGAATATGCAAGATTAACTATTTTTTGTGCTTTTGTGACATTTATTATGGCAAGATCTTTTTTTTTTTTTTTTGTTTGGAAAATGAATATGCAAGATTAACTATTTTTTGTGCTTTTGTGACATTTATTATGGCAAGATCTTTTTTTTTTTTTTTTTTTGTTTTCCTTTGCTAAAAGAGAGTTATAATTACAACAACAAAGTAGTTTGATCGAAGTTTTGTTGTCCCCCCTTTTATGGGTCTAGCTATCAAGGTTGGATTGGAAGAACAGCATTCTCAAATCTCAATTGCTTCTATTGAATCCTGATCAAATAGTTGTCTAATCTTGTGTTCCTGTATATATGTTGCTGAATTAAATTCTGGTGCAAAGTAAGCTTGTGTAACCAGCAAGAAGAATGAAGCTGCCACTATATTTAATTTTGTGCACTGTATGTTCTACAGAGTTAATATATAATTTGGAGATTGCTTAGTCTATGGTTATGCTCTCACTATGGAATAGCAGTAGCTCAAAAGAGGACTGTCTGGAATTTAGCATGCCTAGATAGATAGTAATACTAGCATACTGATGGTAATGCAGCTGATGTTTACTGTAAATAGCTATTTGGTAGAAAAATTAAGGATCATTTGTGTGTTTGGATGAGTTTTGCTGACTGTTTATTTGTTGAAAGTTCCATAGGAGAAGAGGAATTTTTTTTTTTGGTGTAGGACCCATTAATCACAAAGACATCACTATATAAGTGTAGTGTAGATTCGAGTTTGGCGTCAAAAGTAGTAGAGGCTATTTGTATTGTTCTCTTTCAGGTTGTAGTTCCTGTAGAGGTGCCTGTCTATAGTTTGTTGGACTTAGTACCTTATATATTGCTTTTTTAGCCTCTGTCCACTACATTTGGAATATATATATATATATATAAATGACAGTTTTTTTAGTTATCTATATTGTTCTTTTTATTCTTTGTGATTTCTCTCTGCCTTTTAAATAGGAAAATGATAAAGCAAGATTAACTAATTCTAGTTTGCATTTGTGACATTTATTATGGCAAGATCTTTTTTTTGGTACTAAATAGAGAGAGTTATAAAACATCAAATTACGACACCAAAGTAGGTACTGCTAATAGCCCACTTTACCAGAGAAAATGATTGAAGCTTTCTTGTCCGCCCTTTTATGGATCTAGTCAAGGTTGGACTGGAAGAACAAGATTCTCAATCTGAATTGGTTCTATTGATTCCATCTCAAATAGTTTTTTCTTTTTGATAAGATGATTCCTTATCAAATAGTTATCTAAGCTTGGTTCTATCCATTCTTTTACAAATTTCAATATCAAATTAATTCCAATTACTTTTTTTTTTTTAAATTTCTCATTTGAGATATTATTATGGATCCTTTTACTGAACCTAACGAGTTCATGAAATTGCATACACTTGGTTCGATCAAGTTACTGGTGTTGAGTATTGAAAACAAGCCAAGGTTGTCCATGACCCAATCAATTGTTTAAAATGAACTTATTCATGGTGACATCCATAAACAGGTTATATGCTAATAATGGAGTATTATGAAAAATTATGTATTTTTTAATTTATCTATTTTGAAATCAACATAGTAGCATGTTAATACAAAGGAAAATGCTAGATTTACAAAAACTTTTAACAAATTGTTAATGCAGTAAGTGGCTATCATATTTTATTTTTTGAGTAGTTATTAGTAAGTGAAAAAATGATATCAGTGGTGAGTTCAAATAATAATCAATAAAAAGTTGCCACAATTAACGGTTAATAAAAGTGTCATAAGGTTGATTAATGTAAACCAAAAAGAAATAAAAAGCCAAGCATAGGCAGATACAAACCAGCAGCCCAGGTCTAACATTAATATACTTAAAAAACGATAGAAAGAACAAGATGCTGACCAGATAGAGCAACAGAGGATTGAAGACTTCAGTTGGGAAATAACAATCCATAAATAGAAAATGTCTTTGCACATTCAAAGCTTATCTGCAAATAATAAAGCAAGCTCAGATTATATAAATTGCAGTTAATTAAATAATTCAGCAAATTTAGACCCTACAAATTGCAATCCAAAGTTGTGAAGATAAAAATCCTAAACAGGCAATAAACCTCATGTCCCTAAGACATTTTATCAAACTGGTAGCATCTTCAGAACTCAGCAAACACAAAACACTAAAGTCAATGCAAGTTACAACCTCAGCAATTCACAAACACTAAGCTCTGGACAATTGATATTTTGAAAAACAATATTGATACTAACAGAAATCTTCCCTTTCTTCACTCTGCACTCTTTGACTTCAAATTAGAATGCACTAGCTTGTGATTTTTACTGGTCACAACATAGCACTCAGCAAATAGTAGGGTCCAAACACTTTGAACCAGTTCAACAAACATCAACTGTAATCCAATATTGCCATTTTGACTTAAGAAAGCAAAATCCTAATGGTCAGTTTGGATTGAGGGGGAGGGAGGGGGAGTAAAGTAGAGTAGAATTGGCCCAAAATTAGCCTATTTTCAACCAATTCAACTCTACTCAACTCTCCTTTACTCCTCCTCCCTCCCTTCTCGATCCAAATGGGCCCTAAATATTCTCAACAATGCTCAAATGGGGTTTTTTCTCTAGTCATATCTAATACACTTTATATGACACTAGAAACTTAAATATAAAAAGAAAAGCCTCAAATTCTGTCAAATTCCGAATAAACTAATTTTCTGAAGATATAAATCTCATATGTTTTTATATCATTCTAGGACAAAAAATCTTGACCAAATTAGATATTTAGACCATAATTTGGAAATCAACCAGATCTTTAGATAGAATTTCCAGAAAAGATTGATGCAAACATAATGTAATAAAAAATTAAAAAAAATTAAAAAAAAAATCCTGAAGGCAAAAATTGAAAGAAAAAGAAAGCAGAGATAGATTCATGCCAACGACCCATGATTTAAGATTTTAGAGTTTTTGTTCATTTTTCAAAGTCTCAAACCAAACAAATATTCTAAAGATTGAACATACTAAAAAACAAGAAGGTACTGACCAAATAGGATCCTGGCCATAACTCCTCAATTAGCAAATAGCAGATTTTCAATGTCACCCTCCTGTTAAAATCCACATAGGCATATAAGCATCTATAATAGAAGGATTTTACAACCACAAAAGCTTATCTACAAATAGTAAAGAGAGCTTGAATATCATCATTTGCAACCACTCAAATAATTCTGCAAACTTTACAAATTGCACCTCCAAAGCCTCACATTTAGGGAAGCAATAAAATGCAGGTCCACATGGACATTTTATCGAACATATAGCGTGCCACAAACACTGACCTGTGGGAAAAAAGACTAAATCTTTGACAAACAATCATTCCAAACAACCTTTCCTTTCTTTTCTGGAAATAAATTGTAGTTCCTCAACTTCTTTCTCTTATATATTTAAGCAGCCCAAACAATGCTTGGACATTGTAAGGTTATATGGTACTGGGCTTTGTTTAGGGGTATGGACTCTTCTGCTGCTTTTTCCTCTGGGATTTCCAATGAATTCAAAGGGTACAAGATTTTTTTTTTTTTTTTTTTTTTTTTTTTTTTTTTTTTTTTTTAACTTTAAAGGGTACATTAAAAATCAAATGAAGTTAATAAACCCCAATCTCTTATGTATCAGTACAAATTTAGAAGTAACACACACACACATATATATATATATTATTGGATTACGCTGCGATGTGAGAGACATGTGCCCCGCTCAATTTGGCTAGTTGTCATTGACTTCGACTTCTAAATACCCTTGGAATAAAAGTAGATGAAAATAAAGATAGTTATTTTAATTCCTAAATCTTTTCAGCTATTATTAAACAAAGACAAATATTTTTTCACTGATAAGCAAAGCAGAGAATTACCAACAAAAATCATAATTAAAAGTGTAGAAAGACATATCTACCAAAGAAGATTTAGATTCCAGCTCAGCCTTGGCGCCCAAGAATGTCACAGTTACTCTTGGCGTCCAAGAGTGTCTTTCTACTTAACATTATTAATCTCTTCAAAAACCTTCACAATTTGGAGTTGAAAAATTGAAGGCAAATTTAGAGAGAAAAGAGAAATGGCAACTAACAAGATGGAAAAGGCGAAGATGGTGAGAAATTCGAACTCAGATGAAGAGGAGGGCTGCTGCTGCTGCTGCACCAAAATAGAGCCAAAGAAGGTGCTGAACTCTAGTTTCCCGGCAAGGAAAAAGTCAGTGTTGGTACAGATATTGAAATCTGTGGTACCCAAATCTGTACCAGCCCCACAGTCCAACAATAAGGTCGATTGCTGCAGGCTAAATTAGCCACACCCACCACACCAACATGACCATGGTTCAAGAAGATAAAGGTGCGCAGAGGCTTATGTAGTTTAGTAACCATAAATAATGGGTCATGTTGTAGTATGTTTAGTTATCTGCAGAGTCTGCAGTGTACTTTTTTATGCTTTGTGATTTCTGTGCCTTTTAAATGGGAAATTGATAAAGCAAGATTAGCTATTTTTAGTGTGCTTTTGTGACATCTATTATGGTCAGATCTTTTTATTTTTCTTTGCTAAAAGAGAGAGCTATAAAACATCAAATTGCAACATCAAAGTAGTTTGAAAGTTTTCTTGTCCACCCTTTTATGGATCATGTCAAGGTTGGATTGGAAGAACAATATTCTCAACTTGGTAGCATTCTAGGAAAGATTTGACACTATATTTGCTTCTCAAAAGCTATACAAAGAGGTTATCTTGGTTTTGTAGCAATGTTCCATGAAAGTTTGGTGAGCATAGCCAAATCAAAGTCTGTTGCTGGTCTAAAACACATACTTTTACTGTATCTTTGGCCTCATTCAATTCACAATCAGAGAAAAATGGAAGCAAGGCCTTTTCTAAAATTAAAATATATATATATATATACATATGTATATATTTTATAAAGAAGTGTTTCAACCATGACCAGACAACCATTCTTTTACTAATTAAAGATCAAATTAATTCCAGTTACTTTTTTTTTCCCTTTCTAATTTGAGATATTTTATGGACCATATTACTAAATCTAATGAGTTAGCGAAATTGCATACACTTGTTTCAATCAAGCCACCAAATTCGAGTATTGCAAACAAGCCAGGGCTGTTTATGAACCAATCAATTCCTTAAAATGAAATGATTCCTGGGGGCCTGACTTTATTAGCAAATACGGAGTAATTACTTTCTAATTCTCCTCTGCCTTTTTTGAATTATTTTTTGCCCAAACTCAATTTAGAAAAATGATTTTCATTAAAAAAAAAAAAAAAAAAAAAAGCTCTTTGACCGTAGAATCTACATGTTTTATTTTCTATCAATTAAAACTTTATGTCATAATTTGTAAGTTTCATAAAAAGAAAAAGAAAAAAAAAGGTATAATTTGTTATCTAGAATTTGAACATTGACGTTCAAGGACTAGAACTTTCTGAAACAGCAGTTGGTGCCTTGATGGGAAACGAGTTCCCTTAAAAGAGTTGACTGGACATTGATACGTGGCCATCAGGAATATTTGTTTGATTGTTTATAACCTAGACGTTAACTATGCACGAGACCCTGTTTATCATGAGGTAAATTAAAATAATTTTATAAAATTTTAAATTGATTAAAAAATTACGCTATTGTATGATTTGCTTTTATATGACTTTAATTTATATTACAATTTGATAAAGAAGCCATTTCTTGAATGTGAAATGGTTTATAAAAAATTTGTCAGACAATTTCAGATTTTGCAAAAATATAATTCAAAAATTCAGATATTAAAATTTTTGAAAAACAAAAAAAAATTAGATGATTCACTATATAAAAATTATTAAAACAAAACAATATATATATATAAATAAATAATAGAGAAATATCAAAGAAAGATGAGTTACATTTAAAAGATAATTTCAATTATTGCAAGCTTTTTTATCTTGTAAAAAATGGCTAAAGAGAGTTTTGTTGTTCATGTACGAAAATTACTTTTAAAAAAAAATACATGAAAGACCATAAAATATATATATATATATATATATATATATTAGTAAAGTAGAGGATAAGAAAATAACATAAGAAATGCTCATACCTCTACTCGACTTTAAAAAAAATATTGGAGTTTGTATTGCTTTTATAGTGCTCATCATTAACCTCACAAATTTTGAGATAAATTATCAATATTTGAGTTTGAATTTAAGTTGGACTTGTTAAAGAGATAAAGTTTCATTCCTTGTTAAGTTTGGATTAAACAAAAATAATTTTTTAAAAAAAAAAAAATAATGAGTTTGAGTTTAAGTTGGACTTGTTAGAGAGATAGAGTTTCACTTTTTATTAAGTTTTTACTAAACAAAAATAATTTTATTTAAATAAAATGATAATTTTATTTAAATATTGTGATGATGTGGAAAATTATGAGAGTTTCAAAGGTTTCGATTTTAAATCAATTTTGAAGAATTTCATTTGGTATAAAATTTCAAATTGTAAAGTAGTTACATTTCTAATCAATATGAACTATAAGAGAAGGAGAATTATTGATAATGGTGGAATGAAAAGTTTGATAAGAAGAATAAATAAACAAAAAAAAAAAAAAAAAATTTGTGACAGTTCAACATAAAAAAATAAAAATAAAAATAAAAGAAAGGAAACCGTGTATTAGGGAAAAAATTGTGACACTTTCTACCTAATAGCTACTGATTTTAGCATAGAAAAAGACAATGTGAAGGAAAAAAAAAAATTGATTACCTTTTCTATCTATCCAAAAAGTGGATAAAGTAGTAGAAGAAAACATTGTATATATATCTAAAAATTTGCTAAAGTAATACGTAGGAGAAAAGTTGATAAAAAATTAAAGGTGGTATTTCTACGGCGACTTTAGGTGGTGCGAAGATGTGTTTACTACCAGAGTCATGCACAGAAGTGATTGTAACTCTCCATTTTGAAAGGAGAAGTTCATCAATGGTTTACTTACCCTTTTTGGAGAAAAGGTCAAGAAAACCCTGTGTAACCCCTTAGGTGTCATAGATTATGATAACCTAACTTATAGAGACATCTCTAGCTCGAAGTGAAGGAATGAAGATGTGCAGAGATCTTAAAATCCAGAGCAAAGCCAACAAAGGAAAAGCCAAGTACGAAGTAGGAAACTTTTGTATACAGTATGGCTTACCCTCCATCCTTCCCAAAAGGAAATCCAAATACAAGGTCCCTGGTTTGAAGGAGACTTTTATCTATCTACAGAGAACCTCATGACCTTATAGATTGTTGGGGTAACTATTTCAACAATGAAATCCTCACTGTAGCCCAAGATTTATGGGCAAACTATCATTTTGTTGGTAGCACTAGAAGAATTTCAGTATTCACCACCAAGCCATATTCTGAAGTAGCTATGGATCTCCAATGGATTAAATACAATAATGATCCAAGAAGATTCATCACCAAAGCACCAAAATATGAAGCCTTGAATTGGTGTGGTGTCTATAATTAGTTTGCTACTTTTTATTTTTATTTTTATTTTTTTAAGGTTTAGATTTAAAGGAAAGTAGGAAACCATGAGAAGCAGTCTAATCATAGTTCTCAGAACTGTGAGGTCCAACTGCAATTCTCACGGGTCCTTGCTTTTTTCCCATAGAACGATTCTTGAGGCTAAAAGAACCGCAAAAATGAGCAGTTTAAGGTTTTTTCGGTCGGACCTACGGTCTGGTTCGGATTTCAAAACCTTATTCTTTAGTTCCTTCCATCCCTTGTCCCCCCCCCCCCCCCACCCCCCATCCTTTATTGTTCATAACTACCACTTTTTATACAATTTGTCATGGTGGGATTTACCATTTTTACCTCTCAATTGCTTTTAGCTCCTTATGGGTGTCATTCCAAGACTACCCACTAGCTTGTCGGCTACTTAGCCACTACTATGGCTCTGAATTTGTTAGTTGCACCACTTCCCATTCCCAGACAAAATTGCTTGTCTTGTTTCTTACCTCTCTCTATTTTTTCATTACTCTCATCTAGATAAGCCTCTATGACATACATCAAGTGGTCCCAGCCTATACTTACTTCTTGTCGATGAGATGCTACCTTAGCAGGAAATTTCTCCTAAAGAAGTTTGGGTGAGAACCCTAAAATAGACCCGCCCTTCTTTCTCCTCATCACCAGACCACACTCTTTGAATACCTTGACTCATGGTTCACCTCCCATGTATTGGCTAGGTACAAATAGGTGGTGCCTTGGCTCTTTGTGCATGCTCCACTTTGTCTAAATTTGTTTTTATCTGGCCTTCACACCATTTTTATTGCTTCCGTGTTTGTTGAAGGATGCGTGGGCTTTTGGGCTCATGTTTCTTGCCTTTTATCTGTTCTTGGATTGGGCGTTGCTTGGGCAAGGGCCCTCATCTTTTTGCCAAGTCCATATTTTTCTTCCTTGCATTTGTGGGCCTCTCGACTATCGATCTTGCCACATCACTTCATTGTGCCTACTATAACTTTACCCCTCCATTTATTTCGTGTTACCCCGTGAACTTGTGGGTTGATGTTCCTACTGTGTCAACTCACTTCTTTGTCAATATTTTACTCAGGGCTTCCTAGATCTACTTTTCACATCTTTACTTCTTTTGGGCTTTGTTGGCCAACATTCCTGTTGTGCCAGCTCATTCTATTATTTCATTTCTCGGACTTCCTCAGCTCATTTACTTTCTCTTTATCATTTTTACTCCTATGGGCTTTTTGTTAGATCCTTTGGGCTTCTTCGGTCCAATTACCACATCTTTACCTTTTATTACTTCTTGGGTTTATTGGCCTTTGGGCTGACCCATTGAGTTTACTAGTTCATTTATCGAGCTTCCCTGAGCCATTTACCTCATCTTTACCTCTTTTCATTCTCATGGGCTTACTACTTTATTATTTGGGCTTCCTCAGCTTGTTTACTTCTTCTTTACCTCTTTTTTTTTAATTGTTGTGGGCTTGCTAGCCATCAATCCTACCATTTTAGCCTATTGGGCTCGTTTCCTTATTCATTTACTATTTTTCCTTTCTCACCTTCTCTATATTGTTGGACTTCTTCTACTATTGGACCATTTGTCAAAAGTGGGCATCAACACTTTGTATCAAGGAAACATAATCAAAAGTGTATTCAACAAATTTCTGAGCAAATAAATTTGTATAATTTGGAAAGAGTAATGTTAAGGACACAAATTATTTCAACTTTTTAACAAATTGTTAAGGTGATAAGATATTATTGATTTAGCCAAAAAAGAAGTAGAAGTTATTATTGGAGTAACATTACTTTCACATGAACCTATCATTAAAATTATTTTTATTATATAACAATCACAATTAGATTATTTACTAATAATTATATAAAAACTTGTGAAATATCATGTATTCTTAAACTTATTTATTTGGAAATCATCTTAATAGCATCTTTTTAGCATGTTAAATTGATTAAGTTAAGGCTGGCCAAATGTAAACTAAAAGTAGTAGAATAAAACGGCCAAGGCTTTTAACTCTTCACTTAGAAAGTAACAACTTGTAAGTGCCGCATTGCTCTTAAAGCCAAATAGAGATGTTTATCTCACATTGGTTGTGTGTACCTAGTATCCATTATTTATAACCCCGATCTACAACTACAAAAGTTATGTCATTTTGTAGTTGTACTTTAATTATGTAATATATTATAAATCCGGTTTAAAACACTATTGTTATTTTTGTATATGTTCTAATAAGTATCATTGTTTACTTAAAAAAAAAAAAAAATTCACACATGAAAAATTATTAGTTTACATTTTGCTATTCATATAAGATAAATATTGTAAAATAAACAAACGTGAATATTTATACAAGGTTCTTGCAAATACGTTATACACTTCATACAAATGATTACATCTTCAAATTCTTTCTTCTTATAAATTTAAGTGGCCCTAAAAATACTTGGATATTGAAAGGGTATATTAGTACTGGGGTTTGTTTTAGGGGTAAGGTATGGACTCTTATCTGCTGCCATTTCCTCCGGATTTCCTGGGACTTCAAAGAGTACAAGATTTATTTATTTATTTTTCTTTTTTACTTTAAAAGGTGCATCAAACAAAGTCCAATCTTTCTTGTATTTTAATTAACATATTATTGGATTAGGCTGCGCTGTGAGAGACAATTGCCACGTTCTATTTGGCTAGCTATCACTGACATCGACTTCTAAAGACAATTTTGTCAAATTTCATCATTAGCTAATTCCCAGTTCAGCTATTATTAAATTTAAACAAAGATTTTTTATTTTTATTTTTATTTTTTACGCTGATCAGAAAAGGCATAAAACTTTTTTCTTTTTTTTTTTTTGAAAGGAGAAAAGGCATAAAACTTGAAAAGTACAAGATATACAAACCATAGGAGATTAGATTCCAACATAACCTTAGCGTGTATATGTATATAAAACAACATCGCCTTAGCGCCTAAGATTGTCATTTTAAGATTCTTGGTGTCCTAAAGTGTCTTTCTACTGTTCTACAGGATTTGACGTTATTAATCTCTTCAAAAACCTTCACAAAATTGAAAATTTGCGGCATATTTAGAGAGAGAAGAGAGGTGGCTATGAACAAAATGGAAGGGACAATGATGGTGGTGAGAAAGCTGAACCCAAGTGGGAAGGTGGGCTGCTGTGGCTGCATCAAAATAGAGTCAAAGAAGGTGGCGGACTCGAGTGCAAGTGAAGAACAGCACAGCTTCAGCAAACAGAAACATGGAGATGGAAGTGGTTTTCCAGCAAAGAGAAAGTCAGTGATGGGAATGATATGGAAATTTGTAGCAGCCAAAATCTGCGCCAACCCCACAGCCCAACAATAAGGCTGCTTGCTGCTTCCAGAAGAAGGGTAAGGGTAACCCACCACACCACCATGACCATTGTTCAAGAAGAGAAAGGAATATAGAGGCATATTTGGTTAGTAACCATAAATAAGTGATTGTAGAATTTTGCAGTGTACTTCTTTTTCTTTTCTTTTTTCAGTGTACTTTTTTATGCTTTTGTGATTTCTCTGTTTTTTGAATAGGAAAATGAATATGCAAGATTACTATTTTTAGTATGCTTTTGTGACATTTATTATGGCAAGATCTTTTTTTTTTTTTTTTCTTTTTTAATCTTTGCTAAAAGAGAGAGTTAAAATTAGAACACCAAAGTTGTTTGATTGAAGTTTTGTTGTCCTCCCTTTTATGGGTCTAGTTAAGGTTGGATTGGAAGAACAGTATTCTCAAATCTCAATTGCTTCTATTGATTCCTGATCAAATAGTTGTCTCGGTTTGTAAATTTAGGGAGCATAGGCAAATCAAAGTTGTTGCTGGTCTAAAACACAGAGTTACATTGTATGTTTGGGCTTATTCAATTCACAATCAGAGAAAAATGGAAGGAAGGAATTTTTTTTTTTTTTTAATATAAATAATAATAAGTATTTCATCCATGACCAGACAACCATTCTTTTAGGTATTACAAGATCAAATTAATTCCAAATTACATTTTTTTTTCCTTTCTAATTTGAGAGATTTTATGGATTCTATTACCGAATCTAATGAGTTCATCAAATTGTATACACTTGGTTCGATCAAGCCCCTGATGCTGAGTATTGAAAACAAGCCAAGGCTGTCCATGAACCAATCAATTCCTTAAAATGAAATGACTGGAGGGGCCTGACTTTGTTAGCAAATATTACTTTTAGCAAATATAATGCTATCCCATTCTTTTTCTATTTCTGTAGATGCTTTCTCCTGTGTCTTATATTTCTGTTTTTCTGACTGCCTTTTTTGAATTTTTCCCTCAAATCCAATTTAGTAAAATGTAATTATTTTATTTTCTATCAATTAAACTTTCCAAGGTAAGTCATAAATTGACGTTTCTCAACAAAAAAAAAAAGAAAAGAAAAAGAAAAAAAAGGTCAATTTATAATCTAGAATTTGGATTTTGGAAATTTACGTGTGGGAATTAACCTTTTGAAATGGTAGTTGACTAGTTGGTTTGGGGGGCGCTGATAGTACTTGGCCATATTGTTATTATTTTGGATGTTTCTTCTCAATATAGGGATTATAACATTTTTTTTTTTAACGTAGCAGCCTCCAAGGTGATGATGACACATTTTTGTCCATTTCATCTATTTCATGGTTTAGATTCTATTTTACAAATTTTAAATGACACGCTAGTCTACATATTATTACATCTATTAAACAAAATTAATCTAAATAATGAAATATACAAAATGAAAAATATTTAAAATAGAGAGGATCCATCAATTTTCATAACAAGTAATCTACTCTCACACTTATGTGAGTTGTAGCTTTGTAAAATCAAAAGTGCATTCAACAAATTCAAGAACAAATAAATGTATAACTTGAAAAGAGTAATGTTAAAGACACAAATTATTGTAATTCTTTTTAACAGTTTGTTAAAGTTATAAGTTATTATTGGTTTAGCCAATTTTTTTTTTTTTTTATTGGAATAACATTACTTTCATATGAACCTACCATTAATATATTATTTGTTATATACTTATATTAAATTATATATTAATAATTATTTAAAAAAATTTGTGAAAAATTATGTATTCTTTAACTTATTTATTTGGAAATCATATTAGTAGCATGTTTCAAAAAAAGCTCTGAAAAATTTGATTAAGGTTGACTAATGTAAATCAAAAACAAAAAATAGTAGAATAAAATGGCAAGCACAGGGAGATACATAGCAGCAGCCCACATGTAACATAAATTGATACAATAATAAAGAAATAAGGAAAAAATAGCTGACCAGATAAGACCGAACGAGGCTTTTGAGTTTTGACCCTTCCTCTTTGGAAGTAATAGCTTGTCAGTGTCGCATTGCTCTTAGAGCCAACATACACGAGAATTATTAGTTCACATTGCACTATTTATATAAGGATTATATTGTAAACTAAACCGTGTATAGTGTATAGTATTCATGCAAATATGTTATATACTGTTTATGTAAATGTGTACAATTATGTACAATTTTCACGAACAATAAATATAAATCAATAATTGTCCCACAAACAACAATACATAAATAGTTGCATCAAAAAACAATACATTAATGGAAAGGGTCTTTGCAAATCTACAAATTGGGATTTTATTAAAAAATAACCAAATCCCTTGAACTATTGTATTAGTAAGGCAAGATTTGAAATATATTTGGTTTATAACAATTCGACTTTTTTGGAGTTGATTTCGCCATTTGAAAATTTACTGAAAAATCAACTCTAGAAAAGTCGAAGGGTGAAATCGATTCCAGAAAAGTCGAATTGTTATAAACCAAATATGTTTCAAACCTTACCTAATTAATAATATAGTTTGAGATTTATAGTTTTTTTTTTTTTTAGATCCCTACAAATTCTAAGGCAAACTCAGATGACATCAACTGCAACCAATCAAATAATTCAGCAAATTTAGACTCTACAAATTGCAATCCAAATCATTAAATTGGGAAGATAAAAAACCTTAACAGCAATAAACCGCAGATCCGCAAATCCCAAATACATTTTCTCAAACTCGTAGCAGCTTCAGCACTCAGCAACACACAAACACCAAAGTCAATGCAAGATACAACCTCAGCAATTCACAAACACTAAGCTCTGGGAAATTTTATATTTTGAGAAACAATGTTTTATCCCAAAAGAAATCTTCCGCGTATGCACTCTGCACTGTTTCACTACAAAGTGGAGAGTACCCTCTGAAAATTTTTAAGCAAAACCATTAAGTTATATACTTCTTTCTTGGGATTGGAATCGGCGATTGCGTTAAGAACGAGAATGGAATATATGCAAAGAAAAAGGATCGGATAAATAAGCTTATAATGGCCTGCCACAATAGACAGCTACGGGCATTCACATCAGTCCATGTATAAGTATGTATAATAGAAAAAATGCTCAAATTTATACATTTTTGTTCAAAAACAGCTCACATCAGTCCGTTTAAAATCTTGCAAAATCTTTTAAAATTATCCACGAGCTACAGTACCTGTGTAAATTTACACGGGTACTGTAGCATGTGTATATCATTTTTTAATAGTTTTTTTCTCTCTCCCCGGTATTGTAGCATGACTTTGCTTGGCATTGTAGCACTATAGTATTGGGTTAAAGAAATGAATATTTTATTTGAATAAATGTGTATAATAGACAAACTGATATAGGTGTTTTGTAAAAATAAGTGTGTAAAATAGAAAAAGTAAGTTTTAGACTTATAAAATAGAAAAAAATTTCCACGGACTGATGTGGATGCTCTAAAGGCAGACTATTGCATAAGTGTGGTAATGGCAGCACAGGAGCAGAGAAAAATCAGAATTAAAAATCCATCTTACTTGGGGACTAAACTATTTTCTTATTTAGCAATTAGCATGTGACAATGTGATCACCTTTTATTTTATTCGGCTAGCTTATAAATTTATAATAAAAATTCTATAAAGGATAATAAAAAACTGTTGTATGAAAGTGAGAGAGAGAAAGAGAGAGAGCTTTTTCAATCACCAATTTTCCATTTTGGTAAAAAGAAAATAACTAAACACACTTGACTTTTTTGGGTAAGAAGGTCCGTCACTCAAAGAAGGAATATTACTTTAAACTTTCTTGCTTTTTTGGGGGATTATTAGCCCTTCGGAAAAAAAGAAAATTAAACAAAAATTGAAAAATAGAGAATGAGAATAATATTATTAAACTGATAAATCTACTGTACAAATGTTAAATTAGCACGATTTTCATTTCAGAAGCATTTGTAAACCCCAAAAAATGTTCTAGAAACACTTTAGTCACTCGTATACTTAACTTCCAAGTTTCTATCCTAGGCCGTTCATATAAAATAATAAGTATATTTAAAATTTTTCTAAATAGGCCGTTTTTCTTTTTCTTTTTTTGGTGCAAAGGCCGTACCTTTCTTTTATGTGTGTTGTCCTGTACCACTTTCTGGGGCAATTGGGCCATTGTGACATTGTCATATACATGCTTGTCTCCTAAAAATATCTCCCAATTTGGTTTCCAAAAAAATTCACATTTTGGAAACCAAATTTGTTGCAAATTTAGTGAGAGGAGAGCTATAGTAATGAACAAAATGCAAGAGGCAGAGATGTTTATGGAGCCAAAGAAGGTTGTGAAATCGAGCCCAAGTGAAGAACAGGTCACAGTCACTGAGCCCATATGGTTGAACAAACAAAAACCTGGAAATGTGATTCCAGCAAAGAGGAGGTCAGTAAAGGGAATGGTATTTAAATACGTAGCCGAATCCATGGAAAATATTTTCCGTGCTCCTTGCCTTCCTTCTTCCCCTGAAGCCTTAAAGTCCAACGAGGCCAAAAGTTGCATTTTCAAGAAGGGTAAATCTATTTACCCACACACGTCATAGCCATGCTTCAAGAAGACTGCGCGAGTGTAATTTTCTAAGGCCACCAGCAGCCACATGTGACATAGAATATTTCTTGCTTTTCATTTCTTTATCTATTTTTTTATTTAACGGTTCATACTTTTCAATTTTATATTTCACTTTGATTTCCTAAGTGTGTTAAAGTGTACTGGTTGTGAATTTATTTTTTTATTTTTTATTTGAGCTAAGTGTACTGTTTGTGAATTCTATAACACAGTTCCATTTTGTCAATATTGCAATTTAATTATTTAATGCCACAATCCTAGTAAATTTGGAAGGATTATTTTTTTTATTTTTTATTTATTTTTTGTGTGCGCGTGCGAAGATGTTAGATCAGATACACATTTTTATGAACTACTAAGTTCAACTGTTCAATAACAAAATCCGTAGCTCAAATTAAAAAAAAGAAAAAAAAAAGTTCGACAACAAAATCCGATTAATCTTTTTCTTCTCACTAGCAAAATATTTTAAGGATGAAACCTATTACTTGAATTAATTAGTTCAAAAAATTGCAAGGGCTTGATCGCCGATGTGGTTTGGAAACTGCCAAGAAATAAACAGTGTATACTGAATAGAGAATTAGAGATAATAATCAAAAATCAGAGAGGGCCCTCCAGACCAATCAGTTCATAATTAATCAGTCAGCAACAGCTCCGATGCTTGCATCACGAATTTATTAATGTTGATTGCTTACGTCGCAATTTTTTTTTTGTTCCAGGTATTTCATTATAAATAAGTGTTTAAAAATGCTATATATATACAACAAATTTCATAATCTGTTTTTATAACTTATTGAGATGGTTAAATGTAATTAATGTAATATTACTTTTACATAAAATCACTATTGATAAGTATTACCATATGACCAACAATCTCTTCAAATGAAAGGATTTGGGTCCTAGAGTTTACACACTTTTTTCCTACCAAATCCATAGATCTTTTAAAGAAATAACGAATATTGTGGATACATCTTAGTATAATCTTATTAATTTTTTTTTTAAATTGAAGTCCATATGCAATATTTGTAGCAGTGTATTTGAATTTAAAATTCAATTATTTTAATTTTAATGAATTTACACTTTTTCTAATTAGTAGATACCAAGGGAGGGGAATGTGGAGTTAATTAGAACCATAAACAAACATTGCAAATGATGCTATTATCATTGGCAATTACTTGAAACCCAATTTAGACTTTTTAAGGTAGCCGATAATTTTTAATAGGGTAAAATACTATTTTAGTCCCGATACTTTACAAAAAGTTTGTTTTTCATACCTAAACTTTAAAAAATTCTTTTTCATCTCTAAACTTTGTAAAGAGATTTTTTCAATAGTTTAGAGACAGAAATAGGGATGAAAAAAGGAACTTTTTCAATAGTTAAGGGATGAAAAACAAACATTTTTTTAAGTTTAAGGACATAAATAAAACATTTTTAATAGTTTAAGAATGAAAAATGAAATTTTCAATAATTTTGGGACAAAAAATGAGCTTCTTAAAGTGTAGGGATGACAAACAAACTTTTGATAAAGTTTAAGAACTAAAATAGTATTTACCATTTTTAATAAAAGATGGAGGTTTTTAGAGTATTGAGTTTGATAATCTCCATAAATCCTCTTTAGCAAAAAGAAATTGCAATAAAGGAATTTTTTATAGATAATTTGATAATTGCAATAATTAAGAGTGAAATTTAACTCTCGATAGTAGGCTATATCACTTAAAAAAAAAAATCGAAGGTTATAACACTTAAGAGCAT
This sequence comes from Quercus variabilis, assembly GCA_030445155.1. NCBI lineage: Eukaryota > Viridiplantae > Streptophyta > Magnoliopsida > Fagales > Fagaceae > Quercus > Quercus variabilis. The sequence goes on along the minus strand of CP129453.1, from coordinate 30,922,609 downwards.
TCACCGTTAGTTAATGCAAAATAGCATTTTAGCCCAACTTTGCTCAATGAACCCCGAAAAATACCCGCATTGAATTAGCATCCCACTAACCAAAATAATATTTTGCTACAATACTTATCATAATAAAAAATGAATGAAGAAATAGCATTCTAATAACAGTTAAATATATTATAAATAATCAAACGTGTGTATCTTAAGAAATGGTCAGTTAAAAATTTAAAATATAAAAATTAGGTTACAATGTCATAATAGAGAGAGAGTTTTGTATTCAGCAATGCGGACAAGGCTGTAGCCTGTAGGTATAAAGAGTGGATTATCTTAAGTAGTTATTGAAGCCTTTGAAAAAGGAAAAAGTTATTCTCTTGAAGATATTGTCACATGGTCCTTGCTGCTGATTGCTTAAGTTGAGTCAAAAGGTAGAGGGCTAGATGTCTTGTCTCTAGTCAGCATACATGCAAGGCCAGAGTCATTGGCAGCCGCCTCACATTATTTAGTCCATAATGAAAAAATGAAAGCTTCCACTTTCCAATTATGCAATCTAAGAACATGAGCTCCTAATTTTATTTTGTTTTAGTATAATCTAGAACATATATGATAGACTAATAATAGTTTGAGTCCTCCCAATGAGCATTGTTTTGCACAAAGTAAACAATATGCTATTAAATTCTACATTACATTTGTCGGCACAAAATAAATACAAAAGGGATTTGAAATCCATTCTTTTCCTAAAAGAAAGCAGATAATGCACCAAACACCAATGGTCTCGACAAACAATTTGAATACTTTTTATGTACTTCATACGCAAGTAATATTAGAAGTTTAGCACTTCTTTTCCAGATTCCCTTATGATGAGTACAAGAAATTTTTGACCAGTTCATAAAAATGAACTTTTGACCAAGTAAAAACTAAAAAGACAAGTACATCAAACTCAAAACAAGGGGCTAATGGCAGCATTGCCGTTTTGGAAAGATTATATTCTCCATTAGTGCAATCTATTAATTGCAATGAGAACATGCGTGAAAACTTTAAAGTTACTGAACAGAATATTGCTGACGTTCACAAGGTATCTGTGCTCAGAAGCCAACCTTTATTGATCGGTTACCACTAATATATTTGAGCTATGATTGCATGTTGACACATTGTTATGATTAGGTTTCTATCAAACTTTACTAGTTTTAGTTCAAGTTAACCACATTCAATAACAATGAGTGTGTGAAAACTGTTAGTTCAAACTACCTCAGAAGCACAGTTATTTCACGTGGATTGAAGTATAGTATCTGAAATGAATAACTTAGAACACAACCTGGACATATATAATAAGATATTGTGCAATTAATTAACACCCCCCTCAAAAATGTATATATTACAATGAATAATGCTAGAAATTATTTTATAAAATTTTTTACAAATTACTAATGTAGTGAATGATTATTGGTAAATAAAAAGTGATATTAATTATGGGCCTAATGAAAACTAATAAGAAATTAGCTACATCAACATTTTGTAAAAATGTTGTAAAATAATATATACTTCTAGCATTACTCATATTACAATATTTAAAGCTAGAAAAACAATATGAAAAGTTAGGATATATTTGGAGATCCAACATGATTATTTGGAGATCCGATATAGAAACTACCATTTGGAGCAAAAATTAAAATTTGTCTTTAGCTTTTTATTTTTTAATTTTTCAAATAATATGTTTTTAGTAAAAAAAAAAAAAATTAATGTAATCCGTCAAAATAAATGGAAAATTAATAAGAAAAGAAAGTTATAAGTGCTAGGTTTTCTTAGGAAATTTATATAAATTTCATGTTTATTAGATTGTATCAAATTGATTGTTGGACCGTCAAATCAGTAGACTAGACAAAATTTTGGTTCAGTGTGGAAGACTTATTGACCTTAAAAAAAATACCGAACACGTGGGATTTAATTTGAACCATTTGATTTTTCAATTTAAAGTTACTTTTAGCAAATAATCACCGTAAACTTTTCACTTTTTTTTTTTCTTTTTTTATGGGCTTTTTAAGTTGTGTGCTTAATAATTGAAGTAATTAGCTAAAAGATCAAAATTTTTTATTTTAATAATTGTCAAAAGATCAATTAAATGGTCTGTTTGGGATCAACTTATTTTGTTGAAACTGAATTTTTTTTTACTAAAAGTACTGTAAATAAAAGTAAAAGTTAACTGAAATATTACAGTGGGATTTATGAATAGTACCATAAAGTGCAGTAGAGCCTATGAATAATAGTAAAAATAAACTGAATAGTAAAATAAGCTTACAAAAAATAAGCTATCCAAACGGACACAAAGTGTCCTATTTTTAGTCATTTTGTACATATAAAAAAACATTAAATTATGTATTTGAATACATTTTAGAGCAATAATATTCTAATAATTTCAATCTTTGGTATGCTTGAATATTTATGTTTAAATTTAATATTGTCTCATATTTTATAGTTTTTTTTATATGTAATTTTTAATATATATATATATATATATATATATATAAAATAAATTATAAATATTATGGTTGAATTAATGACACGATTGTTGAACCCCTGAAACATCAAACCACCATGTTGAAAGTTCAATGCTAGGTTCAATTTTGATAACTAGGCTAAAACAAATGGATCTAAACCCATTATTAATTTTATATTCAAAAGACCAAATGAGAATATTTACTTATAGGCTAATTAACCCCCCCCCCCCCCCCCCCACAAAAAAAAAAAAAAAACTTATAGGCTAAATGAGAAATGTTATTCCTATAGTATTTTCACAACAATTTTGAAGTGACAAATTGTTATTTGCTCTTATTAGTGGGCAAAAAGAAAATTTTAGTGGTAAGTTCAAATTAAAACCAGTAACAACTTTACTTATAGAATTTGTTGTAAAAGTATTGTAAAAATGTTATGGACGTAGCACTTCTCAATCTAAATTTATGTATGTTTTTTTTTTTTTTTTTTTCTTTCTCCATTATTGCTATACTAGTTTACGTTCTTTAATCTTTTTGTCCCTGTATTGTCACTTGAATTTAAATATAATACATGCATTCATATTTCACATCTATGCCGTATATATGTTTCTTGGATTTCTAGTTCCCGCAAAAAACCACTCAATCAATGACAAAAGATTGGACTCGGCCATGGTTGGAGCCAAGGGCCCAAGACACAATTCAAGCAAAGATAAGCAGACGATGTTAATACACACACAGTCCCTTTGCTTGCTTTTCTTTCCCACTACAGTCTTCACTATTGATCTTTAAACGAGTACCTAAAAAATACAACAGCCAGTAACTAGCCCAATGGGCCTCTAGTTGTAATTACCCTGACCCTATTCCACTGTTCTGAAGAAGACAAATTTAGGATAATGTCTACCAGGGGCGGACCTAAACTAGGGCAGAAGGGGCCATTACCACCCCCCCCCCCCTCTTCTTCTCTCAATTAAAATTTTTTTTATATATATATATAAATAAATTAATATTTGCCCACACATATATATATATATATATATATATTTGTCTCTCCTCCTCTAAAATATTTAGATATTGACCTACAAGAAAATAAATAAATAAATAAAATTCATGCCCCTTTAACTACAATATATATATATATATATATATATATATATGGACTAAACAAAAATTGCGCAAAAAATAAGAAACACTTATTTTATATGTTATACTTTGTTGATGTGTTTTATAATATGAAATGTTTAAGAAATACTTATTTTGTATGTAGTATTTTGTTGAATATGAAATAGATGTTGGTTTTTATTTTCATAAATTTTTTTTTGGTTTTAAGCTTTGGCCTCCCCATATATGAATCATGGTTTCGTCCCTGATGTCTACTACACAGTCCCCACTATTGCTTTATTGGTTTATTATTATTATTATTATTATTATTTTAATTTCATTTTATTTACTTGATTAGTATATGCTTTTAGGTGCATGCTCAAGCTCACTTTTACTAAACAAATCAGGTCAATATCAAACAAATTTTATGAAGCACTAAGGGTCAAGAAAAAGCCCAAGACAAGCCTGGTACTATTGAGGCTCAGGGCCTACTAATCTTAAGACTGGGTGCTTACATAATCAAACTGCTAATTGGCATAGGCTGAGGTTTTTCCCTTTGGCCCAACTCGTTGACTGAGCACTAGCTTGTCCAAGCTATAGGCCTAACACTTCGCCTATTCCTGACTCTTATAAAGCCCCAAAGACCCATTTCATCTATCTATATGTAGGGGTGTTTACTAAATTGCACAAACCACAAAAATCACACCAAAACCGCTCGTAAAATGGCATAACCGCCCCGCACCATAAGTAATAGTGCACCTCACCGCATCACACCGCATGGTGCAGTGCGGTTTGCGGTTTTATAATAAGAAAACTGCACAAACCGCACCGCACCGCATTCTCACTATATATTAATATATTTATTTATTTTTAATATTAAATATACTATTAATAATTTAATAACCCTAGTTTTCCCAAAAAAAAAAAAAAGTTTAATAACCTTAGCAAGTGTTGACTAGAAAAGCCAACCCAAAATAAAGAAAAACTAGCTCAAAAATTTAAAACTTGGTACAAAAAAAGGGAAAAATTAGTTTTGGGTTGAGTAGGAAAAGCGCAAAATTTGAAAAATATACTGATTTCAAACCACATCTTATATATAGTATCACACATGTGACCGCAAAAATAGGGTGCGGTGCGGTTATAGTTTTGGCTAAACTCTAAACCGTACCACACCGCACCGCATTGCACATGTGACCGCAAAAACAAGTTGTGGTGCAATTACGGTTTTAGCTAAACCGCACTGCAAAATGCGGTGCAAAAAATGACCCAAAACCGCACTGCACTGCACCGCGAACACCCCTATCCATATGTGTTGGGATTTCAGCCCAAAACTCCTCATACTTCATATTGGGCTTATGGTCCATGCCATTTCATCACTTCAAGAATTGGGCTCAAACTCCATATTTTTTCCACCCCCATGGATTATACTTATATTTTCCCCTTAAGAAATTAACACTCGTGGCTCACATTATTCTTTTAGAGCATTCACATTAGTGGATGCGAAGTCTTGCATAATAAAAAAAAGTAACTAATTTTACACATTTTGAGCAAAGTGTAAAATTGTACATAAATGAACAAGAGTTACAATAATTGTGCATATTTGCATAGTTACTGTAGCTCTTACATTTAATATTTTAATCATTTCTAATTCGCTCCTTTTTTCTTTCTCTTCTTCATCTGCAAAACTGCATTCTCTCCCTCATCATGTTCTTTCTTCCTCTAATACACACACTCTCATAGACACAAAATCAAAGATCAACTACAAAAATCAAAACTCAACCACAAAAATAAAAAATTAACCACAAAATCAACAACAAAATCAACCACTAGAACAAAATCGTTGGATTGGTGATCGGTGATCGTGGATTAGAGAGGTTATTTGGATCGGTGATATGTAATCGTTGGATCAGTGATCGATGATGTGGGATTTAATGGTTGATGTGGGTTTGATTGGTGATGTGAGTTTTGATCGGCGATGTGGGTTTTGATTGGTGCTTTTGAGTTTTGATTGGAGTGCTTGTGATCAGAGTGCTTGTCGCCATCGCTGCTGCTGCATGTGGATCAGAGTGCTTGTGATGGTGCTTCTGAGTTTTTGACCATAAGAGAAAGAAAAAGAAAGAAGAGGAAGAAAAGAAAGAGAGAGGAAATGACAGAGAGATAAAAGGAAAAAGAAAGAAGAAGAAAGAAGAGGAAGAATAGGAAAAGTGGAAAATATTATTAAAAAATGAATATAAAAATGTTATTTATATAAAATATAGTATATAATAGATGAACTGATGTAGGTGTTTTGTAAAAATGGGTATGTAAAAAAAAAAGTATTTTTTTTTGTGCAAAATAGATGGAAAATATGTATCCACTGATGTGGATGCTCTTAGAGCATTATTATTGGTGGTGCTAAAAAACCATATTACCATTTTTAGCACCACCAACTATTACAATGAGGTTGCATTGGTGGAGCCAAAGGCAAAAAATTTGGCTTTTTAGCTACAGTGCACAGCTACTTTGTATGTATATATTTATATGTGTGTGTGTGTGTGTGTGTGTATATGTATATATATTTGTGCGTTCACACTTGTAGTAGTTTTTAAATAATTTCTTTTCTTTTGTTATTTTTTTTCTCTTCCTTCTCATTCTTCCCGTTGCTCTCTCTCTTCGGACTCACTTGGCCTTTCTTCCTCATTTTCTTTTTTCTTCCTCCATTGCCAGCCCAGTCGCTAGCTTAGACTCACTTGCAGCCTAGCCGACCCACCCCTGGCGTCGACCCATCTTCCTCTACCTTGCCAATCTCACCTCAACTTCGCAATCACCCCTTTGCCTTGTTGATCTAGCTTGCCCCTCCAACTCGTTGATATGGGTTGGGTTTGCCTAGGTTTGTGTGGTTGGGTGATTTGGATCGATGGTTGTAGTGGTGGTGTGGGTTGTCACTGGGATCGGTGGCTAGCTGGGTTGTCGCTGGGATCGATGGTTGGGTTGTTGCTGTTATGGTTGAGATCAAGTTTTTACTGTTGTGGTTGGATTTTTATGGTGGGTTGTGGGTGGGTTGTTGAGGTGGGTTTGTGGTGGTGGTGGTTGTTATAATTTTTTTTTTTTTAATTAGAGTTGTGGTGGTGGATTTTTGGGTGTTGATTTTTGGGTTTGTCTTGATTTGTGGTGGTAGATGTAATTGACACTAGTGTGGGTGTGTTGTTTGTAGAGATGACAATTTTTGCCCGCCTTGCTTACCTCGTCCCTCCCTGCTTTGACCTGTGTGGGTTTTCCCCTCCTTGCAAAGGTGGTGGGGCGGGGATGGGGCAAGATTTTAGCTCCACACCACAGGGCAGGACAGGGATGGGTTTAGACTTTTTAAACCCATCTCGCCCCGCCCCTCTTTGTCCCTACCCCGCCTCGCGTTGCTAAGGGTAATAATTGTACATTTTTTATACCCTAAAACCCTACTATTTAAACAAACATATCAATATTAGCTTATTTTATTCTATATAATGTGGTTCTCTGTCTTTGTTTTGTTATGTGTTATACTATGAGATTTTTTTTCATGATTGTCTTGTTAAATACTTGGATATATTATTTAAATTTTTTCTAAAAATTGATTTGATTTGATGGGATAAATTTAGTTGCAATTTCAAGTATATTTTTATCAATGAAATAGGTTTCATTAAAAAAATTATACCAGTTGTAAGGCAAATTAACAAAAAGTAGAGTTTTACGGGGTGGGACAAGACTTCGCGGGGTCTCAAGGGGTGAGGATGGGGTGAAAAAGTTTTCTCCATCCTGCAAAGCGGGGCGGGGATGGGGCAAGACAAAATCATGTGAGGCGGGGGTGAAGACCCCATCCTCTGGCCCCGCCCCGCCCCATTGTTATCTCTAGTTGTTTGTTCACAAACAAAGAGCAGAAGAGAGAGAGAGGGGAAGAATAAAAAATTAATATTTAAATGAAGTAGTTAAAAATATAGAATTATTGATATTGAGTGTGTTGTAAAATGATAAATTAAAATAAATAAAATGATTTTTTGAGTGCTAAAAAGCTAAAAATTTGCCTATGCTCTTGTCTCTTTATGATAGGCTTCCCAGATAAAAAACCTTTTGAAGTCCGAAGCTGCATGGGTGCAATACCACATTCGGGCCAAAGAAAATCCAGCTCACCAGGCCGAACTCATCCCAAGACAAAAAGCCTCCATCATGCAAGTTCTAACAAGGAAGCTCCGAATTCTTCTTAAACTGGCCATCCATCAAAGAAACTGCTTTACTCAGGATTATTTCTTAAATGGACTGTGCAGACACTTGACCTTGTCAGATGGAAACTCTGGGCTTGGCTGTGTGGAATGAATTTTTATTGTACTGGAGTAGAAAATATTCAGATCTTTGTGTGCATTGAACTGAACTGACAAACACTGGGGAGAGTTACAGAGGAAAATTCCTTTACATCACACCAAGATGTCTCATGGAGGTGATTATATAATCCCAGGTTGACGTAGTTCGGAACATTTAGTGTATTTGATTATTTTCCATTTTTTAATTATGTTAAGTTGTAAGTTATCATTCATGTCTTTCCTCCCTATTACCCAAGTTAGCGGATGGTTCTTTCAATACTTCCATTTGTATGGTAGTGTGCTGGTCAGTGTCATAGCCACACACACACACACACAAAGGGGACAGACAGGGAACCGTGTTCGGCAAGAAAAAAAGAAAGCCAATTTCGTAATAATTTCACAATATTTTTACAATAAATTTTAGATGGCAAATTATTACTAATTGCTAAAAAAGGTTATATTAGTGATGGACTCAAATTATAACCAATAACTATCTGTCATCACAATATTTTTTGTAAAAAATATTGTAAAATAATGTTGTGTACGCACCATTAAAAATGAGTAAAACAAGAGACATGGGAGAAAAGCAAACCCATCCCACTACCAATCCAGATTTGATAGACTATTCAAAAATTCGTTATCTTCTTAGTTAAGTTATAAATTCTTGTTTCTTCAAAAGAAAAAAAAGTTATAAATTCTTGTAATTACTTTGTGATTTGTGTGGGCTTTATTATGTGTCAATTTCCTATAATTCATGTTTAATTTCATTGTATTTGTGGGCTTTATTTGTAAATGGGTTGAGCTTTGAAACTAATTGAAGAGCTACTCCAAAAAAAAAAAAAAAAAAAAAAATGAAGAGCTCATGGAATTTGGAAGTGCATTTTAAGGAGACATTTTTCCAAATAAGTAACCTACAGACATGTAAGTTGCACGTCTTTGATTTGAAATTCAGTTGAAAATTGATCAGTTCGCGAATGATTCATCATAGTTGTCAAAGGGAGAAGTTCTAATTGACACTTTGCGTTGGGAGTTGAGTGTTGATCAGCACTTAGATTTAGGATCCAAGTGACAATTGGCACTTAGACTTGGTCCTAATCTTGCTAGGTGGTTTTTTTTTTTTTTTTTTTTTTTTTTTTTTTTTTTTTTTAACTCCTTTCTTATCAATTTTGAGTACCATCCGACTTTGGACCTAAAATTTAGCCATTTAAGAGTTAGGATATGTTGGGGAGTATTTACTAACTTTAGATACCAATTAGTTAACTTTAATTAAAGATAATTTGACTAGTTATTTAAAATCACTAGACTTCCTAACACAATTTACCTCTTTAAATCAATCTAGTAAAAGCATCTCCACCAATATTTTAATATGATTTGATTCAAATCATGACACATAATTAATCAAGATCACTTCTTGAAGGAATCAGTCATGCTTGTCAAAAGCCTTGTGGCTGAATTGACACCTGTTCATGCATAAAGTGTTTGAGGGTCTAGGGTTCGAATTGCAGAATTAGCAACATGTTATAATTATCTCTAAAAAAAAAAAAAAATCAATCATGCTTAGTGTTTTTTTTTTTTTTTTTTTTTTTTTTTTTTTTTTTTTAAGGAACAAAGATTGGATTAAGTCTAATTATGGGAATGTATATTAATTGTTTAAATCTAAAATAAGTATAGTACTATATATACAAAAGCCCGCAGATTATGACCTTTTTCTATTTCTGTAGTTGCTTTCTCCTCTGTCTTATATTTTTCTCTGTTGCCCTTCTCTGTTTTCAGACTGCCTTTTTTGAATTTTTCCCTCAAATCCAATTTAGTAAAGTGTAATTATTTTATTTTCTATAAATTAAACTTTCCAAGGTAAGTCATAAATTGACGTTTCTCAACAAAAAAAAAAAAGTTCATAATTTGTAATCTAGAATTTGGATTTTGGAAATTGACGGAAATTAGCCTTTTGAAATACTAGTTGACTAGTCGGTTTGGTGAGCGTTGATAGTACGTGGCCATATTATCATTATTATTGTTATTATTATTATTATTATTTTGGATGTTTCTTCTCAATATAGGGATTAAAACTTTTTTTTAACCTAGCAGCCTACAAGGTGTTGACACATTTCAGGTTCGGTCCATTTCATTTATTTCATGATTTAAATTCTATTTTACAAATTTTAATGTTAAATGACACACTGATCTACATATTTTTACATCTATTAAACAAAATCTAAATAATGAAATATACAATATGAAAAATATTTAAAATAGAAAGGATCCATCAATTTTCATAACAAGTAATATGCCCCTCATTCTTATGTGAGTTGTAGCTTTGAAACAAGAGCCGGATTCAAAAAAGCATTCAACAATTCAAGAACAAATAAATGTATAATTTAGAAAGAGTAATGTTAAGGACCCAAATTATTATAATTTTTTTAAACAATTTGTTAAAGTTATAAGTTGTTATTGGTTTAGCCAAAAAAAGTCGTTATTAGAATAACATTATTTTCATATGAACTTATCATTCATATATTATTTATTATATACTCATATTACATTATATACTAATAATTATTTAAAAAAATTTGTGAAAAAATTATGTATTCTTTAACTTATTTATTTGGAAATCATATTAGTAGCATGTTTCAAAAGACTCTCAGAAAAATTTGATTAAGGTTGACTAATGTAAATCTAAAACTAAAAATAGTAGAATAAAATGACAAGCACAAGGAGATACATAGCAGCGGCCCACATGTAACATTAATTAATACACTTAAAGAAAGAAGGAAAAAATAGCTGACCGAATAAGACCGAACGAGGCTTTTGAGTTTTGACCCTTCTCTTTGGAAGCTATAGCTTGTTAGTGCCGCATTGCTCTTGGAGCCAGCATACGCGAAAATTATTAGTTTACATTACACTATTTATATAAGCATTATATTGTAAACTAAACACATGTGTATAGTAGTTTATAATATTAATGCAAATATGTTATATATGGTTTATGTAAATGCTTACAATTATGTACAATTTACACGAACAATAAATATAAACCAATAATTGTCCCACAAACAACAATCCATAAATTGTTGCATAAAAAAACAATACATTAATAGAAAGGGTCTTTGCAAACCCAAAGCGAACCTACAAATTGTAAGGCAAACTCAGATGACATCAACTACAACCAATCAAATAATTCAGCAAAATTAGGCTCTACAAATTGCAATCCAAATCATTAAATTGGGAAGATAAAAAACCTTAACATCAATAAACAGCAGATCCGCAAATCCCAAATACATTTTCTCAAACTCGTAGTAGCTTCAGCACTCAGCAACACACAAACACCAAAGTCAATGCAATATACAACCTCAGCAATTCACAAACACCAAGCTTTGGGAAAACTGATATTTTGAGAAACAATATTTTATACCAAAGGAAATCTTCCGTGTATGCACTATACATTCTTTCACTACAAAGTGGAGAGTACCCTTTGAAAATTTTTGAGCAAAACCATTAAATTATATACTTCTTTCTTGGGATTGAAATCTGCGATTGCGTTGAGAATGAGAATGGAATATATGCAAATAAAAAGGATCGGATAAATTAGCTTATAATGGTCGGCCGTTGTAAAATTATAGAAGACCCTCTCTCTAAATAAAACTGTAATTGTTATTGAAAAACAATGAAAAGAGAGTACAAAATCAATGAATTACACATCACCACTACTCCTATATATACATGATGTAAACAAGCTAAAACTGTATAACTAACTCCCTATTTTGGTGGAAAAAAAAAAAACTGTTATAAAGCTTGATGGGACTGATGAGATAGACTTCCCATGATGAATCCTTTTAGACTGATGAAGTTACCTTGACGGACGAAACAACTCAGCATCCCCGGCGATATAACCACACCACTGACGAAGGCAAAGAAGTCATTAAATGAAGTCAATAAATAATTCGGGCGGTTACAAAGCCAGCTGTGTAGACCGTTGAAGGCCCATTAAGGATCATAGTACTGGGGATAAAACATTACCCAAAAGAGCATTAAAACCACCATAATAGCTGCAATGGCTAGGAGCTACGAGAATGTATATATAGCACTCCAAGCACCAACATAAGGTACATAGACATACTGCGAAATACTTTTTGTTCCATTACATTACATTATTCTTTTCCAAAGAGTTTCCTTATACTAACTTTAGCACCGGAGACGTTGTGGCAGGTGTTAGGATTAGTGCCTTTAAATCCTATTGTATGATGCTATGTATGATATTAAGTGTTACATTGTGTATGACATTATGTATGACTTAATATTGTGTTAAATAAAGTTGTTTTATTATTATTATCTGAAATAATTGTAACATGAATATTCGAACCTTATCACATAGTCAATGAGATGCATAGTATGTGATTTATGTGATTTAGTCATAGAAAATATAAGTAACAAGTTCTTTGTAAACTTAGAACTATAGTTCGTAGTCGGTGATGAAATTGGGCATTTCATCTATGAAGACTATAACATATCAACTACGATGATTTTTCTTAATCATGGAAACGGAGATTTCTAGTTGATGTGTTGATATGTTTTAAGAGTTAAAACATATTGAACTGGATCGCTGTGAGGTTTATTATTCTCCTAAGGACCGTCAAATGAATAATAAATCTCACGACTTATATTTGCATGAATTTTTAATCCTGAGAGAATAATAGACTTGATCATCAAGTGTAGGTTGCTTTGATATATCAGGAGTGAGATCTAAAGTAATGGTCAAAACCTCAGTATGTTGGGCAGCCACATTTGGTGTTGATGGAACATATATTCTCAAGATGAAATTCATAGTTTCTTAACGGAAATATAAAATATTCCTTTGAGATAAGTTTAATGATTTGTTATTCAGAGAGTTAGGCATAACTACTTTGGTAAGAAATTACTAAAGTATATATTTATGAAATTGGATTTCATAAATATATGATGAAGAACTTAAAATGATTAAACCGAGTACTCAAGAATTAAGATGTAGTAATCTACAAAGTGGCAGTCCACATTTATGACTTTGTATTACTATGAATATTTTATGAAGGAGTTTGCATGTACAATAAAGTCTTGTAATATAATTTGTAGATAAGGCCTAAAGTGCAATTATATTTACAGAGCGGTATTAAATATAATTAATGGTAACTTTGGACTTGTCAAGAGTTGACAGAAAAGCCCAAAGCCCATTGGAGCTAGTCTTTTATTGGTCCATTTTGGTTCTACTCCAAGCCACACACTTAAGCCTAATTAGAAAGGCCTAAAAGGCCAGTCCAATTAGATAATTGGTTAGATACAAAAGAAAAAACGTACAGAATTTTTAAAAAGAGAAAAACATCATTGTAAAATAGTGTGTATGTGAGTGTGAGTCACTCTTTAATTCTCCTTTTGTAACTAATTGAGAGTCCACACTTCTTGGGTATTAGTGGAATTGGAGTGAAGATTAAAAGTATTCTCAAGTGCTTTGATCTTTGTTTTGAAATTCATAGCTTCAAGGTACGCTCTCTTATACTCGAATTGTGAAATTTACATAGTATATGTTATAGATTGAGAATGAAGTAGATATGTTAATTTTCTGCTGTGTACATGCTGATTTCCTTTAGCAGGAACCACACTGGTGACCTTCCTAAGGGAGCTACTATATCACTTTTATAATCGCAAATACGAGGACTTGGTTCCATCTGGACGCACATACTTTAACTGACGAGTTTGCACTTCATTAGTTTGGTGCCGTCTGTGGGGACGACATTTTCATACCTTGATTCAAAAGTGTAGTTTCTAATTAACTTCTACGTTCGGATGGAGTCCAACCAGGATTCTACAGCATTAGCTCAACAACTCCAAGCTCTTGCAGCCACCGTTGAAGAGCTCACCAGAAAAAATTAGGAAATGAAGCTATGGCTTCAATAAGAGGAGAATCGGTTCAAAGGCAACCTGAAGGATTAGGGAGATAACCATAGAAGAAGTGACCATCGAAGACCTATTACTCCTGATGAACAAAATTTAGATCTTCTTCGAGAGATGAGGAAAGAGATGGACAAGCTGAGAAACACCATCAAGGAGAAAACAGACTGGAGTGTGGATAGAATGGTCAGGGCAACAGATTCGCCTTTCACTATGGCAGTCCTAGAATGTCTGATGCAGTCGAAATTTCAATTGCCTCCACTTAAGCCATTTGACTGACTTAAGGACCCCAAGACCACCTCAACAACTTCAATACGATGCTAGGCCTTCAACAGCCACCTGACAGGATATTGTGTTCTTTCTTCCCCACCACTCTCAAAGGAGCAGCAAGAGAATGGTTCACAAAATTGCCAACATCATCCATCAATAACTTTGAGTAGCTGAGTAACGCCTTTTTAAGCCACTTCATTGGAGGACAACGCCCTAAGAGGCTAGCGAACCATTTGCTCATCATTAGACATGGAGAGAAAGAAACCCTGAGGTCATATGTGAAATGCTTCACTCGAGAGACCCTGGAGGTAGACGAAGCTGACAATAGGTGCAGTTGACAACCTTCAAAGCAGGGCTGAGGTCTAGAGAGTTCGTGGCTTCGCTCGTGAAGAATTCTTTATGATGATGGCAGAGATGCTCTTGAAAGCACAGAAGTACATGAACATTGAAGATGCATTAGCTGCCATAAGGGATGTGGAAAAGCCAGGAGATAGGGGGAGGAAAGATAACGATCACAGAGGACAAAAAAGAAAGCATCCAGATTGTTGGACTAATGATGGGGGTAAAAGAAAGGACAAGAGAACTCCCAAGATGGTAAAATTCACTCCTTTAATCATGCACATTGATAAAATTTTAACATAGATTAAGGACGAGCACTACCTCAAATGGCTAAGGCCATTACATTCATCCCCTAATGTTAGTGACAATAATAAGTATTGCCAGTTTCACAAGGATTATGGCCATTACACAGAAGATTGCCAAGACCTAAAAGAGCAGATAGAGGAGTTGATACATAAAGGAAAACTGCAAAAATATGTGAAGAAAGGGGAGCTTAGTAGGTTTAGAAACGATAACAAAAACTAGTGCGACTCCTTACCCAGAGATAAGGATCATAAGTTCCAGCCTTCACAAGATGTGATTGGAGAGATAAAGACGATTGCAGGAGGACCATTCACAGGTGGGTCATTTAGATCCCTTAGGAAGGCATGTCAAAGGCAGGTGAACAGCGTCCACATGATACCCCTGTTTAAGCAAAGACGGACGAACTAGGACATGTCTTTCAACGAGGAAGATGCTAGGGGAGTAAAGTAGCCACATAACGATCCCTAAGTCATAATGCTCATGATAGAAGGGTTTATTACCAGGACATGTCTTTCAATGAGGAAGATGCTAGGGGAGTAAAGTAGCCACATAATGATCCCTTAGTCATAATGCTCACGATAGAAGGGTTTATTACCAAGAGGATCCTTGTGGACAATGGTAGCTTCTCAGACATCATCTACCTTCTTGCTTTCCAATAGTTGAAACTAAATCCAAAAAGACTTCGTTCGTTTAACTACCCCCTTGTCAGTTTCAGTGAAGACAGAGTATATCCCAAGGGCATAATGACGTTAACAGTAACAGTAGGGACCTACTTGAGACAGTTGACCCGTCAGTTAGATTTCTTGGTGGTAGATTACCCCTTATCTTACAACGTGATTATTGGAAGGCTCACACTCAACCGATGGAAGGCTGCCATATCCACCTATTATCTAAAGGTAAAGTTCCCAACAGATAACAGTGTTGGCGAGGTAAAAGGAGATCGAGTCTTTGCTAGAGAGTACTACCAGGCCATTTAGGCTGCAAAAGAGAACCATACATAGGTGATTAAGGAGAAGGAGGAAGATAAAGTGGAACCCCTGGAGATAGTGGAACTGGCCAAATAAGAGGCAACCAAGATAACACGAATAGGGACAATGTTAAGTCTCGAGATGTAACAAGGCTTGTCCAGTTCCTTAAAGAAAACCTAGACGTCTTTGCATGGAGTCACGAGGAGATGCCAGTCATATCTCCAGAAGTCATTTAACATAAGTTGAACATGGACCCGGAAAGAAAGCCTGTTCAGCAAAGACAAAGAGTCTTCGCCCCATAACGAAACCAAGTAGTTACAGACGAGGTTAACAAACTGTTGTTGGCAAGCTTTATCCTAGGAGTCTACCATTCTGACTGGCTCGCAAACGTTGTCCTAGTGAAGAAGGTAAATGAGAAGTGGAGAATGTGCGTTGACTTCATAGATCTGAATAAGGCTTGCCCGAAATATAGTTTTCCTTTACCAAGGATAGACTAGCTTGTGGATTTTATAGCCAGGCATAAGTTACTGACGTTCATGGATGCTTTCTCAGGATAAAACTAGATAAAAATGGCTAAAGAAGATCAACAGAAAGTTGCTTTCATCACGAGTTAAGGGCTTTATTGCTACAAGGTAGTGCCTTTTGGACTAAAGAATGTAGGAGCTACTTATCAGAGGTTAGTGAACAAAATGTTCAGCAAACAGATCGGTAGGAATATGGAGGTATACATGAATGACATGCTAGTCAAGAGTAAAGAAGAACTTGCCCATCTGGACAACTTGAAGGAGACGTTTGCCACCCTTAGGCAATACCAGATGAAGTTGAATCCTAGCAAGTGTGTTTTTGGCGTAGCCTCGGGGAAATTCTTAGGATTCATGGGGTCCTAAAGAGGAATAGAAGCAAACCCTGAAAAGGTGCAAGCCATAATCAATATGACATCGCCCAAGACCATCAAGGAAGTCTAGAAGCTTATAGGAAGGATTGCCGCTGTCAATAGGTTCTTCTTTAGGACGACAGACAAGTGCTTGTCCTTCTTTAAGACCTTGAAGAAGGCTTTCACTTGGACTGACGAGTGTGAAGCAGCACTTCAGGAACTCAAATGTTACTTGAGTAATCCACCCCTTTTGAGTCCATCTAAGGAGTGGGAGAACTTATATTTATACTTGGCAGTATCAGCCACGATAGTGAATGTAGCCTTAATTTGAGAAGAGGACAAGAAACAGGTCCCAATTTACTACGTTAGTTAAGCTTTCCAAGGTGCTGAAACTAAGTAACCAAGGATTGAAAAGATAGCATTCGCATTAATAGTAGCTTTGTGCAAATTACGACAATATTTTCAAGCAAATCTTATCCTGGTGATGACGGACGAACCCATTAAGAGGTCCATAAACAAGCCTGAAGTAGCAGGGAGAATGGTCCAGTGGGCAATCGAACTCAGCCAGTTTGACATTGAGTACCACCCTAGGATAGCTATTAAGGCACAAGCCTTGGCGGACTTCATTGCCGAGTTCACCCTCCCAGACGAGAATAGCCTTATTAATGAAATAGAAAGGTGGATAATTCAGACCGATGGTTTGTCAACCCAAAAGAGGGGGGGAGTAGGGGTTGGCATAACCACCCCTGACGGAGAAATGCTTAGATATGGAGTTCAACTGCAATTCCCGGCCACCAACAACGAGGCCGAATATGAAGGAATACTGACAGGACTGAGAATCAGGAAAACACTCGGGGCTAAGAACTTGCTAGTTCAGAATGACTCAGGAATTTGACAAAGTGGAATTTATGCAGATCCTTAAAAGCCAGAACATGATAGCAAACGAAATCGCGAAGTTAGCATCGTCGGAAGAAGGATCAATAAGCATGGGCTTAGTGATGGAAGTCCAAAAACGCCTTAGCATCAAGGAAATCTTCACATTCACAATTCAAAGCACAGGTAGCTAGATGACACCAATCATGTCCTTTCTCTAGGATGGGCACCTCCCTCAAGACATCAAGGAGGCTAGGAAAGTCAAGAAAAGAGTAGCCAGGTTCACGATTCTGAATGACACACTATAAAAGAGAGGCTTTTCCATGCCTTGCCTAAAGTGTATGGATGAAGATGAAGCCAAATATATCCTAGAGGAGATCCATGAAGGAATTTACGAAGACCATGTAGGTCCTAGATCGCTGGTTAGTAAAGTTATCAAAACATGTTATTTTTGGCTTACAATGTAGGTAGATGCAAGGGAAATAGTAAAAAAATGCGATAAGTGCCAAAGATTCAGAAATGTCCAGCGCCTTCTACCAGAAAGACTGACAACGATATCCTCCCCTTGGCCCTTTGCACAATAGGGAATTGATATCATCGGACCACTACCTCAAGGTAAAGGACAGGTAAAATTCCTACTGGTAACCATTAATTATTTCACAAAGTGGGTTGAAGCAGAAGCACCAGCAACCATCACTGAAGCTAGAATCTAGAACTTCTTATGGAAAAACATAATTTGCAAGTTCGGGATTCCACAGACGATCATATCAAATAATGGGCGGCAGTTCGACAGTCAAGGCTTCAAGAATGTCTATTCAGGCCTAGGAATCAAGAACCAGTTCTCATCCCCAGGACATCCATAGGCAAACAGACAGACGGAGGTGACGAATTGGACACTACTCAAGATTATTAAGACCAAGTTAGACGATGCAAAGGGTGCCTAGTCGGAGGAATTGCCTAACGTCTTGTGGGCTTACAAACCATGGCAATAACCCCAACAGGAGAAACCCTCTTCAGATTCACCTATGGCACCGAAGTAGTAATCCCGGTCAAGATGTGAATAACCAGCATCAGGCAAGAGATGTTCCACGAGGAGAATAATGATGACCAGCTATGAGTCAACCTAGACTACCTAGACGAAGTAAGAGAGAAAGCCTTTGACAATATGACGAAGTACCAACAAAAGATGGCTAAATACTATAATAAGAGAGTGAAGCTCAGACGACTTGACATAGGAGACCTCGTCTTGATAAAGTCACCCTCGCAACTAGAGACTCTGCCTAAGAGGAGCTCGGCCCCAATTGGGAAAAACCCTACTGGGTCGTCAATTACTCCAGACAAGGCAGCTATCACCTGGAGACCCTAGACGTCCAAAGACTCTCGCGACCATGGAATATTGAACACTTGAAGAAGTATCACCAATAGATGTAATCAACAATTGTATTCATTCACGAAAGTAATAAAAGAAGTTATTCAACCAATGTCTTAATGTGAATCGATCTTATAATATGAAAATCACCCTAAAATGGCTAAGTAATAAGATTTTGCCTAGACAGATGTAAGTTACTATGAAGCCAAAAGAATGACAAGATCCCTAAAAGGGTGTAAGTCACAAAAAGAAAAAATATCTAAGTAACAAGATTTCGCCTAGACGGATGTAAGTTTTTTATGAAGCTAAAAGAATGACAAGATCCCTAAAAGGGTGTAAGTCACAAAAAGAAAAAATGGCTATGTAACAAGACGGATGTAAGTTACTGACGAAACCAAAAGAATGACTAGATCCCTAAAAGGGTGTAAGTCACAAAAAGAAAAAATGGCTAAGTAACAAGATTTCACTTGGACAAATGTAAGTTACTGATGAAGCCAAAAGAATGACAAGATCCCTAAAAGGGTGTAAGTCATAAAAAGAAAAAAATGGCTAAGTAAAAAGATTCCACCTATACGGATGTAAGTTACTGACGAAGCCAAAATACAAGAGCTTTGCAACAAATCTGCTCAAGATGCTACTCAAAGGCTTAGGCTGAATCTGAGCTCTCAACCAGCTCACCAAAACCCTTGACAAGAACCCTTGAGAAGAGTTGCAGGAAATCAACTAAGTAACAGAACTCACATAGACAAGAACAGATTATTGACGAAGAAAAGGAAAGGTCACAACTAATAATTTCTGGCCAAGTTCAAAGCATTGACGCAAAAGAAAACTACAAGAACAAAAATTACAAGCAAGTAAGTATACAATCGCTAATTCAATTAAAGCCGAAAAACAGTGGGCAATTACCATTATTTTTACATCTAAACCAAAGGCCCATAAACACTAGGTAAAAGATATTGTTCTCAAAGTAGATAAAAAAAAAAAAAATCGTTTTCAAATTAGACTTACAAAGGCCTAAAACATAATAGGCACCCAAAAGAAAAAAGAAAAGAATTATGCTAAGTAATAGGTTTAAGCATCGGTGGTGGCGCTATCTCCGGCGGGAGCATTCTCAAGGGCATTACCTTTTGGAGCCAAGGACTAAGCAGCTTCGCCAAGTGCCATCTCCTTGTCCACCTCTTCCAAATGCAAGGTCTCCAAGTCCACTCTGGAGGGATGCTTGACGAGGTAGCTCCTTAGAAGCTCAAAACCCTTGAAGTACCAGCTAAATAGGACTGTATTATGCTGGTCGGTCTGCTGGAAAGCCTCCACAGCCTTAGCGGCAATAGTTTTGAGCTTCTCCTTGGCACCTAGAAGCTGTTCGCCCTTCTTTGGGTCAATTGACGCTTAGCTTTGAAGTTGTCATTCAAGGTCTTAACTTTTTCTTTCAAGGTGGTGGCCTCATCCATAGAGTCAATAAAATTCTTATTCAGCTTGGAATTCTTCGCCTCCAAAGCCTCCATTCTGGATCTCAGAGACGCCATCTTGGCCTTTTGAGTGAGGTATTCAAAAGTAATATGAAGGCTTTCCCCCAACACATTAAAAGAAATTTGAAGTTGTCAGTGCAATAAAAAAAGAAAGAAGAAAAAGAAAAAAAGGGGTTGTACGAACATTTTACCTGAACAAGCTTATGGACGTGGCAAGATGCAACCTCGTTGAAGGTCACACCAGAGAAGACCTTCAAATCCTCAGTAGCCACGACCCTGTGAGCCTTGTCCTCTGCCAATCTCTCATCATCCTAGATTGTAGACGAGCAAGAATCAACCTTCTCCTTCTCTTTGTCAGAAAAGCGCGGCTTTTTAGAGACGAGAGTAAGGATCTCTTCAACTAAGGTGGCAGGAGAGGCTATCCTCGTTATCTTAGTACCAAAAGCAATGGGAGTGATGGAAGTAGTTGGAGTGACGGAGGGACCCTTCCTTGTGACGCGAACTACTTTCTTCCCGATGTTGGACAACGACTCGTCCTTCTTTGATCTCATCTTTGCATACATATTCTTGTTGAACTTGGTCATCATTTCTACAAAGGGAAAAACACTTGTTCAACAAAAACACAATCCAAGTATATACAAGAGAATTGATACTGATGACCCTAACACTTACTATTTTTTACCTCAATATCAATGTTGCACAGGACGAAGGCAGAAGGCTCTAGACCAAGATAATAAAAAGAAAGAGTCCTTGGGTCCACAAGATCATCCCAGTCCTTAATTGTCTTCACATATGCAATTACCTTCTCCACCCGCTCTTTATACCTGCTCTTAAGCTTTGATCGTCTCTTAACTCAAATGCAACGAAACTCAAACGTTGAGAGAAAATAATGACGCATCTAAGGTCGGCATTTCCCACCGACGAAGCAACCTCGGGAGCTCACCCCAAACCCTACTGGAAGGAGTCTCAAAGTTTTCCCCGAACATGAAGAAAAACCTGGACTTCCAATATTTGAAAGATGAAGGCAAACCCCTGACAATCCTGGTCCTTCTCTCCCAGGGCACTAACTCATAGTACCTATACTCCTTAGATTCTTTCAAACGGTACAAGTAGACGAGCTCGCCTACTTTAAGCATGCCTCCGCCTGCAGTGGCCAACCATATCCCCATACATCTGACCACTATCCTCCATTAGTTGGGCATGAGTTGCCCAGGAGCAATACCGAAATAGTCTAACTCCATGAGGAATGGATGCACAGGAAACCTTAACCTACAGATGAAGGCAGACTCGTAAAAGCACACCTCCCTAGGGAAGAAGTGACAAGCCTTATCCTCCTCACCAGTAGACAAACCCTAACTCGCTCCAGGAATTGGAACCTATCCTTAAACCTACCCAATGTATCGGTATTCAGCCCACACACCTCCTTAAGGGCGTAAAAGGCCCTAACCTCTCGAGGAGTAGAGATGACTGTATCTTCCTTTATTGGATTACCACTGGATGATAATCCAGTCTCGAGTTCACTAAACCTAACCTCAGACATTACTTCTCGTTCTCTCACTAAATTCTCAAACCAATCAATTGACTGACGAAGCAAAGGTAACAAATTGGCCAATGTAATAGCCAAACTATTACCCTAAAAAACGAAGTTCTCAAGGTGTGGGAAAATCCCTAAAGACCCCCCTAGACGCATGAAAAGGAAAGAAATGGAGGGGCAAGCTATCCTAATCTCAGAACCACTAACCATGGAAAAACTAGAAGACAAACAAAAGAAAGGTAAATCCTAAAAACCCCGAGACCCAAAAAGCAAACACAAAAGAAAAGGGAAAGAAAATAAAAAATCCCCAACAGTATATATCTATGTCGAAAAGAGAGAAGAAAAAGGAAGTAAAAAGGGAAACATACCTCAAAAGGAAAAAGAAAGCTCTACTAGGCACCAGTTTGGAGAAGAGTCATAGAGAGAAATCGAAGAAGAAAACACTCAGATCAGTGAATGGAAGTTCGAAAAGATGAAAGGAAAGATGAAGAGAGGAGAAGTTTAAAATCTAAAGCCCAAAAAACTGAAATTTAGCGAGAAACCCAAAGGTCATATAATTGGAGCATTAATTCCACTAGTCTGAAAATGTCACATGGCCACGCTGCCACTATCACGCACCAGTTCGGAGAAGAGTCATAGAGAGAAATCAGAGAAGAAAACACTCAAAGTAGTGAATGGAAGTTCGAAAAGATGAAAGGGAAAGATGAAGAGAGGAGAAGCTTAAAAACCAAAGCCCAAAAAACTGAAATTCAACGGGAAACCCAAGGGTCATATAATTGGAGCATTAACTCCACCAGTCAGAACGTGCCACCTGGCCATGCCACCACTATGCATTTAATACGGAGCGGAACCCTAAGCGCCATGGTCAGCTCAGTAAAAACCTCTCATCTTCCATGGTCATCCTGACATATCATGACGACCACAGAACCTAAGGGGCAGTTGATGGGATTGACGAGATAGACTTCCCATGATGAATCCTTTTAGACTGACAAAGTTACCTTGATGGATGAAACAACTAAGCGTCCCCAGCGATATAACCACACCACTGACGAAGGCAAAGAAGCCATTAAATGAAGTCAATAAATAATTCGGGTGGTTACAAAGCCAGCTGTGTAGATCGTTGGAGGCCTATTGAGGATCATATTATTGGGGATTACTCAAAGGAGCATTAAAACCACCATAATAGCCACAACGGCTAGGAGCTACGAGAATGTATATATAGCACTCCAAGCACCAACATAAGGTAAATAGACACACTGCGAAATACTTTTTGTTCCATTACATTACATTATTCTTTTCCAAAAAGTTTCCTTATACTAACTTTGACATCGGAGACGTTGTGGCAGGCACCATACCAGTGATCATCCTAAGAGAGCTACTATATCACTTTTATAATTGTAGATACGAGGGCTTGGTTCCATCTGGATGCACATACTTCAACTGACGAGTTTGCACCTCATCAAAGCTAATCCTATTCTAATATTACACGTGTGCTTGTATCATAACTAATTTCCAGCTGTCATACAATCTAACTACATTGCTCCAAGTCAATGCGTAAAATCTTTATGAAATGGCACTGCCTTAATTGTTTCTAACAGCTCTGCACTTGCCAAGACTAATTGTGCAATGTCCACTTGATCTCTACACTTCCTTGTTTCAGCTGCTATTCTAGCCACTTGATTACTACTTCCAATTCCAATTGCAACACCCTATTGTACGTCATATTACTGTACTTTTTGCTTCTCATTTTTCACACACCCCCTCAAGAGCAAATCTCTTGCACCTTGATTCTCCACTGTTTCTTCAAGATATTGAATACAATGAACAAAGATATTGATTGAGCCTAACCTTTTCAACAACCTTGGGTATATCTACCCCAAGTGTCTTAGTAAAAATATCAGCTAATTGATTCTTAGATGACACATAAAAGATTTTAATCGTCTCATCTAAAATTTTATTTCTAACTATATGGCAATTTGCCTTAATATGTTTATACCTTTCATGAAACACAGGATTTACAGAAATGTGCAATGCTATCTAGTTGTCATAGTACATCAATGATGGCTTTTCATGTGTGATGTGCAAGTCCTTCAACAAGTATAATATCCAAGTTAGTTCACAAGTAGTAGTAGCCATGGACTTGTATTTAGCTTTTGCAGATGATCTGGACACCACACTTTGCTTCTTGGACCTCTAAGGCATTGCCTAAGAACACACAAAAACTAGTAAGAGACTTCCTAGTATTAAGGCACTCTGCCCAATTTGCATCACAGCAGGCTTTAAGTTGTAAATCTGACTCTGCAAGATATAATACACCCTACCCTGGTGTGCCTTTAATATACTGCGGAATCCTTGTTACTGCCCTTATATGTTGTACCCTAGGTTGAGACAAAAACTGGCTAAGCCTATGCATTGCATAAGTGATATTTGGCCTACTCAGAGTTAAGTACATCAGCTTCCTAATTAGTTTCCTGTACTGTTTAGCATCTTTAATCAATTCTTCATCACCTTTAGATAACTTCAATTGCTGTTCCATAGGTGATTTTACAGGTTTGCATCCAATCATTCCTGTCTCTTTAAGGATCTCAAGGGCATACTTCCTTTGATTCAAACTAATTTCCTTTTCACTTCTTGCAATTTCCAATCCTAAGAAAAACTTAAGTGAACCAAGATCTTTAATCCCAAATTTCTGGTCCAATAGAGATTTTAAGGCTACAACACAACTTGGATCATTGCCTGTGATGATCATGTCCTCTATATAGACAAGTAAGGCAGTAAACAAAGAACCATCTGTATAAACAAAAAGTGAGGGATCAACTTGTGATTGGTGAAAACCAAGCTGCAAAATGGTGGCTAAAAGTGGCTTTACATTGGCTAGAAGCCTGCTTCAAGCCATAAATGGACTTGACTAGCTTACAAACCAATGGAGTGGATGGATTGGAAGATAAGGACTCCCCCTTATTGTGATAACTAGGTGGTAAGCCCATATATACCTCTTTTTCAAGATCCCCATGAAGAAAGGCATTATTAATGTCTAATTGATGCAAAGGCTATCCTTGGCAAAGGCAAGAGCAAGCAAAACTCTAACTAAAACAATTTTTGCTACAGGAGAAAAGGTTTCTAGAAAATCAAGACATTCCCTTTTTGTATAGTCTTTAGCCACTTAATGTGCCTTGTACCTTTCCATAGTCCCATTAGGATTAAGTTTGATTCTATACATCCACTTACAACCAATGAGACTTTTACCAGGTGGCAGTGGGGTAAGAACCCAAGTGTGAGTTTTCTCAAGTGCCTCAATTTCCTTATCCATAGCTGCTCTCCAAGTTGTATCTTGAATTGCTTGAGAAAAACTAGCAGGCTCTTGATGACAAGCACTGATGGTCATAAGATAGGATTGATATGAAGAATCCAATGTGAGTAAGTCAATGAATTTGCAATATCATAGGGTAAACCAGGAGGATGAGCAGTAGCAGCTGTGTTGCAAGCATAGTCTTGCAAGAAAACATGTGTCTGGTGAGCCCTAGTATACTTTCTAATAGGTGGTGGAACTACAATAGGTGGTGTAGGACTAGGAGCAATGAAATAAGCTGAATTAGGTTGGGAAGAAGAGAGATGCTACGTCTACAACAATTTTACAACATTTTTACAACAAATCACAAGTGGTTAGTTATTATTGGTTCAAATTTGAAACTAACGCTGAGGTTACTTTTTTTCCTGAACAATAATAACCAGTAACAAATTGCCACTTAGGATTTGTTGTAAAAATGTTGTAAAATTATTATAGATATATCATTTCTCTGGGAAGAATCAAGACTTGCAGATTTAGAAATTGAGGAAGGAGATGTAGGAAGAGCTGTAACTGGATTATCTAGAATTTGAAAAGATGAATCGCAAGTACTAGAATATTGAGTTGGAACCTCTGTAATACCAATGGGAGTAACAAAGCTATCTATACAATCTTTACCAGAAGAATGAGCTTCAACTTTAGAAATAATAGTAAAAGGATTAGAAAAATCACATTTATCAGATGCAAAAGGGAATATGTGTTCATGGAAAACCATATCCTTGGAAACAAAGATTGTATTAGTGGATAAATCAAGAAGTTTATAGCCTTTAATTCCAAAAGGATAACCCAAAAACACACATTTCCTTGCCCTTGGTGCAAACTTGGACATGTTGTGAAAGAGTTGAAGCATAACACAAGCATCCAAAAATCTTCAAATGTGAACATGTTGGAACATGACCAAAAAGTACTTCAAAGGGTGTTTTGTGAGATAAAATGGATGTTGGTACTCTATTTATTAAGTACAAAGCAGTGAGGATACAATAACCCCAAAGATGCATAGGTAAATTTGATTGAAATTTAAGAGCTCTTGCTACATTCAAGATGTGTTAATGCTTCCTTTCCACAATAGCATTTTGTTGAGAAGTTTCAACACAGCTAAGTTGATGTAAAATACCTCTTTGAGAAAAACAATTCTTTCATTATGAATTTTGTACCATTATTAGTTCTAATGGTTTTTACTTTTCTTGAAAATTGAGTTTCTACCATTGTACAAAAATGCTCCAAGGTAGCTTGAGTTAGAGACTTATGTTGCAGTAAGTATACCAAAGTGCACCTTGAACAATCATCCACAATAGTTAAGAAAAACTTATAACCATTCATAGTAGAAACAAAAAATGGACCCCACAAGTCACAATGAATCAAATCAAAACACTTATCAGAAATATGAGTACTTTTATTAAAAGGCAACCTCTTTTGTTTGGCTAAAGGGCATACGTCACAATGAAACTTCTTAAAGGGATTAAAAAGAGGTACATGATTGTTATTCAACAAAGCCAACTTGTCATTTGACAAGTGTCCTAGTCTAGAATGCCATACATGTGGCTAAGTTTTATTAACAGAAACTATAGCAGAAACACATGTTGAAGTTGAACAACTCTTTTCTAGTAGGTAAAGACCATTGCATTCCCTACCCAGATCAATTGTGCTCCAAGGAGTAAGGGCTTGAATAAAGCAAAGATTTCCAAAGAAAATAAGGCAACAAAGAATGGATTTTTCTATCTAGCTAATTGAAATGAGATTGAAACCGAATGAAGGAACACAAAGCACATTACACAGAACAATCTTTTCTGAAATTTGGACAGTCCCTATGTCTGTAGCTAAAGCAGTCTCACCATTTGGAAGATTAACATGAGTATTTAGGGTAGCAGTAATAGATGTATAATAGGAAATAGAATGGATCATATGATCTGTTGCTCCTGTATCTATTATCCAATCAGACTCACTAAAGGCTTCCCTATTGACTATTTTTGCAAAAAAGATTGAATGTTCTAAATTGGGAGTGAAATTGGATTGAATACCTGACATGAGGGAATTGAGGTTGAGAAGAAGTAGAAGCCACATCAGAAACTACACCAGAAGCTCCTTCAACACCAGTACTTGTAGTGACTGTGTTCATAGTGGCTGCATGATGTCCATCACCAAGATTACCCCTAGTATTGAGAAATGCCAACAACTGCTCACATTGTTCCTTAGATATAGGGCATTGATTCACTGCAACAGGGAAATTTTCTGCATTTGCTATTGGTTTAGAGGAGACTTGATTTGCATTGGCATTTGATTTCCCTTTTGGCTTGTATCCTGGTGGATAGCCATATAACTTGTAGCATTTTTCAACTATGTGACCAGTCATATTGTAGTGAGTATAAAAAGGCTTTTCCCTTTTGTTATTCCCTTTGTTCCAATTGGCACTTCCAGAATTCCCTCTTGTATTAGCATATATTGCTATGGCATCAGACTGAGGTGAGCTAGAACCTCCATGTCCAATGTTTTTGTGAGATTCCTCTTGAAGAACCAGTGCATAAACTTTGCTCATAGAAGGAAAATGATCTGACACAAGAATTTGACTTCTAAAAGTCTCAAAATTCTCATTTAACCCTATCAAAAACCTCATGACATAAGCTTTGTCATGTGAAGCACTCAACACCTTCATAGCACCAAAAGAACACTTTGAAAGTGGCTTGTAATTAAGCAATTGATCCCAAAGCCTCTTGAATTTGGCATAATACTCTGTCATTGACATATGGTTTTGAGAAATATGAGAAATTTCTCTCTACATATTGTAAATCTTGGGACCAATCCCTTGTGAAAAGAGATTCTGTAATTCAATCTACATCTCTCTTGCTGTTTCACAATACATGCTGCTGCTGGACACATCTATATGCATAGAATTGATCATCCACGAAAGCACCATGGTGTTATAGCTCTCCCAATCTTCATACAAAGGCAAATCCAAATCTAGCTTTGGAATCTTTCCATTCACAAAGCCAATTTCTTCTTCGTAGTAAGAGCAAGAATCATTGCTCTGGACCATGAGTGATAATTCTTTATTCCAAGCAATGGTTGAGAAACCAGAATGTTGCCTAGATTTTTACTCGAATTGAGAAAATAGGGATTCAGAGGATTAGGAGTAGTAGAATCATTGCTAAGGTTCAAACTAGATTGAGAAGGCTGAGCTTGAATTTGATCAGATGGATTGGTTGACTTTGTGGATGCCATTGAAAAAGCTTCAATGCTTTGATACCATGTAAAATTCTAGAAGACTATCTCTCTAAATTAAACTGTGATTCTTATTTAAAAAAAAAATGAAAAGAGAGTACAAAATCAATGAATTATACATCACCACTACTCCTATACATACATGATGTAAACAAGCTAAAACTGTGTAACGAACTCCCTATTTTGGTGGAAAAAAAACTGTTATGAAGCTAATCCTATCCTAAAATTACACGTGTGCTTATATCATAACTAATTTCCAAGTCAATGTATAAAATCTTTATGAAATGGCACTGCCTCAGTAGTTTCTAACAGCTCTGCACTTGCCAAGATTGATTCTTCATTGTCCACTTGATCACTACACTTCTTGTTCCAGCTGCTATACTAGCCACTTGATTACTACTTCCAATTCCAATTGCAACACCCAATTGTACCTCATATTGCTGTACTCTTTGCTTCTCATTTTTCACAGCCGTAATAGACAGTAGCTTAGTAAGCAGACTATTGCATAAGTGTGGTAATGGCAGCACAGGAGCAGAGAAAAATCAGAATTAAAAATCCATCTTACTTGGGGACTAAACTATTTTCTTATTTAGCAATTAGCATGTGACAATGTGATCACCTTTTATTTTATTCGGCTAGCTTATAAATTTATAATAAAAATTCTATAAAAGATAATCAAAAACTGTTCTATGAAAGTGAGAGAGAGAAAGAGAGAGAGCTTTTTCAGTCACCAATTTTCCATTTTGGTAAAAAGAAAATAACTAAACGCACTTAACTTTTTTGGGTAAGAAAGTCCGTCACTCAAAGAAGGAATATTACTTTAAACTTTCTTGCTTTTTTGGGGGATTTTTAGCCCTTCGGAAAAAAAGAAAATTAAACAAAAATTGAAAAATAGA
This sequence comes from Quercus variabilis, assembly GCA_030445155.1. Taxonomy (NCBI): domain Eukaryota; kingdom Viridiplantae; phylum Streptophyta; class Magnoliopsida; order Fagales; family Fagaceae; genus Quercus; species Quercus variabilis. The sequence goes on along the minus strand of CP129453.1, from coordinate 30,893,354 downwards.
GAATGAGAATAATATTATTAAACTGATAAATCTACTGTACAAATGTTAAATTAGCACGATTTTCATTTCAGAAGCATTTGTAAACCCCAAAAAATATTCTAGAAACACTTTAGTCACTCCAATACTTAACTTCCAAGTTTCTATCCCAGGCCGTTCATATAAAATAATAAGTATATTTAAAATTTTTCTAAATAGGCCGTTTTTCTTTTCTTTTTTTTAGTGCAAAGACTTAACCCCCCCTCTTCTTTCTTTCTTTCTTTCTTTCTCTTTTTTTTTTTTTTTTTTTTTTTTTTTTATGGGATTGTTTAAATATTCTTATTACTAAAGATTAAAAACACTATAACAAAATAATTTTTAAATATGAATAGTGCCGTGTGGAATTCAATTTTAAATTTTTTTTTTCTGAATTTTATATTGATGGATCCTGTAAACAGTGTACAAAACTCATAAAAAAATGTCCAAACACTGATGAAATTTGTTTTCAGCTCAATCCAAACTTACACGGTGTGTTTTCCTATACCACTTTCTTGGGCAAATGGGCCATTGTGACATTGTTATATATATGCTTGTCTCCTAAAAAAAATCACCCAATTTGGTTTCCGAAAAAATTCACATTTGGGAAACCAAATTTATTGCAAATTTAGTGAAAGGAGAGCTATAGTAATGAGCAAAATGCAACAGGCAGAGATGTTTATGAAGCTGAACCCAAGTGGAGGGGTGATCTGCACCAATATGGAGCCAAAGAAGGTTGTGAAATCGAGCCCAAGTGAAGAACAGGTCACAGTCACTGAGCCCATATGGTTGAACAAACAAAAACCTGGAAGTGTGATTCCAGCAAAGAGGAGGTCAGTAAAGGGAATGGTATTTAAATACGTAGCCGAATCCGTGGAAAATCTTTTCGGTGCTCCTTGCCTTCCATCTTCCCCTGAAGCCGTAAAGTCCAACAAGGGCAAAAGCTGCAGTTTCAAGAAGGGTATAACTATTTACCCTCACAGATCTTAGCCATATTTCAAGAAGACTATATTTTCTTTTATTTAAGGCCACCAGCAGCCACATGTAACATAAACTATTTCTTGCTTGTCATTTCTTTTTCTATTTTAATGTAGTAATATATAACACATATCTTTCAGTTACAGAAGTACTTTACGGTTCACACTTTTCAATTTTATATTTCACTTTGATTTGCTAAGTGTGTTAAGCGTACTGGTTGTGAATTATTTATTTATTTATTTGAGCAAAGTATACGGTTGTGAATTCTATAACACATATCTTTCGTTCTTCATTTTTTTTGGTGTGCGCGCGCGTAGAATTTAGATCAGATACACGTTTTTATGAATTACTAAGTTCAATAACAAAATCGGATTATTCTTTTTGTTCTCACTAGCAATATTGTAAGGATGAAACCCATTACTGGATTTAATTAGTTCAAAAAATTGCAAAGGCTTGATCGCCGCTGTGGGTTGGAAACTGCCAAGAAATAAACAGTGTATACTGTATAGAGAGTTAGAGATAATAATAAAAAATCAGAGAGGGCCCTCCAAACCAATCAGTTCCTAATTAATCAATCAGCTACAGCTTCGATGCTTGCATCACGAATTAATTAATGTTGATTGCTTACGTCTCAAATATTTTTTGTTCCAAGTATTTCATTATAAGTAAGTGTTTAAAAATGCTATATGTAAACAACAAATTTCATAATTTTTTCTTTTTTTTTTTGAGAATTAATTTCATAATTTGTTGAGATGATTAATTTTAATTAATGTAATATTACTTTTAAATAAAATCACTATTGATAAGTATACTCATTATTGCATGACCAATAATCTCTTCAAATAAGAGGATTTGGCTCCCAGAGTTTACACACTTTTCTCCTATCAAATTCATAGATTTTCTAAAGACATAACAAATATCGTGGATATATCTTAGTATAATCTTATTAATTTTTAAAAAAATTGAAGTCCATAACTCCATATGCAATATTTGTAGCAATGTGTTTGAATTTAAAATGCAATTATTTGAATTTTAATGAATTTATACTTTTTCTAACAAGTAGATAGTGAGGGAGGGGAATGTGGAGTTAATTAGAACCACAAACATCAAACATCGCAAATGATGCTATTATCATTGACAATTACTTGAAACCCAATTTAGACTTTTTAAGGTAGCCGATAATTTTTAATAGGGTAAAATATTACTTTAGTTCCTAAACTTTACTAAAAGTTTATTTTTCATTTCTAAACTTTAAAAAGTTCTTTTTTTGTTTCTAAACTTTGTAAAGAGTTTTTTCAATAGTTTAAAGACAAAAATATGGATGAAAAAAGAACTTTTTCAATATCTAGGGATGAAAAACAAACTTTTTGCAAAGTTTAAGAACATAAATAAACCATTTTTAATAGCTTAAGGATGAAAAATAAACTTTTCAATAATTTTGGAACAAAAAATGAACTTCTTAAAGTGTAGGGATGAAAAACAAACTTTTAATAAAATAGTATTTTACCATTTTTAATAAAAGATGGAGTCTTTTCTATCCTAGAGTGTTGAGTTTGATAATCCCCATAAATCCCTCTTTAGCAAAAAGAAATTGCAATAAAGGATTTTTTTTTTTATTTTTTTATATAGATAATTCGATAATTACAATAATTAAGAGTGAAATTTAAGTCTTGATTCTTTTAATTAAAGATAGTAGGCTATATCACTTAAAAAAAAAAAAAAATTGAAGGTTATAACACTTAAGAGCATTCACATTAGTTAATGCAAAATAGCATTTTTGCCCAACTTTGCCCAATGAACCCCAAAAATACCCACATTGAATTAGCATCCCATTAACCAAAATAATAGTTTGCTACAATACTTATTATAATAAAAAATGAATGAAGAAATATCATTCTAATAAAATTAAATATATTATAAATAATCAAACGTGTGTATCTTAAGAAATGGTCAGTTAAAAATTTAAAATACGAAAATTAGGTTACTATGTCATAATAGATAGAAAATTTTCTATTCAGCAATGTGGACAAGGTTCTAGCTAGGTATAAAGAGTGGATTATCATAGGTAGTTATTGAAGCCTTTGAAAAAGAAAAAGTTAATCCTTTGAAGATATTGTCACATGGTCACTTGCTGCTGATTGCTTAAGTTGAGTCAAAAGGTGGAGGGTTCGATTTCCTGTCTCTAGTCAACATATATGTAAGAGCAGAGTCATTGGCAGCCGCCTCCCATTATTTAGTCCATAATGAAACAATCAAAGCTTCCACTTTCCAATTATGCAATCTAAGATCATGTGCTCCTAATTTTATTTTGTTTTAGTATAATCTAGAACATATATGATAGACTGATAATAGTTTGAGTCCTCTCAATGAGCATTGTTTTGCACAAAGTAAACAATATGCTATTAAATTCTACATTGCATTTGTCGGCACAAAATAAATACAAAAGGGATTTGAAATCCATTCTTTTCCTAAAAGAAAGCAGATACTGCACCAAGCACCAATGCTTTCGACAAACAATTTGAATGCTTTTATGTACTTCATACGCAAGTAATATTAGATTGCAAAAAAACAAAAGCAAAAAAAAAAAAAAAATTAGAAGTTTAGCACTCCTTTTCCAGATTCCCTTATGACGAGTGCAAGAAATTTTTTGACCAGTTCATAAAAAGGGACTTTTGACCAAGTAAAAACTAAAAAGACAAGTACATCAAACTCAAAACAAGGGGTTAATGGCAGCATTTCCGTTTTGGAAGATTATAGGTTTTGGTACATGTGTTTAAACAACAGTGCTCAATTTTTTAAAAAATACATAAAAAAATATATAAAAATTTGTGAAATATTATTTGAAAACTGAAATTATGTATCAAACAGCTCTTACATTCTCCGTTAGCGCAATCTATTAATTGCAATGGGAACATGTGTGAAAACTTTAAAGTTGCCGAGCAGAGTATTGCTGATGTTCCCAAGGCATTGTCGGTAATCGGAAGCCAACATTATTGGTCGGTTACCACTAACGTATTTGAGCTATGATTGCATGTTGACACATTGTTATGATTAGGTTTCTATCAAACTTTACTAGTTTTAGTTCAAGTTAACCACATTCAATAACAATGTGTGTGTGAAAACTTCTAGTTCAAACTACCTCAGAAGCACAGTTATTTCACGTGGATTGAAGTATAGTATCTGAAATGAATAACTTAGAACACAATCTGGACATATACAATAAGATATATGTTTCATACGGACATGATAGCTAGGAAAGCATGTACAATATGGGAATCAAATTATTTTTTAAGAAATAATTACAACATGTTGCTAACCCTGCAATTCGAACATTTTTTTTCCTAGATCCCCAAACATTTCATACATAGAAAGGTGTTAATTCAGCTACAAATGAGTTTCTAGTGCAAGCTTCTCTAGAGATGAGCCAGAAACTCATTTGCAAATAGACCTCACCTGCACCAGAAATTATTGGAGCCATGGTGAGGTATAATTGTGCAATTAATTAATACCCCCTCAAAAATGTATATATATTACAATATTTAAAACTAGAAAAACAATATTTAAAGGTAGGATATATTTGGAGATCCAACACAATTATTTGGAGATTCGATATTGAAACTGCCATTTGGAGCAAAAATTAAAATTTATCTTAAGCTTTTCATTTTTATTTTATTTTTTAAATAATATGTTTTTAGTAAAAAAAATAAATAATGTAATCCATCAAAATAAACAGAAAATAAATAAGAAAAAAAGTTATAAATGCTAGGTTTTCTTAGGAAATTTATTTAAATTTCATGGTTATTAGGATTGTATTAAATTGATTGTTGAACCGTCAAATTAGTAAACTAGACAAAATTTTGGTTCGGTATGAAAGGAATATCAGATTAAAGAAAAAAAAAAAAAAATACCGAACATGTGGGTTTAATTTGACAATTATTTATTACGGATGTAGCACTTTTCAATCTAAATTTATATGCATGTTTCTTCTTCTTCTTCTTCTTCTTCTTCTTCTTCTTCTTCTTCTCTTTTTTTTTTTTTTTTTTTTTTCATTATTGCTATACTAGTTCACGTTCTTTAATCTTTTTGTCCCTGTATTGTCATTTGAATTAAAATATAAAAAATTAAAATTTATCTTAAGCTTTTTATTTTTTTATTTTTTAAATAATATGTTTTTAGTAAAAAAAAATAATTAATGTAATCCATCAAAATAAACGAAAAATAAATAAGAAAGAAAGTTATAAATGCTAGGTTTTCTTAGGAAATTTATATAAATTTCATGGTTATTAGGACTGTATTAAATTGATTGTTGAACCGTCAAATTAGTAAACTAGACAAAATTTTGGTTCAGTATGAAAGGAATATCAGATTAAAGAAAAAAAAAATGCCAAACATGTGGGTTTAATTTTGACAATTATTTATTATGGAGGTAGCACTTTTCAATCTTAAATTTATATGCATGTTTTTTCTTCTTCTTCTTTCTTTTTTTTTTTTTTTTTTTTTTTTTTTTTTCATTATTGCTATACTAGTTTACGTTCTTTAATCTTTTTGTCTCTGTATTGTCATTTGAATTAAAATATAATACATGCATTCAATTGCATTCATGTTTCATATCTATGCCGTATATATGTTTCTTGGATTTCTAGTTCCCGCGAAAAACCACTCAATCAATGACAAAAGATTGGACTCGGCCATGGTTGGAGCCAAGGGCCCAAGACACAATTCGAGCAAAGATAAGCAGACGATGTTAAATAATTTACACACAAAGTGCCTTTACTTGCTTCTCTTTCCCACTCTAGTCTTGACTTTGATCTTTAAACAAGTACCTAAAAAATACAACGACAGGTAATTAGCCCAATGGGCCTCTACTTGTAATTACTCTGACCCTGTTCCACTGTTCTGAAGAAGTCAAATCTAGGATGAATGTCTACTACACAGTCCCCGTTATTGCTTTATTGGTTTATTATTTTTATCATTATTATTATTATTATTTTTAAATTTCATTTTTTTACTTGATTAGTATATGCTTTTAGGTGCATGCTCAAGCTCACTTTTACTAAACAAATCAGGCCAATATCAAACAAATTTTATGAAGCACTAAGGGTCAAGAAAAACCCAAGGCCCACAGACAAGCCTGGTACTGTTGAGGCTCATGGGTAGCCTATTAATCTTAAGACTGCGTCCTTACATAACCAAACAGCTAATTGGCATGGGCTAATGTTTTTTCCTTCGGTCCAACTCGTTAACTGATCAATAGCCAGTCCAAGCTATAGGCCCAACCATCCGCCTATTCCTGACTCTTATGAAGCCCCAAAGACCCATTTCATCTATCTATATGGGTTGGAAAAGCAGCCCAAAATTCCTCATATTTCGTATTGGGCTCATGGTCCATGCTATTTCATCACTTCAAGTAATTAACTCGCGCCTCATGTTATTCTCTTATCTCTTTATGATGGGCTTCCCCGATAAAAAGCCTTTTTTGAAGTCCAAAGCTACATGGATGCAATTCCACATTCGGGCAAAGGAAAATCCAACTCACGAGGCCGAATTCATCCCAAGACAAAACGTTTCCATCATGCAAGCATGCAAGCCATGTGGCACCAAAGGGAAAGACAGGGAACCGTGTTTGGCAAGAAAAAATAAAATAAAAAGAGAAATGCTAAGTTTATAATACTTTCATGACATTTTTACAATAAATTCTATATGACAAATTATTACTAATTGTTTAAAAAAGTTATATCAGTGATAGACTCAAATTATAACCAATAACTATCTATCATCTAATTTTTTTTTTTTTTTTGGTTGTAAAAATATTGTAAAATAATGTTTTGTATGTACCATTAAAAATAAGTAAAACAAGAGACATGGGAGAAAAGAAAACCCATCCCACTACAAATCCAGATTTGATAGATCATTAAAAAATCGTTATCTTCTTAGTTAAGTTAAAAATTCTTGTCTCTTCAAAAAAAAAAAAAAAGTTATAAATTCCTGTAATTACTTTGTGATTTGTGTGGGCTTTATTATGTGTCAATTTCTTATAATTCATGTTTAATTTCATTGTATTTGTGGGCTTTATTTGTAAATGGGTTGAGCTTTGAAATTAATTGAAGAGCTATTGGAATTTGGAAATGCATTTTCACGAGACATTTTGCCAAATAAGTAACCTACGAAAATGACATCTAAGTTGCACATGTTTGGCTTGAAATTCTGTTGAAAACTGATCAGTTCACGAATGATTCATCGCAGTCATCAAAGGGACAAGTTCTAATTGACACTTTGCGGTGTTGATCAGCACTTAGACTTTAGATTAGACCTGGTCCTAATCTTGCTTGGTGGTGGTTGCTGTTATGGTTCCTTTTTTTTTTTTACTCCTTTCTTATCAATTTTGAGTGCCATCCGACTTTGGGCCTAAAATTTAGCCATTTAAGAGTTGGATATGTTGGGGAGTATTTAATAACTTTAAATACCAATTAGTTAACTTTAATTAAAGATAATTTGACTAGTTATTTAAAATCATTTAAAATCACTAAACTTCCTAACACAATCTACTTCTTTAAATAAATCTAGTAAAAGCATCTCCACCAATATTTTAATATGATCTGATTCAAATCATGACACATAATTTATCAAGATCAATTCTTTAAGAAATCAATTATGCTTGTCAAAAGTCTTGTAGCTGAATTAGCACCTTCCTATATACAAAATGTTTGGGGGTTCAAGGGGGAAAAGGGTTTGAGTTGCGGAGCTAGCAGCATGTTGTAATTATCTCTTAAAAACAAAAAAGGAATCCGTTATGCTTTGTTAATCATAATTGTATGTGATTAAGTCTTTTTTTTTTTTTTTTTTGTTTGAGGAACAAAGATTTGGATTAAGTCTAATTATGGGAATTTATATCTATAATAATAATAATAGGTGAAGCTAAGAGAAACTCAAATTAGAATTCCAAATTAGAGCTCCAGTTTTGTGCCATGTGTCCTAAATTATTTATTGTTAAAGAGTTTTATTTCTTAATTTTAAAAATAAATGTGGGACCATATCATATATATTCATCCAAGTGAGTTATTAAGTACAAAAACCAAAGAGTCTAGAATAAATGAATCTTAAAAAAAAAAAAAAGGTGCTTCACAATAATTAAAAAAAAAAAAAAACACGGACGATTTACATTTTATACCTAATAATATCCTTACAAAACTTTTTAAAAAGTTAAACAAAATATAAAAATGACTATTAATAATATTTAAATTATATATAGAAATTATATTATGCATCTTATTGTATATTTTTAAGTGTTTTCATGCATATACATGTGGTTACAAGCTAGTGTATATTAATTGTTTAAACTTGATTTGACAATATTTTTTAATTAGTGATTCAACATAAGCACATGATATGTCCTTTTTACTATTAAAACTTCTACATTTATTTAATTTCAATGAAATATTGAAAAATCTAATTTCAAAATTATGATTTTATTTGTAATGTGAAACTAAAAAAAGGTTATAAAATAGGGTGTCTACAGTAAGCGGAAAAAAGTTCTAAAGAACCAGCTAAGAAACATAATTTTTGCATTTGGTCATTGTGTTATAATTAAATGGTTACATGGTAAAGGGAATGGTAATTAATCATGGACAAGGATTTCTTGCACCAAGGCTGTAGCACTTGCTACATATAGGGACACGTGTTGAACAAAAAGAGAGACATAGGCACAAGGTCATGTGCAACACACATGATCAATATTAAGAGAAAACTTTTGTTAACCCTTTTAATGTTAATGATTATTTATCTCTCTCTCTCTCTCTCTCTCTCTCTCTCTCTCTCTCTCTCTCTCATCCTCCTCCACCTTCATTTTTCTCAGAAACCCATGCCTATAACCAACCAAGAAACCCCTATCATAAAATAGTAGTAGCCTTTTTTGATGAACCATAAAATAGCAATAGTAAAGCAAATGAAAATGTACCATTCACATAAAATGAAAAATTGTCCTAGAACTTAAAAAAGAATACGTAAGATAGGATTGTATTGATTAATTCAAGAAGAAGCAAAAGCATTGAAACGGTGTTCCCTTTTTTTCCCCTTTTCTTCTCAACAATATTACTCTAATCCAATCCAAATAATGTCAGGGATATGGTTTTAGTTTTTTTAATATATATCTCTAAAAAGTTTTAAAGAAGGATTGATAAGTATATATAATCTAGAATCTAGAAAAGGGGAAATCAAATTGAAATGTTAAGGCGGAACTAGAGCACCAGTACGGACTGGGTTGCATTGCTTGCAAGGATCTGAGCATGATTGGGGTTGGGAAGGATGGTTGGCTTGTGGATGACCCAAACCTTTTGTGTGCACTCACGACCTTGCCCTTGCCCCTCAAGTTTGTCACACTCATCCTTAGATTCGGCTCTTCTTCACTTGATTCTCTTGTCAAGATTTGACCTGAAGGAGAAGGATGAGGATGGGAGAGAAAGAGAGAAGCATTGATGGGTTTTGAAGAGAGAGAGAGAGAGAGAGAGAGAGAGAGTGTGTGTGTGTGTGTGTGTGTGTGTGCGCCGTCACTACCTTGTATGTGTGAGAGAGAGAGAGAGGTGTTGAAGCCTGAAAGGGTTTTAAAGAGAGAGAGAGAGTGTGTGTGATTTGTTGTTGTGTACTAAAGAGAGAGAGAGAGAGAGAGGGGAATTGTTAAGGCCATAAGGGTTCATAGAAGCTTTCTCTTAATATTGGTCATGTGCATTGCACATGAACTTACACATGTGTCTCTCTTTTTGTTTGACACCTATCCCTGTATGTAGCAAGTTCTATAGCCTTGTGTGCAAGAAATCCGTATCCATTAACCAATTATACCACTCTTGCAACTTACAAGCATCATAGCATGTGAAAGTCTAACCCTATCAATTATCATATTAGTGGTAAATTGAAATTTTGACTAGCATTCAATTTCCATTAAAGAGTATCGTGTTTTTTTAGGGAAAGGGCTAGGGTTCTAATCACGTAATATTCACATAGTTTAACGATTATTGTATTTTCCATTAAAGACTATCTCATTTTGATTACAAGATATATACATAGTTTTCCATATCAATAGTAATTTAAAAAGAGAAAAGTTAACGGATGCTCTAAAGGTATTAGTTTATAAACTATTTTTAAAACATTTAATGGAAAAATGATTGTTGATGCCCATTCTTGCAAATCCGTACCCAAAAGTCTATGAGGAAGAAAGCCCAATAAGAAGCAAGACTCAAAAGCTCATACGAAGGAAAGCCCAATGAAAAGCAAGGTGCAAAGGCCCACCAAGAAGACCAAAGAGCAAGAAAGATCCAAAGAAAGAAATGCAAGGGAAAGAGATTTACAACAAAATGCAGATTTGTAGCAGAATACAAAATTGTAGCAAAATACAGATCTGCTGCAGAATACAGTTCTTCAGTATAATGGCTTTGGCAGATTAAGGCAAATTGGGCACAAGACCCTTTTGATCCAGTCAACAATATTCAGCCCATAAAGGCCCCAATCCTTTGTATAAAAGAATATGTGTGAAAACTAATATGATGAAAAGAAACAAGGAACAACAGGAAGTGTCAACAGTAGGAATTGCGTGAAGGAAAGAAAATCCAAACCAAAGGAAATGACAAACACTATAGAAAACGCATGAAGAAATAAGATAAAGACACATAGTAGAATGGAACAAGGCTATTCTGCTATAGCAAAAACAACGTGGGAACGAAAGAAGACAAAAATAGAAGATAGTGAAGCAAGCACACATGGGCCGAAGCACCACCAACTTGTACATAGCCAATACAAGGGAGGTGGGCCCACAGTTAAGAGGATTTAAAGGGTGTGATTTGGTGGTGGGGGGAAAAGGAGTCTATGTTTGATTTCCAGTTGTGACTTCTTTTGAGAATATACCCTATTGGGACGGTATCTTACCTAAAAGATGTAGTAGATGGTTGTGACCATTTCATGCATGCCATAGAGGTAGGTGGTGAGGTAGCCTAATTCTTATCCATTTGAATCTAGAGGTAGAGGTATACAATAAGTAAAAACAAAATGGAATTTTTTCATGAAATGAGTAGTGGTGCAGCAAACATATTCTGAGCAGAGATAGTTGTCAGGGAACCAATGGGTTAGTGGATAGTCCTGAAGGAATGCCCACTACAAGCTAAAAACAATTGGTGAAGCCCTAGGAGCAAAAGGGAGAAATTCCATTAAATTAGTTCACTATGAAAGGAAGATGTAGCAATGGATGAAGGGGGAGGAACTTTTAGAAGGGGAGGCACCCAGAAAAAGGGACCTAAGAAAATGAAAGACCCAAGGGGGAACAACTCACGACAAAAGAGCAGTAAGAAACTAAGAGTAAAAAGAATGGAAAGAAAAGAAAGAAAGAAAGAAAGTGGTAAAAGGAAGAGAGAAAACATGGTAGGAATAGGGGCATGCATCAATAGACCATCTTTTTCTCCCTCTTAGCAAACCTACTCTTTGAAGTCCCCCAAAAGTAATATTTAGTAGCCATTTAGACCTATTATCCAAAAATGCACAACTTTGATGATAAAAGTCTATGACAAGGTTGTTCAAGTTGAGATTTGATTTCCTTCTTGGTTTACATATTCTATAGGAAGATTCAACACTTGATCTCGATTGCAAATATATTTGATTTCACTCGTTAGAACTTATATCTGTTGTACTTAGTTGTTCCGTTGTAGCACTTTTTTTATCATGTTCGCTGCATTAGTTGTCCTACTGTGGTATCTTTATTTGCTGTACTAATTATTCTGCTATAACACATTTTTATTATATTTACCGTGTCAGTTGTTATGCTAGCTAAACCTTTTTAATGAATCTTTCTTATATATTTGTTATTACGTGTTTTACTCTTGACATTAACTAATCATTATTCTGCCATATGCATATGTATACATTGTAGCTCATGTTCTGCCATATATTTTATATATGTATATATGAATACGTATAAGTGTATTTACGAATATATGTATGTATATATTTAAAAATATGCTAACCCATGTAAAATAACATTTGCTTGATGGGTATTTTCTTTGGGTTTTAGATTTTGTTAGGTTCTAAAAGTTTAGGACAATTGGCAAATCATGAATAGAAACTTGTCTAGATACAAATTTTAGAGTCTATAGGTATTATTAGACAATGGTCAAGGTGATTCAAGTCAAGATTCAAGAATATACATGCTGCAGAAAGAAGAATTCAGAATCTGCCTGGTTCGATCGATCGAAAAACAAGCTTGACCAATCGAAATACGGGTTTGCAGAATTTTAAGTTCGGCCAAATAGCAGTTCAAGCTCAAAAAGAATTAGGGTTTCAAATCTACTTTTTTTAGTATATAAAGGAAACCTTAGGCATGTTTTATTATGACTTTGGAGGTGCTCTTGTGAGATCTAAAAGGTTCTGTGCCTTTCTCTATCAAAGTCACTATCGAATATCACTTTCATATCTTTAGAATTGGTAGATCTGAAGTTGCTATATCAAGATCAACAATAGTTGAAGATCTAAACCTTCAAGGGTGGTCTTGGAGTTACAAACAGGAGAGTTTGTGTTTTTTTATCACAAGTGTGGGTGTTTGTGTTGCAAAGGCCTAATAGAGAATGAGTCCGTGGATTTGGAGCTGCCATGTGGCCGGGGTAGTAAGTTTTCTACACAAGATAGCAATAGAATATTAGTGGTCTAAGTCTTATTGTAAACTTCAATTTTCTATAGTGAATTTGCTTTTTACCTTGAGAATAACTAGGTTAAATCCTCTCTAAGTTTTTTACCGGTTTGGTTTTCATAGGTCATCAGATCTGTGCGTTCTTTACTTTTATGCTGCTTTGCATAATATGATTGTTTTGTTTTAACCTAGATCAGAATAATAAATCTAAGTATTCACTTGGTTAATTAATTAGGTTAAACAATTTAGTTTACAGGGATCTCAAAACCTAACAAGTGGAGGTTTTTAAAATGTTTTGTTTAGGGGGAGTTGAAATTGTTTTTGAAAGGGGAAGAAAATAAAATTTTTGATGTATCTAACTTGGGGGGAGAGTTAATTTGCATATTTGTTATTTGCTTTAGTTTGATTATTTACTGTTTATATGTCTTTATTTCCACACATGCGGTGATGTGTTTTTAGGAAATAGAAGTATATTCTGATCAAGAACTTCTACCTCTTATTGCAACTTCTAGATTAGGAGTCTTAGATTGGGATTTGTCATGTATTTGGGCATTTTATTGTATTGTCTTGTTCTTGTATTTGAGCATTTCATATTGTATGTAAGTTTTGTCATGAATTGCTAAAGGGGGAAATTGTTAGGTTCTAAAAGTTTAGAACAACTGGCAAATTGTGAACACAAACTTGTCTAGATATGGGTCTTAGAGTCTATAGGTATTATTAGACAATGCTCAAAGTGATATAAGTCAAGATTCAAGAACATACAAGTTATAGAAAGAAGAATTCAGAATCTGCCTGGTTTGATTGATCGAAAGACAGGCTCGACTGATCGAAATACGGGTCTACAAAATTTTAAGTTTGACCAAATAACAGTTTAAGCCCAAAAAGGATTAGGGTTTTAGATCTACTTTTTCTAGTATATAAAGGAAACCCTAGGCACGTTTTATTATGACTTTGGAGGTGCTCTTGTGAGATCTAAAAGGTTCTATGCCTTCCTTTATCAAAGTCACTACCGAATATCACTTTTATATCTTTAGAACTGGTAGATTTGAAGTTGCTCCATGAAGATCAACAATAGCTGATGATCTAAACCTTCAAAGGTGGTCTTGAAGTTATAAACAAGATAGTTTGTGTTTTTTATTACACGTGTGGGTGTTTATGTTGCAAAGGCCTAATAGAGAAGGAGTCCATGGATTCGAAGCTTGCACGTGATTATATCAGTAAGTTCTACATGTGGTAGCAATAGGATGTTAGTAGTCTAAGTCTTATTATAAACTCAATTCTCTATAGTGGATTTTCTTTTTAGCTTAAGAATAGCTAGGTTAAATCCTTCTAGGTTTTTTACTAGTTTGGTTTTCCAAGATAATCATATCATTGTATTTTTTATTTTCCGTTGCTTTACATGATATGACTTTATTGTTTTAACCTATATAAGAATAATAAACTCAAGTATTCACTTGATTAATTAATTAGGTTAAACAATCTAGTTTATAGGAATCTAAAACCTAACAGATTTGTTAATGTGTAGGAAGTAGAAAAATATTTTTGTAGTAAAAAAATGAAAAGTAGTCATTCACTTTGCAGAAAAGTGCAGAAAGTTTTATTGCATAACAGAAGGTTTTATTACGTGACAGAAAGCTTTACCGTACAACAAAAAGTTTTACTGCATAGTAGAAGCACAGTTGTGGCAGAAACTAGATAAAAGTTTATTTTGTGGCAGAAATAGAGGATAAGCCCACTTTGCAGCGTCTTCCCTTGGACTTTGGACTCAATGTTTACGCACAAACTAGCAACGGCAGAATAGTACTTTGGAGCCCATTCTGCAGAGCGCCAATCCCAACTTCATTTTTAGAAAAATCTTAGACTAAGCGTTATCCAATAACATCAAAATGCGTGTTTAAGGTACAAAAAACATAAAAAGAACCCTCAACAATGATTAAACAATTATTTTTTTAGACAGTTTTTTATATTTTCTATAAAAGTGATGTTAAAATTTTTCTAAAATATTTTATTAAAAATTTCCCTAAAGGCATTCATTAACATGATCTTTAAAAAAAAAAAAATTATTATTATCATTCATACATTATATAATTAAATCTGTTATCTTCTCAAACAAATAATTAAATCTTTTTTTTTATGAGAATAATTAAATCTATTAGTTTTAAGAAGAATACTAACAGAAAGCTTAAATTATAAAGTTAAAATGCAAGAGTCAAATTAAAAAAAAAAAAAAACCAATGGCCAAACTGTTACTCTGTTTTCTGTCTAATAATGAAATTTGTGAAAATCACATTTGGTTGTCTGACATATTTACTTCCATCAATGTGAACGTGTCAATTTTTTGGTGCCTGTTATTCTGAAAAGGAACACAAGTTAGAACCCCAATGCATGAACCGAGTTTGTATTTGCCTGGTAAAACATGGCAACATGCCAACATTGAAAAAGCGATTCCGGTTGAATCTCGCTATCCGCAGTTTTATCTTTCGTCGACGTTACAGTAAATAGGAATATTATGGTTGAATTGTGACTAGTACATCGTAAGGAGACAGATAATGAAAATGTTTGATATGATAGGAAAGATGTGATAGAAAATATACAATACAAGCCGTGATGTTTGAAATTAGAAGTCAAGACTTTTTTTTATTTTTTGAGAAACAATCTCCCTCTCACATGTTACATGTCCTATAAATATTATATTATTTTGTAGCCATGAAAAACATAATTTTTTGGTGTTTTTTTTTTATGATAAGCTCTCTCACTTTTTTTCTAATTATATATTTTTTTATTTGAATTTCAAGCTACATTTTTTTTTTCCTTCAAGAAATTTTTGGTTTGATGTGATAGAAGAAAAATACAATCCGGGTTCTAAGGATTATCTTTGGTATAACAGGAAAATATCACAGAGAGACGTGTGAAACCTAGAAAGTGGAATTCCTCTTGCAAGTTTCAACGAGGGGCTCTGTTTTGTGGAAAAGATTATGTGGTAGTTCAAAAGAAAATCGTAACATGCATGTCTCAGACTTTGGTCTTGCCCCTTCATTTCCAACCAAAGGACAAAAGGGAATGACTTCTAATTGTCCCAATGTCCAATGCATTCATGAGGATAATGGCACCAGTTGACCCACTGGCCGCAAAGCACTACTTCCTAAATAGACCTATATGTTTGCGGCGTGCCCTAATGACGTGTTATGTGAATGAATCTGAACTGTGTATTTAGTGCCGGCTGAAGCTATAGGCCATTTAGGCCACCGCCTAAGACCCCTAACTTGTAAGAGACCCCCAATAATAATCATATATTATATAGTATTGTTTTCTCATCTGAAAAAAAAATAATAAAAAAATAAAAATAAAAAAAAGGGGAAGAAGAAGAAGACTAAGCAGGGGCTACACCAAGTACATGAAGTAGCAGGTTGCCCACACAAGTCGCCGGTCATGCCTTCATCTTCTACTGCTATTTCCGATCACGCCAAATCTTCTGCTACTGTTTCTCCTTTTTCTTTGTTCTTTTTTCCCCTTTCTCTTTTCATTTGTCTGTCTCCACCCTCTCTTTTAGTTTTTGTATTCTATTTTTATTTGTGTTTGCAAAGCCCCTCCACGTGATTGCATTGGAAAGGTAGGCAAGTTTCATCCATTCCTTTTTTTTTCACCTTGCTCAACAGGATGTGACAAATATCTTAACACTTAAAAGTACTTTCAAGTTTCAATTAATATTTAGAATTTTTTTTAAAGAAAAAAAAATTTAATATTACAATTTATCACATAATTTTTTTATTGTAATTGTGCTGCGACATATAATAACTAATAAAGAAAAAATAATGAGTCTATATGTAAATCATAAGTGTAAGGACTCAGTTTTTACAATTCAACAAGCTCAAACAATAAATTTGTAGAGAATGGGTTAAAGGTTTAGGCCCTGACCGTCGCTCTCCAAGCATGAACCTTCTCATTTTTCTATACCTAAAAAATATTTAGAACTATTTAAAACCGGGGGATGCTCCTCGGCCCGTGGCCCAGGAGACCTTTTTCTTCTGGCTTTCTTTCTTTGTTCTCCTTCTTCCCCCCCCCCCCCCCCACTTGCTTTACTTTACTCACTTTCCTTATATAGTCTTCACCGTCCTATCTCGTTCTTCCATCTGTTGATCATCTATTTGCCTTTCCTTTGATTGCCCATCCCATCAGGGGTCTTATCAGTACTCAAGTGGTTCACTCTGATCAACGTTGCCCTACTAAGGGGTTGTATCACCATTAATGCAGCCAGAGGGGTTAGGTGAATGCATTAAGCATGGAGGTGACAGCTTGCCCTGAGCTTGTCCCTTCCAAAAATCATCCTTGGCATGCCGAGGACAAAGAAGTCCTCAGCCTGGACCGAAAAAGATGCTTTTCCCAATTTAGCTTCGGATAATCAGTCTTCCTCGGCGTGGGCTTTGGGCCTACTACGCGATGGGCTGAGGCTATCAGGACCATGGACCCCACAATAAGCATTTAAATTCACAATTATGCCAAAAAAAATATAAAATTATATGATTCTAAAGTTACTTTCTTTTAAAAGCAATAGATGTAATTGAGTATATAATTATTTTAATTTAAAATTATTACATAATTTAAAATTTTTATTTTACTAAATATAATATAAATGTCCTTATAATTTGTATATTATTATTGCTATCACAAGTTTAACTAATCAACATATAAATAGATACTATATCTACTTTTACTTAGTATTTGATATTTCTTATTTGTCATGTTAGTGAAACTTGAATGCAAAAATTTAATTAGTAATTTTGCTTCTCAAAAAGAAAAAAAAAAAAAATTTAATTGAAAAAAATATATGAATTTATAATTAAATATAATAAAAGGTCCTGTTTAAAGCGTTCGCCTAAGACCCCCAAATTCATTGAGCCGGCCTAGTGTATTTTGATTCTAGTTGCTGTAGGATTAAACACTTGTGCTTTCCCTTGGCGTTATAACAGGAATAAATCCAAATGCATGGTTGGTAAAAGAAGTACATAATTATTTTAATTTATGGAGAAATTTTAGGACCACAAAATTTTGCTATATCTTGTTGAAATGATTGATTGCAAGTGTTTAATGGACGTACGTAAAAGTGGCTAGCTGTCTACTATTCATAGTAGTGGTGGCTCAAGGATCTCCAGTTGCATGTCCTCAGAATTTTTCTCATGAAAAATGCGGCTCCAACCCCGAGACTAGCTCCTAATAGAATGGGTAGTATGCACACTCTCATCACGAAAGTAATCTTGACGTTGAGACCCTATAGATTTTGTTTGGTGGGGACCTAAACCTACCATAGTTGGACATTAGACTCACTAACACACTAGAATTTCCTATAGACGACGCCAATTATAAGGTCGCAAATTGGGTTTTTACCCAAATGATGGATGAACTTAGGCTCAAAAAGCCCAATATAATGAGTTTATAGAGAATGGGTTGGAAAAATGGGCTTTAATGAGTTGGATGACAAGAAAAGGAAAATATACTGATTTAAACTAAAGAAAATCATCCTCGGCAAAGTTCGAGGAGATTAGTTCTTATAGATTTCTCTTAAGTTAGATTAAAGATTTAGTTCTTGATTGCTACAATGTTTTTCTCTGATCTTTTTCTCTCATTGCCTCCTTCCCCTTTTATACTCTCTTCGCCTTTCATCTTTATCCTCCACGTGCAGGCCAAATGGTTGGTGTTGATACTTGTCCCATTAGCATCTTCCTAAAGTCTTTATGTAGTAGCTGTAAGGCTCAAAACCACTGTTATGGTATCACCTCTACATTAATGCGGCCAGAGGGTTAGCTGCAGAGCATTTAAAGCAGTGGTAGCAGCTTTCTTCTTAAATACTTTAGGACTCCCCTGTTCTATGTTTCTATAATGCTTATTCGTACCAACAAAATTTCTTAGAACGTTCTCCTAGATAGTAGACCATCTCTTTGGACCTCGGCTTTGGTTAGCTGAGGAGGCATTCATCCTCTGCCCACCCTCCTAGGCCCTTATGACCAAAACTAACTTTCTCATTTACTAACACAAACTCCCTTAATAATGTTTACTTCTCCTCGGACGACCTTTCATTCTTGGATTGGGCCCCAGGCCCAATATATACATAGATAATGAACTCCTAGGCCCAATACCCCTACACACACACGCACGCACGCACACACACACACACATACACACACACACACACACACACACACACACACACACACATAATCAAAGTAACTTAAAATAATAAGGTGGTAGAACCAGCTAAGCAGTATATATTAAAACAATTTAAAGTATAGAGCCATCCAAAAAAGGTAGTAGCAACAAGTATATGAAACTGATTACTAAAAGTAGTTATTACTAAAAATAGAACATAGTACTTATAGCAGTAGTAGTAGTTACAAGATCTCAACAGGATAATAGTTATAAAACTTGGGGACTAGTTCTAGTTTACAAGATTTGTAAGGAAAGTAGTAGGAAAATCCTAAGGTGGAAACAAGGAACACTCTCTGATATGCAGTTTTTAACAAGCATAAGTTCATTAAATAGGGAAACCATATCCATTTCGAAACTTTCATTCAAAACATTCAAAACTCTTAATTGACTTTGGAAAACATGGTTTTCAATAGGAGGAAAATCAGAATTAGGCGGACAAATAGATCTAGTGTCTTCTTCTTCTTCATTAGCAGTTCTGCCATATGGAAAGGAAGTTCCAGGTTTAGTAGAATAGAAAATAGTGCTAATTTGGGATTTATCACTTGAAACACCTTTTAGCTTTAAATCAGTAGGTTTTTCAAAACTCTTTTGTAAAAACTCATTGAGATCTTGATCTCTTTTTGAAATACTTTCAGATCCATCAAAGGAATACCTTCCTTTGTTGATCGTCAAAGGTTGATTATTTTGAAAACTTATTTTAACAGTACCATTAAGATATTGTTGAATATGAGTGAGATCTAGCTCATAAAAATAGGTTTAGCAAGAGGGGATTCTTGTTCCGTCAACCATTTAGTGGGAAGCTTAGCATCTTGCCATTGAATCATATTTGGAACTTGAACTTTAGTATCAGGGGTTGAACATTGAATTAACATGGATTTACCGGAAGGTTCTTTATTAATCTTAGCATTAGGATTCAATTGAGTACCTAACAGTTTGTAATAAATTCGGTAAATCAAAGCAAAATGTTTACTACCTTCTTCCATGTGATAGCTAGATGAAGTAATATTCAAAGTCAAAGCTTTAGCAATATTAGAATCATCCAAGTAAGAGTAATATCAAGATAATAGTTGAAATATACAAGACCATCATAGAAAGAAGCAGTAATCATACTGAGAATGCTATCTTTAAAGTTCTTAAATCTAGCATCTCTTAGGCACATGAGAACAGAAGCATTTATTCCTTTTCTAGTAAGTGGTTTAACAACCACTTGAACCATACCAACATGCAAATAACTGAGTTTTTTAACAATAAACTCATTAATATTTCTTTTAGAAAACAAACAACATTTTTCATGAGTTTTAGAAATAGAAAATGTTTATTCAACAATTCTGACTTTGTAAGTGGGATGAAAAGTAGTTGCAGCCCAACTAATTTTGTAAATAGTTTTAGTATCAACTTTAGGAATATTTCATTTTTGGAAATTAGGGAGCTCATGTTCTTCAACAGTTTGATCTTCTTCATTTACAATATCAGGAGGACAATCAGTCCTAGAGCTGACAAAGGAGTTGGATCTCCACAACCTATCCATACTATCCTAGATTTAACACTCAATTATCATGTTTTTCTTAACACTGTTGCATTTCATAACACATACCCTATTCAGCCCTGTACCTTTCATGCCTTACACGCTCTCTCTAGCTTAAACGGGCCTTACTGTTCGGTTTAGGGAATTCATTTTCCGACATGAGTGGCGCTAACGATGGTAAAAATGGAACACAATAAAGGAGTATCAAAGTTTCGGGTAGACACCTACAAAAAGACAGAGAACAAAACAACACTATCACCGGCCAGAAAAGAATGGCTCTGATACCACAAAGGGGCGAAGGGACATAGCGCTGAAGGCGGAAGCATAGATGCACAATAATAATATATTGAAAGGAAAATAAACAAAGTAGAACCAGTCAAGGAGGCGGTAGTGCAAATATAATCAAAGTAATTTCAGATATAATCAAAGTAACTTAAAATAATAAGGCGGTAGAACCAGCCAAGTGGTATATATTAAAACAATTTAAAGTATAGAACCGTCCAAGAAAACGGTAGCAACAAGTATATGAAACTGATTACTGAAAGTAGTTATTATTGAAAATAGAACATAGTACTTACAGCAATAGTAGTAGTTACAAGATCTTAGCAGGATAATAGTTACAAAACTTAGAACTAGTTCTAGTTACAAGGTTTGTAGGGAAAGTAGTAGGAAATCCTAAGGTGGAAATAAGGAACACTCTCTCAAAGAAAGGCTCTCAAAGAAAGTTTCTGAAAGAAAAAGCTCTTGGTTTGGCATAAGGGATAGCCCCCATTAAGTAGGTAAAAATTTGGAGTGAATAGTACCATGAACAATAAAAGTGAATAGTGAATAGTGAATAGTAAATAGTACAGTGAATACTAAAAAGTGAATAGTAATTTTCACTTTTTGTCTCAAATTTTTAGTAGATGAACCTTGTCCAAAGCTTGCCGAAAGTGAACTTGGAATGACCAAGAGTATGGGGAATCATAGGGATTCTTCTTTTCAAAACATCATCATTAGTGGTGTAATGCAATAGTGGAACTTCACTAGGGGTAAACATTATAGCATTTTTAACCATTGTGCATGCTAGACAAATAGTGTAATAGATTCTCCTAATCAATCTTCTGCTTAATCAGGAGGAAATATCACCAATAGGGGCTCAACAGGGTTGTAATAAGTGCATGGCCAGTTCAGCTGTCTGCACCGAGAGGACTTAATCAGTATTAGGGGCATCAAATGGATATCCATTGTAAGGATCCCATGGGGAATCATCATTACATGCATGTTCATGATAGATGACATATTGGTTATAGAATCCACAATATAGAAGCGGCTCAAACTTCAAAGTTTTTCCTGGGGTGAGAAAACTTCTTGGATTACAATGATCTACTATCCTCATGCGGGTAATGGCAGCAGCATAAGGCCTAGGGCCAAAAACAAAAATTCTATTTGTGCTTCCTATGAAATGGTAATCTTTCCATAGGTTTTCAATTACTTCAAGAATCTGATTATTGAAATAATTTCTCCAGCATTCTTCAAGAGCATAGAGATTTCCGAAGGATAAGTGAGAATTTCCTTCATAGCATTGTCCTTGGTGGGTGTACACATTAATGAGGACAAGATGTTTTCAAGGTCGGAAATTCATCCCGTTATCTTTTTCCCACTTTGGCAAAGTGCTCCAGCATGTGATGGAAACAAACAGGCTATCAAATCTTTTACTAGCATTCTGAATAATTTGTGGAAGTTGGCTAGCTTGGTCATGGTTCGTTAATTTTATGAACCTGATAAAGCCATATTCAAACATTTGGGAAAGCCAATTAGGATCCCTATCATCATCATCAGAATCATCAGTAGCAACATATGAACCATCATCATAATTGATCAGGAGACCAAGAAATGGATGTTTCTTTTCATATACTCTGAGACTACTCTCAAAGTGTTCTTCCCAGTCTAGCTGAATAAAGGCATTGTCAGATTCATCTAAATCATTTTGATTAAGAATAGTGGCTGTAACAAGTTTCTTGAAATATTTATAACATAGGTCAAAAGACCTAAATATAGCATTGCTTTCTAGAATACGAGATTATATATGTGTAGGCATTATATATATATATATATATATTATAAAATAGAACTTCTACTCTAACTAAATCTAAGTGTATATATGTTTGAAACTTTCTCTTGAAGATTTGAATCCCGACTCTTATTCATCACACCCCACAAGCAAAGTAAGGTGACAGATTATTACTAGTTTTAATTTGAACTTTACCACTGATATTACTTTCTTGTCCACTAAAAACAGAAAATAATAATATACCATTTATTGTAAAAGTATTTAAAAAAAAAATATTATGTACAAAGTATTTCTCTATAACTTAAAAGGATGAAAACTAGCACAAATTAATAATAAAATTAAAAAGGAGAAAGCATTCATTTAGTACAACTACATGTAAAACACCAATTTATATTTTCTCCTAAAGTTATATGATACAATGGAGCGAATTTGTTTGAAGCAAAAAATAAAAATAAAATATGGAGCAAGTTGTTGTGTTGGGACCACCAGTATCTAACGTGAAGGCTGAAGTTATTGAGTTTGTCAACGTTAGTTTGTTATTTGGCTGATTCTAGCAGAGTCCTAGGAGTTCTTTTGCTTAATTTTCATTTGTAAATGTTACCCATCACGTTTATTGTGATATCAATTTGTAGTAAAATTTGTACTATCTTTAACATTTTTCTTTTTGTAAATCTCCCTATGAAATTGAATAATATCAACAACATTATTATCCAAAAATTATCTCTTGAGGAGGCCCGAATTACCTCCAACTAATCCAGAAATTATCATTTTTTTTTCTCTGTTTTAATTTCCTCAGATAAGCCACCAGAGGTAACTAGATAAAGAACAGTACGTAACCATTAGATCTATCAAATTCTTGAAGAAAATTTCCCATGAGCATTTTTTTTATAGATACCACAGGATTTTGGACTTGCAAAACCCGATACGCTTGTTAGAACAATTTCTAGTCAAAGATATATGCCCACAAAAAAAAAAGTTCTCGGTGAGTCTTTATGCTGCTCTTGAATTTGAGTTATTCTTTAGATCAAATATAAATGGATAGAAGAAATATATAAGGTTTTTTTTTTTTTTTTTTTTTTTTTTGGTGTGGACATGAAGTTATATATAATTGGTGAATAGTTTTTCAAATAATGAGGATGTGGATAGTAAGCATTTTGCAAGTAGCTACTAGAGGATAAATTATTCAGTAAACTGCAATTATGCGAAAGCTTAAACAAACTTTAATTTATTTTACTTTTAAATGTTTTCAACTTTATTTATCTTGTTAGAGTCAGAGGAATTGGACAGTACTGCAACTATTAAAGTAATAAGCTGTTGAAAACAGAGTAATTTTCTGTTCGGGCGTGAATTGAAAACTTCTCTTTTTTGTGGCTTTCATTTAGTTCAGTTGGTATATAGTCTTTTGTGGTCAAACAAGAGATTTGAGGTTCACCAGCAATGTAGATGTAGTACTAGTGACAAGGGATATACAACTGTAAATAGGTCCATGCAATAGTAGAATTTATATTTGGCCCACCTAGCTAGACCTAATCCACATTCACATCTTAATATTGTCTGCTCCCATGATACTTCGAATCTTTATAGATTCTCAAAAAAAAAAAAAAAAAAAAAAAAAAAAAAAAAAAAAGAACGAAAAAAGCCTCTATCTATATCATGTATTTTAGTTAACTGCTATAATATTTTTGTCCTAGAATAAGAGATTTAGGTTGGTTGGCTGATAAAAAGTTGTAATTATTACGTGTAAAAGCAAAGATTTCAAATCCTACAGAATATATTAAAAAAATTCTTTACACAAACGTTTTTTCTCCTTCCATTTACTGCTCTCTACATTTGATCTTAAAAACTCAGAAAAGCTAAGGATTCCAACAACTACTTGAGAGCAAGAGAGAGAGAGGTTTACAGTACACACAATTCTTTTTTAAGACTGGGTAGGAAGAGAAAAACTAGGGAGGTATAGAAGGTGATGGAGCTGAACCAAAGTGAGGCGATAGTCAAAGCCAAGAGGCCCATGACAAAGCCAGAGAAGGTGGTGGAGATGAACTCAGATGGTCAGAAAGCGATTCGAGACAAGACAGGGTCAAGGTTCACACCAAAGAATGAGAGTACTGTAATTCCAGCAAAGAGGAGGTCAGTTAAAACAATGATGCTTGATTCGATTGTCAAATCTATTGCCTCTCTTTTCCGTTCTCTATGTTCCGCTGCCTCTGAAGCCCCCAAGGCCGCCCTATCTGAAAAGTACAGCAGCAGCTCAAAGTTGGTGTCACTTCGACCTCCCAATTCATCAAATAGCAAGTCACAAGAGTAACATATTTCCAAATATAATGTAGCACTGGTCTTCTGGAACGATTTCAAGCCTCTGTTTGATCTTTTCTTTGTCTTCCGCTCCTTCTTTTGGTGGTAATTAAACGATGTCATGTACTGTGCATTTCAAACATTTAGTATTATAATATTTATCAACTTCAATTATATTACATGTCATTAAAAAGAAATAATAATTAAGAATATGATAATACTTGACAGTATTGAAAATTACACTTTTAATTTTTGAGGTAATTTTCATTTATTTTTTATGTTCCTATTCACAAGGAAGTAGTTGTTTGTAGACTAAGGTCCCCCTGGAATTTCTTTAAAAAAAAATTCTCGGTATTTTTGAAAGTAAATACAAAAAATCAATATTTGGTACCCCAAATTGAATCTAAAAAATAAAGAGTGATGCTAAGAATAATACGAAATTTACTATATAAAAATAAAATTTAAATATTACTTTTTTGTGGTGGTTAAAACAAAAAGTCTATCAATTATATTCATTATTACATCAGTTAATAAGTTTTATCTTGTAAAATTTAAATGGTCACTACTTGACCTGTAATGTGATTTGTATTAAAGTTGTGGCCTATGGATTCAATTGAAAACTAACCCTTTCAAATTAAAGGTTGACCAAAATTATATAGGGGGAGGAGTCAATTTACCTATATATATGTTTGGTATTATAGTTTGCTTCATTGATGTTTGAGACCTAAATTAAAGTAAAAAGCTTAGGAATTTCAATTTTGAGTGATGTCATGCCGCTTGGTTCCACCTTAAGGATTGTTTGATTACTTTTTATTTTTTGTCATCCTCTTCTTTTTATTTATTTTTTAATATTTGTTTATTTTTTAAAAGAAAACTAGTTAACAAAATTAATTAGTTTTTCTAGTAAGAATAATATTGGACATAAAATAATGTTAAATATGAGTTACAACTTTTTGGTTGATATTCTTTCAAAAAAAAAAAAAAAAAAAATTCTGATTGATACTATTTCCTTTATAAAATAGTTGTACTACAATCAATAAATAAGTATTTTAAGTCAAGAATAGTGTCAAAAGTCAAACTAGGCTTCAGAATAACATTTTCTAGTGGATTCTTTGATATATTTTATACATTGAAAGGAAAATTGTTATGATCTTAATTATGCAATTATACTTAATGGATTCTTTGATAATTGTAGTGATTTAAAAGACTAATTGATTAGAAATGTAATAAGTTATAAGTAACCATTATTTTATAAATTTTCTTTTATTTATATTTTGTTAATATTGTATAGATGTTAGTTTTATTTTTTCATATATTAATTTAATATTGTTAAAAATTTTTATGCTTTGGCCCCCCAGAAGAAATTTGGCTCTGTTCCTACCTCTCCAAAAATAATTTACAATTTTTGTTGAGAAGAATAATTTACATTGATATTATCGGCCTTACTAGACAAAATCCAACTAGAATTTTTGTGATAGTCAAAGGTGGTCCAAAGGTAAACTACGCGTCAATTTGTTGCTAGATCACATAATCTTATGTGAATCTTTTAGATAGTGAGACTCTGCTGGTACCAAAGTGGACAACAATATCCAGTGCTTCAAATCATGGATAGTAGAACCACTGACTTAGTTCCTTCACAGCTATTTTACTACACTATTATGTTTTTTTTTTTTTTAAAATAAATAAATTATTCTTCTGATATATTACAAGATCACAAATTAAATTTTATCTCTGTCCATGATATAACCTAGATTCTATATTTGAAAATTTTACACTGACTAGAAGCCACGCTCATGAGAAATGCTGGCAAATAATGAAATAGTCTGCCTACTCTTCTATTGAGTTCAATATCTATCCCTTACTCTCAAACGTTATTTTCCACGTGTCCTTAACATAGGAGGCCTTATAAGCAAGCAATTAATTATCGTTATGGAAAATAACCATAAGGGTTGTTGAGGATAGGCATAGAATCAGAAAGTGAGGGCAGGGACATTGATGTTTATGTACATGTGCTGTCAATTGTTACGCCTTTTATCTAAACAAAAAACAAAAATTGTGTTGTGCCTTTTGCCCTCCGAATCCGGGTATGTGAGTATGTCATGCTATATTGCTTTTCATATTTTATACATCACATTCAATTTGCTGCACACATGACAACCTACCACTAGTCGTATAATTATAAAATTGACAATTGTTGTCTTTTGTTCGAGGAACACTACAAATAAGTAACCCAATCCAACTCAACCTACTGGGTTGAGTCGGATTTTAGGAGTTGATAGGATGAATTTGATTGTGATTTTTTATTTTTATTTATTAAAATTTATAGTAAATCGGGTTTGGTTCAGATCATAAGATTCACAAATCAACCAACCTGTATTTAATATATATTTAAAAATATATTATACAATTTTTTTAATTTAATTACTTTTTTGCCCATTTTCACAAATAAAACTCAAACTCTAAGTTCTCTACATATTGTTTGTGTTGGTATGGTATTATACTTAGAATTATTTGGTTATAAATTTTCTCGTAATGATGGTGTTGTTCTAATACTCGATTTAATAATAATAATTGCAATTAAAAAAAGTCTAACCCATAGATCCAACTAGATCCAGAAGGGTTAGGTTGGATCATTGTGATGAGATGGATTTTTTTTTAACCCACCATGGTAGGTTAGATTGAAAAACCCTTAACCCGAACCCAACTCAACTCATGCAAACCCTTACCAATAAGAAGGCAATTTTAAGTATCAAATAAAAAGATCACAAATCAGAGTACCTAATTGGCTGAATTGATTAAAGAGCAATCATTGTGGGACAAATATTCATATATTTTTTAATAAAAAATATCTATAGGTTACAAATTTGTCAAGAAACTTGGCTCCTTTCGCTTATTCAAGCAGATCAATCTCGACCATTTTTTAGTCTGGTTTGTTTAAAACCACAGGGAGTCATGACAACAGGCTTAAAAAAATGATTTTGGATGCAAGTTCTTTTCGTTGTGTAGCAAACATGTTCTATAAAGTTAGAAATTGTGAGTGTGGGACAGAGATTGTTCCCACCACCACGCGAGGTATACTTTTCTTTGACGGGATTTAGCAGACCCAACTCCAAGGGCCAAATTGGCCAAATACCATCAATTTTTAAACTTTTTTGCACGAAAACACTGTTTCGGAAATAAACAGAAATCTACCACCTTTTTAAGTACTCGAGTTTGGTGAACTCGAGTACTACATTTTCCAGTTCCACCGTGGCACAATGACATGGCACTTGGATTAAAAATTCCGCTTAGTACTCGAGCCCACGAAGCTCAAGTATTGTATTACTGTGGTACCCAAGTTTAGTAAACTCGGGTACCATTTTGTAATGGCCATATACAGAATGTGCGCTTGGGCAGATTGGTACTCGAGTTTCCCAAACTCGAGTACCAATCTGCCTTAACAAATTTTTTTGAAAAAAAAAACCTAGGCCAAAAAAACCATGGGCCAAATGGACTAAGGTAGATTGGTACCCGAGTTTTAGAAACTCGGGTACCAATTTGCCTTAGTAATGCTTTTTAAAAAAAGCCCTAGGCCAAAAAAGCCCTGGGCCAAATGGACTAAGGCAGATTGGTACCTGAGTTTCTAAAACTTGGGTACCAATCTGCCTTAGCAAAGTTTTTTGAAAAAAACCCCTGGGCCAAAAAAACCTTGGGCCAATTTCAATAAGGCAGCTTGGTACCCGAGTTTCTAAAACTCGAGTACCTACTGCCACACTTCTTTATTACCCACCTACTCACAATTTCGCACTGGCTCTAACGGTCGGAGTAAATGCATAGTTAATGGTACTTGAGTTCTTTGAGATCGAGTACCTTTTAACCAAATATCACCCCTTCAGCATTATTACTTCCATTCAGTACAGACCTCTTTCCACCATGTGCGAATGAGATCTTTCCAGCATAAAGTTTGCTGTTTGGTCACCATCTGCAAGTCTTTGAGCTATGTCAGTGTCTCCATCAACCAACGTGCTATCCATTTCACCATTGGGTTAACCCTCTTGTGACCAGTAGATAGAGGTATTGTTAAATGCTTAGTTTTTTGATATTTCTACATGGGTTAAATGACTTCAGTGCTTAGTTTTTAGATTGTTTCGTATGAGATTTTTATGCATGAGTTTCATGTAATGAGTTTTGCAATATTAATTGTGTACAACAGATGATACATACATGGTTCTATATATATAGTGGAAATTTAACTGTGTAATGAATTTGGCCATTTTCACCTCAAAACGAGTATTAAATTTAATTACATAATATAATAGTAGAAATGTCAACTGAAACATCTTTTTATTATTACCACCTAGTCACACATCCAGATGATTTTGAATCCTGACCTTGTAATCTATATACGGTAAGAGGCAAGTATAATGTAAACTATAACTCATTGGCATTAATAGTTCAGAACCATCAATATAAAATTAATATGAAAATTGACAAGAAATATTTTCTGCCTATACGGTAAACATAAAGAAAGAAATGAAACCATAAATCATATTGATAGCATTTACTCGTTCAAGGTTAGAAATTTGAGAATTATACTTCACTAATGTGACTTATTATCTTTAAGGTAAACTGGAAAAAAAAAATTTTCTAATAAAATTCTAATAACATTAACTATTTTTTTCGATAAAGTAAAAAACAAAATAATAATATGCAATTAATATAAACTTATAAATTACGTAAACTCCTTTTTTCTTTCTATTTATAACAAGTTATCAATTTCTTCACAATTTAAAATTATCTGATATAAAAGTGGGGCTGTATATACGGTTTGGTATATTTTTCCCTTTTCCTACCGTACCGTTTCTTAATATAATCTTTCCTTCTCATACTTACATTATATGAAACTTGCATATAATATGAATTCATTTCTCAATAAAGAAATTGGCTTAATAAAATAAAGTTGAAATGGTTGACATTTTATTTATTTATTTATTTTATTTTAGATGTGTATAAAATATATATATGGTTAAGTGCACATTATGATCGAGATTCAATTATTTATATGTCTATACACATAGTCAAGGAGGTTGAGTTTGAATAGAAATTGTTTTTATCATATGCCAAATTTATGTAACTGTTTATAGTTTATGACAACTTTTAATATTGTTAATAATAGGTCGGTGATGGATTTTCACTTTTTCTATATGTACTACGATGGAGAGATGTATTAGCATAAGTTAAATGGGTTGTCATGCCAAGGCTCAAACCAAAAGCAAAAATGTGTTAAGGTGAAGCGTGGGATAGGCCTTATGAATTTGAAATGAAGAATATTGAAGGCGATGGGGTTAGACCAGTCTAGGCATAACATTTCCATCATGTATCGAGCACCCCAACTGGTTGTAGGCACCCAGGTTGTCTACAAGTCACTACAGTTATCGGGTGGTACCGAAGTGAAGATGATGTGGGAAGTTGTTGAACAAATGGTGGTGAAAGGATTTGTTGCTTCGGAGCTCTATGTCACTATTGAGCCCACTATAATAGAGGCTGGAGAGGGTTCACAACATACTGTTTTGGATGGAACTATAGATGAGCACATCGAGTCAATACCATTACAGTCTTATCAAGGGTGTGCAGAGAACACAAGAGATGGGTATAGCAATGAACCATGGCAGACATTTCTTGGTGTGAACTCAATTGAGGAGGAGGCAGGGCTCTAGGAACTGCATGAAGGAGAGCATTTATCTCATGATAAGCTGCATGGGGACACATTTGAAAATGAAGATGATTACGGAGTTGCTGATGATGCAACCCATATTGATGTTACTAGGGATGACTTCGAAGATTTCCTAGATACCATGGGTGAACATGAGGATGTTGATCATATTGAAGATGTGGTTGTAGAAGAGAATAAAGACACATGCCCCAGTCCCGATCCTACGCCGGAATGGTTCACTAAAAACACTTGGGATAATATGTTTGATCCATCAGCAGTTATGCAAGCAGAAGTATCAAGTTGGACACTTGGGGAGCAGCCACTGAAAGGGATGGTATTCGCAACTAAATTGGCAGTAGAACATGCGTTGACTTGGTACGTAGTGTGAGAGAATTTTAGCTTCAAAATTGAGCATTCAGACTCGAGAGGCTTATGGTGAGTTGTAAGGATGATTCCTATCCATGGTCAGTCCGTGCGATTTGTTGCAAAGGAGACAATGTCTGGAAGATTGCAAAATGCAAGGGGCCCCACATGTACGACAAAATTCAGAATGGTCATGATGGTCGGATGATTGATTTAGCATTTCTAGCATACGTACTTAAGCGCTATATACGAGAAGACCCTGCGTATAAGATAAAGAACTTACGCCATGTTGCTTTGGCAGACTTAAAACACGAAGTATCTCACTACAAGGTATTCTAGCAACTTGTATTCTTTTTTCAATACAATGTAGAGACATTAGTTTTATGTGAAGTATAAGCACAATATTTTTTTCCCCACAACCCATGAATATCTTATATTATGAAAATTGAAATTAAAAAAGAAAAAGAAAAAAAGGAATAAAGAGAAGGAAATGCTTTATTCAGGTTATAGCCTTACAAGTCCTGATTTGTTTTCTTCAACTATAATTATTTAACTTGTATTCATTTCTAACGTAATCATTATGGTTCACATACAAGGTATGGGATGCCAAACAAAGGCTGTTGTAGCTATATACGGGGATTTTAACGAGTCATATGCAGAGTTGCCATGGTTTTTGGCAGGACTTCAGGATGCAAGTCTGGGTACACAGTATAAGTTACTAGTAGATGATAATTATGAATGGGGAACCTGTACATTCAAGTCTGTATTTTGGGCGTTTCATCCATGTATTGTTGGGTTCAAGAAGTGTAGGCCTATGATTAGCATTGATGCAACCCACCTCTATGGAAAATATAAAGGAAAATTGATGATTGCAATAGTGACTGATGCTAATTATAAGATTTATCCACTAGCCTTCGCGGTTGTCGAGAGTGAGAGCACAGAGACTTGGGGTTGGTTCTTGGGTTGTATAAGAACGTATGTTACTGACCGAAGACACCTGTGTGTCATATCTGACATACACCCTGGGATACAAGCTATCTTCAAAGACACTAATTGAGACTTTTCCCTACGGCCTTCCATGACAAAACATCATTACTGCCTTCATCATCTATACGGTAACGTCAACAGTAGATGTAACAATGAAACTATAAAGAATCTAGTATGGAGGGCAGCAAGTGCTACCCAGGAGCAAAAGTTTAATGCAACCTTTGATTTAATTAAGAATATCAACCAGGACGCACACCGATAACTAAAGGATGTGCCCAAAGAGAAATGGG
The DNA here is from genome assembly GCA_030445155.1 of Quercus variabilis. Classification (NCBI taxonomy): domain Eukaryota; kingdom Viridiplantae; phylum Streptophyta; class Magnoliopsida; order Fagales; family Fagaceae; genus Quercus; species Quercus variabilis. Next base: position 30,861,302 of record CP129453.1, on the reverse strand, counting down.
TTCTAACTTTTGATGAGGGTTACCGTTGTGGGGCGATGACTACAAACATTTCCGAGTGCTTCAATGGTGTTCTAAAGGTTGCTCGTAGCCAGCCCATTACAGCAATGGTGAAATACACATGGTTCAAACTTAATGCTTAGTTCGAAGATCGTCGCAATAAGAGCATAACACAGTTGAATTCGGGACAAAAATGGACTAAATATGCCTTGGATATCTTCATGAGAAATAAGGCGAAGGCGGAGCATCATAGGGTGACGAGATTAAGTGCGCAGCAACAATCATATCAAGTAAATACATCGCATAATCCAGGGACTGCTGGACGTGGGGATCACACACATGGAGTTAATCTATTGCAAAGAACTTGCACATGTCAGAAATGGAAAATGTACAAGATACCATGTTCACATGTCATTGTAGTTTGTATTAGGTATCGACATGATGCAGAGCAGTACATTGACCCATGCTATGGCGTGGACGCACTGTTCCAGAGCTATGCTCCCGTTTTCCCTTTGTTGAAAGATAAATTATCATGGCCGGATCCTGAAGAAACTCGAAAAGTCCTCTTTAACCCCCGATTGATCAGGGAAAAAGGTCGCCCTATCTCAACACGAATCAGGAATGAGATGGACGAGGGTGGGAGATGGCCGAGAACCACATTGTGGAAGGAGGGGGAGAGGAAGGTGCAATGCGGGTTGTGTGACCAAGAGGGGCATAACCGAAGAACATGCCCTAAGTGGAACGAGATACTGACGAGTGGTGGTCTCGTGGAGTAGGTACACTAAGTTTGAACCGTGATATCCTTCTAAATGCAACTTGATTCCATGCATAAAATCACAGGTTGTTTCCATGCATAGATTCTTTAAGTTATCATGATCAAAATTATGGATGGGATATGGAAAATTTATGTCAACCATGAACATATCATAGTTGTTTTATTAACTTATGCATTTGGTGATACTATTAGGTTGATCCAACCACTGGTGAGATAGAGGATGATGGTGTTGAAGATGAATACCAGCTAGAGGACCTAGAGGTTGTAGCAGCTGATTACATGTTGAAAGGGGGGGTCTCCAATTTTAGAAATGCATGGGAAAGCATGGGTGATGACTGTAAATTGATAATGTTGTTCACAAATCTCATCCTAAGTTCAATCGATGGATTAAAGAATTTTGCTACAACTGACTTCTATATCTTTATTACTTTAAAGTTAGTTGTACCAACTTTGAAATTGTTTGTTGCAAATCTACAATTGTTAAAATGGTGGACGCTTTGATTGTTTCAATATAAGCCATATTTTAGTTTTGGAGGAAATTTTGTGCATGTTTCACGGGGTTTAGCAGTGTCCTATGACTCTTGTCCATTTCCATGAAGTTCTAGCTTCATTCACCAAAATAAACTTATCAAACAAAAAAAAAAAATTGTTTATTAAAAATTTTTTCAAAAATTTGCTAAGGCAGATTGGTACCCGAGTTTCACAGACTCGGGTACCAATCTGCCTTATTGCATTTTGCCTTGGGTTTTTTTTGGCCCAGGGCTTTTTTCAAAAAAATTTACTAAGGCAGATTGGTACCCGAGTTTCATAGACTCGAGTACCAATCTGCCTTATTGCATTTTGCCCTGGGTTTTTTTGGCCCAGGGCTTTTTTCAAAAAAATTTGCTAAGGAAAATTGGTACCTGAGTTTCACAGACTCGGGTACCAATCTACCTTATTGCATTTTGCCCTGGGTTTTTTTTTGGCCTAGGGCTTTTTTCAAAAAAATTTGCTAAGGCAGATTGGTACCCGAGTTTCACAGACTCGGGTACCAATTTGCCTTATTGCATTTTGTCCTATGTTTTTTTGGCCTAGGGATTTTTTCAAAAAAATTTTCTAAGGTAGATTGGTACTCAAGCTTCACAAACACAGACTCGGGTACCAATCTGCCTTATTGCATTTTGTCCTGTGTTTTTTTGGCCTAGGTCTTTTTTCAAAAAAATTTGCTAAGGTAGATTGGTACTCAAGCTTCACAAACTTGGGTACCAATCTGCCTTATTGCATTTTGCCCTGGGTTTTTTTGGCCCAGGGCTTTTTTCAAAAAAATTTGCTAAGGCAGATTGGTACCCGAGCTTCACAAACTCAGGTACCAATCTGCCTTATTGCATTTTGCCTTGGGTTTTTTTGGCCCAGGGCTTTTTTCAAAAAAATTTGCTAAGGTAGATTGGTACTCGAGTTTCGCAAACTCAGGTACCAATCTACCTTATTGCATTTTGCCTTGGGTTTTTTTGGCCCAGGGCTTTTTTCAAAAAAAATTTCTAAGTGAGTTCTTAGTGAGTTATCCTTGTAATCTTTTCCCTGTTTCAAATTAATAATGTCATTTGAAAAGGACTCCAGCAATTGAGCCACGTCGTCTACTAATTTTGGTTTAGTTCATTTCATCTCTTCAATTTTCCAAGCTGTCATAGCTAAGGTAGGTGTATGGTGTGAGATATCTGGACCTCACCTTAATTTTAAGCTACGTCATGAAATTTTATATGGCAAAGACATCATTGTCTTTTTATGCTAGAGAAGGGGATTGCTTAATAGTTTATATTAATGTCTCTATGGTCAAGGTGGCGGGACATTACCACTGAAGAGAGACGATAGACATTTGTTTTCAATTGCTAAAGCAAACGGTTTCAGCAAGCAATTGGTGGTGGATCAAAGAGATGCTTAAAGCAAATTGTATTAATAACAGAAGGCTGGTTGTGCAAGTAAAGAGTAAACTGATCTTTTGTCGATTACTGGTGCATATCACCATAATAAACTTGTGGTGGACTATTATAAATCTTTCATAATATCAGACCAAAAAAAAAAAAAAAAATCTACTCAAAGAGTGATATGCACTTGCCATGAAACAGCTCAACAGTTCAAATGACCCGCATATCTGGGCAGCTTGTTCAATGCATTAACAGTTTCCAGGTCAATTTGCTTCAATTACAATGCCTGACTCAATTTTTTTATTCCAAAACTGGTATGAAGCAGTCTCAATTATTGCCTAAAAAACTGTTAGTCAGTAACATTGTATGAGGTTTTTATATACAATAAGCACACATTATTCAGGGAAGTTCCACAGTTCAGCAATCATAAGGATTATCTGCACGCTCAAGTTCTCTGTCTCAAACTCTATTCTGTAAGAAATAAGAAACTACACCTCTCTGCTGCAACTGTCTAGCAAACTGCCTAAAAATTATAAACCGACATAATGGAAATTTCACCAAAAATATTCCCAAAAAAGATAAAAAGAAAAAGTCACTACTTGCAATTCTTCTGTTACCAAGTATACATAATGACCTATTCAGATGATAGTATTTCTAAGGTTAATTAAAGATCAGAAAAACTAATGGACTTGGGCAGCAAAAAGCAGCACCTTTTATGGCAAGTGTTGATCATTCTCAAAGTAACTTGTTTGTGATAGGGACAAGTGAGACTAAGGAACTAGAAATCCAGCATCCCAGTCTTTGATGACCCAGAACAACTAGCAGATGTGCCATATGAAGTCCCACTTGAACTGTCAATGGGCGCTTGATTTAGACTTTCTAAAACTAGAAACCTCCACTTTTGCAACTTTATTGAGAATGTTGTGGCGTCAAGAATAACAGGAACCTGAATGGATTTGATAAAACATAACAAAACAAAATTAGTGATAAGTTGAGCAAGAAAATATCATAGGGCTAATGCAAATGACTGTGAAAATTGCACACCATAACCAAAGCTCAACAAGCAGAACACAAAGGAATGCAGGATTCTGTGTTCTTTGTGAGTGAATGAGAACCAAATCAATTTAAGAAAAAAAAAAAACAAAAAACAAAACACCCACCTGGTAGGCTGGTGGGTGTATGTCTTTGCATGCACAAAGTTGCATGCATATGCATGTTTGTAGGTGAACTGCATGAATAAGAAAACTAGTATACTGCAAGCACTGCTACCTATTAGCATGTAAGGATCAGGAAGAAGCATGACTTGGTGGTACCTGTGCATTAATGCATGCTACTTTGTGCACATTTAGGAGCCCAACTATGTCCTGGTAACCAGTGAGAAGTTTTGCCATTTCCTTGTCCTCATCTGAAACAAGTACCTTCTTGAAAATTATCGTTGATATGTAACAAAAGATAACAGCATATAAGAAGTTATGAAAAGTGACACTAAATCATAAAAGTAAAGCTTTATATACTATATAGAAATTTATGGTGATTACTAACCTTCATTTCCACTCCAAACGTTCTACAACGTGTCTCATAGCACAAATAGTCATTTTCTTCACCTACTTCAAGCAAGACAACAATCAAAACCCATAATACACAAGATTTATACTTCAGTGACTAAAGTGAAACTATTTCACACATTATCTAATTATCACATGCATACCACAAAGTCCTACCATTGTACACTTTCATCCAACCATGCTACATTGAGCACACATCAAGAATGAATTTAATTTTAATGGCCATCTAAATTTATATCTATTGACATATGTACCCATATTGCTGCAATTCTATTACAATTTATATTTATTGGGCACTAGTGAACAACAATAAGGTAGATGCCAGTGAATTGAGCACATAAAACATTTGTATCTAAACTAGTTGAGGTAGAATCAATAGCAGTGGAGTACATAAGGAGATTTTTCCTGGTGCAATGCACCAATGGTTAGATCACACAATGAGAGAAAGCAGGATCCGAGATAGGCAGCAAAGTTGTAATTGGATAACTTTGGCAAAAAGGGAAAATCAATTGGGATCTGGCAACAGTAATCAAGCAGTATTAATTAGGTTTCAAAATAAAAATTACAAAATAACATATTTCATATTTTATTAAAAACATATATTTATGACAAGCTCCATGACGATACTGCTACAAAGTACAAACGAAGCTCACATTGACATTGGCAATCACTGAGGTGCAGGTATGAAAAAGATCTAAATCAAAACAAATAAGAACTATAATAATCTACAGAAACATAGTTCACAGCATTACACACGAGATGCCATTGTACAAGAAGCATAAGTGGAAACATCCTACTAACATGAGAAAAAAAGCCATAAAACATTTATGGTCACATCAAAAAGATATCAATTACATACCTCCAACTTGTCTTCCTTAGCCCTAAGATTGTGGGGAAGTGTACGGATTTCCTCTGTCAAACGGATGCACTCACCAATATTTTCAGGTGAGACAAAATTAAGAGCAACCTTTATGCATGACTGAATATAAAAAAGGAAAAGAAACCATTAAAATTATATAATTATTTATATGCATAGGGAAACAAATCTATAAATAGAAATCAATTTCAAACATCACAATCGAGAGCAACCTTTATGCATGACTGAATATAAAAGTAGAAAAAAAATCATTAAAATTATATAATTACTTGTATGTATAGGCCATAGGGAAACAAATATATAGATAAAAAGCAATTTCAAATTTCACAACCCACACCAAATTTAAAATTGAAGGCATGAGGACATAAGCTCATCAATCAACTCTGATGCACTGATACAGCATTTTTTCCATCATATCGGTATCCGATATGTTCCTGATATAGATATGGGAACAGCCATACCCGGAGAGTATCAGGCGAAAAAAATGATTTTATTTTTTATTTTTTATTTTATTTTTATTTTTTTAGGGCTTGGATACACACAGGATACGTCTGAGATATAGCAAGTAACAATCAGACACGGGAGAAGGGGGAAAAAAATAGAAAAGAATTTGCCTATTGTATTCTAGATTTTTCAAAAAATGTTGTATTCCCGTACCCCTACCCATATCGTACCAATACCCGTACCCGTATTGGTGCATCATAGTCAATCAGAAATCTAAGAGGAATTCCACACAAAAACATTTAACAGGATAACTATACATTCCAGAAATGTTCCTTATTGCTTCCATTCCAATATGATTTATGCTCTGTTCACTTGGAAACCACTTCTACCGGTCTTCTGCTTTTCAAACTGATATATTGAGACAGTTAAATCATAAGCAGCATCAGCATAAAGTATAAATAAAAAAGAATGAGAGCATTGTTCTAGACAAGCTTACCTCTGTTACTATCAAAATGATGCTGATTATCACCGAAGTATTTCTTATATTGCCAAGCAATCCTCAAACCATTCTCCTGTAATTTATACAAACTAAGTATTAAAATTCTTAAACTTCATCCAAATCAAAAATCACAGAAATAAACAGTAAAAGGAAATGGAAGAAGCAGGGCACATTTTCAGGATCACGGTAGCGAGATTTATCATCTTTGGATGACCCTGGAGTAGGCAGAGTACCCAGAAATCCTTTTGGGTCCTTGGATGGACTGGCATAGAGAAGGGGTTGCTTGTGAACAAGTCCTTGTGACATAAAATTCCTCAACAAAAGCATGTGATGGGGAGCTTCTGCATCCTCCATCACCATGACAAGGCTTCCTAAAGGAAACCCACCGCCTAAAATCTCTACAAATCAAAGACAACCAATCAAAAACCTCCACAAATTCTGACTATACACATAAATTGTTAAACAATAATGATTCCATTGCTTTTTTGACGAATTTCAGTCTATACCTAATCCAAAGAAAGTGGTAAATGTAGAGAATTACTGTCAAGGTCTGGAATCCCGGATGAAATAAAGATGGTGCCGTTGGGACCATACTTGAGCCCCAGAGTACTAGATGGTACAGTTGCAAGGTTGCGAGAGAAGCTGCTTGTCCGAGGCTTGCTCGTAGCCATGACTATGTTATTGTTAACAGGCTCTACAATAATTTGATTATTCATTTACAATATAGAATTAAATCAATATCAATGCTCATAAGAAAACAAAATTTTTAGCTAAGCTATAATTTCTTGACTATTCTTGAATCATATCCGTTTTCTTCTCCTCACTGGTTCCTTGATTGGTCTCACCTTGCCTGAAAAGAACATAAGTGAATACTAACATACAAATCAATTAACTATAAAGAGATGTATATGTAATTGGTATTGAATCGAACTATAGTACCATGTCCAGTCCCACAGTTAGGAGGATGTGTCTGTGTCTGTTACGGCCTTTGCGGCCGACCCTCAATGTGTGAAGCTTCTAGTGGGCGGGGGGGGGGGGGGGGGTGGGTATCTGTGTCTAGATGAACTTGGTATGCACAAACTCAGGGGGAACAACACTAGGGGTGGGTCGGCCAGGAGTGGGCATGAATCTCATCTCATCTCTACCATGTACATCTGCGGGGGTAGTGCCGATAGTTAGTGGGGGAGACGTACGGGTGGTGGGCAATGGGGATGTAGTAGGGGATGTGGGTGGGCAGGTACCATCGATCCTCATGGATGGGGACCGAGATGTGTCCCTATGGGCAAATGTATGGGATGGACCTGCATCATCGTGTGCCATGAAGCCCATGTCATAACCAGTGTCCAAGCACATCTCATCTGCTGTTTGACTTGCTTCCTCCATGGTGTGGTCATGCACAGGTGTGTGGGGCCGACTAGATGTGGGACGTCGACTAGATGTGGGCACGGGTGTGTGAAGCTGACCAGATGTGCGACACCGACTAAATGTGGGCATGGGTATGTGACGCTGACCAGAGGTGGGACGCCGACTAGATGTGGGCACGGGTGTAGGGGGTTAAGTAGATGTGGGATGCTGACTAGATTGACGACATCCACGCCCTTGACGTCCACTTGCTTGTCGACCACGCCCTACAGCTGGTTCACTTGTGTTGCCCGCATCGCGTGCATCGTCTAAGGTCAACAGACCAATCTCTTCAACAAATTGCAAGGCCTTAATACAGTCGGTGTAGATCTCAGACCCTGGTTTGCACTTTGCCATAATCCTCAATTGTGATTCAACCTATCACAAATATATAAGAGTAGTCTTAATAGGTTGATCCAAACTATGCGAAGCAAGGTACATTTATAACAAAACAGTCTTTGTAAACTTACCAAAGTGTCCCAGTATGAGGTCTCTTTTGTAATATGGTGAATAGTACAGGGACGAAACCACACCATATACTCGTCATTGTAGCTCATTGTACGAGTGGCACAATAGACCTCTATATGTGTTGGCTTGCCGTACAATATGCGGGAAGGGAACCCAAATCATTTCTGTATGGCTCCCACACAATCTGCAATGATCCAACCGATGCAAACAATCATATTAACAATATAATTAGAAAAAATGTGTAACGAATGTGAACAATACATGTAACTCTGCTCTGAAATAAAAAAAAAATGTTTATTTATTCCAAAGCAAATTGTAAGTACAACAACAACATGCGAAAGCGGTTCCCATTTAGGCACAATACCTGATTTGGCCGTAGCGAAGCAAGCGACACATGATAGGCACGTAGGACATGAATTCCATGTTCAGTTGTTATCTTAGCCCTTTTCCATCTAGCAAACAACAGAGACATAAAAGCCATATTAGTTACTTACATAATTCCCATGCATAAAAACTTAATGCGAAAATGTAAAACAGTAACTATCTAAGATCTTACATACTTGATAGCAAGTGGACCTGGGGGTAGTGCCTGGTATGGATGCCTCATCACAGGACATATGTGTGGAAACCTCGCCCATGCCCACAATTGCACCAATAGCAATGCACCGCCAATTTGTTTGGCTGTCTTCTTTGATGCATTACAGAGGTGTCTATATAGCCAACTTAGTGCTGCACTACCTTAACTATACTTCTTTCCGTTACTGATTGGATTGAAAATTTGCAGATACATAAGTAAAACCTGTTCACTAGACTTATCCATAAATAACGTACCACCCAACATCCCTAGTATGTAAAACCGAGCATATTGCTGCACAAGTTACTCAGTGGCGTCAGTTGGGAAAGGGTTGCTAAACCGATCCTCAAGCCATTTGGCTTTTACCCTCGGCCCTTCTATCACAACAATGTTCTTGCGACGATCACCAACATCTCTTCCCGGCCGGTTATGCCCTAGCATTTCCCAGCAGAGGTGGGCCTAATTGTTCCTATCAGTATATCCCACCACTGGCAAGTCATCTACAGGTACCCCCATTATAACCTCGATGTCTTGTACCGTGATGGTCATCTCACCGTGGGGTAAGTGGAATGAGTGCGTCTTCGGCTGCCATCTCTCCACCAACGCCATGATCAATGCATGGTCAAGGTCCATATGTGGGACTCGAAGCAACCCATCTAACCCTGCACCTGTGATATAAGCTGCAATCTGTGGATCTAAAATTGCACCATCTTCAAGCAGACCTTTATCTTGATGACGACAAGTTAGTACACTTGGCACTCCCTGCAAACAAAGCAGCTTAGTATTACTTACGCTTCTTAAATGCCAAAACTCTTTCTACTACATATATTGACTATGATTTTGGACAAGTGCATACCTCGCCTTCCAAAAGAGCATCCCAAAGCAAACTTGAACGAAGCATAAGCTGCCTCCTCAAGACAGTCTGTATAGAGGGTCCCACTTAATGTGGGTTCCATATCTGGCATTTGGTGACAAAAATAATCAGGGGAAAATTCACTTCATATATATATATATATATGTATGTATGTATGTATGTATGTATGTAAATGTGTGTGTGTGGATGTGCATGGTTAGGTTAGTAAGATATAATATATGCACCTATGTTCTTAACCCACTTACTTACAATTCATATGCGCACTATTTTAATTCTTTGTGAGAATTCAGAACATTGATAAAATGAATGTAATGACAAGTGTTTTGTATATGGACACATTGATGAATGTGTGTGAAGGACATGGGTAGAATCAATGACACTACCTCTCATCAAGACATTTAAGAAAGGTTTTAAAAATGAACATTTGATCTAAATTTGGACGCCAAGTTATGAGGTGAGAAAATATTAGACACTCATCTTACTTGGTGAATCCATCTTTTAAACTATGACAGCTATTATCATGTCACATCGTCCAAATAATTAATATGTCATATAGAAAAACATAAAAAAGCATGTCATTCTTAAGAAAATCCAGATCAAGCATCTAGAGTTTCTAAGAAAAACATTAAAACATGTGAGCTTGATTGCATGAACATCATGTGATTGACTAAAGAAAAAATTAACAGGCATAGTATTTGCAGAAACAAATGATCTAGCATGTGAGCATCTCAAGAATATCATGAAATCATGTAATTTATTTCAAGAACATCAAGTGATTTTTATTCCTTACAAATCACCATGCTTTTTGTGTATAATATAAGGAGAACGATCAGACAATCCAAAACAAGGATATTGATCAATTAAGAAACTTAAGTTCTTGATCAAGAACCCCAATCTGAATCCAACTCCAAAAGTCCATGCTTTTATGTATAAGCCACTCATTGTATTTTTAGACTAATAGGGCGTTTATGACTTAAGAGACTTAGATTGAAAGAAGGAAATGGTTTTTGAAGTGGTACGTACTAGGTACTTACCACATTAAAAATCTAGGCAAAGTTGCAATTTATGTGCTCACTTTTAGAAGTATGCATAAATAACATTGTAAAGAGTCATAAAGTTGCCAAAATGTCAACATTATCAATGTATCCAAAGAAAAAAAACAGCAAGTCATAATGTTCTTTACTAATTTATTATAGATATCTCAATTGGGGGAAAAAAAAGAGGTATGGTTGGTAACACAAGAACAGTGAACTTCATTATCTCAATTGTTAATTAAATAGGTTTAAACTTATTTAATCAAATTTACATTAAAAAAAAAAATTAAATAAGTTTAAACAACTTTGACATAAGGGATATAGCAAACCACCATTAATGAGAATATTAGTAGAAATCACCATTTATCTTTCAAACATCTTTCCCAGAAAAACAATGGCTCTCGAAATGCAACCTAAGCTTGTAAACTTCACAGTTTTTAATCCACATTTCTATTATACTCATGATACACGATACATCATATATGCAAGTCATAGAAGCAATACATTTAGCATTTAGGCCTTTCTGATGATGTTCCTTCTTTCTTCCAAACTGTTTTAGTCCCTCTATGTTGGGTTGTAGAAACAAAATGAAGTCCTAGAAACTAAATTTGCATTACAAACCCACAACAAAGTTTACAGAAATAGAAAATAAAGACAAACCCAAAACAAATTATTGAAAATACTATGAAACAAAATGCACAAACAAATGAACAAAACCCACAATAAATCAAATGAAATCGAAGCAAACCCACAAAAAAAAAAAAAAAAAAAAATTCAAATGAAACCCACATCCTAAAGCCTATATGGATTCAGATTTAGTAGAAATAGAGGATTAGAGAGGTCAACGAAGAAGAGAAAAGTTAGAATGATGAACCTGTGTTGTCGTGAGAAATGGAGAAGAAGAAGAGCTTCTGGTGCTGAAGAAGAGAGCGAGAGTGAGACTGAGAGGGAGATGATAGCGAGATTAAGAGGGAGATAACAAGACTGAGAGCGAGAGCTCATCGACGAAGTCTTCTACTGCTAACGGGTTCTTTGCCGTCGATGGTGAGAGGGTTTGGGCTTTAGGTGTGAAGGAGAGTGAGAGTGTGTGAGTGAGAGTTTTTTCTGGTGAGTGAGAAGTGAAAGTGAGAAGTGAGAGTAGCAAAAATAAGGTTGAGTTTAGCTGCCTACCCACACAGTACTCGAGCTCACGAAGCTCGAGTACTAAGAGGAATTTTTAAATCCAAATGTCATGTCATTGTGCCACGGTGGAACTGGAAAATGTAGTACTCGAGTTCATCAAACTCGAGTACTTAAAAAGGTGGTAGATTCCTGTTTATTTCCGAAACAGTGTTTTCGTGCAAAAAAGTTTAAAAATTGATGGTATTTGGCCAATTTGGCCCAACTCCAAGGCATGTCGTTCATGTACTAGAGATGCCATAAGATTAAAGTCCAAAGTAATGGCAGGCAACGAAAGTTATTTCATGATCATTCAAACGATGATGTACACAAAATCTTCGATGGTCAAGTGTGGCGCTCGCATTCAAGTGGTGACGTTTTAGAGGCAATGATGCTAGTGATACTACAAATATATTTTTTTTGAACAAATCATATTACAAATTGATGTATCATTGATTATAAGAAGAAGAAAAATACTAAAAGTACTGCAAGTTTTATTATATATAGCTACAAATTGAAGTGTCATTGAATGTGATTGGTGTGAGCTCAATAAAAAAATGAGTGTTTGAATTATTTCTTATAATTGGTGACATATTAGTTTGTAGAGTTTAAATCCAATAAGAATGTGGTACATAATCCATAGTTTGCACCCTCAACCTGCAAGAGGCATCACCAAAATCTATTGGAGACGTTGCTTTGTGTTTGATGGTTCTCAAGCCTTTGTTTTTGGGCATTTTTGTTGTTGGATTCTCTTCAATCTTCCACTATGCAAGGTTTCAAGCAAACCCGAGTGTTGACGACGCAAAGCCAAGTGCTAGTGACCCAAAAAAGGAAAGTTCTTTTCCATAATTCGACGGATTGTGCATGGCAAGTCCTATTTTTACATTTGTGAAAAGCTTTTTTTTTTCCTAGAAAGAACATCTGTGAAAAGCTGATGTAGCATATCGTTATTGGTGGGTGTAAACCATAGTAGAATTGTAGCATCCCTACTAGCATCAATTAGCCTATATTGCCGACAGGGGAAACCTCCTAAACATTTGAAGGTAAAAAGTCAAGCTACGATTATTAACCATTAAGGTAGGCATTCCGGCTAAATCTTGCCTCACTACATATTTATTTGCCTCAATACAGTAGCATAAGAGATCCAAAAATCGAAAAATTTCCTCTGGCCCACCTAGGCCCGATCAACATTAAAATCTTGATACTGTCTGTTGACTCTGCTCCAAAGCTCTTTGAATCTCTGCGCATATATTGTCCATCCTTTTTCTGGTCCCTAACAAATTAACGACAAGAATCTTATATTGTTACGGTGTGATTCTTTGAATCAAAGATTTTAAAAATGACAAAAATGTTTAAAGTATACGGTTAGATGATTAAATTTATCATTTTTAATAGTTTAAAATTTTAAGAAAATATATAATTTAACAGAAAACTTGTTTACACTGTCTATGATTTGTAACTAAAAATGTGATTTAAAATCACGTTTTCAAGTTATAAAAACATAGTAGGTGTAAAACAAATTTTGTTTTTAATTATATATCACAGTAAACATACAATGAAAATCAAAAATCGGCAGATAGAAATTTAGCATTATAATATAATCTGCCATCAGTGGCGACGCCACGTCTAAGTCAGGGTGTTCCCAGGAACACCCTGACTTGAAAAAAATTAAAAAAAAAATTATAATTAATCTTAATTAGGAACACCCTAAGCACAAAATTAGGAACACCCTCGTTAATAAAATTAGGAACACCCTCTAATTAAAAAAAAAAAAAAATCTGTTCTACTTCCAAGCAAAAAAAAAAAAAAAAAAAAAAAGGTGTAATAGAGCAAGCCCACGGCAAGCCAAGCCCACGGCGAGCCCAATAGATTACACAGGTTACAGGTAGCCCGTAGCCCACGGATTCTCCCAAAAAAAAAAAATAAATAAATAAATAACACAAACAGAGAACTTCAATCAACCCACGCCACGGTCACTTCACTGCCAGAGAAATCAGAAACCAAACCCCAAACCCCAATACAAGCAGTCCATCAGCTAAGTTAGTGTTTATCTCAAAAAAAAAAAAAGAAGCTCCCAATACAGAGAAAACAAAAACAAACCCCACCATACATTGATACACTGCCCACCGCTCACGGACCGTCGCCGTCGTCGCAGATCGGTGCTTGCCGCTCGCCGCTCGCCGCCTCGCCCTCATCGCAGTCTCGCAGTGGTCGCCGTCACAGATCGCAGTGGTCGCCGTCGCAGATCGCAGATCGTAGATCGCCGCTCGGACCTCGGTGCTTGCCGCTCGCCGCTCGGATCTCGGTGCTCGCCATTGTCGGTCGGACCTCGTGCTGGGTATTTCTCTCTTCTCTCTTTACTCTTTTTCTCTCTTTTTCTCTAAGTCTCTCAGTTTCTCTCTTCTCTTTGCTGTGCAAAACTGAAATGAACTCTCTCTCCCTCTCTTTACTCACTTTAATACCGGTTACACTCTCTCTCTCTCTACAATGATTATATAATTTATATGCATAATATGCTTTTCAGCTTTTGCCTGTTCTTTTTTCTTTTTTTTTTCTTTTTGAATTTGTCCTTATCTATCCTATTGGTCAGTGTGTTGGTGTAATGGTGTTGGTGAACACCATTACACCAACACACAAACCAATAGTATTAGGACAAATTTAAAAAGACAAAAAAAAAAAAAAAAAAAAAAAGCAAGCAATTGGTCAGATTGGCTGACCGAATTGCTTGCATTTGCCCTTTTTTTTTTTTTTTTTTTTTTTTTTTTTTTTTTTTCAAATTTGGCCTTATCTTCCCTGTTGCTTGTTGGTGTTGGTTTTTGTGTAACGCGTGTTGCAATGTTGGTGTCGGTCAATGTGTTAGTAATATATTAATTGTCTTTTAGTGTGAAGTAAATTGTTTATTGTGATTGTGAAATTTTCTGATTGGCAGGTTATTGTTTGTGATTGTTGATTAGCAGTGTAATGTACTACACATTATACTGTTTTAATTATTGTGATGCACATAGAATGTGTAACGTGCATAAGACAAATAAAAGACAAACAAATATAATAAATTAAAGTAGTATAATTAATGACAAACAAATTAAAGCAATATAGTTTATTGTTATGCTAAATAACAATAATTAAAGCTATATAATTAAATTAACTAGTACATTATAAAAGACAAATAAATTAAATTATGTTAAGTTAAATAACAATTAATAATTTTATAATTAATGCAAGAATAATAATTTCAAATAAACTTATAGTTTATTGTTTATTTTTTTGCTAGAATTATGGACAAATATTTGATAAGAAAACCACGTACCCAAGATTCATCTACTGTGCAAGATTCATCTCCTTTGCAAGATTCACCTCCTGTGCAAGATTCATCTACATCTTCTAAGCGAATTCGTATTGACTTTAATTTAGAAAATCTTCCTTCAGATCCTGGGCTACGACAAAAGATATCATCTTATCATCCTAATAATCATGATGAAATTAGAAGATATTATTTAACAAAAGGCCCTTGTCAACCAGTTATTCAGGATTACCCTGTATCATATTTTTCTGGAAAGCCCCGTAAATTTAGATCAGAATGGTATAAAAATAGAAAGTGGTGGAATATAGTATAGACAAAGATGCGGCATTTTGTTTTTATTGCTACCTATTTGGGCAAGATGTTGGTAAGCAAGGGGGAGGGGAGACTTTTGTAACGAAGGGATTCAAACTTTGGAATCAAGTTGTAAAGTTAGATTCCCATGTTGGAGAAGTTAATAGTGCTTATAACCAAGCTGTCAAGAAGAGTGAAGATCTACAGAAGGAAAAGCAACACATTCAAAATGTTTTTGTTAAGCAATCAAAACAAGATAAAATTGAATATCAGATTCAATTAAATGCAATAGTTGATTGTGTAAAATTCCTTTTATGTCGAGGATTAGCTTTTCGTGGTCACGATGAATCTCAAGATTCAAGTGATAGAGGAAATTTCCTTGAGCTCTTAACATTTTTGGGGGATCACAATGAATCTATCAATGAAGTGTTACAAAAATCTTGGAAAAATTGCAAGCTTACCCACTCTGATATTCAAAAAGACATAGTGAATGCAATTGCACGTGAAACATCCAAAGTCATCATCAACGATCTTGATAATGGGTTCTTTTCAATATTAGTTGATGAGTCACGTGATATCTCAGTGAAAGAACAAATGGCCCTCGTTCTTCGTTATGTGAACAAAGAAGGAATTATTATAGAGCGGTTCCTTGGTATTGTACATGTTACAAGTACCACTGCTTTGTCACTCAAGCATGCTATTGAAGGTTTACTTTGTGAACATAATTTGAGTTTGTCGAACCTACGTGGGCAAGGTTATGACGGGGCTAGTAATATGCAAGGTGATATTAATGGACTCAAAACTTTAATTTTGAAAGAGAACAAGTCAGCATTTTATGTCCATTGTTTTGCTCATCAACTTCAATTGACACTTGTTGCTGTTGCTACAAATCACATTAACATTGTTGAATTTTTTTATGTGGTTAGTAATTTAATAACTATTGTTGGAGGCTCTTGTAAGAGACGAGATGCTCTTCGAGATGCACAATTTGCCAAAATTAAAGAAGATTTAGAGAATGGTGTACGTAGAAGTGGGCAAGGTTTGAATCAAGAGACGAATCTTAAACGTCCTGGTGATACACGTTGGGGATCATATTATGGGACTATTTTGAACTTGATTTTGATGTTCTCTGCTATTGTTGATGTATTAGAGATTATTGAAGAAGATGGCCTCTCCGACCAAAAAGTTGAAGCTCGATCTATTATGAGGTCAATTCTAACTTTTGAATTTGTCTTTGCTTTACATTTGATGAAAAATATTTTAGGGATCACAAATGAGTTGTCAATAGCATTGCAAAAAAAAAAAAATCAAGATATAGTAAATGCTATGGATCTTGTTAAAGTGTCTAAGCAACGGTTGCAAGTGATGAGAGATGATGGATGGGCATCTTTATTGGTTGAAGTATCTTTATTTTGCAACTCACATGTTATTCCTATCTTGGACATGGAAGCGATGTTTGTAGTTAGTGGGAGGCCGAGACGCAACACCTGAAAAAATTCAAATTTACATCATTATCGTGTTGAGCTATTTTGCACAGTCATAGATATGCAACTTCAAGAGCTTAACAACCGCTTTTCTGAGGTGAATACCGATTTGCTACTTTGTATGGCTTGCTTGGATCCAAGTAATTCATTTGTGGCTTTCGATAAGGAAAAATTGATACGTCTAGCTAAGTTCTATCCCTCTGATTTTCTTGGGACAGATATTTTGGCACTTGACTCTCAATTGCAAAATTACATTTTTGATATGCGCAGCAATGACTTCTTTTTAGAGCTTCAAGGAGTTAGTGAACTTGCTGAAAAGTTAGTGAGCACAAGGAAGCACGAGACTTATCCATTAGTCTATTTGCTTGTGAAGCTTGCTTTGACCCTTCCAGTTGCTACTGCAACGGTAGAAAGAAGTTTTTCAGCAATGAAATATATAAAGAATGAACTACGCAATCGAATGGGAGATCAATTGATGAATGATTGCTTAGTTGTGTATATTGAAAAAGATATAGCTTGTAGCATTGATAATGAGAGTATTATGCAACGCTTTCAAACGATGAAAACTCGTAGAAGGCAATTGTAAATTTTATGTATTTGTGTATTTTCTGATTGTTGTTGTTGTCAATATAATTTTTTTTTTATTAGATTGTGTAATTTATGCTTGTTGAGGAACACCCTAAAAATTTTTTCTGGAGTCGCCACTGTCTGCCATTATCCGAAGGTAAAAAGTCAAGCTACGAATATTAAGGCAGATATTCCATAGAGATCAAATAAATCATAAAAATTTAGTTTGGCCCACCTATCCAAATTAAAATCTTGATACTGTCTGCTTGCTTCCAAGCTAATTTGAATTTTGCACATATCACCCTCTTTTTCCTTCCATTTAAAGGTCCCCAATATTCATTCTCAAAAACTCAGAAAAGCTACAGATTCTAACGACTGGTGGAACATAAAAGCGCAACAGTTGAGAGTAAGAGGAGGACAGAGGAAAAGAGGGAAAGAGTTTACACACTGTTTCTTTTAGGACTCTTTTAAGAAGAAGGTTACTAATGGAGCTAAACCAAAGTGAAGGAATAGTTAGGGCCAAGAGGCTCATGACAAAGCCAGAGAAGGTGTTAGAGATGAACTCAGATGATCAAAATAGGATGAGTAGAGCCAAGACAAAGCCATGGTTCACACAAAAGAATGGGAGTACTGTAATTCCAGCAAAGAGGAGGTTAGTTAAAACAATGATGCTTGATTGGATTGTCCAATCTATTGCCTCTCTTCTTCGTTCTCTTTGTTCCTCTACCTCTGAAGCCCCCAAGGCCTTATCTAAAAATTTCAGTAGCAGCTCAAAGTTGGTGCCATTTCCACCACCCAATTCAACAAATGGCAAGAAGAAATAATAACGCATTACCATACCCATCATTGCATGGCAATGCATCAACAGATTTTGATGGGAAACTAAGAAATTCAACAATCTCTAACTCATCCATAAGAGTTGTCCAAAATGCAAGGCCAACCATTCAAGAAGATCACCCGTAAGCGGAAGGTTGTCTGTGGACGTAAGGGCTGTCCATGACGAAAGTGGCTGGATGATCTTCCAACTCTTGGGAAATTTCTAGTAATGGATTTACCTACACAAGTTTAAGATTCGGACCACGTGGAACCTTGAAAAGCGAATAAGGTCCTTATTTATCGCCATAACTTCCTAATAAGTGCTTAACTTCCAATGACAGTTATAGAAGATAAGATTGAAAAACCTAACTTCTATAGCCGTTGTGGAAGTTATGTCTAAACTTACTAACTTCAACAAATATTAGGGAAGTTATTAAACAAGTGACCGCTCCAAGGCTTTCTATATAAGGACTCATCCACATCAAATCAAAGTAAGTTTCCACTATCCCTAAAAGCTAGAATTCATGAGTTCTAGAAAAAACTAACTTAAGCATCAGAGGGTTCTAGGCCGATTCACCCCGGTCACCTTTGATTTGGTGTTTTTCTTTTCAAGTTTTTCAAGTCATTATTAGCCCATTGAAGCCTGGAGCATTCGGCTCACTGATTTTCTGTGCATCATCAATTGGTGCCGTCTGTGGAAAAGATTAAGTTTGCGTATTTCAAATTAATTTTTCTTTGACAAAATGCTGCATGATTCGGACAAGATCAATGGCCACTAGTCCAGGCCATTAGGAGAGTGGGAACGCTTTTAGTCGTCTTGATTGTGATCGCCAGCCAGCACTTGTCATGCAATTGCCTTCTATAGATCAAGTGCAGTCCAGGGCAGCCGCCGTGGCAGAATTAACCCATTAAAACCAAGAGTTGACCAAGGAAATTACTCTAAGGAGACAGTGTAATGAGAGATATGTTGAAGGACAAGCCTAGAATCAAGAAGTCAGAGACGAAAAAAATGCTGAGCATGAGAACCAGTCAAGGGGTACCGTTTCACGAAGGGTGCCACACTTGGAGAGGGAGATGGATCAAATGAGGAAGGCCATGGACAAGATGAAGGAAAACATTAAAAGGACAAATCTCGTAGATGATTTAATTCATCGAACTGATTCCCTATTTGTGGCTTCCATCAACAGTCATCCCCTACCTTCCAAGTTCGAGATACCTTCCCTGGACTCGTATGATGGAATGCACAACCCATGTGATCATATTGCAACCTTTAAGACTACGATGCACCTTCAAGGGGTTCTAGACGAAATTATGTGTAGGGCTTTCCCTACCATCCTTAAAGGACCAACACGAGTATGGTTCAGCAAGATACCTCCAGACACTATGCGTTCTTTCGAAGAATTAAATAAGTTGTTTGTTAACAATTTTATTTTAGGACAAAGGCATAAGTGCTCCTCGTCTAGCCTGTTAACCATAGAGCGAAAGGAAAATAAAAACTTGCGATCCTTCATTACTAGCTTCAATAGGGAAGCCCACACGATGGACGAGATGGATGACAAGTTGTTATTGGAGCCTTTCGTAATGGGTTAATTCTGATTTATTCATCCATAAGCTCTACGAGCAAGAGCCTCAAACCATGGTTGAACACATCCATTCAGCCCAAAGCTTCATGAATGTAGAAGATGCAATCATTGCCAACAAAAGGAAGAAAGCCAAGCGAATGGAAGCAAATCTCCTATGCCATCCTGAACAAGGTCCTCGTCCAAAGAAGGCTCGAACAAGAGAAAAGAAAGTTTGAAGGCTTGATCAAGTATTTATGCAAATCAAGGATGACCCCTCCTTAAAGTGGCTAAAGAAGATGAAGGGAGATCACAATAAGCGCAATAAAAACAAATATTGCCACTTCCATAGAGATCCTTGGCATGACATGAATGAGTGCTCTGATTTGAAATAGTAAATAGAGAATCTTATCAGACAAGGAAAGTTGAGGCATTTGGTATGAAGGGATCATAAAGATGAGAAGTTGAAAGGAAAGGTAAAAGAGTCATCACGGTCCCCACTTAGAGAAATAAAGGTTATCATTGGAGGTACTTCAATAGGACAGTCTTCCAAGTCAAAGAAGATGTACCTCAAGTTGGTACAAAACGTCCAACTCTCTAGACGATCACCAAGGCCGAGAGGGACAGACGAGCTAGTCATTACATTCATAAATGAGGATGCTGAAAGAATCCACCACCCACATAATGATGCAATCATCATCACTTTACTCATCGCGGATTATACAACTAGAAGGGTGTTGGTGGATAATGGAAGTTCGGCAACCATCTTGAATTACCCCGCCTTCCAACAAATGAGGCTCAAACAACATCAACTTCATTTAGTATGTTCCTTGGTGGGATTTGGAGGAATGAAAGTGCAACCTATAGGCACCATTACATTATCTATAGTGGTGGGATCATATTCACAGAAAATAACTAAGGAAGTGAATTTTCTAGTGGTGGATTTTTCGTCTTCTTATAACACCATCATTGGAAGGTCAACCTTGAACAGTTTGAAGGCGATAATATCTACCTACCGCATATCAGTCAAATTCCTTACAGAGTATAGGATAGGAAAAATGCAAGGAGATCGGTTAGTAGCAAGAGAGTGTTATTTAGCCATGTTGGCTACACGTAGACAATGAACATTGAAGAGAGAAAAGTTGTTGCGGAGCCCACTGAAGTACTAGAAGATATTCCTCTGGAAGAGGGTAATCCCAAGAAATTTACCAAGATTGGGACAAGTATAGAAGAGAAGACAAAGCAAGACCTCATCCAATTCTTAAGGAAGAGTATCGATGTTTTTACATGGAGTCACGAAGACATGCCGATGATTGACCCAAGTGTTATCACTCATCAGTTAAATGTGCATCCATCTTCCAAGCTTGTTCGTCAGAAGAAAGGGTCTTTGCACTTGAGCGAGACAATGCTATCAAGGAAGAGGTCAAGAAGTTAACTACAAGGCAATTTATTCGGGAAGTCTATTACCCGGATTGGTTAGCTAATGTAGCATTGGTCAAGAAGGCAAATGGCAAGTGAAGGATGTGTGTAGACTTCACTAATTTAAATAAAACTTGCCCTAAGGATAGTTATCCTTTGCCACGCATTGATCAGTTGATGGACTCAACAACAGGTCATCAGCTGCTCAGCTTCATGAACGCCTTCTTAGGGTATAATTAGATAAAGATGGACGAGGAAGATCAAGAGAAGACATCCTTCATTAACAGTCAAGGTTTATTTTGTTATAAGGTGATGCCCTTTGGTTTAAAGAATGCGAGGGCAACTTATTAGAGTTTAGTTAATCACATGTTCCGTTCATAGATAGGACAGAACGTGTATATGTGGACAACATGCTGGTGAAGAGCTTGGATGAGAAGAAGCATCTAGACGACCAACAAAAGATCTTTGAAATACTTAGACGATACAAAATGAAGCTAAATCCAAGTAAATGTGCATTCGGGGTTTCATCTGGGAAGTTTTTAGGATTCATGGTTTCACAAAAGTGAATTGAAGCTAATCCAAATAAGATCCAAGCCATATTAAGCATTGAACCACCAAAGAATATCAAGGAAGTCCAGTCCCTCATTGAACGAGTTGCAACCCTAAACAAGTTTGTTTCAAAAGCTACAGATAAATGTTTACCCTTCTTCAAAGTTCTTAAGAAGGTGTTAGAATTGACAAACAAATGTCGAAAAACCTTCCAGGATCTCAAAGTCTATCTTACCACAGCTCCATTACTAAGTCCATCCGTACTAGGTGAGGGGTTATATTTATACTTAGCAGTGTCCCCACAGGCGGTAAGTTCAGCATTGATCAGGAAAGAAAAGGTGTAGAAGCCTGAGTATTATATAAGGGCTCTGAGGGGAGTGGAAGGACGATATCCGCTGATGGAAAAATTGGCTTTTGCATTGATAACGACTTCTAGGAAGTTAAGGCATTACTTCCAAGCTCACGTCATCAATGTTATGATAATGGCTTCTAGGAAGTTGAGGTATTACTTCTAAGTTCACGTCGTCAATGTTATGATAGATCATCCACTCAAAAAAGCAATGAACAGGTTGGAAGCCACAGGGCAATTAATCCAATTAGCTATTGAGCTTAATGAGTTTGATATCAAGTACCAACCAAGAAATGTAGTAGTGGCTTAAACTTTAGCAGATTTCATCGCGGAGTTCACTCCAAGTCATGGGGACACAGATGATATGGAAGACATTAAAACATGGGTTGTCCATGTGGATGGATCATCTACACTATATAGGGGAGGAATAGAAGTTGTTTTGCAATCCTTAGAAGGAGATAAGTTGAAGCACAAGGTTCGTCTACAGTATAGGGATAGAATTGGCTAAGTCCTTAGAGGCAGAATCAATACTCGTCTAGGGAGACTCACAGTTGGTTATGGGTCAAGTGAATGGAACGTATGAAGCTAAGGAAGAGCAAATGAAGAAGTATCTTAATTAGGTAAGATGCCTTGTTAAGAGATTTAAAGAAGCGAGTTTCGTTCAAGTCCTAAGGGAAGAGAACATGGAAGCAAACGCATTAGCAAAGGAAGCATCAGTAAGCGAATCGATGGATGAGTTTGATAAAGTTCAATATATGCCAAGCGTAGATCTTCAAGAGATATAGTAGATAGAAGGTGAAGAAAATTGGATGACCTTAATAGTCACCTATCTAAAAGATAGAAGGCTTCTATATAGAAAAGACATGGCCAGAAGGCTAAGGATCAGATCAGCCAAGTACGTCTTTATAAATGAGATGCTATACAAAAGAGGCTTTTCTTAGCCTTATCTAAGGTGTTTAGCTCCAGATTAAGCAACCATTTAGGAGCTAGATTACTCGTCCACAAGATTGTCTGTGCAGGTTATTATTGGCCAACCATTCAAGCTGATGCTAAGGCATATGTCAAGGTGTGAGATCAATGTCAATGATTCAATAATGTCGCTAGACAGCTGTCAGAGTACCTTACCCCAATGATGGCCCCATGGCCCTTTGCACTGTGGGGATTGGCTATTTTAGGTCTCTTTCCAATTAGAACCAGGTAGATGAACTTTTTAGTGGTGGGAATTAATTATTTCACTGAGTGGGTGGAAGCTGAACCCTTAGCGAAGATTACACAACAAAATTTCAAGAACTTCATCTGGAAGAATATTGTATGCAGGTTTGGGACACCAAAGGTACTAGTGTCTAACAATGGATGACAATTTGATAACACACTTTTCAAGAATTTTTGCGAGCAATTTGGAATCAAGAATCATTATTCCTTACCCTCCCACCCACAAGCAAATGGACTAGAAAAGGTTGCAAACCGATCCTTGTTGAAAATCATCAAGACTCGGCTTGGAGGGGCAAAGGGAGTATGGCTAGATAAGTTGCCAGGTATTTTATGGGCCTACAGGATGACAGTAAGGACCCCCCACAAGGGAAACTCCTTTCAAACTAGCCTATGGGAGTGATGCAGTCATATCTGTAAAAGTACACATGGCCAACCATAGGGTGATGAAGTATCAGGACAAGGGAAATGAAGAACAACTTCGTCTTAACCTCGATCTTATTGACGAGTTAAGGATGGACGCAGAGCAGAAGACAGTAAGGTACAAAAATCTCATGGTGAAGTAATATGATGCCATGGTGAAACCCAGGTGCTTCAACATTGGGAACCTCGTCCTCAAAAGGGTCTCCTTGGCAACTAGAAACTTGGTTCATTGAAAACTAGGGCGTAATTGGGAAGGATCTTATAGGGTTGTCAACTGCAAAAGGCAGGGATCATACTACTTGGAAGCCTTAGATGGACGGAAGCTTGACCACCCTTGGAATGTTGAGCATCTAAGGAGACACTATCAATAATGGGTTAGCTTGGATGAGCATCACCATGGATGAAGCATCGTGGACAAAGTTGAAGTTATGTATTGTTTTTCTCATGTTTGCTTATGTTTATTACTACTGCGTGTTTTTACCTAAAAAGTGCATTAGTTTCTAGCTTTTACGTTGTATATGGATGAATTTATGATAGACGAAGTTATGTAAATCTCTGTTTGTATAAGTATTTGTGATTCCCTAAGGCACTAGCTTCTAAGCATGTGCTATGCTTGTGGATGATGTGGATGTTATGTTTATATTATGTTCATGTAGTTTGGATTTCTAATGTATATGATGTTGTGTGAATCTCTCATTTTCATGATTCCATCCAAACTAATTCACAAGAAGGCTAAAGGCCAAAAGCGAATAAAATCTCTGGATGCAGGGATGTAACGTTTATAAGCTTTCCTTAAAATAAGGACAAAGCTAAGAAAAATAAACCTAAGGTATACTCGTCTGAGCACTTGACAAGGTAAAACCTAAGCTATACTCTTCTAACTAATGGACGAGGAAAAGCGTGCATGCAAGAATATTTCAAGCTCCATGAATAAAGTTAACTAGCCAAGGTCCAATTTTTGGATGAGTAAACGCTGGAAACATCTTACCTAAAGACAAATAAAGGGCCATCTAGCCTATGGACGAAGGATTATGCAAGCTATAAGTCAAATTTATGGACGAATAAAGCTAGCAAGGCAAATACCATTCATAGGCAAGTTATACTTGTAGAATTTAAAGAATGGTAATTGTTGGACATGAGAAGATTATTTTAACATGGATGAGATTCATGAGTGGATGGACCACACTTAACCATAGAAGCAACATGGATGATGTAAACAAATAAAATTCATTCATAAAGTATATAACATGTTCAACACCAAGTAAGAAATGAGGTAGACATTCATTCATAAAAACTAAAAAAGGGTAGACGACCACCATCCAAAAACCCTTGAGTTATGTAAAGACAATAAGGGCAATTGTATATATAGCTCATCCCTAAACTTGGATGAGAGAATTGTATGTGAATGAATTCTAGAAAATGTAAAGCCTAAAACAATGGGCATTTCCAATAAACTAAAATAATAAAAAATTTCTAAAACAAGATAAATTTACTGAGATAAACCGTTGGGGGCATTACCCCCAGACTTTAGGACGTCCCCACTGGAAATAGTGGCATCCTGGTTACTTCATTAGTAGCATCGTCCACCACGTTGACATTCTCGAAACTCTTTGGAAACAAGGAACTTTCTATGGCAAGAGGAATTTTGAAGGAATTAAAGTCCAGGTCAGGGTAAGCCTCCTTGGCATTAGCATGAAAGTACTCGCAGCCACCTGCATAATAACTGTCTAGATGATTCTTGTACTCATTTGACTTCTTGAAAGCTGCAACGGCTTCTTCATGAGCCTTCTCCAAAGACAAGTTGAACTCCGAAACTTTTCCCTCCAAGTGAGCAATGTGGGTCTCTTTTTCAATGGAATATGCTTTAAGTTCCTCAACCTCGTCTTTCAGCTTCGTCTCTATTCCTTGCAAATGATTGAGATCCTCAATCAATCTAATCACTTCCCCCTTTTTCAAAAGGACCTCATTGTTTAGCTCTTTATTCTTCTTCTTGGCTGTCTTGGCTTCATCACATAACTCCTTAGCCTGGCTGGACGCTGTGTAAAACTTTGACATGGCCTACGAATGGACAAAGGAAAGTTAGAAATTTTCTTTAAACTTGAAGAAAATAAAACAAAGGTTAATGAAAGTTATATACCTTAAAAAGGTCATGAAAGGCAAAACGTTCAAAGTCTTTCACTGACATATTATAATATGAATTCACTTCATTGTCAGTGATGATTCCTTTGAACGTCTTCCAAGCATAACCCTCGTCCAGCACCAGGTTAGGAGGACGCTTAGATGGCTCGGGGGATGAGCCCTGCGAGGAGCTTTAGCTAGGGGGGGGGGGGGGGAAGATTCCCAGATTGGACGGGTAGAATGGTCTGGACGGGTGCCATGTTAACCATTGGGTCGTCAGAGGAGTGAACTTTGCGATCTTGGAAATAGGGGTCTTGCTGGGCTTCTACTTCTTAAGACCTCGACAACTTGGAAAGTCACCAAGGTCCATCGAGCTAGATATCGTCTTCCTTTTCCTTGTTTGGACGGCAAGTTTCTAGACGATTGAGGGGGTAGTGTCATCCTGAATTTGGACGTCCTTGGCACCACTTGTTGCAGCCTTTTCTTTGTTTTCCTTCATGGTAGCCATTCCTATAACAAAGAAAACAAAATTAAAAATTAAAAAAAAAATTAAAAAAGAAAAAAAAAAAAAGAAAAAGAAAGAGAAAGAGAAGAAAGATGGGCGATACTTACTAAGTAGAATTGTCTCAAAAATAGAAAAACATTTTTAGGAATCATTTACTAAGTAGAGAATTGCACGTCACCAGCCAAATAATCCAATTCAAGTTTATTGTCTTAAATAGAAGTTGAGAATGGAAAGCTTATTTGTTTAAAAATGAGGTAAAATTAACTTTAAGCAAATAAGTGAATAAAACACTAATCCAAAAAAAAAAAAAAATTAATTTCTTAATGCACTCGTTATTATTTTACATATTTACACAATTAACTAGAGAAGGTGAAACTTGCAAAGTTTTCTATATAACTAGAGAGCGGGGTTGTTATTTGCACTGTGAAAAACAGTTGTTGTCTACCATTGTTGAGAGGAAATGGCTCTTCTACCATTGTTGCAACAATCATGGCTGGAGTTGCACAAAACTCCTTTCCATGTCCTCTTATTTTTTGTCTTACTCCTCTCTTTTGTTTACATTTTCAAGCATTTTAGAAGTGGCAAACCAAAATATCCTCCATTCCCACCAAAGGTTCCAATTATTGGTAACCTTCACAAACTAGGCACACTCGCACACCATTCCCTTCATGCCCTATCTAAAGAAGTATGGCCTTATAATGTTCTCAGACTAGGGCTGTGCTCCAACAGTTGTGGTATCAACTGCAGAGATGGCCATAGAAATCATTAAGAAAAATGATATTATTTTCTCAAACCAGCCGGAGACCACGGCTGCCAATTTCTTATATTATGGATCCACAGATGTAGCATTCTCACAATATGGCGAGTATCGGAGACAAGCTAAGAAAATTTGTGTCCTCAAACTTTGGGGACTCAAAAGAGTGCAATCTTTCCAATATGTAAGGGAAAAAGAAGTTGAAGTATCAATCAAAAAGATACGTGACTCATGCTTAAAAGGGACTTCTATCAAGTTATCAACCCAAGTGAGATAATAATTGCAACCTTGAAAAATATAGTCACTCGATGTTTATTTGGACAAAAATTTGAAGACAATGGTAAGAGCAAGATGGGGAGATCCCAAGAAGGGTGATGGTGCTACTTGCAGCATTCAGTTTGGGAGATTTTTTCCCTTCTTTGAGATGGATTGATGTTCTTACAGGATTTATACCAAGTTTAAAATCTAGTTTTGGAGAAATAGATGCTTTCTTGATCAAGTGGTTCAACAACATATGATAACGAAAGTTGACGATGGTCTGCCTAAGAAGAATGATTTTGTGGATAGTCTGCTCGAACTTCGAAAGAGTGGCAAGCTTGACTTTGAGCTCACTCATAAAAATCTCAAAGCACTCCTACTGGTCTCTCTCTCTCTCTCTCTCTCTCTTTCTCTCTCTCTCTCTCTCTCTCTATATATATATATATAATATAATATGAGATACATGCTCACACACTATCCAAAGCACAAACAAAGGAAAACACAAGCAAATGCTCGATCACACATTTGAAGTCTTATTTTTGTCAAAAATATTTCAGGACATGTTTGTTGGTGGAATTGATTCTACTTCAATAGCTTTGGAATAGGTAATGGCAGAGCTCATAAGAAATCCTAGTATAATGAAGAGAGCACAAGAAGAGATAAGAAGAGTAGTGGGTACAAAGTCACATATAGAAGTTGAAGATATTAATCAAATGAATTACATTGAATGTATCCTCAAAGAAAATATGAGACTGCATCCACCACTTCCTCTGTTACCACGAGAAACATCAGCATGTGTGAAATTCAGAGGTTATGATATTACGCCCAAAACAAGAGTGTTGATCAATGTATTCACAATCCAAAAGACCCTAAAATATGGGATAGCCCAGAAGAGTTCGTCCTAGATAGATTCCAAGACAATCGAGTTGATTTCAATGGCTTAGACTTCGAATTAATCCCATTTGGAGGTGGGAGAAGGGGGTGCCCAGGAATGTCATTTGGTGTTGCTATAGCAGAATATGTTATAGCCAATCATTTATGCTGGTTTGATTGAAAGTTGCCTGGTGCTAATGCACAAGGGAAAGACTCGGACATGACTGAAGTTAATGCCCTCACTGTGTTTAAGAAAATTCCTCTCGAGCTTGTTGCAATGCCTTACTCTCCTTGATCAATTGATTAAGAGATTCACAGAAATGATAGTAATGTACTTTTTCTTCATTTGCTTGTTTGGTTTTCAAATGTGCACTTTGCTTCTCATACACTCGTTGAAACCAATGTATGGGGCCTTCTACCTTAATAATAACTGAAACTTCCATGTTTCGAAAACTCTTTCATGCTATTTGATATTTTACCCTTTAGTTTGTACTTATAAATTAAGCACATTGATATTTGACCCAATGATTTTCACAGATTTGTTTTGCCATTTAACACCAATTTACTAACATTTTCGTTACTTAATAGTTTTCTGAAACTATTAAGGAAACTAGCATTTCGAGTTTCTTAGCCTCTAGTTTACTGTAGAAACTCAAGTTTCATGTGTTGCAATGCTGACATGGAATTTTAATTCATCTAGTTTACTGTAGAAACTCGAGTTTCATGTGTTGCAATGCTGACATGGAATTTTAATCCACATAGAATTCAAATCTTAGAGGCTCGAGTTCCTTAAAGCAATCTCAAGTTTATAAAACTTGATTTTCTAAGGGCAAAATTATTGTCGGGTAAATATCCTCATTGAGTTTAACTTGCTTTGATTCTGGTACTACATTTTATGGCGCCCATCTTTGTTAAAATGTAATTTGCAATTGACAAGTGGTTATCTAAGTGTTAAAGAAGTAATTGCCAAACTAGATGTCAACAATCATTGAAGAATCAGGTGGCAGCAAAATGATGTTGAAGTAGCATGCAAGTTGACAACTCACATGGCCAGGAGTCATTCAAGGAGAAATGAAGTAAATTTCAATAGTATTCTTGAAGCTTGTAACCATCCTAACACATCTGAGGAAATTTATCTGACATACATATACGATAAAGACAGCCAACTACTAATGTATTGGTCCATAGTTAATTTCTGCTCAAAGTTTCTTGTCTTAATGTATATTCCTTCTTCGCTCTAATTATCTTTCCCATTATTGGCAATAAGTATGCCTTCATATCCTCAAATATGAGTCTGTATCAATCATTCATTACTCCCTCCCTTTTTTCCCTTCAGTTTTGGTCAGTACATGTACATCTCCTATGGGGGTATGTATAGAATCCTTATAATGTAAATCAAAACAGAACTTGAATGCTCCTAACATTGCTTTACCCTAAAACATAAGAGCTAAGCATGTTATGACAACCCATCCTTCCGATGATGAGAGGCTATATGAGACAAATAAAAATACATGACAAAGCAATATATGATCGCAGAGATGGATGAAAATATAAAATGCAAATTATTTGTATATCACTTGACCCTCAGTTTTCAATAATGCCCCTTGTCAATATGTGCTCTGCATCACCAAAATTCCTAAATGAACACAAGTTAAATTCGCTTTTGCTTCTCATTCCTACAACATAGTAATGAATCTATTGAAATGAAGTTATTCACTTTTATTGTTATTCATAGCAGATGAAATTATTATATACTCACAAAATCATTTGCTCCTTTATGCTAATAATGAAGCTATATATCCTTCTTCTTTGTGTGCTTGAATTTGCTGCACCTGTAATCTAGAAACTCAAATCAAGGGTTCATTTGGTATATGTGTTTAAAAACTGAAAATTGTTATTTGAAAACATTTGTGAAAATCCGTCTCACAATAAAGTTACTTTGTAGTTGCTCTAAATCTTAAATTTATCTTCTTAATCCCTCTCTCCTTTTTTGGGTGAATATCTGTTTCCTTCCCCTCATCTCTCAATCTGACAGCACAACTCATGTAGAAGCCAAATTTAACTGGGAGAAGCCATCCTAACAAACTTTGGGGAATTCATATCAACAAACAAGAAATTTATCCAAATAAAGAAGACCCACAAGGCCAAACTCAACTAGGTATGTAAAATATGAGACAAACCCAAAAGAAATTGACTTTTACACCGCTATTTCAAAAACAGATAAAGTCAAAAATTTAGATTATAAGAATGAAAAAGATTATAGAAGACCGGCTTGAGCTTGGAAATCACTCAGACAGACTCTTATAAGCCCCAAAAAGCGTCCTTCTCTTCCTCCATTTGTGTCCACGAACCCAAAATCTTCATGATCCAACACTGCAAGCAAAGCAACCAACAAGGAAAAACTCATAAAAATCCAAAAATTAAATCAAATAAGCAAAGAATATGAGAAAGAAATCAACTTTTTCCCTTAACTGAGAGAGCCTGTAACACAACATGAGGGGGAGAGGCCTAGTGATTTCCCTAGTCTCTCTCTCACTGACTCACTGCTCCTTTCTCTCTCCCTCTTCGCCTGTGTGTTAAAAAAATTGTACTCAGCATAACGCACTGTTTAAAGTTTCTCACCCAAACATGTCATTATGGCACAACACTACTAATAAACCAAAATTACCATAGATAAGCGTATTGACACTCTTTTTATATAGTTAATTAGTAGGTTATTATTATTATTATTATTATTATTATTATTATTATTATTATTATTATTGGACAAGAAGCTTTAATTTTTTTTTAATTTCATTTTCTTTAATGGATGATGAGGATATGATGTTGGGTGGGTACAATTTTACTTGACAAATCAAGCCATAACAATCACGACCCATCACAATTCGAGTGTACTTGGTCAAGTATAGGGTCTCATTGGAAAAGAAGGGATTTTCATTTTCCAACTACTAGCCGGGGTAGGGAAACATTTCCCAAACAAACCAACAAGCTTCATTTGGCTTGGCATCGCAAAAGCTAGGGGCAATTGGAAGAGGAAAATCCCCAACGGTTTTTAACCAATAGGTCCAGAAGGCTTAATCCGGGCAAATCTAATTCAACTGGGCTTGACTAAGAACTATGACTCTTGGAACTTAAAAAATAAGTTGGACATGAGGGTTTTTTTTTTTTTTTTTTTAATAAATTCTTTTTAAATATATATACATATATATAAATATATATATATATATATATATTATTTTAAATTGTATACAAGCTAAATAAATTGAATAAATGTGAGATACCAATACCTCAAGTTAGTTTTATTTTTGACCAAGCTCATGTTATCGGGTGAGTTTGTGTTTATTACCTCTCAAAATGCATGGTCTAATTGACGATATTTGACCCCTTAAATTAAATTGAGAGTTGTATACTGGTACATTTGGAAGAACCATTTATATTAATTATGATAAAAAAATACAAAATCCGTATTGAAAAACACATTTTCATCAATTAAATAATATAATTTAAACATTTGATAGAAAAAAATAATAATAATTACAAAGCTTGATTCCTACATACAGTATAAAATTACATAGCTTTTGATTTTATAGTTAAACTCCAAAAGATGAAAATTACAACATAAGACCTAGTTTAACAACCATTGATTTAAGTATCGAAGGTTAAATTAGTGAAGGTGTTAGATAATAGGCACCAACCTTGCCCAGTTCAATTGATCTTCTAGAGTATGGTGGCTCCCATCGTGTCATGCAATCCATTCATTTAAATGTGTCAAAAAAGGCATGTTCTTTACTTAAAAAACAATACATCTAGGGTTTTTATTATTATTATTTTTTTTTGGAGCATGTAAACCACATGTGAAGATTTAAACACTAAATCCAAAATCCATCATGTTTAACCCTAATTTAACCCATATCATTGAAGACAAACATGATTTGATTGATTAAAAGTAGTAATCAGAGATGAAACAACTAAAAGGTCGAGAAATACCACTTGCATGCACAAGGCTTGATGATTGGTTTAGGTTTGGATGGATAATCCTAACTAGAAATTTTTGTGTTTAGAATAATTTGGGAAGATATTTTGGATGATTTAAGGCTTGGAGAGTAAAGAATTCAAGCAATTGAGGGTTCATTCATGTGCTGAATAAAGGAATATTGCATGCTTTGAATTTTACACCCCTACTTTATTTATAGAGAGGGATAAAGCCTTTGTTAATTGATGAGTTTGAGTGAGACTCAAACTTTCCAAGGCTTGAGTTTTTGGAATAACAAGTCAAATCTTGATAGGATAAAGTTTTAAAATTAGAGAAATCGCAAAACGGTTATAAAATTCGCAGTCAAAGAGGCAAGTGTTGATGACACTTTCGGGGATTGAGTGCTGATTAGAACTTAGAGCCAGAGTTCCATATTGATCGACACTCTACAGTACACATCTTGATTTAATTTTTTTTTTTAATTTTTAATGTGATTTTGAGTTCCTTCTGATTTTGGAACGTAAAACAATCAAAATGTCGACTTCCATCAATGTGAATGTATCAATTTTTTGGCGGTTGTTATTCTGACTAGTGATAAGGAATACAAATAACCCCAACACATACTTGCTTAATGTCTATTTAAGAATAACTTATTTAGTTTTTTATCAAAAGCATTTTGTTAAAAGTGTGCTAAAGTATACTTTCAGTTTTTGCTAAAGTATATTCTTAGCAAAGAAGCAATGAAAAAGAGATTTCATTTGTATCTTGGTAAGTTTTATCTTTCATATTACCATAAATAGGAATATGGTGGAATTGTGACAATTACACCTTAAGGAGATAGAAAATGAAAACGGTTTGATATAATTAGGAAAGATGTGATAGAAACAATACAAACTGGTTGGTGCAACATGGAAATATCTTAGCTAGGGTTGTGTGAAACGGAAAAATATTAGGTACTCTCGGAATACCATAAATGCGTACTCTCCCCTCTCACATAAATAGTGAATTTAATTAGTGGGATCCACCATTTATGTGAGAGAATAGAGTATGCATTTATGATATTCTGAAAATATACAATAATTTTCCATGTGAAATCTAAAAAAAACCATCCTAGAACGAGCTAGGGCCTCAGTTTTGTGGTAGAGATTAAATAGTCCTCGGCTAGCAAAAGTTTAGTATTGACTAAAAATTGCAACACATCATGTCAAAAGAAATCGTAACATGTATTGTATTACTGGAAAGAAATACTCACTCTGTCTTGCCCTTTCATTTCCAAGTTCCAGATGAGCCAAAGGGGAATGAATATAATTCTAGTTGTCCAAATTGTCAATGCATGCATCAGGATAATGGCACCAGTTGGAAGAACCTGAACTCTATTTTGATTTAGAGGCTGTAGGAATAAACTCGTGCTTTCCCCTGGCGTTATAACGGAAATAAATAAAAATGCATGGTAGGTAAAAGAACCTAGTTTTTTTTAGTAGAGAAAATTCAGAAATACAACTTTTCTTATAGCATCTGCAACAATTTATTGTAGTAGTTAATGGTGAATAGTGAAAAAAATGATAGATTCATATAAAAGTGATTATTTATCACTCACACCATTTCAGTAAATTATGACAAAAATTGTGTCAGTAAAGTTTTTTATGTATACTAGCCGCGAACCTACATGTTGCGTGTGATAATTATTTTTATGGTGGTTTTATTAATTTTTTTTTTCAATTTAAACTAATCTAATAATGAGTAATGTATTTCGTAATTATATTTTAATTTATTATAGGAACAATCATAAATGTAATATAGGAACAATCCGAACCACCAAAAAAACGTAAACTAAAAAAAAATTAATAAAACTTAACAATGATTTATAGAACCAATATTAGGATAAAATTTTGTTTTTGATAATCTATTAAGGTTATTTTCTTTGTAGAAATTATAATTTTGGCCACCCAAAACATATTATCAAGTAAACAATTATTAGCAAAATTTAAGAATTAAATTTCTATATATGCATTGTTATAAAATAATAATAATTAAAATAAAATTGCAAAAGTTAAAATTTGTCACCTATCCAATTATTTTGGCTTGGCTAACCTTTGCTTTCTTTAAATGAATGGCATTATAGAGTACTTTGTCCACCACAAATGATTAGAAAATAAACAAAAATTAGTAAAGTCTCATAGTTTATCATCTAAATTGGTTCTCAAAAAAAAAAAAAAAATCTAAATTGAGCACTATAAAAAATCATGATATGTAACAAAGTAAATACCAAATTATCCAAATCATACTATGTAATATAATAATATAATATTTTTATATGTTATATTTAATTCTTTAGAACGCAATAGGATAATATTTAACAATCAAAGAGAATTTTAAAAAAAAAAAAAAAAAAAAAAAACAACAACAACAACAATTTAAAAAACAAAACTAAATCACATTAACCCAAAATAGAGTTTTAAAGAATATAAAAAACTATCAACTTAAAGTAGAGATGCAAGAAAAAAAAAAAAAATCCACCAAAAAATTTAGAGAGAGAGAGAGAACCATTTTTTTTTTTTTTTTTGTGAGTGAAAACTATGCATAGAATACAAGAGGTAGTGACAAATTTATAGTAAGAAGGTGTAAATAAGAAAAGACAAAATAAAGGAAAATGAAAAGAAAGAAGAAGAATGATATTAATGTAGAGGGTAGTGGGGAGATAAAAAGGTAAGGAAGGGAGAAAGATTGAAGAAGTAGTGGAGAGATGAAATGGTAAGGGAGAGAGAAATGTTGGAGAAGTATAAACATTAAAAAAAAAATAAAAGTTAAAAACAATTGTGGGGGGAAAAGGCCTAGTCTAACGTAGTGGGCCTAGAACCCTATGTGAGGATTACTGTGCGTTCGAAGAGAAGGAGAGGTAAGGGCAAGGCTTATCTGGAAGAAGGACCCCCAAAAAGAAAAGTGATTACAATCCGAAGAGGTCGCCTTCTATCCAAAGAGATGTTATTCCTCTGACGCGAATAGCACGGATGAATTGAATGTATAAAGGTCAGAATGATCTTCCGAGGACTCCCTCTAATCAAGATAAGCTTTGAGTATATTTGGAGACGATAAGGATAAAGAAATATCTAAAGAGAAAGCTACTACTACCGTATTTAAAGCTTTACAACAACTTTTCTGGCCGCATTTATGTGGAGAAGACCCTTAAACAGTGTAACCTCACCTACTGCCACTCACACAGAGCTAAAGGAGATGCTTGATGTGACATATACTCAAGTAGGCTCACGGATGAGGTACAAGTGGACGATGGAGATGAAGAAAAGGGAGGATATATAAAGGAAGAAGGCTCTTGAAAAAAGGGGGTGGAAAA
This sequence comes from Quercus variabilis, assembly GCA_030445155.1. Classification (NCBI taxonomy): domain Eukaryota; kingdom Viridiplantae; phylum Streptophyta; class Magnoliopsida; order Fagales; family Fagaceae; genus Quercus; species Quercus variabilis. Next base: position 30,825,938 of record CP129453.1, on the reverse strand, counting down.
AAGAGGAAGAGTGAAGAAAAAGAAAACTTTACTGTAGCTCTAAGAATTGTAACCACTATATGATCAATGATTTGACTCTTCGGAAACCAAGTCATTCTATTTTTTATGAGTAACTTCATGTTGGTTTATACATGTAGGTTGTGATTAACTGTTATTAATTCCATAATCAATCAGGTTCTTTCACCCATTCTCTACAAATTCATTGCTTTGGGCTTGGGCCACAAATCCTAACCCTATAATTGGCGCCGCCTGTGGGAAGAGCTTGAGTGTGAGGGGAAGTAACAACAGTTGGTCATGGTGGAACCAGGGCAACAACTGGCAGAATCTGGGGCGTCCCAACATATAGATCCTTTTCTCAATTTAGAGCGGAGACAAGATCGTGAAGGCAGTGTGCATACTACACACACTGAGTAAAGTCAACCTCGTGGAGGAAGTCATATGTCTCATGCAGAGAAGAATAACATGCAAATAGAAATTGAAAGGTTAAGAAAGAAGTCGCGCCATGCAAAAAGAAAACGTACTACCTTGCATTTTGATGAAGACTCGGGTGACGAACAAGACATCACTTATGAACAAAGGTCTCGAACACCAATCAGTGAATCTTTTTCATATAAAGATGAACACCGTTGCAAGAAGCAACCTCAAAAGCCATCACAAGGAGGGGTGGGAAATGATGCCATGAGCAAGACTTTGAATCAAATCTCTAGGTCACCTTTCATGTGCAGGATTGAAGGAGCAAAGCTTCCTCGGTGCTTTAACCAACCAACCTTCACTATTTACAATGGTAAAACGGACCTTGTGGAACATGTGAGCCATTTTAACCAATTGATGGCTGTCTACTCCATAGATGAAGCTCTGATGTGCAAGGTATTCCCTTCTAGTCTTGGACCTGTGGCAATGAGGTGGTTCGATAACCTGAAAGCAGATTCCATCAATTCCTACCAAGAGCTCACTCAAGCTTTTGGTTCACGTTTCGTCACATGCCAAAGAGTGGCCAGGCCCTTGTCTTCTCTGTTATCCTTGAGCATGCGTGAGGGTGGAACCCTGAAGGCGTATTCAGATAGATATTGGGAGATGTTTAATGATATGGAGGGCAACTTTGATGCAATGGCCCTAGACACGTTTAAGCTGGGTTTCCCTACTGATCATGGTTTAAGGACATCCTTGTCTGGCAAACTTGTCACTAACATGCGTTAACTTATGGACCATATTGAAAAATATAAAAGGGTTCAAGAAGATCAACAGCAAGGGAAGGGTAAGGATAAGGTTATCCCCTAGGACAGGAAGGACTTCAGGTCGGATCGTTACAACAACAATAAGCCGTGGAGAGATTTCGCTGGGCAGTTGGGGTCAACAAACGCTCAAGCAGTCAATACAGTGTTCAAGGAGCCAGTTCATCAAGTTTTGGAAAAGATCAAGAATGAATCATTCTTTAGGTGGCCGAGTAAAATGGTAGGGAACCTTGGGAGACGCAATCACAATCTCTATTGTCAATACCACCAAGACCATAGGCATACCACTGAAGACTACAGAATTTTGTGGGATCATTTGGACTAGCTAGTCCGCGAAGGCAGGTTGAGGCATCTTTTGCACCATTCCAGTGGTCGAGGAGATCAAGTGAATTTTGAGTCCGGGAAGAGTGATTCTACAAAACCTTCGTTAGGTATTATTAACGTCATTTTCGCAGCGCCAGGAAGAACAGGGTCCTGGCCGTCTAAAGTTATGTCAGTGGCTCAGCTACCAGCAGGGGATATTGGTCAAGATTCGAGGAGCTCTAGACCGGCTGTCCCGCCTATTTTAGGCTTTTTAGACGAAGATAAAGTTGGAAACATTCAACCTCACGACGATGCTTTGGTAGTCATCCTCAGAATCGGAGGATATGATGTGAAGAGGGTGATGGTGGATCAGGGTAGCACGGTGGAGATTATGTATCCTGACCTCTACAAAGGGCTGAACCTCAAGCTTGATGACTTAACTCCATACTGTTCTCCCCTGGTTAGCTTCGAGGGAAGGATGGTCACCCCGAAGGGACAAATACGGCTGCTCATACAGACTGGCTCAGAAGTAGTGGAAGTGGATTTCATTGTTGTAGATGTTTATTCCCTTTATATGGCAATTGTAGCCAGACCTTGGTTACATATGCTAGAGGCTGTTTCCTCCACTCTGCATCAAAAAGTTAAATACCCGTCCGAAGGGAGCGTTTGTGAAATCCGCAGAGATTAATCCTCAGCTAGACAATGTTTGGTGGCTGCCATACAACACGAGCCTGAAACTGAATCCTCAGTCAAGACGGAGGGAGACTTATATCAGTTAAGAGGTTAGTTGTCACCCGTCGAAGATCTTGATGAAGGCGCTAAATGCGAGGATTTAGTGCAAGTTTTAATTGGGGGAAATCCTAAAAGATACTTTCAAATCGGGTCTCAGATACCTCAACCAGAAAAAAGAAGAGCTAATTGATTTCCTTAAAAGAAATATTGACGTATTTGCCTGGAGTACTTACGAAACCCCAGGAATAGATCCAGGGTTCATTTGCCATCATTTGAGGGTCAACCCACTGAGTGTACCCAAGAAGCAGCCTCCTCAACGGCCATCCAAAGAGCATGCGGATGCAGTCAAAGAAGAAGTGATGAAGCTCAAACAAGCTGGGGCTATTAAAGAAGTTTTTTATCTCAAATGGTTGACAAATACTGTGGTGGTAAAGAAGAAGAGCGGAAAGTGGTGAGTTTGTGTAGACTTCACGGACTTAAATAAGGCTTGTCCTAAGAATCCTTTCTCTATGCCGAAAATTGATCAATTAGTAGATGCTACTGTCGGCCATCTTCAGATGAGTTTCTTGGATGCTTTCCAAGGTTATCATCAAATATCGTTAGCCCCAGATGACCAAGAAAAAACTGCTTTTGTTACCCCCATAGATAATTACCATTATAAAGTGATGCCATTTGGTCTGAAAAATGCAAGTTTTACTTATTAGCGAATGATGACAAAGATGTTTGAATCACAATTGGGAAAAAGCGTTGAGGTCTATATAGACGATATGGTGGTAAAAAGCAAATTTATTTTTGAGCATGTAAAGGACCTTGATAACGATTTTGAAACCTTGAGAAGACACAAGTTGCGAGCACCTCGAAGTGCTCATTTGGTGTAGGGTCAGGCAAATTTTTGGGTTACATAGTAACACACAGAGGAATTGAGGTTAATCCCGATCAGATAAAGGCTATTCAAAATCTGCAGCCTCCTCGGAATCCAAAAGAAGTTCAGAAGTTAACAGGGATGGCAGCTGCTTTGAACTAATTCATCTCTAGGTCCACGGATAGGTGTAAACCTTTCTTCTCGCTGATCAACAAGTGGAAGAGGTTTGAATAGACTGAAGAATGTACCTCAGCTTTCCAACAACTTAAAGACTACTTGGCTCGGCCATCAATTATGTCTAGCCCTGAACCAGATGAGGTCTTGTTTGCCTATATCGCGGTGGTTCCCTATACTATAAGTCTAGTGTTAATAAGAGTGGATCAAGGTATATACAGGCCGGTTTACTGTGTGAGTAAGTCTCTACATAAGGCCGAGATCAGATACTTGCCACTGGAAAAAGCTATTTTGGCAGTAGTACTTGGAACACGAAAATTGCCCCACTACTTCCAAGCACATACTGTCGTTGTGCTCATGCAACTCTTGCTTAAGACCGTACTTCGAAGTGCCAACTACACGGGGAGGATAGCCAAGTGGGGCACTATCTTAGGGGCTTTTGATATCAAGTATATGCCTCGCACTTCAGTCAAAGGGCAGATCCTTGCAGATTTAGTGGCCGAGTTTACGGAACTCAGCTTAGAAGAAATAATGACAAAAAGAGACATGGATGGAAAATCGATTGGCATGATTTCTCAACAAGATTCTGCCTATTGGGAAGTATATGTGGACGACGCTGCGAACCGAAAAGGTTCTGGAGTAGGGCTAGTCTTGATATCTCTAAAGAGAATCATCATTGAAAAGTCATTAAGGCTGGATTTCGATGCAACTAATAACGAGGCAGAGTATGAAGCCCTATTGATGGGAATGTCTATGGTCCAAAGAATGGGAAGAAAGGCAGTGGAGTTGTTCTCGGACTCAAGATTAGTTGTAGGCCAAGTACAAGGTGAGTTTGAAGCGAAGGATGAAAGAATGCAAGGATACTTGAATCGAGTCAAACGTCTGCAGTTGGAATTCAAATTTTTCAGCTTGCTACATGTTCCTAGAAGCAATAATGCACATGCAAATTCTTTGGCAACACTCGTCACCTTTTCGGAGCAAAATTTATAGAGAGTTATCCTCGTCGAGGATTTCCATGAGCCCACGGGACAGGAGGGGATGCAATCTGAGTCCACCAGATCAGAGACAGTCTTTGCGGGATGGACCCTATAATCAAATTCTTGAAAGATGACATTTTGCCGGAAGAACATGGAGAGGCTGACAAAATTTGAAGGAAGGCGACCAGATTTTGGCTGTCTAAAGACCGAAAATTATACAAACGATCCTATTCAGGACCATACCTGTTATGTATTCATCCAGAGACGGCTGAGTTGCTACTAGAAGAGTTGCATGAAGGAATTTGTGGGAGTCACACTAGAGGTAGGTCTTTGGCTCACCGAGCCATTACTCAAGGGTATTGGTGGCCGAACACGCAAAAAGAAGCCTATGATTATGGAAAGAAGTGCGATCAATGCCAATGATTTGCGCCGAACATACACTAATCAAGTGGAGTCCTCAACCCACTATCTAGTCTGTGGCCATTTGCACAGTGGGACTTGGATATAGTGGGTCCATTCCCAAAGGCCGTAGGAAACAAGAAGTACCTTCTGGTCAGCACATACTATTTCACCAAATGGGTTGAAGTTGAACCTCTGGCCAATATCCGAGGCGTAGATATGCAAAGATTTGTATGGAAGAATATCATTACTCGTTTTGGAGTTCCTCATACTCTCATCTCGGACAACGGCTTACAGTTCGACAGTAATGCGTTTCGGAGTTATTGTAGCGAACTAGGAATCACAAATAGATACTCTACTCTTGCCTATCCTCAGGGGAATGGGCAAGCTGAAGTAGTTAACAAAGTCATAGTTAATGGATTGAAGAAGAGATTGGATGATGCGAAGGGCAAGTGGGTTGAAGAATTGCCACACGTGCTTTGGGTTTACAGAACTATGCCTCGCAGATCTACTGGAGAAACCCTTTTTTCGATGACTTATGGCACTGAAGCTGTCATTCCTTTGGAGACAGGGTTCCCAACTCTAAAAACTAGTTCATTCAATCCGACCAGCAATGATAAACTTCTAGAAGGAGGCTTGGATTTCATCGAGAGAGAAAATGCAATAGTTCGACTGGCACATTACCAGCAGAAACTCAGGCAGGGCTATGATGCCAACGTAAAGCTAAGGCCCCTAGAACCCGGTGATTTGGTACTCAGGAAAGTTATGGGCACTGTGAAAAATCCAACTTGGGGGAAATTAGGACCAAACTAGGAAAGGCCATATTGTATTACTTCAGGGGCTGGCATTGGGGCATATTTCTTGGAGGACTTAGATAGTCATGTAATACCACGCCCCTGGAATGTAAATAATCTCAAAAAGTACTATTATTAATCGAATCATTTCTTTGGTCACTATGATAACTTGTCATTTTTAATTGTTTCCTAAGTGTTTAAACTTAAAACCAATCATGCCTATAGTTCTCAGACCAGATGATTTGGTTTAGTTAACACTCCTTATCAGTTCTTTAAGTGTTTAAACTTAAATCCAATCATGCCTGTAGTCCTCGAACTTGATGATTTGGGTCAGTTAACACTCCTTATCAGTTCTCTAAGTGTTTAAACTTAAATCCAATCATGCCTGTAGTCCTCGAACCAGATGATTTGGGTCAGTTAACACTCCTTATTGGTTCTCTAAGTGTTTAAACTTAAATCCAATCATGTCTGTAGTCCTCAGACTAGATGATTTGGGTTAGTTAACACTCTTTATCAGTTCTCTAAGTGTTTAAACTTAAACCCAATCATGTCTGAAGTCCTCGGACCAGATGATTTGGGTTAGTTAACACGCCTTGGTGATTCTCCCTAAGTATTTAAACTTAAATCCAATCATGCCTGTAGTCCTCGGACTAGGTGATTTTTAGTTAGTTAATACTTCTGCGTTGCTATTAATACTAAAAGTTAAGTTTAGAATGAATCTTGCCTGACATTCTTAACTGTGTTTAACATCAACTCTAACCTATGATAATATTCTTGGTGTACGTGCGAAAAGATCCATCAAACTTTTATAATACTTGTTATATTCATTACTTAGTAGCAATTTTTAAGTACTATCCTTTTTGGAACCAATTTTAGTTATATATATTATCAGCAAGATAGGGTGATTATGTTTATCTACATTACCATAATTGTAAAGTACAATTATTTGTAGCAAGAATAAGTCATGTGATATACACCAAAAGTGAAAATAAAGTCTGTCTCCTTGACCAAAACAGGATAGTCTACAATCCTTTACATTCCAAAAAAAAAAAAAAAAAAAAAGGTACAAAAGAAAAACCCTAAGTATCTAAGATTTTGTCTGAGGGATCAAAAGATCATCGGCCTTGCTCGTCTGAGTAACTTCAGCTGTTGAAACCTGATCCTTGTGCTCTGAAGAAGTTCTTTCTTTTTTCGAGTTCTTGCCCTTGTCCTTGGATGGCTCAGCTGGTTTGCTTTGAGCACCCAATTGACCAGACACCTTGGAAACCTCAAGCGTGGTTAAAGGGACTTAGCTGACCAAAGGTTGCTTTGAAGCTTCAGGGAGTTGTTCTAGGGGAGGAAGGTCAGACTCTGGGATCTCTCGGATGTCAGGATCGTAGTAAATGCTCCCAGGCAGGTTCAATTCCGAATCAGCAGGCACCCCAGCAGCATCCAGTGCTTTGCCCCAGGTTATGTCGCAGTAGTCTCGGCTAACCGAGGCGAACTGCTCCGTTAACCCTTTTTTGGTTACATCCACACCCAGTTTGAATGCTGCTTCCTTTTTGGTCTCAGTCACCCCCTTGGCCAGCTAAGCGTCCCTCTGGCTTGCTTAGTAGCCTCCTTGGCCTTCTGAAGTTCGGTGCGAAGTTTTTTCACAAGAGCTTTCTCAGAGGCCAGATTGTTCTGAGTTTCATTTAGCAGCTTGCGTTAGGCTTCGGCCTGGCTCTCAGCATTTCGGAGGCTAGCATTGAGGCTATCCTTTTCCTAGGTTACCCCTTTTAGCTGCTCGGAGATCTGAGAGACCTCCTCCTTTAAGCTGCCCAAAGCTTTTTCTGCCTCGGACCTAGAGTGGGCCTCCGCTTGGGCTTCAACATAGGATTTTCGATTCCACTCTTCGATCACGAAGATTGTTGGGTAATCTGCACAGTAAAGTAAAAGGGTTAGCATAAAATACAGAAAATTAGCATGCCAACCGAAGAGCTGGATAAGCATGCTTACCATGGCCAGGTCCCTCTTCAGGGACATAAAAAGTTCATATTGGTTGAAGCACCTGTATGACTCCATGTCTTGGGGGAGGAGCAGTGGTTGCTCCAAGGCTTCAGCTATCAGCCCCGCTCTTCCCCTATCGTAGTTTCTAACAGAGGTCTCCCAAGAAAAAGGAATGCCATCTAGTTCCAATTTGGGAGACCACGTGCGCTGCCCTCGGCGCACATCAGCCGCAGGAGGATCTTCTCGACTCTCTACGGATGAGGCCCTCTTGCTCCAGTGGTCCCTTACCACCTTTTGTTACTTTGTGGTCTTAGGTGGTATCACCACCTCCCGCTCCTCAGGCTCGAGAGGTCTCTTTTTCTTTAGGTTCGGTATTGGTTTTAAGTCTAGATTAGGAACCTGAGGTGGGGGTGGAGGTGGAGGTAAATTCACCACTGGTCGGGAAGTCTCCGTCCCTTTGGACTCAGCCTTCTTGCCCCTTGTCTTCAGCAGAAGTTTTAAGTTAGACATCTCTTCTTCTTCCGAAGAGTCCTCTGGGAGAGTGGTTAGCAGAATTGATGGGTGGACACTGGATTGCCTGTCGGCCTCCTCTTTGGAATCTGAGGAGGTATTACCTGCACTCCCCTTGAAGCTTCTCCTTCAAATTTGAACTTGTTTATCTGTTCCTCTAGCAAAGAGGATGAAGAGCCGACCCTTTCTCCTGTGACCACCGGCTCGAGGGGGACTTGTTGAATTAGTTGGATTAGCAATGGAACACCCTATTGGTTAGGGAGTGGAATGGCCTCAAGATCATATGGCGCTAAAAAGTGTCGCCAAGCGACGTCTATTCGCCAAAGCCGGTGATCACCTTGTGTAATGGCATTGCCGGCCGGCTGAATATCTGTTTTCTTGGGTGTGTAGCCGAGTTTAAGGGGGATGGACCGGAGCTGTCCGTCTTCACTCACAAATATCTCTGAGCGTAGTAGATAATTAAGGGCGGTGGTGTTGGTAAGGCTGAGTCAAGGAGTAGTATGTGCTTTATCTATAAAAAAAAAAAACAAACAAACAAACAAACCTGGTCAGAAAATTGAAATATGACGGCATTAAAAAAAAAAAAAAAAAAAAAAAGTTATGAAGAGTGAAGATCCTAAGACTATTGTTAGAAATCTTAAGTCTAGGAAGTCACACCTGGCTCTCCTAGCTCGGTCAGACAGTGTATACCATCACGCCATGCGCCCGATACAATTAGATAGTTGTCTTTCATCCCTTTATTTGATTTGGGAAGGCAGGAGAACAATCTAATGATGTCGGATCGGGATTTAAGGTAGTATCCCACCCCTTTTTGGCTATGACACTCATACCTATGTACCAGGTCATGCCAGGTCAACCCTAATCCTAATTGTAGGTTCAAGGCATCGATAGCTCCTAATATCCTAAAAGTGTTGGACGCGCACTGCTCAGGAGAGAGTCTATGGTTGCGAAGGTAGTTCAGGGTGATGGAACCCATTGGGAGGGTCATTCCCCCTTTGATGAAGGTATCATTTGGATTACGACCTTTCCCTCTCCTCGGTCCGTTAATATCCACTCTGAGGGCAATATCTTAGATTCACCCCCTGCGGTATGCCATAAGTTCGCTTAAATTCCTCTATCAACGCCAGACTATCGACGAGATGTTGGAATTTACCCATTTTTAGAGAATGATTGAAGCAGTGACCAGGAAACGGGTTTCGAAGGTTGAAAATACTAGCCGAGAAGAAAATAAGGGGCCAAAGGATGCCGAAACTTACAAAGATGAGAGTGGAGAACGATCTCTGAACTCAAAATGGACTCTTGGTAGATCCTGGAAAGAAAGAAAGAAGACAGAAAATCGAAGAAGCTTGAAGGGTTTTGAATGAATGAGTTCGCTGGGTATTTTAAGGATGCGTAAAGTAAAGAAAAATAACTTCCTCTGAGGGCTTATATATGGAGACAGGTGAAAGGATGTGATTCATCCCATCCAAATCCCAAAGAAGAACCCTGTCCGTTGGATCAACAATCCACCGTTGGATGCAAAAGACAAAACGCTGCCTGGAGTAATTAATACAATGCTTTGGGAATACGGAACTGGCAGCGGCAATAATGAAGCACTTGTATCTATGCCCGCGCACGTGTAAACTTGGGTATTTATGAGTTTTCTTTTTTAAACTTTTTGTTTCTCTTTCCTTACATGGCGGGTCAAAATCTTATTCTTTCTCCTCAGATGCAAGGGAAAAATTAAAATTTTGAGGGGCTATTATGGGGGGAAAAAGCCCAGTCTAACGTAGTGGGCCTAGAGCCCCACGTGAGGATTACTGTGCGTCCGAAGAGAATGAGAGGTAAGGGCAAGGCCCATCTGGAAGAGGGACCCCCAAAAAGAAAAGTGATTACAATCCGAAGAGGTCACCTTCTGTCCAAAGAGATATTATTCTTCTAACGTGAATAGCACGGATCAATTGAACATATAAAAGGTCAGAATGATCTTCCGAGGACTCCCCCTGATCAAGATAAGCTCTAAATATACTTGGAGATGAAAAAGATGAAGAAATATCTAAAGAGAAAGCTGCTACCACCATATTTAAGGCTCTGCAGCAACTTTTCTGGCCGCATTTATGTGGAGAAAACCCCTGAACAATGTAACCTCACCTATTGCCACTCACATAGAGTTAAAGAAGATGCTTGACGTGACATATACTCAAGTAGGCTCACGGATGAAGTACAAGTGGACGATGGAGATGAGGAGAAGGGAGGATATATAAAGGAAGGAAGCTCCTGAGAAAAGGGGGAGGAAAAAAGAGGAAGAGTGAAAAAAAAGAAAACTTTATTGTAGCTCTAAGAATTGTAACCGCTATATGATTAATGATATGCCTCTTCGGAAATCAAGTCATTCCATTTTTTATGAGTAAGTTCATGTTAGTTTATACCTGTAGGTTGTGATTAACTATTGTCAATTCCATAATCAATCTAGCTCTTTCACCCATTCTCTACAAATTCATTATTCTAGACTTGGGCCACAAATCTTAATCCTACAACAATTATAGGAAAATTGAAAAGAAAAAAATTCAAGTTATTGTTGTTGCTGTTGTCGTCTTTTTTTTTTTTTTTTTTTTTTTCCCTTTAAGCTGAAAATGCTCACACAAAACCCTAAAGTTGAACTGAAAAGACTTTGGGTTGGGTTTGATAGTGGAACTAAATAAATAAGAGGTAAGCTGGATTAATTATACAGATTTATTATAGGATGATAGTGGAAGTAAATAAATAAGTAGTGGACTGGATTTATTATAGAAGTGATAGTGGAAGTATGTAAATAAGTAGTAGGTTGCATTTATAGGACTAAAAATTGTAAAAACCATTTTAAAATTGTAAGGCAAATTATATTTAAAAAAAAAAAAAAAAAGAATGACATGGCAGCTGATGTGGCACAGCGTAAGAGTAGCAGCATTAAACGCTACGCTTCAGCTTTTAGCAATAATAATATATAGATCATTAGCATGGAGGAAAGTTCATTCTGTTTATTATGTAATCAATGCAAATAAACATCCATGTATATTTTTTTTAACTTATTTGATATTCATAGCTGTGACTAGGTAATAAGTCGGATGACTAAAGTCGCATGATTGAATTATATATAGATGATTATTTGAACCGCGGGTTTGGAGAAAACATTATCTTTAGTAAAATACGAGCAGTATACTACATAATATATATGTATGTAATTTTTTTAAAATTTTGTTTTTATCATATAAATCTCAACTTTTTTCTAAAAATAAATAGACTCAACTACCCTAAAGAATACATGTCTTTTTCTATATAAAAATATAATATAGGCATTAAATATTTTTGTATGATACTTATACAAAATTGCTACAATTTGAATGAATGGTAATACTCTTATCATGACTATATAGTATATATTGGTTTGAATGAATGGTAATACTTTGTTCAAAATTCAACAAATCTTACTAATAATTTGGTTTACTATTCTAGAAGTATAATAAATATGTATTATCTTCTTCCACATAAATAGAGTGTCTCACCTTAAATTTAATGAGTATGACTTACTTTGAGAATATTTTAACTAGATACTTTTAGGACATTTGTTAATATTCATGTTCTTAAAAAATTAGTTACTGTTTATTTTTTCATAATAAATTTTTTAAAAAAAATTTTCTAAATTAATATCTTTAAAGTATTCGTTAACTTTTTCCTTTTATAACTTCTCACAAACTTATTCCTATAAGCTTGACTGACTTCTAGTATTTCTTTTTATTAATTGATTTATTTTTTATTTTTGAGAAGAACTTACTTCTGGTACTTCGCTGCACCCAAGATGAAATGTTCAATGCATAATACTATAAATTCGCTGGGCACGTACAAGCGAGATACTAAAAGGTGGGACGTGTGAAAATGAAAGGGTATGATTCTAAGAATCAAAATTAAGGGACTCCAGCTTAGAGAACAAAATCTAACATGACAAAGACTAGTATCTGAATCGTAATTATCTGTAATATAGTTTGTCAGAAAGTGAATTATATCAATTTTTATCTTAGGATCTATCTAAATCTCTTATGTATCTATTAGATGGTGATACTCTATGAAATGTCTTTGCTTTCCAGTTGGAAGGATTCAAAAGCAGAAGGTTTCGTTGGTAACTCTCACTCATTACTCATGTCATGTGGGACCTCTAACTAATGACAATTATGAAATGGATAATTCTTTGCTTCATTTTTCCATGTCCGTTCTGGTTCTGGAACAGCCATTGGGTAATGCCGAGAAGATTCTAACTAATAATTTTATGATTGTTGCGGATGTCAAGCACAGCGGATATGAAATCTAGGAAAACGTTGCCTATCTTTTCCTTTCACACTGTTGCATTTCTACCGTCTTTTTGTTTTTTTAAGTAAGTTCTAAAAAAGAAAAAGTTTCAGAATTTTCCTCATGTGGCAAATGACAAATTTCACCTTTGATTATTTTTTTAAAAAATTTTACTGGACTTTATAAAAGATGACAATTTAAACACTTGGTTTCATAATTGTTAAAAACCACAGTCAAATCATTTCAACAAAAAAAAAAAAAAAAAACCACAGTCAAATGCAACGCATCTAGTACGAAAGAAATTTTGATTGACGCCTACTACACCAATGTGGCACAGTTTTGTTGGGGGCTTGTTGTCTTCTTTACATTAGAGAGGGGTAAGAAATACAACAGAGAGCGGATAACAGAGTAATTATCTTAAAGCTTTTTTCCCTTGTCTACTGGTAACAGCAAATAACAATATATCACTTAAAATTTATAATGAAAGTGTTGTAAAAATATTGTGTACATAACTTTATAATTTAAAAAAATATTACGTCTACAACATTTTTACAGTACTCTAACAACAATATATATATATATATATAGAAATTATATTCTAACTTAATTTAAGTGTATATATATATATATATGTGAAGCTTCCTCTTAGAGATTTAAACCCCGGCCCTTATCCTCCACATCCCACAAGCGGAGTGACCACCACACCAAGGGTGCGCGGTGGTCACCACAAATCTTAAGTAACATCTTATTATTAGTTTTAATTTGAACTTTATTATTGAAATTATTTTCTTATCCACCAAAAACAGCAAATATATTATGCTAGTTAAGATTTGTTGTAAAAGTATTGTAAATAAATATTGTGTACGTAATATTTCTCCATAACTTAAAATGATGAAAACTAGCACAAATTAATAATAAAATTAAAAAGGAGAAGGCATTCATTTAGTACAACTACATGTAAAACACCACTTTATTATATTTTCTTCTTAAGTTATATGATACAATGGAGCAAATTTGTTTGAAGCAAAAAATAAAAATAAAATATGGAGCAAGTTGTTGTGGTGGGAGTTGGGACCACCAGTATCTAAGTGAAGGCTGAAGTTATTGAGTTTGTTAACTTTAATTTGTTATTTGGTTGATTCTAGCAGTCTTAGGAGTTCTTTTGCGTAATTTTCATTTGTAAATGTTACCGATCACATTTATCGTGACATTAGTTTGTAGCAAAACTTGTAGTACCTTTAACATTTTTTTTTTTTTGGTTAATCCCCCTATGGAATTGAATAAAATCAACAACATTATCATCCAAAAATTATCTCTTGAGGAGGCCCAAATTACATCCAACTAATCCAGAAATTATCATGTTTTTTTCTCTGTTTTAATTTCCTCAGATAAGCCACCATAGGTAATGAGATAAAGAACAGTACGTAACTATTAGATCTATCAAATTCTTGAAGAAAATTTCCCATGAGCATTTTTTTTTTTATAGATATCACACGATTTTGGACTTGCAAAAACCAGATACGCTTGTTAGAACAATTTCTAGTCAAAGAAATATAAGGAAAAAAGAAAAGAAAAAGTCTCGGTGAGTCTTTATGCTGCTCTTTAGTGTTGAGTGATTCTTAGATCAAATATAAATGGATAGAAGAAATATACAAGTTTTATTTATTTATTTATTTATTTTTTTGTGCGGACAAGAAGTTATATAGAATTGTTGTAGAGTTTTTCAAATAATGAGGATGTGGATAGTAAGCATTTTGCTAGTAGCGACTAGAGGAGAAATTATTCAGTAAACTGCAATTATGCGAAAGCTTATACAAACTTTAATTTATTTTACTTTTAAATGTTTTCAACTTTATTTATCTTGTTATATTTAGAGGAATTGGACAGTACTGCAACTATTAAAGTAATAAGCTGTTGAAAACAGAGTAAATTTTCTGTTCGAGCGTTGAATTAAAAACTTCTCTTTTCTGTGACTTTCATTTAGTTCAGTTGGTATATAGTCTGTGGTGATTAAACAAGAGATTTGAAGTTCAACTATCGTATAACTCACACTAAAAACTAACCGATATCTTGACATGGTGATAAAGAGCAATTGAAATGGATAATATAAGTTAAAATTCTATTCTATATGTAAAAACTTGTCATTTTCAAAAGCTGATCCCCTTTCATTAAATGACAGTTTATAAATAACAAGCTACTGAGTTTTACTGCGCAGACAAAATATGAAAAATATTGCCTAGTGGAGGAACCTCATAACCATTTGAAGGTAAAAAGTCAAGCTGAGAATATTAAGGCAGATATTCCTTTCCACTAAAACTTGCCCATTCCTTACTTACCTCGTCAGTCACCACCAATGCAGATCTAGTGACAAGGGCTATACAACTATAAGGTCCATGCAATCGTAGAATTTTCATTTAAGATCACTGTCAATTTCTTCAAAATCTTTTCTTTTCTTTTCATATGTGTGTTTTTTCTCTCCATATGTGTGTTAAAGATCTTCTCCCATCTCTTCGTGTGTGTTAAATTCTTAGTATTCTTAAATAATAATAATAATAAAAAAGTAGAATTTTCATTTGGCCCACCTAGCTTACATAGGCTAGCTAGACCTGATCCACGTTCAAATTTTGATATAGTCTGCTCCCATGGTACTTTGAATCTCAATAGATTCTCAACAAAACATAAAAACCTCTATCTGCATCATGTATTTTAGCTAATTGCTATAATTTTTTTGTCCTAGAATAAGAGATTTAGGTTGGTCGGCTGATAAAAGAGTAATTATGACGTGTAAAAGCAAAGATTTCAAATCCTATAGAATCTATTAAAAAAAAAAAAATTCTTTACACACACCGTCCTTTTTATCCTTCCATTTACTGCTCTCTACATTTGTTCTTAAAAACTCTGTAAAGCTAAAGATTCCAACAACTACTTGAGAGCAAGAGAGAGAGAGGTTTACACAGTACACACAATTCTCTTTAAGACTGGGTAGGTAGAGAAAAACTAGGGAGGCAGAAGGTGATGGAGCTGAACCAAAGTGAGGGGATAGTCGAAGCCAAGAGGCCCATGACAAAGCCAGAGAAGGTGGTGGAGATAAACTCAGATGATCAGAAAGCGATTCGAGCCAAGACAGAGTCAAGGTTCACACCAAAGAGTGGGAGTACTGTAATTCCAGCAAAGAGGAGGTTAGTTAAAACAATGATGCTTGATTCGATTGTCAAATCTATTGCCTCTCTTCTCCGTTCTCTTTGTTCCTCTGCCTCTGAAGCCCCCAAGGCCGCCCTATCTGAAAAGTCCAGCAGCAGCTCAAAGTTGGTGCCACTTCCACCTCCCAATTCATCAAATAGCAAGTTACAAGAGTAACATGTTTCCAAATATAATGTAGCGATTTCAAGCCTCTGTTTGATCTTCTCTTTGTCTTCCGCTCCTTCTTTTGGTGGTAATTAAACGATGTCATGTACAGTGCATTTCAAACATTTAGTATTATAATATTTATCAACTTCGATTATATTACATGTCATTAAAAAGAAATAATAATTAAGAATATGATAATACTTGACAGTATTGAAAATTACACTTTTATTGTTTGAGGTAATTTTCATTTATCTTTTATGTTCCTATTCACAAGGACGTAGTTGTTTGTAGACCAAGGTCTCCCTGGAATTTCTTTAAAAAAATTCTTGGTATATATATATATATATTTGAAAGTAAATACAAAAAGTTAATATTTTGGTACCTCAAATTGAATCTAAAAAAGAAAGAGTGATACTAAGAATAATATGAAATTTACTATATAAAAATAAAATTTAAATATTAATTTTTTATGATAGTTAAAACTAAAAATCCACCAATTATATTCATTATTACATCAGTTACTAAGTTTTATTTTGTAAAATTTAAATGGTCATCACTTGACGTATATGTGATTTGTATTAAAGTTGTGGCCTATGGATTCAATTGAAAAATAAACCTTTCAAATTAAAGGTTGACCAAAATTATATAGGGAGAGGAGTTAATATATGTTTGGTATTATAGTTTGCTTAATTGATGTTTGAGACCTAAATTTAAGTTAAAAGTTTAGGAATTTCAACTTCGAGTGATGTCATGCCGCTTGGTTCCACCTTAAGGATTGTTTGATTACTTCTTATTTTTTGTCATCCTGTTTTTTTTTTTTTTTTTTTTTTTAATATATATATATATATATATATTTAAAGAATACTAGTTAACAACACTAATTAGTTTTTCTAGTAAGAATAATATTGGACATACAATAATGTTAAATATGAGTTACAACTTTCTGGTTGATATTCTCTCAAAAAATAAAAATAAAAAATTTCTGATGGATACTATTTCCTTTATAAAATAGTTGTACTACACTCAATAAATAAGTATTTTAAGTCAAGAATAGTGTCAAAAGTCAAACTAGGCTTCAAAATAACATTTTCTAGTGGATTCTTTGATATATTTTATCCATTGAAAGGAAAATTGTTATGATATTAATTATGCAATTAAACTTAATGGATTCTTTGATAATTGTTGTGATTTAAAAGACTAACTGACCAGAAATGTTATAAGTTATAAGTAACCATTATTTTATAAATTTTCTTTTATTTATATTTTGTTAATATTGTATAGATGTTAGTTTTATTTTTGTATATATTAATTTAATATTGTTAAAATTTTTGATGCTTGGCTCCCCAGAAGAAGCCTGGCTCTGTTCCTACCCCTCCAAAAATAATTTACAATTTTTGTTGAGAAGAATAATTTACATTGACATTATCCGCCTTACAAGACAAAATCCAACTCGAATTTTTTGTGATAGTCAAAGGTGGTCCAAAGGTAAACTACGCGTCAATTTATTGCTAGATCACATAATCTTATGTGAATCTTTTAGATAGTGAGACTCTGCTGGTACCAAAGTGGACAACAATATCCAGTGCTTCAAATCATGGATAGTAGAACCACTGACTTAGTTCCTTCACAGCTATTTTACTACACTATTATGTTTTTTTTTTTTTTAAAATAAATAAATTATTCTTCTGATATATTACAAGATCACAAATTAAATTTTATCTCTGTCCATGATATAACCTAGATTCTATATTTGAAAATTTTACACTGACTAGAAGCCACGCTCATGAGAAATGCTGGCAAATAATGAAATAGTCTGCCTACTCTTCTATTGAGTTCAATATCTATCCCTTACTCTCAAACGTTATTTTCCACGTGTCCTTAACATAGGAGGCCTTATAAGCAAGCAATTAATTATCGTTATGGAAAATAACCATAAGGGTTGTTGAGGATAGGCATAGAATCAGAAAGTGAGGGCAGGGACATTGATGTTTATGTACATGTGCTGTCAATTGTTACGCCTTTTATCTAAACAAAAAACAAAAAACAAAAATTGTGGTGTGCCTTTTGCCCTCCGAATCCGGGTATGTGAGTATGTCATGCTATATTGCTTTTCATATTTTATACATCACATTCAATTTGCTGCACACATGACAACCAACCACTAGTCGTATAATTATAAAATTGACAATTGTTGTCTTTTGTTCGAGGAACACTACAAATAAGTAACCCAATCCAAGTCAACCTACTGGGTTGAGTCGGATTTTAGGAGTTGGTAGGATGAATTTGATTGTGATTTTTTATTTTTATTTATTGAAATTTATAGTTAATCGGGTTTGGTTCAGATTATAAGATTCACAAATCAACCAACCTGTATTTAATATATATTTAAAAATATATTATACAATTTTTTTAATTTAATTACTTTTTTGCCCATTTTCACAAATAAAACTCAAACTCTAAGTTCTCTACATATTGTTTGTGTTGGTATGGTATTATACTTAGAATTATTTGGTTATAAATTTTCTCGTAATGATGGTGTTGTTCTAATACTCGATTTAATAATAATAATTGCAATTAAAAAAAAGTCTAACCCATAGATCCAACTAGATCCACAAGGGTTAGGTTGGATCATTGTGATGAGATGGATTTTTTTTTTAACCCACCGTGGTAGGTTAGATTGAAAAACCCTTAAACCGGACCCAACTCAACTCATGCAAACCCTTACCAATAAGAAGGCAATTTTAAGTATCAAATAAAAAGATCACGAATCAGAGTACCTAATTGGCTGAATTGATTAAAGAGCAATCATTGTGGGACAAATATTCATATATTTTTTAATAAAAAATATCTATAGGTTACAAATTTGTCAAGAAACTTGGCTCCTTTCACTTATTCAAGCAGATCAATCTCGACCATTTTTCAGTCTGGTTTGTTTAAAACCACTGGGAGTCATGACGACAAGCTTAAAAAAATGATTTCCGCTGCAAGTTCTTTTCGTTGTGTAGCAAACATGTTCTATAAAGTTAGAAATTGTGAGTGTGTGACAGAGACTGTTCCCACCACAGCAAGGGGTGTACTTTTCTTTGACAGGATTTAGCAGACCCAACTCCGAGCATGTCATTCATGTACTAGAGATGCCATAAGATTAAAGTCCAAAGTAACGGCAGGCAATGAAAGTTATTTCATGATCATTCAAACGATGATGTAAACAAAATCTTCGATGGTCAAGTGTTGCACTCGCATTCAAGTGGTGACATTTTAGAGGCAGTGATGCTAGTGATATTACAAATAATTTTTTTTTTTTTTTTTGAACAATTGATATTACAAATTGATATATCACTGATTACAAAAAGAAGAAAAATACTAAAAATACCGCAAATTTTATTATATATAGTTACAAATTGATGTGTCATTGAATATGATTGATGTGAGCTCAATAAAATAACGAGTGTTTGAATTATTTCTTAGAATTGGTGACATATTAGTTTGTAGAGTTTAAATCCAATAAGAATGTGGTACATAATCCATAGTTTACACCCTCAACCTGCAAGAGGCATCACCAAAATCTATTGGAGACGTTGCTTTGTGTTTGATGGTTCTCAAGCCTTTGTTTTTGGCCATTTTTGTTGTTGGATTCTCTTCAATCTTCCACTATGCAAGCTCTCAAGCAAACCCAAGTGTTGACGACGCAAAGCCAAGTGCTAGTGACCCAAAAAAGAAAAGTTCTTTTCCATACTTCGACGGATTTTGGTGGCATCTCCAACGGGCTGAGGTTTGGTGGTTCTATGGTTATAAGGGAAGCATGATGGGATTTTGATTTTGGTTTGCCGGGTCCTTCGTCTGATTGGGGTGAATAATTGTGCATGGCAAGTCCTATTTTTACATTTGTGAAAAGCATTTTTTTTTTTAGAAAGAACATTTGTGAAAAGCTGATGTAGCGTATTGTTATTGGTGGGTGTAAACCATAGTAGAATTGTAGCATCCCTACTAGCATCAATTAGCCTATATTGCCGGCAGGGGAAACCTCCTAAACATTTGAAGGTAAAATGTCAAGCTGCGATTATTAACTATTAAGGTAGGCATTCCGGCTAAATCTTGCCTCCCTGCATATTTATTTTCCTCAAGGCAGTAGCATAAAGATCCAAAAATCGAAAAAATTTCCTCTGGCCCACCTAGGCCCGATCAACATTATAATCTTGATACTGTCTGTTGACTCTGCTCCCAAGCTCTTGAATCTCTGCACATATTACTCTATTTTCCATCCCTTTTCTGGTCCCTAACGACTTAAAGACAGTAATCTTATATTTTTAAAGTGTGATTCTCTGAATCAAAGATTTTAAAAATTACAAAAATGTTTAAAGTATGTGATTAGATGATTAAATTTATCATTTTCTAATAGTTTAAAATTTTTAGAGAATCAATAATTTAATAGAAAATTTATTTACACGGTTTATGATTTGTAGCTAAAAATGTGATTGAAAATCACATTTTCAAGTTATAAAAACATAGTTGTTGTAAAACAAATTTTGTTTTTAACTAGTCGCTATCCCGTGCGATGCACGGGATAATCAGTTAAATAACTATTACGAATAGTTTTTTTTTTTTTTTTTTTTAAACATGTTTTTTTATTACAAATGTAGGATATTGCACATAACACATAAAGGCCACACCTTGGTTGCTTTATGGCAATCAAAACATTATTTCCAACATTCCAAAAGCTCGTAAGTCATAGCTTTAAACACAGATTTGGGCACATGATGAGAGTAAGACCTGTAAAATAAGTATATTATTAAGTTATTAATATGTAAAGGGAATAATTTATAACAATAATAGTTTTATACTGATTTTTTTTTTTTTGGTTTAGTAGTTATTAGTAGAACGTAATTAGTTTAAATTTCTTTATTAGTTTTATCATTTCGATAAAAAAAAATTATTAGTTGATTTAAATTCCTTTATTAGATAAGAAAAGAAAAGTGAGAGTTATATATTAATCTAAAATCTGTGATTGGTTTTGTATAGAATAATTTAAAATAAGAACAATAGTAAAAGCCTTAATATTGTTCACATTTATTTCTTTTCCAGTAAAATTCCAGCAACAAATGAAGCATCAAATTAATAACCTTTCCACACATTTTTTACTATTTAGTTTGATCTTTAAAAAGAAAAAAGGTAGAGTAACATTGAAAGAAAATTTTTACGTTGCAAATACTTTGAAGGGATAAGCATAAGTTTAAACGTGACAACGGATAAGCTTACCAAGCATAAAATTTAAAATAAGAACAATAGTAAAAGCCTTAATATTGTTCACATTTATTTCTTTTCCAGTACAATTCCAGCAACAAATGAAGCATCAAATTAATAAGGTTGACACTTTTATTGATCAGTATAGGGCTAAACTTGTTGCAAAGTAGTTTGATCAGGTCAGTGACCTTGTTCACAATAAGAATGGCTACTATCTGAAGCCAAAATAAAATAAACTCATCATTGCATCATCACATCATGTTCACAATAAAAATTACTACTACCCTAAGCTAAAATAAAGATACTTATCACCTATCATGACCTTATCATAAAAATGAGGGGTGATGTCATGCATTTTGAAATGAAAGAGGAAAGACTTTTCAAGCACAGCAGATAAGTGAATAGAAGGAAAAAAGAATAATTTGTTTACAATATTTTGTTTTCTGCATCAAATAGGGAAATAAATACCAAACACCGAATTTATTTTACAAAACAACAAAGCTTTCTGCATCAAATAGGGAAATTAACACCAAACAACAAATTGATTTTCGAAAACAACAAAAGTAATGTGAAAAATGTTAAGGAAATTTATATATGTTATTTAAAAAAAAAAAAAAAAAAAAAAAAAAAACCCACATAATCAAAGAAGGAAAGGCTTACCTAACACCAATATGCAGGATTTGTTACAGAAAGAAGACTCTCATTGGAGTTCTCTTCGAGAAATCTTCTCTTAAGGTATTCTTGATCTTCAAGATGCAGAACTTACATGAGGTTTATTTGAAGCAGCAACAGTAATAGCAAAATTTCAAAATTGTCTAAATGCTTATACGACTTAATAAGGATAACAATATATTTAAATGCTTATGTGCCAGATTGGTATAGCTTATTTTTCAGCTTTTGGAAAATGGGGTTATTTGAAAAGGCTGTTACTAAAGAAAAAGTATTCTGAAAAGGTTACCGCACAGGCACATTGCTTAATAATGATAAGAATATATCTAAGCATATCAGAAAGTGGCAGACCCTCTGACCTCATTGATCACTTGAATATCCAACATACATTATTTGTTGCTCTCATTTAAATTCACACAATCACCATTGCAGCTTTCTTTGGCTGACTACAAAGGCATGAAACATTACTTTGATTTAGAATGATTTAATTCAAATTAAAAGATGATCTATATGCTAGCTTAGGTATGTGCAGTAGAATGAACAGAACAAATGAAGCAAGATGAGACATGGCATACCTTATGGAGTTCATCTAATATAAGTATCAACTGGCCGAATGAGATTCTTGAATTATCATCAACAAAATCATCCATCTTTGGGTTCCTAGGAACATGCCTGATAAAATGTTAAAATGCACATCTTTAATTTGAATACAAATAGAAATCTAAAAACATTAAGATTAGAAGATTGCATTTTCCTTTGACTATTCTGAGACTTAACATAACAAATAAATTTCTACCACAAACCTCAACAATAAATGCTGTAAGTTTGCAAATTAGTGTATATGTGATTTGATAGACCTACTGCAAGGTATTCATTTAGTTTTCATGTTTTTGTTTCAGGTGCTAATGAAGATGAGTTAAAGAAAGCGAAGCATGCGGTTCAGTATGGAGTTTCATCATGTATTACTTGGCCGTAGAGACTAATTTTCTTCAGTGAACCGTGAGATCCAAAAAATGTCCCTATTTTAGATTTGCCTTCATCACTCAGCTATACACAAACTTGCTTACAAAATGGTTTCTAAAAATAAATAAATAAATTTCTGACTGCAATAAGTCAAACTCATTGGACATATTAAAAAAAGTTCTTTAATAGGAATTATACCCTCATATTCAAATTCAGCTCCAGCTGCATTACCTGCATCAAAACCAAGCTTGGCTCAATAGACATATAACATAATATATTACACATTGACTGAAGGAACTTTCAAAATAGGCCAACTAACATAATAGAGTTTGGTCAGTATAAGTAAAGCAGCAAATATTTTTAAGTCCCTACCAAGTGAGAAAAAACAACCTTACCATGTGGCTGAGGACCATTCTAAGCAGTAGGAAGTAAAAAGAAATAAACAAACCAAAAATTAATGGTCTTTTTGTAAAAGAATCAAGATGCAAACAAACACCAAAGTTGACATTCTTCAAGTTTTAGTGTGTGAACTGTACAAACCTTACCACAACTAACAAATAAAATTCGTAGATTAAAAATCAAGATTAGAATTACCATAACTTACAGTGGTGTACCTATTTCCATTTATATCCTGTGGGTTTTTTAATAAGATTTAAGCTTTCCCACTCTCCTCTCATTCACCAAGGGCTGTTGAACCACTAAGCTATCCTTAGCAATGGGTTTGAAATTATGACCATGATACCCAGGAGTCTTCCCACATATATATATATATATATATATATATATATATTAAAAAGACAGTTCTATATATGATCCTAATTAAGCACTTTAAGATACATGATGCACAAATTATTCTTGATAGTTAAAAACCAATCAAATTAGACCCAAATTCACAAACTTTAATCTCAATGCACAAATTTACCGTGAAATAAATCAATAAAAAATCAAACCGACTTCTCAATATCCCTTAAACTTTCAAATTGATAATCTCAAAGAACATTGTGATTCAATCAATCTCCTCTCTACTATATAAACCTATCTCACCATCAATACCAATCCCAATATCTAACATATAAATCATAAAAAATTCAAACCCATAGCTCAATTTCCACTAAAATTTCAAATACACAATCTCAAAGAATCAGAATTTAAAATTCCTAATGAATTTCGAATTTATATCTAGAATTAAAAGGCTCACAGATCAATGCCTACAGAGAAACTATACACTAAAATCAAGTTTCTAAGTGGTAACCACATGAACCCAGATAAGAATTCACAAAATTAAATCCAAAAAAAAAAACCTAACAATACCCCACAACAATATTAGCAAAAGAACTGAATAGGAAATCAAAATATTACTTACGCAACAACAGTAATTCACAACAATAATTCAGTCTAGGAATCAACAAAAAGAAGCAAAGCCAATAAACATTAAAAAACAAATATTTAGAAAGAGAAAGAGAGAGGGAAAGATTAGATACATGATATTAAGAGCATCTCCCTTGCGTAACTGGGCTTGCGACATTGGAGATTTTGTGATGGCTATGATAGGTAACGACTCAGTCATGGGTGGGAGAGATGGCTATGGTAGACTATCAGGGATATAGAAAGAGAACGACTTAGAAAGGCAGAGAGAACGGTTGGTTGAAGAGGGATGCTCTGCGAGTCTGTGTTTAAGCCAAAGAGAAACAAATGAGCGGCTGCGTGAAGAGTGATAAGTATAAGGTTTCCAAAAAAAAAAAAAAAGATAAGTTTTAGGGTTTGAAAATAGTGTTTTTAATTTAATTTTTAATTTTTAAAATATTGTGTTGTACTAATATGAAAAATTGTGGAAACTTCAAAAGTTTCGGTATTATATATATATATATATATATATGTATATGTATACATGTATATAGATTATATATCACAGTAAAACATACAATGTAAAACAAAAATCGGCAAGTAGGAATTTAACATTATAATATAATCTGCCATTATCCGAAGGTAAAAAGTCAAGCTACGAATATTAAGTTAGATATTCCATAGAGATCGAATCAATCGTAAAAATTTAGTTTGGCCCACCTATCCACATTAAAATCTTGATACTGCCTACTCGCTTCCAAGCTAATTTGAATTTTGCACATATCACCCTCTTTTTCCTTCCATTTAAAGGCCCCCAATATTCATTCTCAAAAACTCAAAAAAGCTACAAATTCTAATGACTGGAACATATAAGCGCAGCAGTTAAGAGTAAGAGAAGGACAGAGGAAAAGAGGGAAAGAGTTTACGCATTGTTCCTTTTAGGACTCTTTTAAGAAGAAGGTTACTTATGGAGCTGAACCAAAGTGAAGGAATATTCAGGGCCAAGAGGCTCATGAAAAAGCCAGAGAAGGTGTTGGAGATGAACCTAGATGATCAGAATGGGATGAGTAGAGCCAAGACAAAGCAACAGTTCAGACCAAAGAATGGGAGTACTGTAATTCTAGCAAAGAGGAGGTTAGTTAAAACAACGATGCTTGATTGGATTGTCCAATCTATTGCCTCTCTTCTTCGTTCTTTTTGTTCCTCTGCCTCTGAAGCCTCCAAGGCCTTATCTAAAAATTTCAGCAGCAGCTCAAAGTTGGTGCCATTTCCACCACCCAATTCAACAAATGGGAAGAAGAAAGAATAACACATTACCATACCCATCATTGCAAGGCAATGCATCAATAGATTCTGATGAGAAACTAAGAAATTGAACCATCTCTAACTCGTCCACAAGAGTCGTCTAGAAGGCAAGGGCCAACCATTCAAGAAGATCGTCCATAAGCGGAAGGTCATTCGTGGATGTAAGGGCCGTCCATGAGGAAAATGCTTGGACGATCTTCCAACACTCGGGAAATTTCCAATAATGGATTTACCTACACAAGTTTAAGATTTGGATCACGTGGAACCTTGAAACGCGAACAAGGTCCTTATTTATTGCCATAACTTCCTAATAAGTGCTTAACTTCCAATGGCAGTTATAGAAGATAAGATTGAAAATCCTAACTTCTATAGCCATTGTGGAAGTTATATCTAAGCTTACTAACTTCCACAAATATTGGGGATGTTACTAAACAAGTAACCGCTCCAAGGTTTTCTATATAAAGACTTATCCACATCAAATCAAAGTAAGTTTCCACTATCCCTAAAAGTTGGAATTCCTGAGTTCTAGAAAAAACTAACTTAAGCATTGGAGGGTTTTTGGCTAGCTCACCCCGGTCACCTTTGATTTGGTGTTTTTCTTTTCAGGTTTTTCAAGTCATCATTAGCCCATTAAAACCTGAAGCATTCAGCCCACTGATTTCTATGCATCATCAATTGGCGTAGTCTGTGGGAAAGATTTAATTTGTGTATTGCAAATTATCTTTCTTTGACAAAGGGCTACATGGTTTAGACAAGATTAATGCCCACTAGTCTATGTCATTAGGAGAGTGGGAACGCTTCTAATCATCCTAACTGGGATTGCCAGTCAACACCTGTCTTGTAACCACCTTCCATATAACAAGTGCAGTACATGGCAGCTGCTATAGCAGAATTAACCCATCAGAACCAAGAGTTGACCAGAGAAATTACTTTAAGGAGACAGCATAATTAGAGGTATGTCGAAGGATAAGCCTAGAGTCAAGAAGTCAGAGAAGGAGAAAATGCTGAGCATAAGAACTAGTCAAAGGGTGTTGCTTCACAAAAAGTGCCACACTTGGAGAGGGAGATGGATCAAATGAGGAAAGCCATGGGCGAGATGGGGGAAAACATTAGAAGGACGAATCCCGTAGATGATTTAATTGATCGAACTGATTCCCCTTCTATGGCTTCCATCAACAGTCATCCCCTACCTTCTAAGTTCAAGATGCCTTCCCTAGACTCGTATGATGGAACGCGTGACCTGTGTGATCATATCACAACCTTCAAGACTACAATGCACCTTTAAGGGGTTCTAGACGAAATTATGTGTAGGGCCTTCCCTACTACCCTCAAAGAACCAGCACGCGTATGATTCAACAAGATACCTCTAAACATTGTGAATTCTTTCAAAGAATTAAGCGAGTTATTTGTCAACAATTTTATTGGAGGACAAAGGCATAAGCGTTCCTCGTCTAATGAGGATGCTGAAAGAATCCACCACCCACATGACGATGCAATCATCATCACTTTACTTATCGTGGATTATATAACTAGAAAGGTGTTCGTGGATAATGGAAGTTTGGTAGACATCTTGTACTACCCCAACTTCTAACAAATGAGGCTCGGATGAGATTAACTTTTTCTAGTATGTTCACCCTTGGTGGGATTTAGAAGAACGAAAGTGCAACCTGTAGACATCATTACATTATCTGTAATGGTGGGATCATATCCACAACAAATAACTAAGGAAGTGAATTTCCTTATTGTGGATTGTTCGTCTTCTTATAACGCCATCATTGAAAGGCCAACGTTGAACAATTGGAAGGCAGTAACATCTACCTACCACCTATTAGTCAAATTCCCTACAAAGTACGAGATATGACAAGTGCAAGGAGAATAGTTAGCAATGAGAGAGTGTCATTTAGCCATGTTGGCTATAGATGAGCACACGTAAACAATGAGCATTGAAGAGAGAAAAGTTGTTGTAGAGCCCATTGAAGTACTGAAAGATATTCCTCTGGAAGAAGGCAATCCCGAGAAATTGACCAAGATTGGAACAAGTATGGAAGAGAAGACAAAGCAAGACCTTGTTTAATTCTTAAGGAAGAGTATCGACGTTTTTGCATGGAGTCACGAAGACATACCGAGGATTGACCCAAGTGTTATCACTCATCAATTGAACGTGCATCCATCTTCCCAACTTGTTCGTTAGAAGAAAAGGGTCTTTGCTTCTAAGCGAGACAATGCTATCAAGGAAGAGGTCCAGAAGTTAACCACAATGCAATTTATTCAGGAAGTGTATTATTCGAATTGGTTAGCTAATGTAGTGATGGTCAAGAAGGAAAATGGCAAGTGGAAGATGGGCGTAAACTTCATTGATTTAAATAAAGCTTGCCCTAAGGATAGTTATCTTTTGCCATGCATTGATCAGTTGGTGGACTCAATAGCAGGTCATCAGTTGCTAAGCTTCATGGACGCCTTCTCAGGGTATAATCAGATAAAGATGAACGAGACAGATCAAGAGAAGACATCATTCATTACCAATCAAGGTTTATTTTGTTATAAGGTGATACCCTTTGATTTGAAGAATGCGGGCAAAACTTATCAGAGGTTAGTTAATTACATGTTCTTTTCACAGATAGGATGAAATGTAGAGGTATATGTGGATGACATGCTAGTGAAAAGTTTGGACGAGGAGAAACATCTAGACGACCTACAAGAGACCTTTGAGACACTTAGACGATACCAAATGAAACTAAATCCAAGTAAATGTGCATTCAGGGTTTTGTTTGAGAAGTTATTTGGATTCATGGTTTTGCAAAGGGAAATTGAAGCTAATCCATATAAGATCCAAGCCATATTGAGCATGGAACCACCAAAGAATATCAAGGAAATCCAGTCCCTCATTGGACGAATTGCAATCCTAAAAAGGTTTGTTACAAAAGATATAGATAAATGATTACCCTTCTTTAAAGTTCTTAAGAAGGCGTTCGAATGGACGGACGAGTGTCAAAAGACCTTCTAGGATCTCAAAGTCTATCTTACCACGGCTCCACTACTAAGTCCATCTGTACCAGGTGAGTTAGCCATTACGTTCACAAATGAGGATGTTGAAAGAATCCACCACCCACATGACGATGCAATCGTCATCACTTTACTCATCGTGGATTATACAACTAGAAGGGTGTTGGTGGATAATGGAAGTTTGGCAGACATCTTGTATTACCCCACCTTCTAACAAATAAGGCTTAGATGAGAACAACTTTGTCTAGTATGTTCACCCTTGGTGCTTTTTGGAGAAATGAAAGTGCAACCTCTAGGCATCATTACATTATCTGTAATGGTGGGATCATATCCACAGCAAATAACTAAGGAAATGAATTTCCTTATGGTAGATTGTTCATCTTCTTATAATGCCATCATTGAAAGGCCAACTTTGAACAATTGGAAGGCGGTAACATCTACCTACCACCTATTAGTCAAATTCCCTACAGAGTACGAGATATGACAAGTGCAAGGAGATTAGTTAGCAATGAGAGAGTGTTATTTAGCCATGTTGGCTATAGATGAGCACACGTAAACAATGAGCATTGAAGAGCGAAAAGTTGTTGTAGAGCCCACCAAAGTACTGAAAGATATTCCTCTGGAAGAAGGCAATCCCAAGAAATTTACCAAGATTGGAACAAGTATGGAAGAGAAGACAAAGCAAGACCTTGTTTAATTCTTAAGGAAAAGTATCAACATTTTTGCATGGAGTCATGAAGACATGCCAGAGATTGACCCAAGTGTTATCACTCATCAATTGAACGTGCATCCATCTTCCGAGCTTGTTCGTTAGAAGAAAATGGTCTTTGCTTCTAAGCGAGACAATGCTATCAAGGAAGAGGTCCAGAAGTTAATCACAATGCAATTTATTCAGGAAGTGTATTATTCGAATTGGTTAGCTAATGTAATGATGGTCAAGAAGGCAAATGGCAAGTGGAAGATGGGCGTAAACTTCACTGATTTAAATAAAGCTTGCCCTAAGGATAGTTATCTTTTGCCACGCATTGATCAGTTGGTGGACTCAATAGCAGGTCATCAGCTGCTAAGCTTCATGGACGCCTTCTTAGGGTATAATCAGATAAAGATGAACGAGACAAATCAAGAGAAGACATCATTCATTACCAATCAAGGTTTATTTTGTTATAAGGTGATACCCTTTGATTTGAAGAATGTGGGTGAAACTTATCAGTGGTTAGTTAATTACATATTCTGTTCACAAATAGGATGAAATGTAGAGGTATATGTGGATGACATGCTAGTGAAAAGTTTGGACGAGGAGAAACATCTAGACGACCTACAAGAGACCTTTGAGACACTTAGATGATACCAAATGAAACTAAATCCAAGTAAATGTGCATTCAGGGTTTTGTTTGAGAAGTCTTTTGGATCCATGGTTTTGCAAAGGGAAATTGAAGCTAATCCAGATACGATCCATGCCATATTGAGCATGGAACCACCAAAGAATATCAAGGAAGTCCAGTCCCTCATTGGACGAATTGCAGTCCTAAAAAGGTTTGTTACAAAAGATATAGATAAATGATTACCCTTCTTCAAAGTTCTTAAGAAGGCGTTCGAATGGACGGACGAGTGTCAAAAGACCTTCTAGGATCTCAAAGTCTATCTTACCACGGCTCCACTACTAAGTCCATCTGTACCAGGTGAGTTAGCCATTACGTTCACAAATGAGAATGTTAAAAGAATCCACCACCCACATAACGATGCAATCGTCATCACTTTACTCATCGTGGATTATACAACTAGAAGGGTGTTGGTGGATAATGGAAGTTTGGCAGACATCTTGTATTACCCCACCTTCTAACAAATAAGGCTCGGATGAGATCAACTTTGTCTAGTATGTTCACCCTTGGAGCTTTTTGGAGAAATGAAAGTGCAACATGTGGACATCATTACATTATCTGTAATGGTGGGATCATATCCACAGCAAATAACTAAGGAAGTGAATTTCCTTATGGTGGATTGTTCATATTCTTATAACGCCATCATTGAAAAGCCAACTTTGAACAATTGGAAGGCGGTAACATCTACCTACCACCTATTAGTCAAATTCCCTACAAAGTACGAGATATGACAAGTGCAAGGAGATTAGTTAGCAATGAGAGAGTGTTATTTAGCCATGTTGGCTATAGATGAGCACACGTAAACAATGAGCATTGAAGAGAGAAAAGTTGTTGTAGAGCCTACCGAAGTACTGAAAGATATTCCTCTGGAAGAAGGCAATCCCGAGAAATTCACCAAGATTAGAACAAGTATGGAAGAGAAGACAAAACAAGACCTTGTTTAATTCTTAAGGAAGAGTATCGACGTTTTTGCATTGAGTCACGAAGACATACCAAGGATTGACCCAAGTGTTATCACTCATCAATTGAACGTGCATCCATCTTCCAAGCTTGTTCGTTACAAGAAAAAGGTCTTTGCTCCTAAGCAGGACAATGCTATCAAGGAAGAGGTCCAGAAGTTAACCACAATGCAATTTATTCAGGAAGTCTATTATTCGAATTGGTTAGCTAATGTAGTGATGGTCAAGAAGGCAAATGGCAAGTGGAAGATGGGCGTAAACTTTACTGGTTTAAATAAAGCTTGCCCTAAGGATAGTTATCTTTTGCCATGCATTGATCAGTTGGTGGACTCAATAGCAGGTCATCAGCTGCTAAGCTTCATGGACGCCTTCTCAGGGTATAATCAGATAAAGATGAACGAGACAGATCAAGAGAAGACATCATTCATTACCAATCAAGGTTTATTTTGTTATAAGGTGATACCCTTTGATTTGAAGAATGCGGGCAAAACTTATCAGAGGTTAGTTAATTACATGTTCTGTTCACAGATAGGATGAAATGTAGAGGTATATGTGGACAACATGCTAGTGAAAAGCTTGGACGAGGAGAAACATCTAGACGACCTACAAGAGACCTTTGAGACACTTAGATGATACCAAATGAAACTAAATCCAAGTAAATGTGCATTCAGGGTTTTGTTTGAGAAGTTTTTTGGATTCATGGTTTTGCAAAGGGAAATTGAAGCTAATCCAGATAAGATCCAAGCCATATTGAGCATGGAACCACCAAAGAATATCAAGGAAATCCAGTCCCTCATTGGACGAATTGCAATCCTAAAAAGGTTTGTTACAAAAGATATTGATAAATGATTACCCTTCTTCAAAGTTCTTAAGAAGGCGTTCGAATGGACAGACGAGTGTCAGAAGACTTTTTGGGATCTCAATGTCTATCTTACCACGGCTCCATTACTAAGTCCATCTGTACTAGGTAAGAAGTTATATTTATACTTAGCAGTGTCCCCATATGCGGTAAGTTTAGCATTGATCAGGGAAGAAGAGAAGGGGCAGAAGCCTATGTATTATACAAGTCGAGCTCTGAGCAAAATAGAAGGACGATATCCGCTGTTGGAAAAATTGGCTTTTGCATTGATAATGACTTCTAGGAAGTTGAGCCATTACTTCCAAGTTCACTTCATCAATGTTATGACAACGGCGTCTAGGAGGTTGAGGCATTACTTTCAAGCTCATGTCTTTAATGTTATGACAAATCATCCGCTCAAGGAAGCAATGAACAAGTTGGAAGTCACCGGGCGATTGATCCAATAGGCTATCGAGCTTAGTGAGTTTGATATCAGGTACCAACCAAGAAATGCAATAAAGGTTCAAGTTTTAGCAGATTTCATCGTGGAGTTCACTCTAAGTCATGGGAACTCAGAATGATATGGAAGACATTAAAACATGGGTCGTCCATGTGAATGGATCGTTTACACTACATGCGGGAGGAATAGGAATTGGTTTGCAATCCCCAGAAGGAGATAAGTTCAAGCACAAGGTTTGTCTATAGTATAGGGCTAGAATTGGCTAAGTCCTTAGAGGCAGAATCAATACTTATCTAAGGAGACTCACAATTGGTTATGGGTCAAGTGAATGAAACATATGAAGCAAAGGAAGAGCGGATGAAGAAGTATCTTAATAAGGTAAGATGCCTTGTTAAGAGATTTAAAAAAGATAGTTTTGTTTGAGTTTCAAAGGAAGAGAACATGGAAGTAGACACCTTAGCAAAGGAAGCATCAGCAAACAAATCAATGGATGAGTTTGATGAATTTCAATATATGCCAAGCGTAGATCTTCTAGAGGTACAACAGATAGAAGGTGAAGAAAATTTTATGATCCCAATAGTCACTTATTTAAAATATGGAATGCTTCTAGAGGGAAAAGACAAGGCCATAAGGCTAAGGATTAGATCAGCCAAGTACGTCCTTATAAACAAGATGCTATACAAAAGAGGCTTTTTTCAACCTTACCTAAGGTGTTTAGCTCCAGACGAAGCAAACTATGTATTGAGAGAAGTTCATAAAAGAGTGTGTGGAAACCATTCAGGAGCTAAATCACTTGTCCACATGGTCAGCCATGCAGGTTATTACTGGTCAACCATTTAAACTAATGCTAAGGCGTATGTCAAGGTGTACGATCAATGTTAATGATTTAGTAACGTCCCTAGACAGCCATCGGAGTACCTTACCCCAATGATAGCCCTATGACCCTTTACACAGTGAGGATTGGATATTTTGGGTCCCTTTCCAATTGGAACTAGGCAAATGAAGTTTTTGGTGGTGAAGATTGATTACTTCACTAAGTGGGCGAAAGCTGAACCCTTAGCGAAGATTACACAACAAAATGTCAAGAACTTCGTTTGGAAGAACATCTATGCAAGTTTGGGGTACCTAGGGGTTTGAGAAAGGGACAACAATTTGATAACACACCTTTCAGGGATTTTTGCGAGCAATTTGAAATCAATCATTATTCCTTACCCTCCCAGCCATAAGCAAGTGGACAAGCAGAAGTTGCACAACCGATCCATGTTGAAGATCATCCAGACTCGGCTTAAGGGGGCAAAGGGAGTATGGCCAACTGAGTTGCCAGGTATTTTATGGGCTTACAGGACGATAGTAAGGACCCCCATAAGAGAAACTCCTTTCAAACTAGCCTATGGGAGTGAAGTGGTCATACTCGTAGAAGTACACATGGCCAACCACAAGGTGATGAAGTATTAGGACAAGGAAAATGAAGAACAACTTTTTTTTAACCTCGATATTATTGACAAAAAAAGGATGGACGCAGAGTAGAGGATAGCAAGGTACAGAAACCTCATGGCCAAACAATATGATGCCTTGGTGAAACCTAGGCGCTTCAACATCGAGGATCTCGTCCTCAAAAGGGTCTCCTTGGCAACTAGAAACTCGGTTCATGGGAAACTATATCCTAATTGGGAAGGACCTTATAAGGTTATCAACTGCAAAAAGTAGGGATCATACTACTTGGAAGCCCTAGATGGATGGAAGCTAGAGCACCCTTGGAATGTTGAGCATCTAAGGATATACTATCAATAAAGGGTTAGCCTAGATGAGCATCACCATGGACGAAGTTGAAGTTATGTGTTGTTTTTCTCATGTTTGCTTATGTTTATTACTACTGAGTGTTTTTAAGTATTTTAATTCCCTAAAAAGTGCATCAGTTTCTAGCTTTTGCGATGTCTATGGACAAATTTGTGATAGACGAAGTCATGTAAGTCTTTGTTTGTATAAGTATTTGTGATTCCCTAAGGCACTGGCTTTTAAGCTTGTGCTATGCTTGTGGACGATGTGGATGTTATGTTTATATTATGTTCATACATATTGGATTTCTAATGTATATGATGTTGTGTGAATCTCTCATTTTCATGATTCCATCCAAACTAATCCACAAGAAGGCTAAAGGCCAATGGCAAATAAAATCTCTGGACACAAGGATGTAACGTCTATAAGCTTTCCTTAAAATAAGAACAAAGTGAAGAAAAATAAACCTAAGGTGTACTCGTCTAAGCACTTGACGAGGTAAAGCCTAAGCTATTCTCGTCTAACTAATGGACGAGGAAATGTGTGCACACAAGCATATTTCAAGATCCATGAATAAATTTAACCAGCCAAGGTTCAATTTTTGGACAAGTAAATGCTAGAAATGTCTTACCCAAATACAAATAAAGGGCCGTCCAGCCTATGGACAAAGGATAATGCAAGCTATAAGTCAAATTTATAAACGAATAAAGCTAGCAAGGCAAATACCATTCATAGGCGAGTAATACTTGTAGAATTTAAAGAATGGTAATTGTTGGACATGAGAAGATTATTTTAACATGGACGAGATTCATGAGTGGATGGACCACACTTAATTATAGAAACAACATGGACGATGTAAACAAATAAAATTCGTTCATGAAGTATATAATATGTTCAACACCAAGTAAGAAATGAAAATAAAGGTAGACATTCATGCCTAAAAACTAAAATAAGGGTAGATGACCACTGTCCAAAAACCCTGAAGTTATGTAAAGCCAATAAGGACAATTGTATATATAGCTCGTCCCTAAACTTGGACGAGAGAATTGTACTTAAATGAATTCTAGAAAAATTAAAGCCCAAAACAACGGGCATTTCCAATAAACTAAAATAATAAAGTTTTTCTAAAACAAGATAAATTTACTGAGATAAACCACTAAGGGCATTGCCCCCAGACTTTAGGTCGTCCCCACTGGCAACAATGGCATCCTGGGTTACTTCATTAGTAGCATCGTCCACTACGTTGATGTCATATGAACTTATCAGAAGCAAGGAACTTTTTGTGGCAAGAGGAATTTTGAAGGAATTAAAGTCCAGGTCAGGGTAAGCCTCCTTGGCATTAGCACGGAAGTACTCGTAGCCAGCTGCATAATGACTGTTTAGACAATTCTTGTACTTGTTTGACTTCTTGAAAGCTGCAATGGCTTCTTCACGAGCCTTCTCCAAAGACGAGTTCAACTCTGAAACTTTTCCCTCCAAGTGAGCAATGCAGGTCTCTTTTTCACTGGAATCTGCTTTAAGTTCCTTAACCTTGTCTTTCAGTTTCGTCTCTATTCCTTGCAAACGATTGAGATCCTCAGTCAATTTGATCACTTCCCCCTTTTTCAAAAGGACCTCATTGTTCAGCTCTTTGTTCTTCTCCTTAGCTGTCTTGGCTTCATCACATAACTCCTTAGCCTAACTGGACGCTGTGTAAAACTTTGACATAGCCTATGAATGGATAAAGGAAAGTTAGAAATTTTATTTAAACTTGAAGAAAATAAAACAAAGGTGAATGAAAGTTATATACCTTAAAAAGGTCATGAATGGTAGGATGTTTAAAGTCCCTCACTGACATATTGTACCATAAATTCACTTCATTGTCAGTGATGATTCCTTTGAATGTCTTCCATGCACAACCCTCGTCTAGCACTAGGTTAGGAGGACGCTTAAACGACTCTAAAGGATAAGCCCTGCGAGGAGCTTTAGCTGTAGGGAGAAGATTCTCAGACTGGACAAGTGGAACGATCTGGACGAGTGCCACGTTAACCATTAGGTCATCCAAATCTACCGTCAGAGGAGTGAACTTTAGGACCTTGGAAAGAGAGGTCTTGTTGGGCTTCTGCTTCTTAAGACTTCGACATCTTGGAAGGTCAATAAGGTCCACCGAGCTAGATATCATCTTCCTTTTCCTTGTTTGGACGGTGAGTTTCTAGAAGACTGAGGGGGTACAGTGTCGTCCTGAATTTGGACGTCCTCGTCACCACTTGTTGCAGCCTTTTCTTTGTTTGCCTTCATGGTAGCCATTCCTATGACGAAGAAAAAAAAAAAAAAAAAAAAAAAAAGAGAAAGAGAAGAAAGATAGACGATACTTACTAAGTAGAATTGTCTCAAAAATAGAAAAACATTTTTAGGAATCATTTACTAAGTAGAGAATTGCACGTCACCAGCCAAATAATCCAATTTAAGTTTATTGTCTTAAATAGAAGTTGAGAATGGAAAGCTTATTTGTTTAAAAATGAGGTAAAATTAACTTTAAGCAAATAAAAAAATAAAACACTTACTAAAAAAAAAAAAAAGTGAATAAAACAAATTAATTTCTTAATGCACTCGTTATTATTTTACATATTAATTTACACAATTAACTAGAGAAGGTGAAACTCGAAAAGTTTTCAATATAACTAGAGAGCTCGGTTGTTATTTGCATTGTGAAAAACAGTTGTTGTCTACCATTGTTGAGAGGAAATGGCTCTTCTACCATTGTTGCAACAATCATGGCTGGAGTTACACAAAACTCCTTTTCATGTCCTCTTATTTTATGTCTTACTCCTATCTTTTGTTTACATTTTAAAGCATTTTAGAAGTGGCAAACCAAAATTTCCTCCATCCCCACCAAAGCTGCCAATTATTGGTAACCTTCACCAACTAGGCGCACTCCCACACCGTTCCCTTCATGCTCTATCTAAGAAGTATGGCCCTATAATGTTCTTAGACTTGGGCTGTGCTCCAACAGTTGTGGTGTCATCTGCAGATATGGCCGAAGAAATCATTAAGACAAATGATATTATTTTCTAAAACCGGCTGGAAACCACGGCTGCCAATTTCTTATATTATGGATCCACATATGTAGCATTCTCACAATATGGCGAGTATTGGAGACAAGCTAAGAAAATTTGTGTCCTCAAACTTTTGAGCCTGAAAAGAGTGCAATCTTTCCAATACGTAAGGAAAAAGAAGTTGAAGTATCAATCAAAAAGATACGTGACTCGTGCTTAAAAGGGGCTTCTATCAACCTAAGTGAGATAATAATTGCAAACTTGAAAAATATAGTCACTCGATGTTTATTTGGACAAAAATTTGAAGACAATGGTAAGAGCAAGATTGGAGAGCTCCCGAGAAGGGTGATGGTGCTACTTGCAGCATTCAGTTTGGGAGATTTTTTCCTTCTTTGAGATGGATTGATGTTCTTACAGGATTTATACCAAGTTTAAAATCAAGTTTTGGAGAAATAGATGCTTTTCTTGATCAAGTGGGTTCAACAACATATGATAATGAAAGTTGACGATGGTCTGCCTAATAAGATTAATTTTGTGGATAGTTTGCTCGAACTTCGAAAGAGTGGCAAGCTTGACTTTGAGCTCACTCATAAAAATCTCAAAGCACTCTCTCTCTCTCTCTCTCTCTCTCTCTCTATATATATATATATATATATATATATATGTAATATAATATGAGATACATGCTCACACACTATCTAAAGCACAAACAAAGAGAAACACAAGCAAATGCTCAAACACACATTTGAAGTCTTATTTTGTCAAAAATATTTCAGGACATGTTTGTTGGTGGAACTGATTCTACCTCAATAGCTTTGGAATGGGTAATGGCAGAGCTCATAAGAAGTCCTAGTATAATGAAGAGAGCACAAGAAGATATAAGAAGAGTAGTGGGTACAAAGTCACATATAGACGTTGAAGATATTAATCAGATGAATCACTTGAAATGTATCCTCTAAGAAAATATAAGACTACATCCACCACTTCCTCTGTTACCTCGAGAAACATCAGCATGTGTGAAATTCAGAGGTTATGATATTCCGCCCAAAACAAGAGTGTTGATCAATGTATTCACAATCCAAAGAGACCCCAAAATATGGGATAGGCCAGAAGAGTTCGTCCCAGATAGATTCCAAGACAATCAAGTTGATTTCAAAGGCTTAGACTTCAAATTAATCCCATTTGGAGGTGGGAGAAGGGGGTGCCCAGGAATGTCATTTGGTGTTGCTATAGCAAAATATGTTATTGCCAACCTTTGATGCTGGTTTGATTGGAAGTTGCCTAGTGCTAATGCACAAGGGAAAGACTTGGACATGACTGAAGTTAATGCACTCACTGTGTTTAAGAAAATTCCTCTCGAGCTTGTTGCAATACCTTACTCTCCTTGATCAGTTGATTA
The DNA here is from genome assembly GCA_030445155.1 of Quercus variabilis. Taxonomy (NCBI): domain Eukaryota; kingdom Viridiplantae; phylum Streptophyta; class Magnoliopsida; order Fagales; family Fagaceae; genus Quercus; species Quercus variabilis. The sequence goes on along the minus strand of CP129453.1, from coordinate 30,787,969 downwards.
AGAGATTCACAGTTATGCTAATAATGTAATTTTTCTTCATTTGCTTGTTTGGTTTTCAAATATGCACTTGCTTCTTATACACTCGTTGAAATCAATTAAGGGGACTTCTACCTCAATAATTACAGAAACATCCATGTTTCGAAAACTCTTTCATGCCATTTGATATTTTACCCTTTAGTTTGTACTTATAAATTAAGCACATTGATATTTGACCCAATGATTTTCACAGATTTATTTTGCCATTTAACACCAATTTACTAACATTTTCGTTACCTAATAGGTTTCTGAAACTATTGAGGAAACTAGCATTTCAAGTCTCTTAGCCTCTAGTGTACTGTAGAAACTCGAGCCTAAGGGACTCGAGTTCCATGTGTTGCAATGCTGACATGGAATTTTAATCCACATAGAACTCAAGTCTTAGAGGCTTGAGTTCCTTAAAGCAACCTGAAGTTGAGTTCCTAATGGAAAAATTATTGTCGGGTAAATATCCTCATTGAGTTTAACTTGCTTTGATGCTGGGACTACATTTTATGGCGCCCATCTTTGTTAAAATGTATTTTACAATTGACAAGTGGTTATCTAAGTAATAAAGAAGAAGCAATTGCCAAACTAGATGTCAACAATCATTGAAGAATCGGGTGGCAGCAAAATGATGTTGAAGTAGCATGCAAGTTGACAACTCACATGGCCAGGAGTCATTCAGGGAGAAATGAAGCAAATTTCAATAGTATTCTTGAAGCTTGTAACCATCCTAACACATCTGAGTAAATTTATCCGACATACATATACGATAAAGACAGCCTACCACAACTGCATTGGTCCATAGTTAATTTCTGTTCAAAGCTTCTTGTCTTAATGTATATTCCTTCTTCGCTCTAATTATCTTTCCCATTATTGGCAATAAGGATGCCTTCATATCCTCAAATATGAGTCTGTATCAATCATTCATTACTCCCTCCCCTTTTTCCCTTCAGTTTTGGTCAGTACATGTACATCTCCTATGGGGGCATGTATAGAATCCTTATAATGTAAATCAAAACAGAACTTGAATGCTCCTAACATTGCTTTACGCTAAAACATAAGAGCTAAGCATGTTATGACAACCCAACCTTCTGATGATGAGAGGCTACATGAGACAAATAAAAATACATGACAAAGCAATATATGATCGCAGAGATAGATGAAAATATAAAATGCAAATTTTTTGTATATTACTTGAACCTCAATTTTCAATAATGCTCCTTATCAATATGTGCTCTGCATCACAAAAATTCCTAAATGAACATAAGTTAAATTCGCTTTCGCTTCTCATTCCTACAATATAGTAATGAATCTATTGAAATGAAGTTATTCACTTTTATTGTTATTCATAGCAGATGAAATTATTATATACTCACAAAATCATTTGCTCCTTTAAGCTAATGATGAAGCTATATATCCTTCTTCTTTGTGTGCTTGAATTTGCTGCACCTGTAATCTAGAAACTCAAATCAAGATTGTGAGACGTACAATATGAATAAAGTTACTTTGTAGTTGCTCTAAATCTTAAATTTATCTTCTTAATCCCTCAATTCTATTTTTGGCGAATATCAATTTTCATCTCTCAATCTGACAACACAAGCCATGTAGAAGCCGAATTTGACTGGTAGAAGCTATCCTAACAAACTTTGGGGAATTCATATCAACAAACAGGAAATTTATCCAAATAAAGAAGACCCACAAGGCCAAACTCAACTGGGTATGTAAAATATGAGACAAACCCAAAAAGAAATTGACTTTTACACCGCTATTTCAAACACAGATAAAGTCAGAAATTTAGATTATAAGAATGAAAAGGATTATAGAAGACCGGCCCCAACTTTTTAGATTATGAGAAAGAAATCAACTTTTTCCCTTAACAGAGAAAGTCTGTATAACACAACGTGAGGGGGAGAGGCCTAGTGATTTCCCTCGTCTCTCTCTCATTGACTTGTTGCTCCTTTCTCTCTCCCACATCACCTCAGTGTGTTAAAAAAAATTGTTCTCAACAAAACGCACCGTTTAAATCTTCTCACCCAAACATGTCATTTTGGCACAACGCTTGAATAAACCAAAATTACCGTAGATAAGCGTATTGACTGTTTTTAATATAGTTACTTCTTATTATTATTATTATTATTGACAAGAAGCTTTAATTTTTTTAAAAATTCATTTTATTTACTTGACATGTCAAGGAGTTGTACTAGGACCACCAAAAACAGCACAATTTTGTGCCATAACTTGCAACGTGGCGAGTTATGGCTGGTGAAAGAGTGTCTGTAGACTATGTGGAGACACTTTTACTAATTACTACTTGTCATGTGGCGAATTGTGGCTAGTGAAAGAGTGTCTATGGGCCATGTGGCGAATTGTTTTTGACCAAGCTCATGTTATTGAGTGAAGTTGTGTTTATTACCTCTCAAAATGCATGGTCTGACTGACGATATTTGAACCCTTAAATTAAATTTAGAGTTGTATAGTTGTAGATTTGGAATAACTACTTATATTAATTGTTATAAAAAATACAAAATCCATATTGAAAAACACATTTTCATCAATTAAATAATATAATTTAAACATTTGATAGAAAAAATAATAATAATTACAAAGCTTGATTCCTAGATACAATATAAAAATTACATAGCTTTTGATTTTATAGTTAAATTTCAAAAGATGAAAATTACAACATAAGACCTAGTTTAACAACCATTGATTTTAGTATTGAAGGCTAAATTAGAGAAGGTGTTAGATAATAGGCACCCACCTTGCCTAGTTCAATTGATCTTCTAGAGTATGGTGGCTCCCATCATGTCATGCAATCCATTCATTTAAAAATGTCAAAATAGGTGTGCTCTTCACATAAAAAAACAATACATCTAGGGTTTTCGTATTTTTTTTTTTTTAAAAGTTTTGAGTACATAAACCACACATGAAGATTTAAACGCTAAATCCAAAATCCATCATCCCTAATTTAACTCATATTATCGAAGACAAAAATGATTTGATTATTAAAAGTAGTAATCAGAGATGAAACGACTAAAAGGTTGAGAAATACCACTTGCATGCACAAGGCTTGATGATCGGTTTAGGTTTGGATGGATAATCCTAACTAAAAATTTTTGTGTTTAGAATAAATTGGGAAGATATTTTGGATGATTTAAGGCTTGGAGAGTAAAGAATTCAAGCAATTGAGGGTTCATTCATGTACTGAATAAAGGAATATTGCATGCTTTGAATTTTACACACCTACTTTATTTATAGAGAGGGATAAAGCCTTTGTTAATTGATGAATTTCAGTGAGACTCAAACTTTCCAAGGCTTGAGTTTTTGGAATAACAAGTCAAATCTTGATAGGATAAAGTTTTAAAATTAGAGAAATCGCAAAACAGTTATAAAATTCGCAGTCAAAGAGGCAAGTGCTGATGATAGTTTGGGGGGATTGAGTGCTGATGGAACTTAGAGCCAGACTTCCATATTGATCGACACTTAAACCTAGAGTACAAATCTTGATTGTTTATTTATTTATTTTTTTTATAATTTAAATTTTAATGTGATTTTGACATTTTTCTGATCAATACAATTTTGAGTTCCTTCTGATTTCGGAACCTAATTAAAACAATCAAAATGTCTACTTCCATGAATGTGAACGTATCAATTTTTTTTTGCAGACAAGTGATAATGAACAAAAATAACTCCGACACATACTTGATTAGTGTCTATTTAAGAATAACTTATTTAATTTTTTATTGAAAACATTTTGCTAAAAGTGTGCTAAAATTTACTTTCAGTTTTTGAAGTATACTTTCAGCAAAGAAACAATGAAAAAGAGATTTCATTTGTATCCTGGTAAGTTTTATCTTTCATATTACAATAAATAGGAATATGGTGGAATTGTGACAATTACACCTTAAAGGAGACAGAAAATGAAAACTGTTTAATATGATTAGGAAAGATGTGATAGAAACAATGCAAACCGGTTGGTGCAACATGGAAATATCTTAGCTAGGGATGTGTGAAACCTAAAAAAACCATCCTGGAACGAGCTAGGGCCTTAGTTTTGTGGTAGAGATTGAAACAGTCCTCGGCTAGCAAAAGTATTGACTGAAAATTGCAGCACATCATGTCACAAGAAATCGTAACATGTATTCTATTACTGGAAAGAAAGACTCACTCAGTCTTGCCCTTTCATTTCCGAGTTCCAGCTGAGCCAAAGGGGAATGAATATAATTCTAGTTGTCCAAATTGTCAATGCATGCATCAGGATAATGGCACCAGTTGAATGAACCTGAACTCTATTTTAATTTAGAGGATTAAACTCGTGCTTTCCCCTGGCGTTATAACAGGAATAAATAAAAATGCATGGTAGGTAAAAGAACCTAATTTTTTTAATAGAGAAAATTCAGAAATACAACTTTCCTTATAACATTTGCAACAATTTATTGAAGTAGTTAATGGTGAATAGTGAAAAAAATTATAGATCCATATAAAAGTGATTATTGATCACTCACACCACTTCAATAAATCATGACAAAAATTGTGTCAGTAAAATAACTGTTTTTTTTTTTTTTTTTAATTTTTTTTTATGCATATTAGCATGGAAGAAAGTTCATTCTGCTTATTATGTAACCAATGCAAATAAACATCCATGTATAATTTTTATAACTTAACTTATTTGATATTCATAGCTGTGACTTGGTAATAAGTTGGCTGACTAAAGTCACATGATTGAATTATATACAGACGATTATTTGAACCGCGGGTTTTGAGAAAACATTATCTTTAGTAAAATACGAGCAGTATACTACATAATATATATATGTATGTGTTTCTCAAAAAAAAAAATATATATATATATATATATATGTATGTAATTTTAAAATTTTTTTTATCATATAAGTCTCACCTTTTTTTCTAATAATAAAATAAAAATAAAAAGACTCAACCACCCTAAAGAATGCATGTCTTTTTCTATTTAAAAATATAATACGGGCATTAAATATTTTTGTATGATACTTATACAAAATTGCTTCTGTGGGGACCCAATGACCGTGGAAGACTAAGAATGCCATGACCATTATTCGTTCATTAGGTGAAAGCACCTTAAACCCGAGGAGTGGGATTGCCTACAAAGAAGGTGGGAAGGGACGAAATATCTCCTAGAAGCCCAAGTGGAGAAAATGGCATTCAAGGAGAAGGTCAAGGTATTTGAAAGAAGTTTTGTGTGAAAGCCTACCTACTACCTCTGCATTAAATGACTACCAATAGTGTTATCAATTGCATAGATGAGGAAATGACATCTGAATAGTGGATTCACAGCTAAGCAGCCCATTCTACCACCTTAAATAGGAGTTTAATGAGACAAGTGTCCTAGGGAGAACCTAGAATGATGCAGATGAAGGGTTAGGATGCACAAAGCATAGGAGTATAAAAAGGAAGAGAACTTCCAAATGAAGGGACTAGGAAAACAATCAAGAAAAAGAGATTAGAACAAGATCAGTAGGAAAAAAGAGAAAATGGAGAGTGCATAATCTTGTTTAAGAATTTTGTCCTTGGGCTGGCTTGAGGAAAACATTAATACTACTTGATTTTCACTTCTAACTCATTCCTTCTTACTTGAATCTTCGGACTTGAATCTGGACTTTTTTATCCCACTCTCTTTATAAATTCTATCTGTTTGAGCCTAATTTGGTAGTACAAGCCTCACTATTCTAAGTGAGTTTGGGACCAAACTTTTGAGTCCTTGCCGCTTCAATTTGAATGAATTGTAATACTCTTATCATAACTATATTTTGGTTTGAATCAATGGTAATACTTTGTTCAAAATTCAACAAATCTTAATGAGAGCTTCTTACCTTAAATTTAATTAGTGTAACTCACTTTGAGGATATTTTAACTGGATGCCTTTAAGGTATTTGTTACTATTTTAACTAGATGCTATTAAAAAATCAGTTTTTTTTGGTAACAAAATTTTAAAAAATAATTTTCTAAACCAATATTTTTAAAGCATCCATTAACTTTTTATTTTTATAATTTCTCACAAACTTATTCCTATGAGCTTGACTGACTTCTAGGATTTCTTTTTATTAATTGATTTATTCTTTATTTTTGAGAAGAACTTACTTCTGGTACTTTGCTGCGCCCATGATGAAATGTTCAATGCATAAAACTATAAATTCACTGGGCACGTACAAGCGAGATATTAAAATTTAAAAGGTGGGACGTGTGAAAATTAAAGGGTGTGATTCTAAGAATCAAAAAATTAAGGGACTCCAGCTTAGAGAACAAAATCTAACATGACAATGACTAGTATCTGAATCGTAATTGTCTGAAATATAGTTTGTCTGAAAGTGAGTTAAATCAATTTATCGTAGGATCTATCTAAATCTCTTATGTATCTATTAGATGGTGATACTCTATGAAATGTCTTTGCTTTCCAGTTGGAAGGATCAAAAGTAGAAGGTTTCAGTGGTAACCCTCACTCATTACTCATGTCATGTGGGTCGTGGGACCTCTAACTAATGACAATTATGAAATCGATAATTCTTTGATTCATTTTTTCATGTCCATTCTGGTTCTGGAACAGCCATTGGGTAATGCTGAGAAGATTCCAATCAATAATTTAATGATTGTTGCGGATGTCCAGCACAGCGGATATGAAATCTAGGAAAACATTGCCTATCTTTTCCTTTCAGTACACTGTTGCATTTCTACGGTCATTTTGTTTTTTAAGTAAGTTCTAAAATAGAAAAAGTTTCAGAATTTTCCTCATGTGACAAATGACAAATTACACATTTGATTTTTTTTTAATTAATTTTTAAAAAAATTAAATTTTTTTTTTTTTTAATTTTTCATATTAGAACTGGACTTTATAAAAGATGACAATTTAAACAGTTGGTTTCATAATGGTTAAAGACCACAGTCAAATGCAACGTATCTAGTAGGAATAAAATTGTGATTGACGCCTACTACACCAATGTGGCACAGTTTTGTTGTGGGCCTGTTGTCTTCTTTACGTTAGAGAGGGGTGAGAAATACAATAGAGAGCGGATAACAGACTAATTATTTTAAAGCTTTTCTCCCTTCTCTATCGGTAACAGCAAATAACAATATGTTACTTAAAATTTGTAATGAAAGTATTGAGAAAATATTGTATACATAACTCTATAGTTTAAAAAAGCGTCACGTCTATAGTATTTTTACAACACTTTCACAACGATTTACATATATATATATATATATATATATATATAAGATAGAAATTCTATTCTAACCTAATCTAAGTGTATATGTGTGAGAAACTTCTTTTCAAGAATTTGAACCCCGGCCCTTATCCCCCACACCCCACAAGCGAAGTGACCACCGCACCCTAAAAGCTTATTACTGGTTTTAATTTGAACTTTATCACTAAAATGACTTTTTTATCTATAAAAAGTAACAAATATTAATATGCTAGTTAAAATTTATTGTAAAAGTATTGTAAAAAAATATTGTGTACATAGCATTTCTCTATAACTTAAAAGGATGAAAAGTAGCACAAATTAATATAAATTAAAAAGAGAAGCTATTCATTTAGTACAGCTACATGTAAAACACCATTTTATTATATTTTCTTCTTAAGTTATATGATACAATGGAGCAAATTTGTTTGAAGCAAAAAATAAAAATAAAATATGGAGCAAGTTGTTGTGTTGGAATCACCAGTGTCTAGCATGAAGGCTGAAGTTATTGAGCGTGCTAACGTTAATTTGTTATTTGGCTGATTCTAGCTTAGGAGTTCTTTTGGGTAATCTTCATTTGTAAATGTTACCGATCACATTTATTGTGACATTAGTTTGTAGCAAAACTTGTAGTACCTTTAACACACACACACACACATATATATATATATATATATATTGTAAATCCCCCATGTAATTGAATAAAATCAACAACATTATCATCCAAAAATTATCTCTTGAGGAGGCCCCAATTACCTCCAACTAATCCAGAAATTATCATATTCTTCTTTCTCTGTTTTAATTTCCTCAGATAAGCCACCATAGGTAACAAGATAAAGAACTGTACGTAACCATTAGATCTAGCAAATTCTTGAAGAAAATTTCCCATGAGCATTTTTTTTTTAATAGATATCACACGATTTTGGACTTGCAAAACCAGATACGCTTGTTAGAACAATTTCTAGTCAAAGAAATATACGGAAAAAAAAAAAAGGTCCCGGCGGGTCTTTATGCTGCTCTTGAGGTTGTGTGATTCATAGATCAAATATAAATGTATATAGGAAATATATAAGTTTTACTATTATTATTTTCTTGTGCGGACATGAAGTTATATAGAATTGTTGTAGAGTTTTTCAAATAATGAGGGTGTGGATAGTAAGCATTTTGCAAGTAGCGACAAGAGGATAAATTATTCAGTAAACTGCAATTATGCGAAAGCTTAAACAAACTTTAATTTATTTTACTTTTAAATGTTTTCAGCTTTTATTTATCTTGTTAGATTCAGAGGAATTGGACAGTACTGCAACTATTAAAGTAATAAGCTGTTGAAAACAGAGTAATTTTCTGTTCGAGCGTTGAATTAAAAACTTCTCTTTTCTGTGACTTTCATTTAGTTCAGTTGTTATATAGTCTGTGGTGATCAAACAAGAGATTTGAGATTCAACTTTCGTATAAACTCTCACTAAAAACTAACCGGTATCTTGACATGGTGATAAAAAGCAATTGAATGGATAATGTAGGTTAAAATTCTATTCTATACGTAAAAACTCATCATTTTCAAAAGCTGATCCTCTATCATTAAATGACAGTTTATAAATAACAAGGTACTGAGTTTTACTGCGAGACAAAATATGAAAAATATTGCCAAGTGGAGGAACCTCAGAACCATTTAAAGGTAAAAGGTCAAGCTGAGAATATTAAGGCAGATATTCCTTTCCACTAAAACTTGCCCATTCCTTACTTACCTCACCGGTCACCAGCAATGTATATCTAGTGACAAGGGCTACACAACTGTAAATAGGTCTATGCAATTGTAGAATTTTCATTGAACATTCCTGTTAGTTTCTTTAAAACCTTTTCTCTTCTCTCGGTATGTGTGCTAAGACCTTCTCTCTTTTCTCTGTGTATGTGTTAAGACCTTCTCCCCTCTGTTTATGTCCGTTAAATACTTACTATTCTTAATATATATATATATATATATATATATTTCTTTAAAAAAAGATTTCTTTACACACACCGCCCTCTTTATCCTTCCATTTAATGCTCTCTACATTTGTTCTTAAAAACTCAGAAAAGCTAAAGATTCCAACTACTTGAGAGCAAGAGAAAAAGAGGTTTACATAGTACACAATTCTTTTGAAGACTGGGTGGGTAGAGAAAAACTAGGGAGGCAGAAGGTGATGAAGCTGAACCAAAGTGAGGGGATAGTCAAAGCCAAGAGGCACATGACGAAGCGAGAGAAGGTGGTGGAGATGAACTCAGATGATCAGAAAGCGATTCGAGCCAAGACAGAGTCAAGGTTCACACCAAAGAGTGGGAGTACTGTAATTCCAGCAAAGAGGAGGTTAGTTAAAACAATGATGCTTGATTCGATTGTCAAATCTATTGCCTCTCTTCTCCGTTCTCTTTGTTCCTCTGCCTCTGAAGCCCCCAAGGCCGGCCTATCTGAAAAGTCCAGCAGCAGCTCAAAGTTGGTGCCACTTCCACCTCCCAATTCATCAAATAGCAAGTTACAAGAGTAACATGTTTCCAAATATAATGTAGCGATTTCAGGCCTCTGTTTGATCTTCTCTTTGTCTTCCGCTCCTTCTTTTGGTGGTAATTAAACGATGTCATGTACAGTGAATTTCAAACATTTAGTATTACAATATTTATCAACTTTAATTATATTACATGTCTTTAAAAAGAGATGATAAATAAGAATATGATAATACTTGACAGTACTGGAAATTACACCTTTAATGTTTGAGGTAATTTTCATTTATCTTTTCTGTTCCTATTCACAAGGACGTAGTTGTTTGTAGACCAAGGTCTCCCTGGAATTTCTTTCAAAAAAAATTCTTTGTATATAAATATTTGAAAGTAAATACAAAAAGTTAATATTTGGTACCCCAAATTGAATCTAAAAAAGAAAGAATGATGCTAAGAATAATATGAAATTTACTATATAAAAATAAAATTTAATTAAATATTAATTTTTTGTAGTGTTTAAAACTAAAAGTCTTTCAATTATATTCATTGTTACATCAGTTAATAAGCTTTATTTTGTAAAATTTAAATGGTCATCACTTTGACCTATATATGGTTTGTATTAAAGTTGTGGCCTATGGATTCAATTGAAAAATAACGATTTCAAATTAAAGGTTGACCAAAATTATATAGGGGGAGGCGTCACTTAACCTATATATGTTTGGTATTATAGTTTGCTTAATTGATGTTTGAGACCTAAATCTAAGTTAAAAGTATAGGATTTTCAATTTTGAGTGATGTCATGCCGCTTGGTTCCACCTTAAGGATTGTTTGATTACTTCTTATTTTTTGTCATCCTTTTTTTTTTTTAATATATATATATATATATATATTAAGAAAACTAGTTAACAACACTAATTAGTTTTTCTAGTAAGAATAATATTGGACATACAGTAATTTTAAATATGAGTTACAACTTTCTGGTTGATATTCTCTCAAAAAAAAAAAAAAAATCTGATTGACACTATTTCCTTTAAAAATAGTCAATAAATAAGTATTTTAAGTCAAGAACATGTCAAAAGTCAAACTAGGCTTCAGAGTTACATTTTCTAGTGGATTCTTTGATATATTTTATACATTGAAAGGAAAATTGTTATGATATTAATTGTGCAATTAAACTTAGTGGATACTTTGATAATTGTTGTGATTTAAAAGACTAATTGATTGGAAATGTAATAAGTTATAAGTAACCATTATTTTATAAATTTTCTTTTATTTATATTTTGTTAATATTGTATAGATGTTAGTTTTATTTTTCATATATTAATTTAATACTGTTAAAACTTTTGATGCTTTGGCCCCCCAGAAGAAACTTGGCTCTGTTCGTACCTCTCCAAAAATAATGTACACTTTTTGTTGAGAAGAATAATTTACATTGACGTTATAGGAATAATTTACAAGACAAAATCCAACTGGAATTTGTTGTGATAGTCAAAGGTGGTCCAATGGTAAACTACGCGTCAATTTGTTGCTAGATCACATAATCTTATGTGAATCTTTTAGATAGTGAGACTCTGCTGGTACCAAAGTGGACAACAATATCCAGTGCTTCAAATCATGGATAGTAGAACCCCTGACTTTTTTAGTTCCTTCATAGCTATTTTACTACTTTATTATGTTTTTCTTTTTTTTTAAATTAATAAATTATTCTTCTGATGTATTACAAGATCACAAATTAAATTTTATCTGTGTCCATGATATAACTTTCATTGCCTGCCGCTACTTTTATCTCTGTCCATGATACAACGTATATTCTATATTGGGTGCAGTTAATGTGTGCCCTAGGGCACATATTAAGCTTTTTATTTTTGGAAATATTTTTTCAGGAATTGAAAAAGTTGTCATTACTTTTTCAATTCTCAAAAATACTTTTTCCAAAAATGAAATTAATGTATGCCTTAAGGGCACACATTATCAAAATCCTTTTATATTTGACAATTTTACATTGACTAGAAGCCACGCTCATGACGAATGCTGGCAAATAATGAAATTGTCTGCCTATCTTCTATTGAGTTCAATATCGATCCCTTACTTTTTAAATTTATTTTCCATGCGTCTTTAACATAGGAGGCCTTATAAGCAAGTAATTAATTATCGTTATGGAAAATAACCAAAAGGGTTGTTGAGGATAGGCATAGAATCAGAAAATGAGGGCAGGGACATTGATGTTTATGTACATGAGCTGTCAATTGTTATGCTTTATATCTAAACAAAAAACAAAAATTGTGTTGTGCCTTTTGCCCTACGAATCCAGGTATGTGAGTATGTCATGATATATTGCTTTTCATATTTTGTACATCAGATTCAAATAGCTGCGCACATGACAACCTACCACTAGCCATATAATTAGACAATTGTTGTCTTTTGTACGAGGAATACTACAAATAAGTAACCCAATCCAACTCAACCCACTGGGTTGAGTCGAATTTTAGGGGTTGCTAGGTTGAGTTGGGTTATGATTTTTTTTTAATTTTTTATTTTAATTTACAGTAGATCAAGTTGGGTTCAAATCATAAAATTCACAAATCTATCTAACCGAACTAACCCGCCTATATTTAATATATATTTAAAAATATATTATACAATTTTTTTTAATTTACTTTTTTGCTCATTTTCGTAAATAAAACTCAAACTCTAAGTTCTCCGCATATAGTTTGTGTTGGTTTGATATTATACTTAGAATTATTTGGTTATAAATTTTCTCTTAGTGACGGTGTTGTTCTAATGCTCGATTTAATAATAATAATTGTAATTAAAAAAAAGTCGAACCCATAGATTCAACTAGATCCACGGGGGTTGAGTTGGACCATTGTAGTGAGTTGGATTTTTTTTAACTCACCATAGTAGGTTAAATTGAAAACCCTTAAACTCGACCTAACTCAACTCATGCACACTCTTACCTATAAGTATTAGAGCAATCATTATGGGAAAAATATTCGTATATTTTTTAATAAATAAAATCTATAGGTTACAAATTTGTCAATAAACTTTGATCCTTTCGCTTATTCAAGCGGATCAATCTCGACCATTTTTCAGTCTGGTTTGTTTAAAACCACTGGGAGTCATGACGACAGGCTTAAAAAAAATTATTTCGGCTGCAAGTTCTTTTTGCTATGTAGCAAACATGTTCTATAAAGTTAGAAATTGTAAGTGTGGGACAGAGATTGTTCTCACCACGCGGGGTGTATTTTTCTTTGACGGGATTTAGCAGACCCAACTCCACGGCATGTCGTTCATGTACTAGAGATGCCATAAGATTAAAGTCCAAAGTAACGGCAGGCAATGATAGTTATTTCATGATCCCATTCAAACGATGATGCAGATGTACACAAAATCTTCTATGGTCACGTGTTGCGCTCACATTTAAGTGGTGACGTTTTAGAGGTAGTGATGCTACTGATTCTACAAAAATTCTTTTTGAACAAATCATATTACAAATTGATGTATCACTTGTTACAAAAAGAAGAAAAATACAAAAGTTCTATAAGTTTTATTAAATATAGCTTACAAATTAATGTGATATTCAATATGATTGGTGTGAGCTTAACAAAATAATAAATGAGTGTTTGAATTATTTCTTATAATTGGTGACATATTAATTTGTAGAGTTTAAATCCAATAAGAATGCGGTAGAAAATTCATAGTTTACATCCTCAAAGAGGAGGTTACTGTCTGTCGGCCATATAGGCTAGTTGATGCTACTAGGGATGCTACAATTCTACAAACTATGGATGAACTCAAATGACAAAGCCAGAGAAGCTGTTGGAGATGAACTCAGATGATCAGAATGGGATGAGTAGAGCCAAGACAAAGTCACGGTTCACACCAAAGAATGGGAGTGTAATTCCAACAAAGAGGAGGTTAGTTAAAACAATGATGCCTGATTGGATTGTCCAATCTATTGCCTCTCTTCTTCATTCTCTTTGTTCCTCTGCCTCTGAAGCCCCCAAGGCCTTATCTAAAAATTTCAGCCGCAGCTCAAACTTGGTGCCATTTCCACCACCCAATTCAACAAATGGCAAGAAGAAAGAATAAAGCATTTCCATACCCATCACTGCATGGCAATGCATCAATTAGGGCCGGCTGAAGCTATAGGCGACTTAGTGCTCGTTTGTTTCCATGTTTTGAGCCCAAAACACACTTTTTGAAAAAAGTCAAGCCTAAATGTGCGTTTGGTGAAGCCCAAAACACAACTTTTTGTCAAAAGTTTCGTTTTATATTTGTGAAGAAACGTGCATTCATTGAAAGCTCCACTTCGGTCCATTTTGCAGAAGTCCCATGCGCGTTCATCATATATCCGTTGGAGAATATTGGCAATTACCAAATTACCCTTCAATCTGTCCTCAATCCTCAGTTTGTGCGCCTCATTCCTCTCCTCTCATCTCATCTCTCTGCTCTTCCCTCACCGTTTTGCTACAAACACAGCACCACCCAACAAAATCAACAAAATCGAAATCAACTCATTTCAAACCCAGTCTATCACTGGTCTACCATCACAATCAACACAATCAACAAAACCCATTTCAAACCCAACTCAAAATAAACCCAAAACAAAATCAACTAAAAATCAAACCCAAAATCCATAGAAAATCAACTCAAAATAACCATTAACTGAAAACCCATAACCCAAACCCAAAATCAAAATCAAATACAAATACAAACCCAATGTTTCAATCATCTTCATCTTCTTCATCATCTTCTCTAGAGGAAGTGAAAGAGCGGTTTTCGAATTGTCAAAAAAAAAAAAAAAAAAAGACTCAGTAGTGGAACGTTCTGGAGGAAGTGAAAGGGAAAAAGGGGAAAGAATGAAGAAAAGAGTGAAAAGTGGAATGTGGAATGTTCTGGAGGGGAAGTGGTAGGGAAAAACGGAAAAAAAGGAAAAAGAAAAAGAAAAAGGGTACGTGAGTGGAGGAAAAAAAAAGGGGGAAAAAAGAAGAAGAATGAGGAAATGTTATCATAATATTTGTACAATATTTTCACAATAAATCTTAAAAGGTAGGTTATTATTAGTTAATATTGATGAGAAAAAAATATTTTTTTTAGAAAGAGAAAGAAATAATTGTAATAGCACGTTCAAATTAAAATCAGTATCAATTATCACAATAATTTCACAATATTTTCACAATAAATCTTAAGTGGCGGGTTATTATTAGCTAATATTGATGAGAAAAAAATAATTTTTTTAGAAAGAAAAAAATTAATTTAAGTATATGAAGTAGTTGATTTAAGTATGAAATAAACTCACATAAAAAAAAAAAAGTATGAAATAAACTCCCTTATATATACATTGTCCTTTTTGGTAATTTATCCCTCAAACTGTCACTTTTATAAGTGCTAGCCAAACACTCAGTTTTTTCAAAAAAAACTTTTTAACAGTTTTTACCAAACACTCAGCTTTTTGAAACTCCATTTTTTCATTATGCACTTTTACAAAAAACTCAACCAAACTCACCCTTAGGCACCCGCCTAAGGCTCCCACTTATAAGAGGGCCCCCAAATAGTAATAATATATTATCTAATATTATTTTTCCATCTGAGAAAAAAAAAATTACAAACAGCATCACCATGAAGACTTGTTTCTCACAGAGGCCCGTTTCTTGCCCAAAAAAAATTTTCTAACGGCCATCACCAAATCTCATCAGGCCAGCCCGTTTCTCACAGAGGCCCGTTTATCACATAGAAGAAAGCTGAAGTGACAATGTGACATGAAAGCTAATCCCATCAGATCAAATCATCACCAAATCTTTAGCTTGCAAAAGAAAAGATTACAAACGGCAAAAATGTTTAGCTTACAGAAGAAAATATTACAAAAGCAGAAAGAAGAGGCAAATAAGAAAAGAAAGAAAAAAGAAAGAAGAAAAAAAAAAAAAAACTCAATCTCTGACTCTCTCTATATTGATTCTAAAAAAAAAAACTCATTAGTTGGCTTACTCATCAGTCATCAACTGTGTCTGTGTTGGCAATAGACTTGTGTGTTCACTGAAGGTTCGTTTTTTGTTTTCTCTTCCTTTGTCTCTTTTGTCTTCTTCATGTTTGCTGCTGGGTGTCTCAGTTTTTTTTTCATAGGTGTTTGGGTTTTTTTTTTTTTTTTTTTTTTTTTTTCTTTCTTTTGAAGAGGCATGAGCGTGTCTAGTTTTTTTTCTTTTTTTTTTTCTTTTTTTTTTTCTTTTTGGCTGAAGCTGAACTTTATTACTCTTTAGATTCCTTAGATTTCTCTAGAACTCTAGAAGCCTTTTGATTCTTTTGAATGGTCTATTGGTTAAGTCTTACACGTTTTTCTTACACTTTTTGTCTTTTTTTTTTTTGTTTTTTTTTTTTTTTAAGAAATCAGATGAGTGGCATGGGAGTTAAGGCATTGATCCAGTGATCTAGTCCTACACGTTCTCTTTTTTATTTTTTATTTTTTATTTTTGAATAAATCAGATTTAGAGGGATAGTGGGCTAGTCTTAATCTTAGTAGATCAAGTTGAGTTCTACACATTTGCTAGTGGGCAGGTCTTAGTGTTAGTGGATCCAATCAATTTGATTCCTACACATTATGCATTTATGCTAAAAATATAGGTTTACTGCTACCAAAAAAAAAAAAAAGAGTATTAATAACAAAATTATAAATTTAGAATAATTTACTTTGTACTAATATTAACTTTAATTTTTTGGTGTAGGTTTAAAGTGTAAAGTGATCATATTAATTAAAGTTGCAATTGTGCTTTTGATAAAACAGGTTCTATTGTTTTATACATTAAATTTTATATTATTCTAGTTAAATTGTATTTTTTTTTTATATTATAGATTGTGTTTCATTTATTCATAAATATTTTTTAATTACAAATGTCTACTAGAAAATATTTATCTGGATATGAAAAAAAAAAAAAAAAAAAGACAAAGACAAATAGAAGAACTAATTGAATCTCAAAAAGGAGCTATGGACAAATTTATTACTAATAAAAAACAAAATCTTGTAGAAAATTTGAGTGAAGGTTCCATAAATGAACAAGAAATTCGTCAAAAAGAATTAGAAGATAATAAAAATATACAACAAAATGATAATAACGAAGGTGGTCATGATAATGTTCAAACATGTAATGTCACCATTCTTGATAATGAAGCTCAAAATAATTTAGAGGAGAGTGAAAATATTAATAATCAACCAAATTATATTCCTACAAATATTTTTGATCCAAGTCAATGGAAAACTATTGATATAAAATTAAGAGATTTTTTAATAGAAAATGG
Organism: Quercus variabilis; assembly: GCA_030445155.1. Taxonomy (NCBI): domain Eukaryota; kingdom Viridiplantae; phylum Streptophyta; class Magnoliopsida; order Fagales; family Fagaceae; genus Quercus; species Quercus variabilis. The sequence continues at coordinate 30,770,972 of CP129453.1, read as the reverse complement.
TCTAATAAGAGTTGATGATCTAAACTTTCCTATAGATAAGAACTCTAGACATTTTTCTACTACGCATTATATTCGAAAATTACCAAATGGGGAGAAACATGATAGAAAATGGTTAGTGTATTCGAAAGACCTAGATAAATTATTTTGTTTTTGTTGCAAGTTGTTTAATTCAAAATCTAATACAAATCAACTAGCTAATGGAGGAACTAAGGATTGGAAAAATATTAGTTCTATTCTTAAAAATCACGAAACAACTAGTGAGCATATTACTAATATGAATACTTGGATTGATTTAGAACTAAGATTAGAAGAATAAAACAATTGAGACAAATGTCCAAGAAAAAATTAAGAAAGAGAAAGATCATTGGAAAAAAGTATTATTAAGAATAATAGCGGTGGTAAAAAATCTTGGTAAAAATAATTTGGCATTCCGAGGAAATAACGAAAAAATCTATCAAGTAAATAACGGAAATTTTTAAGTATAATTGAAATGATTGCAGAATTTGATCCAGTAATGCAAGAACATGTTCAATGTATTCAACATAGTGCAATCCGTAATCATTATCTTGGACATAATATACAAAATGAAGTGATACAATTATTAGCAAATGAAATTAAAAGCAAAATTATAAAAAAGATTAAAGAAGCAAAATACTTTTCAATTATACTTGATTGTACCCCTGATGTAAGTCATTAAGAACAAATGACTCTCATACTAAGATATGTAGATATTTCAATAAGTCTAATAAAAATAGATGAACATTTTGTGGAATTTTTAAACGTAGATGATACTTCTAGAAAAGGTCTTTTCAATGAAATTATAAATGCAATAAAAAATCTTGAACTTGATATTAATGATGAACGTGGACAAGGATATGATAATGGGTCTAATATGAAAGGGAAAAAACAAGGGGTACAAAAAAGAATTCTTGATATAAATCCTAAAGCATTTTACACACCATGTGGTTGTCATAATCTCAACCTTGTCCTATGTGATATGACTAATTCTTGGCCTAAAGCTATATCTTTTTTTGGAGTAGTACAACATATATACACACTATTTTCTTCTTCCACAAAGTGATGGAAAATTTTACAAGATAATGTGACAGGTTTAACTCTTAAGCCATTATCACAAACACATTGGGAAAGTCGAATTGAAAGTGTGAAAGCAATAAAATTTCAGGTTCTAGAAATAAGAGATGCTTTGTTACAATTGGCAAAAACAAGTGAAGATCCCACAACAAAAAGTGAAGCTAATTGTTTAGCAACATATGAGATTGAAAGTTTTGAGTTTTTGCTAGCTATGACTATTTGGTATGACATATTATTTGCTGTTAACTCTGTTAGTAAAAATTTACAATCAAAAGACATGCATATTGATGTTGCTATAGATCAATTAAAAGGTCTCATGTCTTTTTTTTAAAAATATAGAGAAGATGGATTTACATCTGCTATGAATTCATCTAAAGAAATTGCACCCAAAATGGCAATAGAGCCTATATTTTGTGAAAAATGTATAATTCGTAGGAAAAAACAGTTTGATGAGAATGTCAATGACGAGACAACACAATCCGCTGAAGAATATTTTAGAATTAATTATTTTTTATATATAGTAGATCAAGCTATTTCTTCAATTGAAAGTAGGTTTGAAAATTTTCAAATATATGAAAATATTTTTGGTTTTTTATTTAATTTTGAAAAACTAAAATCACTAGATGATGATAGTTTGAAAAAAAATTGTCTTAATCTTGAATGTTTTCTCACACATGAAACTCATTTCGATATTGATGGTTTAGATTTATATTCAGAACTAAAAGTTTTAAAATAAGTTTTGCAAATAAATGATAACTCTCCAATTAATGTACTAAATTATATAAAGAGGCTAGAATCTTTTCCAAATGCATGTATTGCTTTCAGAATATTACTAACTATACCTGTTACAGTTGCTTTCGCAGAAAGAAGTTTTTCAAAATTAAAATTAATAAAATCCTATTTAAGATCAACTATGTCACAAGAAAGATTTAGTGGATTAGTTATATTATCAATTGAAAAAGAAATGTTAGCGGAACTTGAATACAAAAATTTAATTAGTAATTTTGCCTCTCAAAAAGCAAGAAAAATAAATTTTAATTGAAAAAAATATATGAATTTATAATTAAATATAATAAAAGGCCCCGTTTAAAGCTTTCGCCTAGGGCCCTCAAATTCGTTGAGCCGGCCCTGGCATCAATAGATTCAATAACATTGCCTTTGCCTCCCTATAATTACCATATAATATGTTTTGACCTTGTGTGTCGTTCTTGTTCTTGTTCTTGTGGGCCTCCTATTATAGTCATGCACTTTGGTCTCTCCTTTTCCTTCATCCTCTTCATTTGGAAGTGATAAGGCCAATGTCAGCCATTATACAAAATATTGAATTGTGATAAATTCGATGTCTATAGCAGAACGCAATTTGGTGTTTGTAGCATATATAGCATGTGGATTTAATTATTGAAGATGTGCTTCTCTAGTTTTCAATGTTTAAACACCACAACATGTATTTTCACAACACTTTTTAACTCAAACATATTTTCACAACACTTAAACAACTATACTAGTATCTCTAACCAAACGGGCCTAACTTTTATGTGTCTCTATGTTGGGTTTGAGATTGTTATTAAGCCCTTCTTTTTCTCTTGAATATTTATCAGGCTTTTATTAATTGTAATTGAGCTGATTTGAATATTATAAGTTCTTGTCATCAAGATAGTTTATATGTGCAGGCTACGTTTACTTTTCGTTGAACAAGTTCAAACTTGTTTACAAACTTAGGACACATTTGGTAGACTGTAATAATGATTACATAAGAATAGGAATAGATATTACAAGGAATGCAAGATGTTGTAATGTAATAATTATTCCTATTTAGTTGTTTGGTAACCCTATAATAATAGAACCCTGAATCTATATTCCACATGTTTGGCACAACATCTTAAGACTGTGTAATGAAAGCATTTTAAATCAAATTACCTAAAATTTCCTTATTATAATAAATTCATTTTTGATGAGGATTACTTTAATGACCCCAATCTTGAATGGAGACCTCTAATGAAAAACTTTTTTTTTTTTTTTAAATAATAAAGTTGCTTTCATTTTATTGCATTAAAATTAACTTGTCTTCTTCTCTCTTAAACAAGTTTTGCTTCTTTACGTGTCCAGGGGTGGGAAATTGGTAAAATCTTCAATGGTCATGCTCATGTCTCACACCTGTAAAATTTGCCCAACAAACACTATCACTTGTAAAACTTTATTAACTCAAGAAAACAATACATAAAAAAGTCATAAATCAAAGTATTATATTATAAAACTATATTTCTCTCCTATTTCTCCACATATTAAACATTTCATTTGTCAAATTGGTTCTCCATGCACTCCATTCACAGTACCATTAATAAAATTTGTACACAATTTAAATAATTGTACAAGATGATAATTAAAATAAAATATTAAATATGAATGACCTGAGTACCAAGTGCGTGGGTAACCCACCTCCAAATTCCTTGAGAGTAATGTTCATACTTCAATAAATAATTTTGACACAGACCCACACTTCAATAGATAACTTTCAACTCTCTGCCTCCTAATATTAATTAATTGATTTTGAATTTCAGAATTTTGATTGTTTAAAGTCACCCCCACAAATTACATTTTGCTATATATTAGACACGTTAATATATATACTCCTAAATATAATGCCAAAATGTACAATTGAATAAAAATCTTTTGTTGAAATATATATATATATATATACCATTGATATGCTTTGTTACCAAATTGGCTAGCTGATCAAGGCCATTGTTTCCAATCTCAATATCATAGAACCTCACAGCTATACAAATATCAAATATGGAAAATTTGAAATTGTTATGAATAACAGAAACAGAGGGCAGTACCTATAGAAATTACAAATCTAAGGGTAGAAAAAAAAAATCCTGAGAAGTGAGAGCAACAACTAAAGGTGAGAAAAAGGAAGTACCCATACAAATAGATCTCTAGTAGCAAAAAACAATAGAGAAAAGAAAAGAGAGAGGGAGCAATACTTGTGGAAATTGCAAATTTGCAGACCTAAGAGAAGAAAGAAAGAAAAAATTTCCTTGAGAAGAGAGAGCAGCAACTAAGGGTGAGAGAAAGACAATACCCATATAAATAGATCTCTAGTAGTGGGAAAATAAAATTTTAGAGAGGAGGGAGATAGAAACTTTAGGAAGGAGACAAAACTTTGGAAAGATGCAGGTAGTGGGGGATTATGGGAATTTTGTTAACAGAGCAAGGGGAAGGAATTTTGGAGCAAATGCGGGTAGTGGGGGATTTTGGGATTTTTATTAATAGAGCAAAGAGAAGCAATTTTGGAGAAGACGCGAGTAGCGGGGGATTTTGGAAATTTTGTTAAGTAGAGCCGATTACATTTAGCAAGGGAATAGGAATTCAATATGAAAGTTCAAATAATGTGTAAAATACCAATGAACGTTTAGACCCCTAAATTGAAAATACCAACACAAGCTCATAATCAAACAATATATGTACGGAAAATGAAATATAAGTTATAACCAAATTGGTAACACACTCTAAACCATAATTAATAACCAACACAATAGTAATTAAAAGGTAAAGAGAAAGAGAAGAAAGATGCAAACACAAAGATAACACGACGATATATTATCGAAGAGGAAACCAAAGTACTCGGCGAAAAACCTCTCTATCGCCCTCCAAGCGGTCAATAATCCTCTAGAGAATATAGTTAGGATACATGAATAGTAGAAGACCCTCCAAGCCTAATCTACCATGTGCACCTAAGCCCTCCAACCTTCTTGCTCCAACAGGGTTACACCGAACCTTGTATTTTTTAGCTTACCGGTTCTTGCAATAGCTCATTGCATCAATCAAAATGAATTATCCCTTTTGAACTGCTTCCCAAGTACCAAAATACCTCCTCACTGATATGGGTATGGTTAGATAAGGATTTGGCTGAATGTACCTGAATGTTCAAATAATGTGTAAAATACCTTGAATGTTTAGACCCTCAAATTACAAATTACCAATTCAAACTTATTATCAAATAATGTATGTGCGGAATATGAAAATAAGCCAAAACAGAATTGATAAAATAATCTAAACCAAATAAAATCATAACCACAGCAGAAATTAAATGACAAAGATTAAGGGAAGAGAGATGCAAACACAAAGACAACACAATGATGTGTTATCGAAGAGAAAACCAAAGTCCTCAGCATAAATTCTCTCTGGAAGCTCTCAACAATATGTGGGTATAAGGGGTATTTATACTGGTGTGTGTTTGGAATACGAAAGGTCAGGTTTGTTACAAACAAAGCTGTCTAGCGACTTGACCTCGTAATTGGAATGAGTCGCAAGCTAATAGAATGGCTAGACTGGAAGTTTTGTCCTGTAGTGCTCCAACTAGCATGACTCTTCAATTCCTCTGCATGCTTCACACGTGTGCCTCCTTTGGCGATTTGCCAGCCGCGAGCCAATCACGAGATCTAGTCGTGAGGCCCTGCTAAGTGCACACTCGTGAGCTTTTCTTCACACTCTCTTAAACATTACCCTTACATGATTCCTACCTAAATATAAGGTTTCTAAATGTTGAATTACAAGCAAATTAGCACGGAATAAAGTCAACAAAATGGTTGATAAAATTAAACCTTACAATCTCCCCTTTTGGTTATTCCGTGACAAAACCCTAAAACAAACTCTAGACTTAACATGTGTGTTAGGAACAGTTGGAACAAAACTCACTCACACCTAAGTCTAGAATCTGTGAAGCTCTTGAGTCATATGAACAAATATTTTCTGAAAACAACAACACAATGCGATCAATGAAAGCAGAAAACATGAAATGCATATGGAGCAAATACAATGCGAACAAGCAAAATAGATTAAAGCAATAAAGCATGGCTTAACCAAAAATAAATGAACAATCACTATAAATAGTGTCCACAATGATCATTCACATAAGAAATGAACATCTGGAAGTGCAAGCTAATAAGCTCAATGCAAAGTATCATTTGTATGTCCAACACTTAAACAATACAACAACACAAGGTAATTGTATTAAGGATATAAAATCCAACAAGGGCACAAGAGTGATGCACTTATAGAAATGCATAACATTAACAAGAAGTACTAAACTACAAAGCATGGGTACAAAAATGATGTACTAAAGAAAATGCACAATATAAATTAAAAGTGCTTAAAGTTTCTCCCCCTCAAAATGATGAGAAGTTGTGATGCACTTAGAATATATATACTTGTAACCTGAAATACTTGCATAAAACGCATTAGACCCTCAAGATAAAGCAAATAATAAAAAGGACAAATAAAATGTAAAAAGAAAATTGTGATCAAATAAACATGATGTGAAACATGTGAGTAACTTGATCATACACCAAAACAATCATATAGAAATGACTACAATGATCACATAGCAAAGTAAATGATCATTCGAACATGCATTCAATGAAGCATAATAGTATAAGGATGTACACACGTCCAACACATAAACACGATGCAATGAGAACAATAAAACATAGACACTAAACATAACTCAAAGCACCATAAAGTAAACAAAAAAACAAACATAACGAAACACAAACAAAACAAAGTTTTCTTATTAACACAATGTCTTCTCCCCCTTGGTATATGCAACTCCCCTATGGAATATCTCTCCCTCTATAAATGTGCACAAGAAATAAAATTTCTCCTTATAAGGATGTGTACAAGAGTCATATAGAAATAACAAAACTCACCGGTATACTCTCTAGAGTATACTTTCCTCCCTTTTGTCACGAATAGACAAAGGGTCAACGAGAAACAAAGGCAAGAGATGAAAGTACGAACAATGATAATGATGTATAAGAGGTGCGAGATGAATGAGAAAATGAAGCTCAAATCTAAGATAAAAATAAAATACTACAAAGCATAAAGTAAACATAACATGCTAGGATGAACAAATAAGGTATAGACTAATGCATGACAAGGGTAGCAAAGGTGTGTGCAAGAGGTGGCTATGTGGAAAGCATGATCAAAGTATGGAAAATGCACATATGGGGCAAGGTGTGTCAAATACACAACTAATCAACCAAACATATTCCTAATGAGGAAACATGAGAAATCTCAAAATTTGGTACTCATCGAAGTCCAAATAAAAGAGAAAATGCCTGAGAAATATTTTATTAAACACCTAGCATGCACACTATGAACAACAATGTGAAATAATGCATGAACATCATGAAATCCACCCTTAATACATGTTCTTTTTGGCACAAGGGGCTAACATCCAAAGCAAATTATCAAAAGAAACCAATCCCATACAAAAATTTAACAAAAATTAAATTTTTCCAACTCCTATGATGAACATCCAAACCAAGAGTACAAAACTCTCCAAAACATAATCTAAGAATTTAAATCAATGAAAAGAGTTTAAAATTACCTTAGAGATGTTAATGGAATGAATAACCATTCGAATTGATTGGGTTTTGATGTAAAAATATTGAAAGAGGGGTTTAAGAGAGGATGAAGAGGTTTAAAAATAGGTTTCCCACAAAAAGCCCTTTAAAAAGCTATTTCTGGGTGTTTCGCGACTAGCGAGTCGTGAGATGAGTTGCGAGTGAGTCATGAAACCATTCTATGTAAACTCGTGACTGGGTCTCGCGACTAGGCAAGTGGCCAAAACAAGTAACCAAAACTCGCTACTCGTGAGAGTAGATAGAATGAGTAGCCAAAAATTTTGACACTTGTTTTTCAACACAAAACATGCTTAAACAATGAAGAACAAAGTAAGCACTAAACATGAACACAAAGAGTGATGAAAATCACTTCCAAATACATATAAAATGATCAAAAATCTTTTTGGTTTGATCCATATATAGTTAAGCACACACATATTACATTTAAACAAATACAATCGAACAAATGAATAAGACATTCATTGAACATTAGGCATGTGTGTTGTGTGTGTGTATTAAATGTGAAATAGTTCTTAGTTTAGAGTGAAGATTTAATGATCAATTCAATCAAGTCATACACACTTAGTTCTAAGTCAAGTGGTCTATCTCAATTATAGAAATGAACATATATAACCTCCTACAAAAAAATGATTACATATCTTTGAAGCTTTCCGTTTGGCTTCTTTACAATTCATAACATTTGATAATTTTTTTATCTTTACATTTCTTTTTGAGATCGATGCCTAAAATTTTTAATATTTCAATTTATAAACAAGCCTTTGGCTTTTTGGGCACCACACATTTTCAATACAAGTCACTTTCCTTTTTTCCTAATCAGATACTAGTATATGCGACAGTTTTTACAGCTCATTATCTCTTTTCATTTTAAGATTTATATTAGTTGAGCTCTTTAAGAGAAAATAAAAGAGTGTGAAGAGATATATGTACAAGTCTATGCATGTATCAAAACCAACATAACTATTGACTAATCATTCATGACAACCTTGAAGATTGATTTACAACAATCACACATAGATGTCAAGATTTTTCCCACAAAGATAGATGTGCATAAATAACAAATTAAGTTTGTAAATGCACTACGTCATGAAAGTACAATGCTAAACTCACATGAGATAAGTGCTCAAACATATACAATCAAATTTTTTGAATTTTTCACTTTCTATGTGGTTTGGATTTTTTTTACTCACACAAAACTAAAATATAAAAGTAAGATCAAAACAAAAGCAATGCATACAAAGAAATGCAAGATGCACAAAATGCATGAAGATATAACATTCAATGCACGAAGGGTCCCATAAAGATCGAAAAAATTAGATCAAAGACCAAAAAAGCAAAAGTTTAACCATAGGAACTCTTTCTCATCCAAATGGAACAATTGTTTGGAATGAGTGTCTCATGTGAAAAGAGATGATGGTTGGAAGAGTGAGAACCGGAGATGCACATAGACAATGAGTTAAGAGCATTAAACACTTTCTTTAACAACATGTTATTTTCACTTAAAACCGGTTTAGTTTTCATAGCACACCTTCTAAGAAGCTCAAGTTTCTCTTTTCTTTTAATTCTTTTAAGAGTTTGAAACTTAAAGCAATAAGGTCTAAGATGATCAAGGGTACCACAATAGTGACAAATAATGTGTTTAGGTCTACAAGACTTTTTGGGAAGGGATTTAGTAACATGATTTTGTTCTCTCTTTAATTTGGAACATTGAGGTCTTATGTGATCGATCACACCACAATGGTGGCAAGTTGGAACAACTTTAGATCTATTCAAAACCTTAGATTGAGACCTAAGCAGAGGCTTTAACTTAATAACCTTCCTCTTCACCTTTTTATTTTATTTTTTTTGTGTGGAGGAATGTATACTGATTTGTCCTTTGAGGTAGAACACATAATAGGCACAAAATTGGATATCACAACATGATTGCAACAAATATTTTCATTATTTTTAGTAATAGGTTCAGCAATTAAACACTTTACATGCATTTTAAGAGATTCATTTTCACATTTTAGATCATCAACAAATTTGTTAGACAAAACAAGTTTAGCATTCAAGTTCATATTCAAACACTCAAACTTTTTCAGCTTTTCAAGAGAATTTTTAGCAAGTTTTTTATATTTTTCAACTAATTTGTTGGATTCATTGAGCTTAACAATCAAATTATCATTTTTACAAAATAACTTGCTCAAATCCTTATGAAACTTTTTAATATTTTTCTTAAAGAGTTTCATGTTAGGAATATCCACAACACCCAAAGATTCATGTAACATAGCATCACAACTATGAGGATTATCACTCATAGAAGCATTTCCACAAACATATGGCAAGTCACATTTATCAACATCCAAAACATGCATAGAAGCACACAAAGCACTATCCATAACAAATAACACAAGGGGTCAAGGATCACACTTAGGTATTTAAATTTCAACAAGTATACCCGCTCTGATACCAATTGAATGTTCAAATAGTGTGTAAAACACCTTGAACAAAGACCCCTAAATTACAAATTACCAATTCAAGCTTATTATCAAACAATGTATATGCAAAATATGAAAATAAGCTAAAACAAAATTGATTAAATAATTTAAACCAAATAAAATCACAACCATAGCGGAAATTTAATGGCAAAGATTAAGGGAAGATAGATGCAAACACAAAGACAACACAGTGATGTGTTATTGAAGAGGAAATCGAAGTTTTCGACATAAAACCTCTCTGCCACCCTCCAAGTGGTCAATAATTCACTAAAGAATGAAGTTAGGATACATGAACAGCAGAAGACTCTTCAAGCCTAATCTACCCAATGTACCTAAGCCCTCCAAGCTTCTTACTCTAACGAGGTTACGCCAAACTTTTGTCTTCTCTAGCTTACCAGATTTTGCTATAGCCTATAGCATCAACCAATATCAATTGGTTCCTTCCTAACTACTTTCCAAGCACCAAATGACCTTCTCACAGATATGAGTATGGTGAGATAAATATTTGGCTAATGTACCTCTCAAGGATGTGTCAATGGAAAAGGTAATGGTAGAGGAATTTGGAGAATCAAAGGATGAAGATTGTGGATGAGTCAATCTTGTTTTTCTCTAGAGTTTCTCTCTCAAAATTCTCTTTGGAAGCTCTTGACAATACGTGGATATAAGGGGTATTTATACTGATGTGTATTTGGAATGTGAAAGGCTAGGTTTGTTACAAACAGAGCTGTTTGGCAACTTGACCTCGCGACTAGAACGAGTCGCAAGTTTGAGTTGCAAGTTAATTGTCTGGCTAGACTAGAAGTTTTGTCCTGTAGTGCTACAACTAGCGTGACCCTTTAACTCCCCTGCATGCTTCACACATGTGCCACCTTTGGTGACTCGCCAGTCATGAGATCCAATCGCAAGACTCTTTTTGAGTGCACACTTCTTGAGCTTTCTTCACACATTACCCTTACATAATTCCCACCTAAATACAGGATATCTAATTGCTAAATGACAAGCAAATTTGGCACGAAATAAAACCAATACATGATTGAATAAATTCAACCTTACACAATACTTTTAGTAAGGAATGATTATTCCTCATTTTAAGGAATATGAATTCATATGGAATGATTATTACATATAATAAAAACATAACCAAATAACTGTATAGCTAAACAATAAGAATAGTTATTACATTATAGTGTCTATTACAATTTACCAAACGTACCCTTATTCATTAGTAATAATGAAACGAAATCACAATTGTGATTATATTATTTGACTTAATTAATTAAATCAACTTTCATTTATCAACCCTAAAAATCTTGTATTGTTAAAAAAATCATTCATATTTTTTTTTTAAATTGACTATTTATATTATTTATAAATTAAATGATAATTTTATATTTTATTTATTCATAATTTCAGATAATTCAATGATAAACCTCTATATATATATATATATATAAAATCAAGTCTTATATTAACAAATCGCAATTTATTAAGAAATATATTATTATATTTGAGCTTTATTTGTTTTTTAAAAAAAAATCTAACAATAAAAACATTGATTAACTTTAACTCTTCCAATTTCTGTTCATAGAAGTTTGTTTGAATTGACCTTTTATATATATTCTTTAAAAAATGTAAATTATCAGTGGCAGCTTTGTAATTGTAGGTTTGTGGTCCATTCATTCTTGTTGAGTCCTTCAAGTTCCAACCAGAAACAAGTAACGTAATAATTTACATTGAGTTTTATATCAGCCTTACAATACAAAATCCAACAAGGCATAGCAACTTGCATGTTTTTTTTGTAATAGTCAATATGGTTCAAAAGTAGGTACTACGCGTAAGTTTGTAAGAGTATTCCCATCAAGGATTCTAAAAATTTTAGCAGTTAACACTTCAAAAACTTACTTTATCTATTATATCACCGCACTTTAAGATACATCAAACATCAAAACTTCTATATTTTTTACCAATTCATTTGAATAATATAAACTACTCATTAAAATAATAATAAAACAAATACACAAAAAACTATAGCAACCACTAGGGATGACAATTTTTGCCCGACCTGCGGGTACCCGATCCGGTCCGACCCTAATTGGTCGAGTTTTACCTGATCCAATTAGGAATAGGGTTGGGTGTGGGTTTAAAAAAGAAAAACCCGAAGCGGGTTCGGTTTTATCAAAAAAATCTAAAACCTGACCCGAAACCCGGCTCGAGACTCGACCCAAATAAAACCCGGTTTCCTTGAAATTACAAAAATACCCCCTATATATATAAAGCTATAATCTAACCCTAAATCCCTTATTTCCCCTTAGCAGCAACTCACGCCTCCCTCAGTCCTCACTGCCTCACTTTCCTCTCCCACTCTCACTCATTCACTCTCCTCTCCTTTGACCACCACAACCACAACCAAGCCTCACTCACTCTCTCCTCTCTTCTCACCACAATAGCCCCAACCAAGCCTAGAAAACCCATACACTAGTGATGCAGGTGTAGCATCATCCGGCGGACATTTCGCACTCAACATTTCCTTCACCCTCTGATCGATTTCCCCATTGTTCCTTAGCAAATTCGAAGCCACCAAACCCCTAAATAACTTGTTGTTGAAGAACATCTGTCGAACCGCTGTACTGTCTCTGCAATTCGACCGAGAAAAGAAGCTGAGAAAATGGGTTGGTTTGTTAGATCTTGGATCCGTTTGGATGGCAAGAAAATAGCCGAGAAAATGTTGTAATTATTTTTATTTGAACATGTATATTGAATGATTTCTGTGTTTGTGATTTTGGGTTTGTTAATTATGGACTGTCTCTGTACTTATGTAATTATGTACTATCTTTGCACTTTTAAGATTGACTTTCCTATTGTATGAAGCAGTCCAATTGTGAGTTTTGATATATTGGATTTTTAGGAGGAAAAAAGAGGAAAGTGTGATTAGATTTTCGTTACTCTGTTTAGGCATCGATTCTCTTCTTCTTCTTCCTTTTTTTTTTTTTTGGTTGGGTTGGCCCAAATCTGGTTGGCTTAAATGGGGCCTGCGGGGCCCGTGGGCCCCAGCGAGGGCGGGTTCAAGCCTCGAAAAAAAATCCGTTTAATAAACAGGTTGGGTCTAGGCCATGGGCTAAGACACGCGGGTTGGGTTCAGGTATGGAAAAACCCAGCCCGAACCCGACCCGTTGCCATTCCTAGCAACCACCTCCTCCACCACCCTACCATCGCTCCACTTGCCATAACCACCATTGTAGCAAACACAACTCACCATAGCCACCAATACCACAAGTCACAGCACCACCATGGCAACAACAACCACCTGCAGAAAGAAAAGAAAAAGAAAAAACCCAAAGTATAACCACAACCATCCACCAGAATCACAACCAACCACCACAAAAACAACCAGTCACCGCAAAAACAAAATCTCGGCCAAGCACTTACTGGTGGCTGATCTAATCCATTGCGGAAAAAAAAAAAAAAAAACATAGCCATCTAGCAAAAACAACTAGCCATCAAAACAAAATTGTAACCCAAAGATCTAACCCACGCACTCACCGATCTCACCATCGTGCCTCCAAATGAAACCCACAAATCATCACCATCGTGACCCACCATTGAAACCCACTAAAAAAAATTGGAAGGGAAGTACCTTCATCAGTTCAAATCCAAGTCGTGATATAGCTTCAAGCAGGGAGCCATAGGGAGATCAATTTTAGAGAGCGGGAAAAAAAAAAAGAAAAAAAAAAGAGGAATGGCAAGTCTAAACAAAGAAGAAGGAAAGAATAAAAAAATGGGAGAAATAAAATATGTTTTTTAAAGAGAAGGGGAGAGAGAGAAAACTTTAAAATAATATATATATATATATATATTTTATAAGATATAACTACAGTGCGCTCTCAAAAATGAGAGTGCACTGTAGCAAGATAGCAAATCTTTTAGCATATGCAAGTTTTGATGGAGTAGGTTTTTGGGTTTCAAACGCTAAAATTTAAGTTTTAGCATTTTTGAGGGATGTGCCTTAAGGATTGAGATCAGGTCCAATTTTCTTTAATTTTTTTTTTCTTTTTTACTTCTTACTTTTTTTTAAAAAAAATTTTTATTTAATAGTTGAGATTGAGAGTTACTTTTTCTAACTTTCAATCTCAACAATTAATTGCTACTGCATCAAGGTATTGCACCTGATCTCAATTCGTGCTTTGAAGGCTTGTACCCACTAATCTGACAAAATTGACTTGAGTTGGGTTGGATTAAAATTTTATTTTGAGACTTGAATCGGGTTGTGTTTGGGGTGATTATTTTTTCAACCTATTTTATCGAACTTAACTCACTATATATATATATATATATATAAGTTTATTTTATTATCTTTATTTTAATTTTGGTTTTGACTATCTTGGGAAATTTGAAATATAATATTATATAAATTGTAATAATTTATTTTAAAAAGTGATCAAAATAGTTAATGAAAGTTTTATTATTATTATTATTATTATTATTATTATAAGGCATAAACCATGTATAAACAACCCACCAACCCAATGGATTGGGTTGAGAGTTGGGAGATTTTTAACTAAACAATGTCATGTTAGGTTGAAAAAACTCCTCTAATTTGACCGATGCACACTCCTATATGTTGATAATCATGTGTGAATCTTTTAGATGATGATATTCTGCAGGTGCAAAAATGGACATCGATGTCCAATGCTTCAAATATTTGGATAGAATTTCTGCCCCACATTTTTCATTTGTCATTAGCATTTTAGCAATCTATTAATGATCATTAGAGGTTTATGCAAGCCGTACGTGTGTGTGGGGATATTGATGTTTACTATACATGTACCGTAAATTTTTGTGCTTTTTACCCTACAAATTTGTTCCATTGTTGTGATGCCATACGTCAGAATATTCAATTCGCAGCACATATGACGGTCTAAAACTAGCATATATATGAAATGGACAGGACATATTTTTTGTAATAATTAGAATTTTACGTCATTGGTTGAATTATTAAAGACAATAGTTATAAAGTAGACACAATAGATTTCGAATCTATTCATATCAATAAAAACCAAAAAAATTAAAAATAAAAAATCCTATTTGGGTATAAAATCAAGTAAGATTTGATTGGCTCCATTCGTATATTCAACTAAGTCAATCTCAATCATTCTTGATCTGATTTGTTCAAACTATTAGGAGTCAAGATGGTGGACTCAAAAACGTGATTTCCGTTTGCAAGTTCTATTCTTTGTATAGAAACCATTTTCCATAAACTTAGAAATTGTGAGTATTGGATTCCCACGTAGGGTGCTTTTTTTTCTATGTTTGGGGGAACCTCATGTTCATTAGTTCATGTACCTAGCTAGAGACACCCATATGATTAAAATCCAAATTAGCGGCAATGAAAGTCATACGACGACGCACAGAAAAAGTAAAACGTGTTGCACTCTCATTATTCAAGTAGTAAAGTTAATTTAAGTTATTTTAAGGTATTCTTTGCCATAACCTTTCCACAACTTGTACCCCTTGTCAGTTTCTTAGTTTAAATAAGATGGACTTTGAGGTTGGAGCTAAACTTAATGAGACATTAGGGATGCAAACCAAGATAGATCCAGGGTTCAAACCAAAGAGTGGGGGTGTAATTCCTGCTAAGAAGAGACTAGTAAAGAGGATGGTGTTTGATTGCATTGCCCAATGGATTTCTTGCTTTGGGGGCTCACAATCTGAAAAGCCTTGTAGCTGCTTCAACAAGGGCCTGACGCCCACAAAATCAAATGCCAAGAGGAGTAAGGATGAGTAATTATTTGGTGTTCCCGAAATATGGTGACATGATGTTCACTCCTCTTATGCACATTCACCATTTCCAACTTACCATCACAATGCCACAACTTCTTCAAGTTTGTTTTTGTTCTTCTTTGTTTATTTCAGGTTGATGCCTATGGTATATTAAACTTAAGTCTGTGTTGCAAAGGTGTACGTGTAATAACTGGGGTTCAAATAATATATGTGGGTGTACCTCTTTCCCCCCCCCCCCCCCCCCCCCCCCTCCTCTCAGATCTCAGAAATAGCACATGTCATGTGCGTTAAGAATGTAACACATGATTTACTCAAGGGTAAATCTTAGGACCTAAAGAGTATATTTGGATGGAGGGAAAGGAGAAGGGTGTAGAGAAAAGGAAATGCGGACACTGGAATAGCACGGGGGTGAGAGAGGGCAATTGCCTACAAAGAAATTTGCCCCTTGTCATTTTCGTTCATCCCAATTTTGCTCTACACATAAATAAGAAAGTTTCTCTATTGTAAATGAAAGCGCGTATGTCCATGTAACACATTGCTTTTTTGTCGTTTTATAACTGAAACAAAGTTCAATGGGTCCCACTTAAGACTCAAAGTTTTGAGCCTACAACTGTTCTTGCCTTTTTAACATTTTCACCTCTCATTGCAATTCAATAATATATAATATTTTTTACAATAAATTTCATAATTGTTAAAGAAAAAAATGTTATGTACACAATATTTATTAGAATGCATTTTATTACAGTTGAGTTTTTACTTTGTTTAAACCTATTATTGACACTATTTTATTGTTTACCATTTACAACTTGCTAATTAAGTGATTGTGAAAAGTTTGTTAAAAAAAAATTGTAATTTTAGACTTATTGTTGTTGAAGTGAACTATAATGAGTAGTACAAAAATATAATAATGCTAATATAACATACAAATATGCACACTTTACCACAGTTGTCTTACATGACACATTTTGCCACAATTATTTTTACTTTCAATCTTGCTCCTTAATACTTGATTGCTTTTTAGAAGAGAAGGAGGAAAGGTTTGGGGGGGATTTGGAGAGGTATCTTAAGCCTTCGCCCTCGAAACTCCTCATTTTTAATTCCCCCTAATTGGGGGAATTTGGAGGCGGATGAGAGGTGGGGGGAGGGGTTCCATTTTAACCAATTTAAATTATCAGAATTGTCTTTATGATATTGCTTTACATTTATTTCATAAAATTAGTAAAATTAAGATGATTACAATTGTCAATTTGTATGACCATTTCTTTATTATCTCCCCCTCCTACTTAATTTTTATCATTGCTATTATATTAGAAAATTTCATTTATTTATTTATTATCATTTTCAGTAAATGCATGTAAGTGCTTGACTTTTATTACATTTATTTTAAATCTTGCACTACTCTATTAATTTGTGAGTTTCTTCAATTCTTTTGTTTTTGATTTCACTTTTATCATTGTTGTTATATTTCCCCAGTTCTGTTAATTGAGGCGTGATCAAATTTGTTCAGGAGTCCAATTTGACTTTAGAAAAAATTTAGTAGGGAAAACACTAAGGAAACAGTCTTAAAATATGCGACGGCACGCTTTCGCACATTGATTTCATGGCAAACTACTGCACATATTATTATGAGTTGGGCATCTTTTTTAAGTTGAGTAATGCAAGGGAAGCGTTCATTACCCACGTCCAAATCCACACTAACATTATTCTTTTAAGATTTTCCAATTTGCTATGAATATTTCTTCCAAAAACCTTTTTCAGAATTTGTTGAGACAGTAAGTTATTAGTAGAAAATCACTTTCACATGGATTGATTACTTACATCACTTTTATTTTTACAACTCACAACGTTTCACTTCAACAAGTTGTGAATTTGGTTTTGGTAAAAATTTTGTCCCCAAATTTATTCCATAATTTTAGAATCCTATGCACTTTTAAAATGTTTGAGGAAGAAATCATCAATTTAAGAATAATAATAAAAGTAATAATAATTGTAGGAATATTAGATTCAGAAGTTCATTATATATTTGTACAGTGGGCCTATGGCCCAAGTTGAGAATAAGTTATATATTTGTACAGTGGGCCTATGGCCCAAGTTGAGAATAAGGCCTACTTTGAGCAGGAAGAATCTTCGTCATTGGAAACCGTGTTAGCAAATAAAAGAGTTAGTTTTGACCACAAATGCTTAGCGAGACAAGCCAAGGACAAATGTCTCCTCGGCCGACTAAAGCCGAGGTTAGAATAAATGGCTTGCTAATGCAAGAGAACCTCTCAGGAAGTTCTGTCGATACGAATAGATGTTGTAGAGGCATTAGACCAGGAGAAGGCTTAAGATATCTTTCGAAAAAAACTGTCACCACCGCATTTAATGTTCTACAGCTAAATTTTCTGGTTGCATTAATATGGAGAAGACCCCTGAACAGTGTAAAATTGGTTACCCCAAGATGTATAATACTAGAGAGTGTGTCTGATGGGACAGACACTCAAGTGGTGACTCAGGTGCCTAACAAATATAAGATCAAGATGCTTTAGAAGGAACTATATAAGAAGGGAGACCCTTCATGAAGACGGGGATCGAAAAACGGGAGAATAAACACTATAGTATTCAGGAATCAAACTTGTAACTCAATTTGAGAATAATATACAAGAACAGTGCACCTCAAACCTTGCTGAGGACAATTTTTCTTCAATATAACCCTATTTCTTTTCATTCTCCTATGATTTGAATCTATTTTAATGTTTGTTTGATCAACTACAGCTCAATTTTCCAACCCATTCTCTATAAATTTATTCTTTTGGGCTTTTTGGGCTTAAGTCCCTTCATGTAGTGGGCTACAAGCTCAAATCAGGTCCTTACAATAACATTACTGATAATGAGAGTTTACCAGCTTTAGTTGGAAAATTATTTAGTATATCGAGAGTATAATAGCATGATACACTCTCCTTTCATAAAGATGATAGGTTTCATCATTAATTCAACTAGTGTGTAATCCCGTGCATATGCACGGGTATAGTTAAAAATTTTAGAAGATGTTCAAATTATACATAGTATTAGTTTACATTTTTTTAAACCATACATTTCTAAAATATGTAATGGTTTCTCATTATATATATATATATATATGATTTAGAATTTAATTGGTTTTAGAATCTTTGGTTTTTGCAACCAATAATTCACTTGCCACAAAAATAAAAATAAAAACTTAGATAGACACATGGCGAAAAATTAGATACAGATTAAAATCCAATTTAAAATTTAATTGGATTTAAACTCTTCGATTTTTATACTGAATAATTCACTTGGCACAAAATTAAAAATTAAATAAGACATGTGGCGCAAAATTAAAAATCGTAATCTAATTGAATTTTCTCTCGGCTTTGTCTATTAATATATATATATATAGACACACACAAACACACACATATTAGTAGGAATTTATGTAAGAAAAAAGATACAATGTAAGGCATAGAACATTGTTGATGTACTCTAGAAGCATTCAATAATTATTCATTTTAATGGTGATAGTAGATTTTTGAGAGGGGGAGGGGGGTATTTAAGAAGTGCTAGTTATAAAAAAAAAAAAAAAAATGGAGAAAACAAAGAGGCAAACTGGTTTTTCAAATGGGATTCAAGTGATAGTGTTGTGGTAATGAGATATATTGTTTGTGGTGTTCCATGTGTTTCCAACTTTGCCTCCCCTCCAGAACTTCCACATTGATCACAAGACAATAATACCCTTGATACCAACATTAGTGACCGCGGACTGAGAGGTATGATTTCATTGTTTTTATTTAGATGATATTTGTCCCCACTCGGTTATGTATGTTAGACTATTTCTTTTACTATATTCTAATTCAGTAACATAATTATGATATTATCTTAAGTATAATTTTTTAAGATGTTGTCAAAAACTAACTAATCTTAGATATCAATGAATTAAATAATTTTATATAAGTGTGTATATATACACATATATATTTTGTCATATTTTCAAAAGAATTTATAAAAAAGAATTTAATTTAAAATCTAGTCGCATATATAAAATATATATATATATATATATATATATATGTTTTTGCTTTTTCAATATGTACATTTGACATTAAAGTTTAATCATCCAAATCATTGAAAAATTGTTAGTGAGTAAAAAAAAATTCACAAATATAAATCAAAACTTACAAATTTAATGTAAATGTTTAATCTAAAGCATTAAAATTACATGTGACAAATCATGGGAAGAGGGTGTAATCATTTGTACTTAGGTTATATTAAATTTTATCAAGAATTTGGTGAAGAAATTGATGGCAGGAAGTTTTGGTCAAGTGAAACCAAAACATGATCAAGCAAATCAATAACATAGGTAGAATGTGATAAAAATAAATAAATAAATAAATAACATAGGTAGAAACTTCTTTGAAGACTCGCTTGATTCTCACTCAAGCAAGATTATGAAATCCCAATTCTTAATTGGCTCATGTTAATGAATGCCCTTAGAGTAATTGCTAATAAACTATAATAAAAAAATTTTGATACCATTTTCATAGAAAATATAAAAAACTATTAATAATATTTATTATTTTATCGTTCTCTCAATAAAGCGTTTTTAAAAATAACTTCTAAACCAATGCCTTAAGGCATTAGTTAATATTTCCCTTCTTAATTTAACTAGAACCTTGATTTTTGAAAAATCTTAACATGCGTAAATATATACTTATAAGCATGATTTTCAT
This sequence comes from Quercus variabilis, assembly GCA_030445155.1. NCBI lineage: Eukaryota > Viridiplantae > Streptophyta > Magnoliopsida > Fagales > Fagaceae > Quercus > Quercus variabilis. The sequence continues at coordinate 30,750,467 of CP129453.1, read as the reverse complement.
ACGAGTTAGTCTAAACCTAACTACAAATCAAGTGAAATAGAGAGGATTTTAGTTCCGATCAATGCTGTCATATCAAATAAGCTACATTTGGAGCTAAAAATTTTGTTATAACATCAAAATGTCTTGAGAAGATGCATGAATACGCTTGGTTCCAAGGAAAATCACAAAGGATGCGAGGATGCCCCCCTTGGTTGCTTTTTCCTCAGCATTAATTTAAGGACTTGATTTGACTTGGACCAAACAAAGCTAGATGGGCCGAGCAGCACTGTGCGTATGCATGTGGGGCCGTTTTCCCTTGCCTTTACTCTCCAATTTTTCTCTTGTAAGTTGTACCCATTTCACCTACTGATCATACCATTGTCCTTAATCAGTTTCAACTTGCAATTTCTTTGGCATTCCATATCTACGCCAGTACATATATATATATATATATATATGATATATATTTAGGTATAGTTCTGCTAGCTGCATTTATAGTTAAAGAATAGAGAATGAGTGAAGCCAGTCAAGTGGGTGTTCAAGTTGTCAACATTGAAGGAGCTCCCAGCAATGGCGGAATCCGCCAGTCTGTGGTTCCGACCAAGGATAAAGCAATGACGCCACCAAGAAGGGGAAATGTGTTCAAGTAAATTTGGATTGAAATTTATAATGCCTTTACCTCCAATCCTTCACCTCCACCTCCGCCTCCGTCTCCGCCTTCGCCCTTTTAGTTTCATAAACGCATATGTGCTTTGCTTATATCTATCTCATGTAAGGCTTTCCCCCCCTGAATTTCTCATGTAACTGTTTGTTGTTTGCTATATGTTGTAGGTGAAGTGTGTGTATGTGTATGTATATACACACACTTCAGTATAGCACTAGTGGAGCTTCGGAAGAGAAAAAAAATAATAATAATAAAAAAAATTGAAGCTATATGTTTGAGGAACAAATCTTGCCTATGACTTCCTTGTTTAGAAACTGAATTTCCTTCGATATCTTACGGTACAAAATTATGATCTAAAAACAACACGTTCTTCTAGTATTTTTTATTTATTCCATTTTTATATAAAAAATTAAAAATATAAAATACTTATTAAATATATATATATTTTTTTGCATTATAATTTATTAAAAAATATTATTTCAAAAAAAATTATAATACTGTTAGACACTATTATTTTTTTAATTTTGTATTGAGGCGTTTTATTATATACAAAAATCAAATTATCAAAACAATTTTTTATTTCCATTTATAATATATATTTATATTAAAACTAGCTATTATAATTCTAAGGACAAACGTAGCTAACCTAGGCTATATTTCAAGGAGGGAACTCATATTTTGAGATATATTTTGTCTAGTTTGTTTGAAATCATGTCAATAGCAATTTTAGTTAATAAAGATGCAAATTTTGCAAATGTCAAATTTATGACTAGTCATGGTGAGAATATGTATGTCAAAACATTAAATTTAAATCTTTTATTTTTGGAGGTACTGTATTTAAAATTATAAAACTGGTGCATGAGAATATATATATATATATATATATATATATATATTATGAAACTATATTAAGAGAACATTTAGTATCTACTAATTTGCAATAAAAAAAAAATACTTTAACATACCCCATATTTTAATTTGTTCAAATTTTTTCATTCAAATAATATTGTGGTTGTGTGTTTGTTTCTCAAAAAAAAAAAAAAAAAAAAGAATCGGTAATTGTCCTACATTGCTTAAGAAAGTGTATTATGTATAGTATGACTTGTCTCATTTTCTCTTAAAAGTTATCATGTTTTTTAAGTGGAATTGTGATGTGTCTTTGTATTAAAACTCATTTTCCTCTATGCTTTAAAAAAAAAAAAAAAAAAAATCTCATTTTCCTCCCCTATGTGTATTTGTTTAAAAAAAAAAAATTATGCTTCTACGTATTTCTATTAATGAGTTTTTATTTCATTTTCGTATTTAATGCTAAACATTTAAAATATTTGTTAAAAGCTTGAGTTGGGTGAAACGCGTAGTCCTAAAATGTTTCCGAGACGAACGAGTCATGCAAATGGTATTATAACGAGTAACTAAAGAAAAGGAATTGACGTTCCTCAAAAACAAAAAGAAAAAAAAAAAAAAGGAATTGACTTCTCTTTCTCTACCGGCGGTCCGGCAGATATAGTAACTTATCCACATTAACTGTTGTGAGTATGTCTAAATTCTACAAGCAAAGATAAAAAAAAAAAAAAGGCAACGAAACATTAATTAGAATGAATAGTGTTCAAATCACATTTTGTTTAGGCCACGTAACACAATTCCATTGAACAACTCGTGCAATATCAACAGACAAAATATTGAAAGCAATGCATCTTGGACCAAATTGATTTGAAGCCCAAAAAAGGGCTTAAAGCCCTTCCAAAAAATACAGATGGTGCTTTGTTATTCATAATTTCATACTGCCAGCCGTGAATTGAAGGTCATATCATTCTTGGTTTTTGGGCTTGGTGTCTTTTATGAGCCCAAGATCGAAATTCACTTGTTCCCGTTGGTCTATTTTTGGTGGATGTTGAGAGTTTGTTTGGCAACAAATTAAAAGTTAGTTTTTTTTACTTAAATTATCTGCTATTTGTTAATCTTGCCTTTCCCTCCTTTTTTTTCTTTTGTCTTAATTTTATTTCAAATAATTTAATTTTTAATTTTTTAAAAATAAACTAACTTTTAACTTTTTGTCTTATATTATACCAACAAACTACCGGAAATAAACAATTCTCAACCGCACACTTTCAACAAAAAAAAAAAAAAAAAATTTTTTTTTGAAAGCAAAAAACAAACTATTTTCAAACTGACAGGTTTCATATTCTAGCTCTCAAAATAAGCCTAGACCTTGCAAGGTCAATTATCCAATGGCTGACAAGTGGCTAAGCACAAAAAAGACCAGTACAAATAGCAACTAAATTAATCAGCAATCTACCAACTATTATTGCATGTTGCATGTTGCATGTGATGGGAATAAATTCAACAGGGAAGTCTACTACTTTCATTCATATTCTCCTTGTAGCGGCCTCTCTCTTGTCCTAACCAATCAATTTTCCCATTAAGCATAAATAAAAGATAGTTCATAGTTGAGCACTTAAGCAGAGATCACCAGAAAATATCAACTAATATGATAATGCTTGTTTGAGATTTGCACTAAAGATACGTAGGACGCTTTCTAACTTGATAAATAGTAGAAAACAACTGCAAATAATCTATCACGACATTAACTGAATATAAAGGCTTCACAGCAGAGTCACTATACTAAAATGTGTTTTATATCAACACATTTTTAATAATGGTCACTATTGCTCCAAGCAAGTCCGATTTGCAATAGAAAATGAAAATAAGAGAAGTTTGGGGGGACTAAATTTGAAATTTTCTCTATATACTCATTACTTAACCACCTTATTTGATTGTGGGGTATAACAAACTAGGATTTGTGCTTGAACTTAACTTATATTAAGGGGAAGACTTGGATCCAGTGCTCAAAAACCAAATAATTTCTAAACTTGAAGATAAAGAGTAATCATATAATCAAATATTAAAATAAAAATAAGAATCAAAGCTTACTTGTGAACACAAACCCACTAAGGCAGCGGTAGAAATTGAAAATTGAAGAAGCTAAAATAACTAAGATTGGAGGCCAAATATAATGTGTATATATTTCGGAGGTCAAATTATTGGCCTGATCCAAAATTATTCTCAAGGGAAATGATAAACAAAAGATTTTATAAAGTTTTGGGGCATGAAAACCCAACCCTGTGTAACTCCACCCCTTAGAAGAGGTGTGTGAATATATATTTTTTTTTTGAGAAGAAACTGTGTGAATAGTAGTTTTGGAAATAGAGAATGGGGAAGTTCAAATAATTGTTTGGTTGTGTACTTCCTTCATACTAAATAATGTTAATTTTCGTATAAAAAAAAATAACAATAATGTTAATTGTTAATGTCAGATAGTCACACAAATGGCATTTTCATTGGTTAAAGTAATACCATTTTCAAAAGAAGGGAAAGTGGGCTAGTGCTGCTATATGCGTTTGCACTTTGCAACTTGCAAGAAACACAGAAGCAGAGCTCCCATTTAATTTAATTTAATTATTTATTTAATTTATTTTTTTTCCTTTTTTTCAAACTTACATGGTTCGAAGTCAGGCTAATAATGACCCTTTCCATGGGGGGAAGTTGTACCATATAGGAATGACCTAAACGTTTTTATGTCTTCCTTTTTAATTTTTTATTATTTTCTTTAAGAAAAAGTGACTTGTTTTGCGTTGTGCGAGAAGCTTGGTTTCAAAAGTTCAAATATAAAAAATTTAACCCAATTTTCAACCATTTAACCTGTGGTTTTGCCAGCTGATTAGTGATTAATTCTAGATAAGAATCGCCTTAATTTTATAATAATATACCTTTAAATTAGACAATTATAAATTTAAAAACATATTTAGAATAATGTTTCTTTTAAAATTTAAATGTAGTGACACCATACTATTAAGAAAATATGTGCTCTTTATTTTAATTCACTCGAAATTAATTAACATATTTTCTTTAAAACAAATTAAGGGTAATTATAAGTTTATATTGTATCAACAACGTAAGTCTCACACCATAGACTAAAGAAATATGAACAATATTATGCGCATTTGTGTAGTTTATAATGTAAATCTTACATTACTAATATAGAATTGCTAGTACAGTAAAAACTAAATTTTTTTTCTTAAATAAGCTATAATAACTCTTTTTTCAGTGGTAAATAGTAAAGGGCAATAGTCACTTGAAAGATTGATAAGCATCTTCCTCAAAAAAAAAAAAAAAAAAAAAAAAAAAAATGATAAGCATGAATAAAGCAACCACCATCATTCCCACTACATAACCGTTATACAACGGACTTCATACCCGGCAACCGAATTCAAATATATCTGAAAAGAAAAAGAAGAAAAGCAAAAGCTACCCTCCACTTTTTCCTTCCTTTTTTTCAAATGCAATATAAAATTGGTCACCCCTGTTCTATATGCCTATACTGTCTATTGAAATTTGTAAGTTGCTACCTTCTGAATAATCTGAACCAAAATCCATCAAATGGGTTCTTGCATTAGCAAATGCAGACCCAAGAAACATTCCCTAGAAGATTTTAACAATGTCCAAGACAAGCTTGTAATCTCACAAGCTCCCAAATTTCCTATTCCTTCCTCAAACAAAATTTCTCCTTCTCCTCCTTCCCCTACTAGTTCAACTTGTTCCATTTCTTCTGTTACATGTGCCACTAGTAACACTACGAGCTCAACATCATCCTTGTCAACTGCAACTTCAGCCTTGAGCTCCAAGGATAGATCATTCTCCAATGACTTCTTGTGGTCATGTGTCAAAGAGAATCCACATATAGTTCGTATCAATTCACTCAGGGAAAACGCTCGCTCGCTAGCGCCCACCAAAGCTCATGTACAAAAGTCAGATTTACTAGCAAAAGCAATCGCGGAATTGGAGAAACAATCACTCAGAGGGAAGGTAGTAGGGTCTCAACTGCAGAAGAAGAGAGTTCGGTCAAGCTCACCGTCTCCTCTAACACGACAGAAGAGTTTTCGGAAGGAACCTGAGAGGCTTAATGCTGCATATTCTCTACCGAGTAGAACATTGAGGTCACCCTCTCCTAGCCGAAGATTTAATGGTGATAGATATGGTAGAGTTTTGAACAACACTGCAATGGAAAGTCATTCAAAGCGTATGCTTGGTTCTAAGTCCAATTCAGTAAGCAGTGTTTCCTCATCAGTGAAGATGGAACATCTTAGGCCAGCTAGTCCTAACAACAACTCAAGTCGTCTACGCCCTTGTTTGAGGAATAGGGAGACATGCATTCACCGAATTAGTTCTAAAATAGATGAAATCGCAGTTATAAAAGCACTGTCTCAGAATGACGTCGACTCTATTCCCTTAGAGGATATTGATAATCCTCTCATCTCCTTGGATTGTTTTATCTTTATTTAAATTTAGTGTGCATGCATATGGATATATATATATATAGTCATACCATTCATTCTTTTTTCCTTTTATTATTTATCATGGCTTCGTTTATGAGCAGATTTGAAAATGATCAACTGGATCAAATTTCATTTTTCTCTGTGTTTGTTGAGATTATATGTATTTCTCCCAATTCTCTGTTTTAATAATTCTTTTGTGCAGAAACATGTTATATGTACTACAATATAATAATGTTACAAGTTTTGTTAGTGTGTTCTTTTGGTACTGAGTTTTATGAGTTTCATTTTTTTTTTTCATTAACTTAAAAAATATATACATTGCGGAATGCAGAGCAAGTTGTTGGCATATTGTGATCATAAACCAAACATTGCCAATTCAAAACAATCCAAACAATTCGAAAAATATTGATTTTTATTTGGATAAATCCCGAGGTATACCAATAATCTAGAAGCAAGCTTTGAGCGAAATAGTAAAAGTTTATGTTGCGAAAAAGTGTTGGGAGTAGAATAATACACAGGCGTCAAGACAATGGAGGAGGTTACAACAATGATTGCACCAAAGTAAATAAATTCATAATCGACAGGCTACAATGGCCAGAAGAACAATCATGAGCCAATTAAATCTCCATTTATACTCCGGTATACGTTACTTAAGTAGCTAGGAGTGCCATTAAGGGCACCCAATGGCTATACAAAACCAAGCTATAAATAAGCCATCAAACACTAGAAGAAAGGTACTCATACCCAAAATATACAGAATTACATTCTTAGAGTCTGTTTGGATGAAGGTGATTTTGGATCATATCACTAGTTTCCATAATTGAGTTCTCAAAACACGTGAGTCCCACAAAAAAATATTTGTTTGGCTTGGTTTTCAACCCTTGTTTCATCACTCAATTCTCTGATTTTTGAGTGATGAGTTATGAAAACTGAAAACATATTTTAAGTGTTTTCAAATTATGGAAACAAAGTTATAAAAACATTTTCGTAATTAAACCCACATACCCAACCACAATGTTTGACAAACAAACAGGTTTTTTGTTTTTCATTTTTTTTTTTTTTTTTTTTTTTGGTGAAACCGAGCTGCAATGTTTAACAAATTCTCTGTTTTTTTTTTTGGGTGAAACCCAGCTGCAACTTTTGAAGTTGAAAACTGGGTCTGAGTTAAGGGGAGAAACAGGGGGTTTGAGAAATTGAGGTATTTTAAGTGATAAGTGATGAATAATGAATGATAAGATTTAAGTTATGAAAATTGAGTGATGACAAATTATAAACAAAACGGGCCCTTATTCCTCTAGAGTTATTGAGAAACTTTCTGACTTAGTTATTAGGGAATTATTGGCTAACACCACTCTATTGCATTCTCTCTCATCTTTGTAGGGATCATTACCTCGTCTAGTCCTTAGACGAGATCCACGACTGACGACCATTTTTAAAGTCATGAAGTGTTACAAAAATATAAGGAGAGGGATGCCGCGTGAGTAGTCGTCCATAACCATCAGAGCTCTCATGCATAGACTACTCACAAAGACTCATTTCTCTAGAAGATTCCCATCTCACATCACAAACGACTCACATAGACTTCCCTCTTGTTATTGTATTTGCTTTTTAGTGTTTAGGATCTTTGTAAGGCAAGTTTGCAAATAAGTAGTCTGCTTACAATTAATCGTTGCTTATCTGTCAAGCACATATATAATAATAATAATAAAAATTAGATAAAAAAAAAATCGTGATTTAGACACGTTAAAACACTTTTTTTTTTTTTTTGTTAATAAAAATAAAATAGTTTATGAAAAACGTAAGCCTATATCAATTTCTACCATAAGTGTTTTTATTTTACGGCCAATAAGAAAATAATTTTCAGTTGCCCTAAACATCCATAAATATGAAAAATATTTTTTAGAAATCAATTTTCTTCTAACCAAATACATCTTTAGTAGTGTGAAAACTCAGATGGTGATGTGGCAACTTGGCCGAGGCGCCAGAAACTCAGCCTGGCCAAGCTTTCTTGAGTGGGAAAGCAACAAAGTCGGCCAATTATTCATATGTAAATCTCATAAATTCCACCTACCACCGTTGAGATTTTTGGATTCTATCTCTATCAAAAAAAGTATTTTGTATCAAAATTCAGTAATTGTGAGACATGTTAGCAAAAAATAACTACTTCATTAACAAATAAAAAATATGCGTTAGTGAGTAGTTATTTTTATACACATGTCTTTCATTTATTGGATTTTAATACTGTTAATATGGTATCATTTGATACCAAATACCTTCTCATCCTTATAATCAATATGAGATAAATATAAAAAACAATGGGGTTTCTACGTACTAATTTAAATATTAAAAAAAAAAACATATTATAATAATAGACCAATCCAAGGCCCACAGGAATGGTATGATCACGTTACTCTACAACACAAGTCCTTAGAAAGTTCTTTTGTCTAGACTCTAGACAAGTTCTTCAATAACTTACGCATCATAGGGTCCCCGTCAACACACCCTCTAGAGCCTCTTAGGACTTTCTAGTTTTGTAGGTATTTGTGGACAAGGTTGCACTACCGATTAACTATATCACTAATTATTAGAACAGTGCTATTCAGTGATGATGTTAGGATTTCAACTTTATGGGGCAAGATTAAAAATAATAATAAATTTGAACTAATTTGAAAAATATTAATTACTATTTTTATTACTTATAATAATCAATTCATAAATTTAATAATAAAAAAAAGAGTTGCAAAAAATATATATAAAAGAAAAAAAATTCATAGTGAATAACAATCAAATTATGAGAATAATCAAAATACATCAACTTTAATAGTGTAATTTGAATACTTAAAATAAATTAATTTAAAAGTTTTAAGAATATTAACAATATACCTGAAAGTGATATACGTAACTAAAAATCATGAATGTTTTTAAAACATGATGTAAAATTCAACATTTCTTTTTCTATGATGTGAAGTGGTTAAATTTGGGCTTATAGTAAAACTCAAGGTTCGAAATTGAAAAAAAAAAAAATAAAATAAAATAAAATAAGAGCCGGAAGAAAAGTTTAAGTGGAGGCGCCCCTTTAGTGCAACATATATTACAAGTACATAAAAGTGGGTATTATTTGTTTATTTATTTATTTTTCAAATATGATATGATTTCAACTAGCGCCATCTATTTCATAATGATGGCTCTTATTATTATGTTAAGACACCGATCGAACTTTGGTATTAACGATGAATTTGAATTTAAAATTTTTTATTTGACAACAAATAACTTTGTGAGCTAATTAAAATCAACAAATAGGTTTGTTTTTTAGTTAACCAAAAACTAGAGTTCATTATTTTATTAATATTATGTGAGACCCACTCTTTAACTACTTGACTTCATAATGATGGCTCTTATTATTATGTTAAGACACCAATCAAATTTTAGTATTAACGATGAATTTGAATTTAAAATTTTTTATTTGACAACAAATATCTTTGTGAGCTAATTAAAATCAACAAATAGGTTTGTTTTTCAGTTAACCAAAAACTAGAGTTCATTATTTTATTAATATTATGTGAGACCTACTCTTTAACTACTTGACTTGCGGTGAATGGTGAAAATTGACATAGCTGTGCAAGTAGAAAATTTTGGAAAAAGTTTTTAAATAGGACCCTAGGAAAAGTAAAAAATATATGATTTCACTTAAAACATAAAGGTTTTCTGAATTTGTGCAAAGGTAAATGTCCTTATAACACACTTCAACTACTACATATTATCCAGAAATTTTTGGGGAGGTCTGGGGGCAATTGCCAACCTGCCCCCTGGCTCTGCTACTGTGCTAGGGCTCCCATTTACATTTAGATTTAAAATTACATTCAATGATTGAGGTCAAGTTTCTGGAATTTTAAAATTTTAAATTGAAGGATGAGTGATAAAAAGGTTTTATTTATGTATTTAATTATTTTTTTCTAAATAAAAAAAGTAGGATCGTGGCGTTAGTCACTTCCTACTTAGTAGGATCAAACACAAGCATCCCACATTGGCATGTGGCCTTGGGTCTTAATTTTGTCTCAAACCCAAGAATTGATAGCGATACGAATGAGCACTTACCAGAACACTCTCCACCATGATTTGGTAGAGATAAGGTTTGAACTCAATATTACTTGTTCAAAAATTGTAAGATACTACGACCTATAAGTAGTGAATCTAACTCTTAATAATTGGTTTTTAATACAATGTTTATCACAGTTTAGTTCAATGGATGCGCCCCCACCACCAGCATTGATTATGTGCTTACACATGTCATCTCCTGCTTCATTTAATGGGATAAAGGAAATGGTTAAGCATGTTTTAACTGTACAGAACAAGTAGGGCAAGCATGTCGTAGAGATGTTATGTCTTTAACCGCTGCTTCATTTAGTGGGATAATACAGATGGTCTAGTCTGTTTAGCTAAATGGGACAGGTAGGCCAAGCATTTTGTCCTTGCAATAGCAATAAGACAATTAACTTCACGTGACACGGTCTCTGTGTATTTGGTACAAAATCAAGGAATTTAGAAATAGATATGCATGCCGGCCAAAACACTTCATTCTTCTATGAGCTTTCTGCTCTATCTTCTTGATGTATTCTGGCCTCTACCGTAGCTAGCAGACCCTATTATTATTGGTGAGGAAAAGTTCAAGGAAAATTGTTGTCACGACTTTTATTACAATTCTTAGGTGGTCGATTACGAGTGGTAGAGAAAAATGATTAGATCAATGTAAAAATAATTGACCACCACTCATAATTGATCACTTTATCTAATTGTGGCAAAAATAGTGATAAATAATGTAACTGTGGAAGAAATGTACTGTTCATTAAATTTTATGATAATCAGGAAGTAGTGACATATATATGATGAGGCAATAGAAAAAGGATTTTCCTTGTTGGTCAATATATGCCAGTTCCACCACATTACTTGATTAGTATATGGATTTTTTTTGTGACAATTGATACTCTACCATCAATGATCCCCAATTACATATTTACATAGCCAAAAAAAAAAACTATCCAATTGATTACAGATTTCTTTTCTTTTAATAAATAAAACAAACATGCTCACTGCTCATGATCCAAAAAACCAATACCAAGTATAAAGAAAGGACGCCCGTTTTGTAGTATTCCAAACAACTTAAAGGATCTTGGCTATGGTACAAAAATGGGATTGGTATCAAAAGAGCATTTAAATGTTTGCAAGGCAGTAGTGTTAGTTATTTAAATTTGCATATAATAAGAGATCGACGAACTCTTTTAGTTAAGAAAATGATCAACTAATTAAGAATATCCTCTGGAGCACTTTTGAGTAGTGTTGACACACTTTTTTTTTTTTTTTTAAAAAAGTCGGAAGTGTTGACACACTTACTTTATGCAACGACGACAAGTGTATAAGGCCAGCCATTTCTCTTTGTGTCACAATATTGATTTTCAATAGAAAAATAATCCATTTAAATGGTTGACGACTCAATTAACACCCAAAAGTTCTCTCAAATAATTTTTTTGGGATATCAAGTTCTCTCAAATAATGAAGCCTAGCTACATAAAAGTAGCGTTGTACCTTAGGTAGCAACAAAAATGACCCACAAACAAGACCACTCATTTCATTTGAAGTTTACTTTACAATAAAAACAATTCAATTCAGGGTGGCACAGCAGTTAGAATCAATCTGGTGGTGTGCATCCAAAAGTTAGGAGATTCAAATCTTTTTGACATCATGAGCCGTGGAGTGTAGAAAGAGAGAATTGAATACATAAGTGATCAAAGATATCGTCATTTGAAATATGCTGAGATTATTAGAAATTTTGGTATAAAAAACTTATAAACTAACTTTGATAATTAATGTGATTAATGCCATTTTAATTAATAATAGATAAATGGGTTGGATTCAAGTCATATTTGATATTAATTTAAGTAATGTTACACTACTTAATAATTTTTTATTAAAATAATTTTTTATTAAAATAATATTTTAAAATTCTTTAAAAAAAAAAAATCTTTGATACATAATTTTAAACTATAAAAAGTAAAAACTTGAACTTATATATTTAATTGATAGCATAATTATTAATTTTTGATTAAAAGTTAGCAAGTATGGAGAGTATATGAAAATAATGTAATAAAATGGTGGACATGTCAAACTTTGTAATCAATAAAAAAAATATTAAATAATGTAATATTGTTTAAAGTTACCTTAGTGGCAATTTGAACCCAAAATATCTTAACTATTATTTTGTGTTTGACATAAAATTATGAGGATTATGTAATAGGATGGCTAGTATCACTCTTGTAATTTATAAGGGTTAGACTTATTGTCAGTTGAAGGTTTATTTTAGAAGGCTTTTATGATGGCATGTTGCAGGGCTAGCTGAACATGTTTAAGAATTTCTAGTATGGGAATCATTTTCATGCATGCTTTTATTTGAATATGTAGCCCTTCACTTTTCACAACAGTCCAGCGTTCTATTCATGGCCGCACTCCCGGCACGGGCCCCCAATGAAAGACATTAAACTTTTTCACCACAGTATCAATCTTTTTATATATAATAAAGTTAGTTTGTTTTGTCCATTTCGGTTTATTTCTTCCCTACTGAGCTCTATATAAACGTAGTGTAGTGTAGTGGCTTACAACACCAACAAGCACTTGTATCCATTTGTATCCTTCTATATTCCCAATGGATTCATGTGCCTCTACCCTTCTCCTTTCCCCTCTTGTAGAGCGAGAAGATCAGAAAGACCATGGCGATTCTTTTTTGCTCCCATCATTTCTTCAGAAACAACCCTACGTACCCATGAATTTCATTTGGCCAAAAGGGGACCTAGTGGAAGCTCAGCAAGAGCTTAAAGCGCCCATAATCGATCTTGAGGGTTTCCTTAAGGGTGATTTGGTGGCAACAGAGCGTGCTGCAATGCTCATTAGGGCAGCTTGCTTGAGCCATGGTTTCTTCCAAGTAACCAACCATGGGGTTGACCCTTGTCTCATCAAGACTGCACATGATCATATGGATCAGTTTTTTAAGCTTCCTATTAGCATGAAGCTTAGGGCTAAGAGAATTCCTGGTCGTATGTGGGGCTATTCTGGTGCCCATTCTGATCGTTTTTCATCAAAATTGCCTTGGAAGGAAACACTATCCTTCGGCTTTCATGAAAATGACTCAGACCCTGTTGTGGTAGATTTCTTTAAATCCACCCTAGGGAAGGATTTTGAACAAACAGGGTAGGACTTATTTATTTATCTTTGTTAAAAATGTCATAAAGTATAAATTGAACTACAAGACTTAAGACAAGACTTATTTAACCATGCAACATGTAATATTTATGGATTTTGGTTCAAATACTAATAATTCATAAGCTTTGTTTCTTTGCAGAATGGTATACCAAAAATATTGTGAAGCAATGAAGGACTTATCACTTGCAATCTTGGAACTATTGGCAATCAGCCTGGGACTTCATCCATTGCATTATAAACAATTTTTTGAAGATAGTAGCTCCATAATGAGATGTAACTACTACCCGATTTGCCAACAGCCAGCCCTTGCCATTGGCACAGGACCACATTGCGACCCGACTTCCCTAACCATACTTCATCAGGACCAAGTTGGAGGTCTTGAAGTATTTGCTAACAACAAATGGCAGACTGTTCGACCTTGTCATGATGCACTGGTCATTAACATCGGTGATACCTTCATGGTAGGTTTTGAGAGTGAATAAAAGCTTTTCTATTTTATTTGTTACCTATGTAATACTATTAATTATGATATTACTACTTATTTTTAAGATTCATTTCTGGAGAAATATTTAATTTTTATTTATTTAAAAGTGTAGATGATATCATGATATTTAAAATGAGGGATGATAATTAATTTTATATGACTTAATATTATATTTAATTTTTATTATTTTCAAATGAGATGTTTAAGATTTCAATTCTTCTATTCCACTTAAAATGAATATATATAATTTTTTTATTTAGAAAAAAAAAAAAATTGTTTGTCATGAAAATGATATTTCTTAATGACAAATGCAAAAGGAGAGAATCCTGATAATAATGTTGCAAGTATTGTTAGGTGATCCAATAATGTCATGACTATTGTTTGGTGGGCCATAAGAAAGTTTCTATTTTAAGCTTTCCACTATTGTTTTCCCCCTCTCTAAAAATAGTGCAAAGATACTTCAATATTTATTTTACTGCCTTATCGTACTAGAAGATATCTTTATATTTGTTGACGTTTGTACAAGAAGATATTTTATATGTATTGACTTTCTAAAATCAAATAGTAATAAACGAAACTGTAGCAAACTACGCAATGATTGAAAATACATTTCCCCTCCTAAAAAACCTGGGTATAACCCTAAAATAACTTTTATTATAAATGGATGAGAGAGAACACTCTGTGAAGGCTGATGCGTACTTAATCCAATAGAAAGGATCCAAGATACTCAATTGTACTTTCAGATTGGTGCTAATGTGCTATCATGATTCATGCTCATTAGTTTGGATCTTATGACAAGTGGCATGTTATCATTCAATAGTCAACTCCAAGTAGTTGGGATAAATTTAATTGAGTGACTAATTTCAAACAATTTTTAAGCTCTTTAGGACCAGTTATATATGATCATATTTAAATATCACAAGCGATGTGGCTATTGGGTACGTTTTCACAGTGAATTTGGGTTTTAATAAGGTTGCAATAATTGCAAAACCAGCATGAGGTAGATACCTTCTTTCTTCTAATGTGCCAACAAACATGCACCCATATATATGTATATTTTGGATTTATATATGTATTATCATGGTTGAGATGTGGCAGCAACTATTGGTTTTTGTTGGATGCGCAGGCATTGTCGAATGGGAGATACAAGAGTTGCCTCCATAGGGCAGTGGTTAACAGTTACAATGAGAGAAGATCGTTGGCATTCTTTCTGTGCCCACGAGAAGACAAGGTTGTGAGACCCCCTGAAGATCTTGTACGTCTTGATGGGACAAGAAAGTACCCAGATTTCACATGGTCAGATTTGCTCCAATTCACACAGAAACACTACAGAGCTGATGAAGCTACCCTCCAAAACTTCACTAAATGGCTCTTATCTTCTGAACCAGTTGATGTCTAGCCGTATCTTTTATATATAGTGTCTTATATGGGTGCATAATCTACAATAAGAAAAGTATAATGATTATGATCTAGTCTACTCTAACCGAGGAGTTATTGCTACGTTGATTTTGGGTATTCTGCAGGCAATGTGTATCCATTGTGTTGAAAATCAGAGAGATGTTTTTGGTTGTATTATTCAGTATAGTTGCAGTATTTTGACCTGTTCAATAAGGTGAAGGAGCTAGTGGCTATCAATCATGGTTATGTCACCTGCCTACTTCTGTATTTTACTATTTCTTTTCTTTTGTTTTTTGTTTTATTTATTTTTTAAATGAAACCTATCCAAAGACTTTACTAACTTATTTCCTCATTATTTTATTTGCTCTTTATTTTATTTTGGGCTATCTTAAAATATGATAATAAAAGAGAAAAAAGATGAGTTCTTTAGAGAATGGTTGTTGTAAATGAAGCTTGTTAGGTTCTAAAAGTTTAGAACAATTATAGCAAACCGTGAGTATAAACTTGTCTAGATATAGATTCCTAAGTCTATAGGTTTGCTTAGATAATGCTCAAAGTGTTACAAGTCAAAATACAACAACATTCAAGCTGCAAAAAGAAGAATTCAATTTATGAAAAGTTTGACCGATCGAGAAATATGTTTGACCAATTGAAATTCGCAGACATGAATTTCTACATAATTCTATTTCAACCCAAACTCTGCTTAAACGTTTTAGGTTTCAAATAAAACACTTCTAGTATATAAAGGAAAACTCTAACTACATTTTTAGAGCTCTTAGAGACTTTGAAGGTGCTCTTGTGAGATCTAAAAGGTATTATGTCTTCCATTTTCAAAGTTATTACCGGAAATCATTCTCATATCATTAGATCCGATAGGTTTGAGGTTGCTACAACAAGATCAACAACTGCTAATGATCTACACCTTCAAGGGTGGTCTTGGAGTCACAAACTGGAGAGTTTGTGTTGCTTAACCTTTGAGTGGGATCTCAAAGCCACAAATGTGGGAGTTTATATTCTACAAATCCAAGAAAATAATGAGTCCATAGATTCAGAGCTTGCACGTGGTCATGTCAATAAGTTATTGCTGGATGTAGTAATAAATTTAGGGTTAAAACTTTTGTAAAACTTCGATTCTCTATTAGTGGATTTGTTTGCCTAGTGGATTTGTTTGGCTTGAGGATAGGGCAGGTTAAATCCTTCTCAGATTTTTTTACCTTAAAACTGTTGGTTTCATTGGTTTTTCTAGGTAATCATATCGTGGTGTTATTTACTTTTAACTGTTTTACATGATATGATTTATTATTGTTTAACTTAGATTTGAATAATTAACCTAAGTAATCACTTGGCTAATTTATTAGGTTAAACAATATGCTTTAAGGAGTCTAAACAAACAAACAAATGATATTAGAGTAGGTTCACTCTGATTTGGATTAACGTCCTGAGTGAGATCCTTGATCCCTGTTATCATGTATACTTTTAAGTGTCTTACTGCTTTTAGCTGTGAAGTTTTGAATAAAAAGGACACTAATGTTTTTATTGATTTTATTGATGCCTATGAAATTCTCTGCAAGGAATTATTTAAATCTATGAAAATTGCTAAGAAATTCAAGGAAGAGTTAAAATTGACAAATCTTGAAAAAGAGGAATTGATTGTGAGATTAGATGAATCTAATAAAAAGAATGAATTCTTAAGAAATCAATTTTCCTCCCAAGTTGAAAAGATGAAAAGTTTGGAACAAAAGTTATCTGAGGTTGAAGCTAAACTTGAAAATTTGTCTAATACCAAACTTGCTATTGATAACAAATTTGTTTCTATTTCTATTCCTGTTAAGCCTAAAAACAAAATTTATATTCCTCCTTTCAAGAGGAATCATAATGAAAATGCTTATTTTGCTAAGTTAGACAAAGATAAAAGTACTAATGTAGACACTGAAGTTTCTAAACCTATGTCTAAACCTACTGTTAGAGTGCAAAACAAATCTATTTTTTGTGCCTACCCGTCACCTTTGTGGTGTTATTGGTTATATTAGACCAAATTGTTTTTTGTTGAGGCAAGAACCAAAGTCTGTGACAGAAACCCCTCTAGGAATATTGATGTTCCTAAATTTGTTTCTATTTGTCACTTTTGTGGTGTCTATGGTCATATTCGTCCTAGCCATCATAAATTGAAATTTAAGCATTCTGTATTTCTGTTTAGAATATGTGATGATATTTCTTCTGCCATAAGTCATGATAAATTCTTTTATATGCTTTTGAAAAATTTAAGCTTGTTGGCTTGTAAAATAAAATTGCAGGATTTCAGTCTTTTTCAAAAGAATGATGTAATCTCTCAAATACACTCTGTTTCTCATAGTTTTTTACATACAAAGCCAAAGACTTGTGTTATATGGGTGAGAAAAGACTTGCTAAAGTGAGTGTTGTTTTCTTGTCCTTGATATAATTCTTTCAATTATTTATATGGACATGTTTACTTTCAGTTTTTGGTTGTTTTATATTTTGGGTTGTTTTGATTATTTAAAAAAAATTCCAAAAACATTAAAAATTTCCAAAAAGGCAAAAATATTTTATTTTGTGTCTAGTTTTATTTTTCTTGAGGATTACATGAATTATGATGTCTCTCTCTTAATTTAGAACAAACTTGATATTGTGAAGAAACATAGAAAATATGTGTTGCATAATTGAGTGCATAAGCTATTTTTGATTTTGTATAATTTTGTACTATTTTGTACAAGTACTCATGAGTTAATTAAGAAATTGATATTTCTTATTTGTGTACCCTCTATATCTTAGTTAAGCACTGTCATGCATTGTTGCTGCATTTTATTCATTTAGCATAAAGTGTGCTTTTTGGTTTTGGTCATAAAATTTGAAAATCCAAAAAATATTTTTTTTGTATTGCACAACACTAAGTGTGTAATTAATGGTGGCCTGTGAAATTTGCATTTCATGGCTGTGTACTTTGTTTAATTTTGATGAGCTATTTTTCTGCACTTTGCTAGTTTGTGCTATGTAGTGCTTAAATTATGTGAGTTGTTTATGATTTTTAAACAAATGCTCTTGATTTTGAAGTCACATTCTTTTGATTGTAAGGACTAAAAAAACCTAGGAGAAAGGCATACATAACAATTTCACCACTGTTACTCATTAATCATGAATACCTATGTGCAAATCATAAAAGTCATGCTCAGTAAGGTGTTGTTTTCAAAAAAAAAAAAAAAAAGCAAAGAGAAAAAAAAAAAATATATATATATATATATATAAATATATATATGCTTCAAAAGAAAACAAAAAGGCAAAAGAAAAAAAAAAATGCATGGTTGTAAGCGTGTTTTCTAGGAAATGTGGGAGTTATATGATGTAACTTTTTAAATGATAGTCATTTTCAAACTAATGTGATTGATGATGTAGAAAATTTGTTTACCTACTATCTACATATTACATTTTCTGTATTTTGTACATTTACTAGTTACACACACTACACACAAATCTTTGCTAAACTCTGTACATATAATTGTATGTTGACTAATCTGGCCATTTATAATTGCATATGATCTGATATGTAAATGCAAATTTTTTGTTTTGTTTTGGTTGAGAATTTGAAATTAGATTTTCATGTTTTAGAAGTTAAAATTATGTGACTTTAACTTCTTGATTGGTTTTGATACATGCATTTAAGAGGCATCATGTTTTTAAAACTTATTTGGATCACATTCATCTATAGTGAGTCATAAAAACTGCTTTCAAGTTGTTTTTCTGTATAAAATTTACAGACTTTTAAGTTTTAAAAAATTTCATTGTTTCGACTGATCGAAGATCTCCCTCGACTGATTGAAAATGTTTAGGTTTTAAAGCAAAAACTCTCTGCTCAATTTGATTGATGTTCGATTGATGTTCGACTAATCGAAAATTTCTAGAAAATTTATTTGATTGATGCTCGATTCCTTTTGACCGATCGAAATTGAAAAATTTTCAGTTTTTAGATTCTTGATCAATCTATCTTTTCTTGCATCATTTTGTGATAGGATTGACATGCATTCCATTGTTTTCTTTATCCATTTTGCATTTTTGCAGTCATATCTCTCATTATTTTCATACATAACACGCATATATTTTGCTAAATTGGGTACTCAACTTGATTTAAAAATTGATTGATTAAATTTTTGAGTTCTTTACATTTTAGTATATGCTATTTTTTATGTGTGAATTGCAAAAAAATAATTTTTTTTTTAAAAGAGATATGGTAGATAATAAATGTGCATATATTTTCTCTACTCTTGAGGTTGATTTGAGTTCAAAATGCCTTGACATATGAAAACATTACATGCTGAATTTTTATATCATTGAGATCTATATTGTATAGTCTTAACTGATTGTACCTAGAATTTTTGCATCCATCTATTTATGGGTCACTTAGTGTCAAGTTTGCATATATTGAAAAATAGAATATTTTTCTTCATAGGTATCTGTGGACACAAGGGGGGGAGTCGCCACCTAGTTTTTGCAATGATTTAAGAATCATATATATAGTGTCCTCTCAAGGAAGAACATTTGATCTTACTACCAGAGAATGGATTCAGAGTTTAGGTACACTCTTGGAAAGGTGTTAGGCACTCAAGATCACTTAACCCTAAGGTTAGCCTCCCATCATTGTGTCTTATATCTTAACCCTATTAAAAACTATTTAAATACTTGCATTCTAAATTCACACACACACACACACACACACACACACTAACATGCATCCAACAAACAACATGACATCTTTAACTATTGTTAGGACATATGTGATTCATGTTAGGAACATATATCAATATTTATGTAGTTGGCTAATCCTTTGACAAAACGCACTTTATATGTAATTGAGTAGATCTAGGATGTATTTAATACTTCAAGAAACATGTTGTTCAAGTCTAGTATTAAAGTCATGAAGATTAGACCAAGAAACAAGTGAAGAATGACTATTCATTAAAACTGGATAGATAACTTGACATATAGATAGCTCGACAGCTTCTCGACAAATAGCTATCTATCGAGATTTAATGAATGAAGCTCGACAGATTCTCGATCAATCAAGGTTACAGGAATTTAGATTTTCAAATCTGATTTTCAGCCCATGTTTTTGTATTTGTGTAGGGTTTCTTTTCTCACAACCCTAGACCTATATAAGGCTTATTTTAGAAGCCGGTACATAAGAGAATACAAGGAAAACATATGCAAAAGGTATTGCATTTTTGCGTCTTAGAGTTTTGTAACCAAGTACTTCTTGATTTTCAGTATTGATGAAATAAAGAATTTTATAGCCAACAATCTTCTTCAAGTTGGTGAGTGAGTTACATATTGGGATTTGTGCAAAGAAGTTAGTCACGTATTGGGATCCGTGCATCAAAGGGTGGCGTTCATATATTGAAGAGTTTAGAGGTTCTAAAGAGGTAGAAGGTTTCTGCTGTAAGTTCATATACGAGGATTGTAGAGTCTAGGGACAAAGTTTTGTACTAGATTTAAAACTTCTCTTTACTATAGTGGATTACTTTTTGGAAAGGTTTCCCTCCAAGTTTTTTACTATGAAACTAGTTTGTTTCATTGGTTTTCCTAGGTCATCATATCTTGTCTTATTTACTTTTTTTTTGTATGATTTTAACATGATATTGATATTTGTTTGTTTTAATAATTTTTATTCATAATAAATCTAATTAACAACTTGGATTTAAAACTTGTTAATTTTATCAACTGGGGTCTAAATTTCTCATCAAGTGGTATTAGAGCAGATACACTTTAATTGGATTAATTTCTTGAGTGTGATCCTTCACTCCTGTTTTCATGGGTCGTGGACAATATTTTTTTATTTTTCCTTTATTTAATGGAACTAATTATGCATACTGGAAAGTTCGTATGAAAGTTTTTTTGTAGACTCTAAGTGAACAGGTATGGCAAGCTGTTGAAGTTGGCTGGATTAAGCCAAAGGAAGTGCCAGTAGATTAAGATGATGCAACAATCATAGCAAAAAATTTTAACAGTAAGGCCTTGAATGCTTTGTTTTATGGGGTGACCAATGAGAAATTCAAGAAAATATCATCCACGAAAATTGCCAAGGAAGCATGAACCATTTTTGAGACCACCTATGAAGGTACCAAGGCAGTAAAGACTGTGAAGTTTTAAAGACTCACTAGAGTTTTGAAGAAATAAGAATGGAGGAGGATGAGCCCTTTGATGAGTTCTATGCTAAACTCAAGGATATTGTGAATTTGTCTTTCAATCTTGGAGAATCTATTGCAGAATCCAAAATCGTTAGGAAAATTCTTAGGTCCTTACCTGAAAGATTCCATGCCAATATCACTGTCATTGAAGAAGTCAAGGACATTGATCAAATTCCTTTAACTGAGCTTGTAAGGAACTTTCAAACCTATGAGATGGGATTAGGCTCAATAGGAAAAGGTAGAAAGAGTAAAAATTTGGCTCTTAAGGGTATAAAGGAAGATATTGAAGACTCTGAAGATAAAGATGAAAGTGAAGATGAGGATAATGATCTAACCTTCATAACTAATGAGATTATCAAACTTCTTCAGTTTAGAAAAAAGGATAAGGGCAAACCTCCTAGGAAACCTAAATCCTCAAGGGATGGTAAGAATAAGAACCCCCTCATCCAATGCTATGAGTGCAAAGGTTTTGATCATATGAGAATAGAGTACCCAAACTACCTTATGAAAGAAAAGATTAAGGAGTCAAAAGATAAATGGTTAGTTGCTATGTGGAGTGATACTAAGAATGACTCTTCTGATAAGTATGTGGATGAATGTAGTCATGTTATGGTCTTTACGGCTTCAACCGATAAAGTGATTGTGAAGAGTGCTAGTGACAATGCAAATTCTTTTGATGATGAAGTACTAGGAAGATGATCCTTCAGGAAGCCTATGATAAGCTATATACTAAATTTATTAAATCTGAAAAGATTTCTCATCTTTGTAGAAAAGACCTTAAGGAGGTAAAAATTGAAAAAACTGATCTGTTAGTCAAACTAAATAAGACTACAAGGTTAGTTAAGACTTTTGTTGTGAAGAACACCCTACTAGAAGAAAAGATCAAGAATCTCGAGGTTGAACTTAGCCAAGCTAGAACTCAAATAGAAAAGATGTCTAGTGCAAAGCCTAATGAGGTATTGAGTGCTCAAAAGCCTAGCTTTGATAAAACTGGCTTAGGATATGCTGTTTCCTCCAGCCCCTCTTCCACGGCTTCTGGATCAAGTTCTACCTTTGTGCCCCAATCTAAGAAAGGTGATAAAGGTATGAAATCCAAAACTATTTTGGCTAATTCTAAATCCTTTGTTAGATCTCATGTTTGTCACCATTGTAGTGTTTTTGGACATACTTGTCCTAATTGCTTTAAGTTGTATCCTCATAAGCAATTGTCCAAACGATCACAGATTTCCTCTCAACGACCTATACCTTTGTTTGGAAAGTTATTAAAATCTTTGAGCTTTTTAACTCAATTTCGAGAGAATTTTAATTCTTCTATGTCCTTTAGTAGACATACTAGGACACGTACCTTTTCATCTTCACAGCCAAAGACTCGTGTTGTGTGGGTGAGAAAGGAGCCTAAGACTTAATTGTCTTTTCTATTTTTCCTTTGCTTTAATTCTTTCTATCTAAAATAGGACTCTCTTTGCTTGATTTCTTATCTGCTTTTGGAATCATGCCTTCATGCATATGCATCTTTCTTTCATGCTTTCATGTTGGTTATCTGTTTTTGTTTGTTTGTTTAATTTTTATTTTGTTTTGTTTTGTTTTCAAAATGAAAATAAAAAAATACAAAATCAAAAAAATACAAAAAATAGTGTGTGTTTTGTGTACATTGTACTTGTGTACCTTAGATGGCCATTGAAACAAAGTTTTCTAAACTTTGTATCTTTTGTAACTTAAATGACTATCTTTATGCACAACTAAGTAAGTGAGTTTTATGGCTCTTGTTTATGATGAGTAAGATTAAGTAATCTCTTGTACTTAACACTCATATCACTTTTTTCGATGGGAAGGACTAGAAAATCCTAAAAGAAAGGCATAAATAACCATCTCACCACTATTACCCATCAATCATGAATGACATCTATATTCTTCAGCATAGCAAAAGTGCAATGTCAATGACATTTGTGTGCTTTGGCATAGCAAAATTGGAATGTCAAATATCATTGGGTATTTCTTTTCTCTCTCTTATATGCTTATGCATGATTTGCTTAAAAAGAAAAATAAGCAAAGAAAAATAAAAAGCAAAAAGAATAAAAATTCTTTAAATATGATTGCAAGCGTGTATTATAGGAGATGTGAGAGTTATAGGATGTACCTCGAAAGTGATAGTCCCCATCAAATAGTTATAATTGTGTGTGAGTTAAAGTGATTTTCTCATATCTCAAATCGTCATAACATATATACACTTATGCAATCTTGCAATACTTTTCACACACAAAACGCAATATTCTTTCTACTATTGATACATGTGTAGGTATAATGTGATTTGGTCATCACAAGGTTTACATGTATTAATGTATGCTCATTAAACTGTCTTAAATTGTTTTTGAAATATAAAATTGGTTAGACTTGTTTAGTGTGTGTGTGAGTTTTTGGGATTGATTTGCTTAACATTTTTGCTGTTGAGAGATGATTTTGAGAGCTTAAAATGTTAGTTGGATCCTTGGTTGAGTTGCATGTTTGATTGCATTCATATCTGTGTTTTTTCCCTCTTGAAAAACTATTTTTATGTAATCTCGACATCTCTCAACACCTGGCCTATCTGTCGAGATCTTAACCTGTTTCTTATCGCAATCTCGATAACTGTCTCGACAGTTGGTGGATCGATCGAGAAACTTTCTGTCTCCTTGATAGCTTATCGATAGATGTTTGGTCCATCGAGGTCTTCTCGATAGCTTCTCGACACCTTTTGATTGATCGAGATCCTCTTGCATGCATTGTTTTTCACATGTTTTGCTTCTTTCTTTTATCTTGTTATCCATAGCATCTTGTTTCATTACATTCATGCATTTTTATAGATTCTTTGTACCCCTTTGATCATCCTTGATCATCTTTATGCTTCTTGGGTAAAGCTTTCTAGCTTCTTATACCCTTTGTCAATCATGACAAAAAAGGGGAAGAAATTGTGGTTTCTTTTTATAAGATTCTACATGTTAGGGGGAGAAATACATGCCTTTGTAAGGGGGAGATGTGTTTCATCTTATTAGGGGGTGTGCTTACTTCCTTCTTCTTGTACACCGGTCTTGTGACCGTGTTTACATACATTGTGCTTATATTTGATATATATATATATATATATATATGATGTATGTCTTCTTCACCTACCTCCACATGTGTTGTTTATTTTCCTTCTTTATATACATGTTTCTCATATATTGTATGCAATCTATTATTTCAGTTTCATACTAAGATGCCTTGATGAGTTTTGTTTAAAGTGTTTTAGAAATACAGGTTGTCGAAATCTACTTGCAACTTTCTTCTTGCAAAGTTTTTCAAGAGTTTGTGTTAGGATAGATTTTATTGTATTTAACAAGTGAATATGAGTTGAGTGATTTATGACTTTTCTCATATCTTATTTGTTTGTTGTGATTTTGTCACGGATTGCCAAAGGGGGAGATTGTTAGGACATATGTGATTCATGTTAAAAATATATGTCAATATTTATATAGTTGGCTAATCTTTTGACAAAATGCATTTTACTTGTAATTTGGTAGATCTAGGATGTGTTTAATACTTCAAGAAACATATTGTTCAAGTTTAGTATTAAAGTCATGAAGATTGGACTAGGAAACAAGTGAACATGGGCTATTCATTAAAGCTAGACAGATAGCTCAACACCTGTGGACAGATAGTTCGACAACTTCTCGATAGATAGCTATCTATCGAGATTTAATAAATGAAGACGACTGATTCTCGATCAATCGAGGTTACAGGAATTTAGATTTTCAGATCTAATTTTAGGCTGTATTTTTGTATTTGTGTAGGGTTTCTTTTCTCACAACCCTAGACTCATATAAGATTTATTTTAGAGGCCGTCATATAAGAGAATACAAGGAGAACATATGTAAAAGGTGATCAATGTCTTATTCTCTTTGAAAGAAGCTACTGTGTTTTTGCGTCTTAGGATTTTGTAACCAAGTGCTTCTTGATCTTCATTGTTGATGAAGTGAAGAACTTTGCAGACAACAATCTTCTTCATGTTGGTAAGTGAGTCACGTACTGGGATTTGTACAAAGAAGTTAGTCACGTACTGGGATCTGTGTATCAAAGGGTAGCATTCATATATTGAAGAATTCAGAGGTTTTGAAGCGGTAGAAAGTTTTTGTTGTGAGTTCATCTTTGGGATTGTAGAGTCTAGGGACAAAAGTTTTATACTAGATCTGAAACTTCTCTTTATTATAGTGGATTGCTTTTCGAGAAGGTTTCCCCCCAGGTTTTTTACTGTGAAACTAGTTTATTTTATTGGTTTTCCTGGGTCATTATATCTTGTCTTATTTACTTTTCCGCTACATGATTTTGACATGATATTGATATTTGTTTGTTTTAACAAGTTTTATTCATAATAAATCTAATTAATAACTTGAATTTAAAACTTGTTAATTCTATCAACCGGGATCTAAATTTTTCATTAACCCTAAACAAGCATACTTATCTATTTACAAAGCAAAAGAAAGCCAAACACACAAAAGAAACCCTAGCATACATCTAAGCATGCTTCATCATATCATTAAAATAAAACCAAAACATAAATGCATGGACATTTCTAATGTATGACTTACCCTTTATTTACCTTGTAGTAACACAACACCTATGGCATTATGCATGAACATGTGAATGCATGTTCATGGCATTCAAGGCTAAGACAAACCCTAATCTAAACATGTTATAGCAAACAAACATGTGAAAGAGGTAAACAGGAACCTATAAAGCCTAAAACATGTGAAAAAAGAAAAAAAAGGATAAACAAAACAAACATGTGAAAGCAGAAACAAAACAAACAAACAAAGATTTAAAGTTTCTGGGCAACAACATCACGCATGCTATAACAGGCCTACATACGCATAATCAAGCTTGCATGTGTAGGCAAGATTATGCATGCACAAGTCCTTGCCCAGAAAACCTAAAAACGTAAAAATAGAGCACAAGAAAAACCTAATTCTAACACCCTCAGCATGCTCAAAACCTAAACAAAACTATCTACTACCCTAGGCAAACATGCATAAACATAAACCAAACCAAAAACCAGATTAAAATAAGAAAATAAAAGAGAGAAAATAAAAGAAAGCTAGAAACAATACCTTAAAGCAAAAAGCTCATAGGCTTGATTTTTTACTGTTCCCCTCAGTCAAATCTATTCACAAACCAATAAGAAAATGATTAGCAACGTTAAACTAAAAGGATTGGGGCCAGAAAAGGTCTCAATGAAATAAAATTAACTTGAGGGTGTTTTGTGAAAAACTTCTTTTTGATTTACTATTTTCTAGTAAATCTTTAGTTTTTTCCTGTAGGATTTCTGTGTGTTTTAAAAATGTACCATCTAAAGCTTTTTATAATTGAGAAAATGGGGTTTGGAACAGCTCCTAGACGATGTTGGATTCATTCCAAACCTTGGCTATTATTGCAGAAAATTTGTCTTTCTTATACTTTTGAAACCCTAGCTGCGTATGCATACGCAGAAATGTGCCTGCTTACGTATGCTTTGGCCTGTGTACGCAGGCCAAGGGCCATTTTGATCATTTTATTTCCAAAAATATATTTTTTGCTCATTTAAAAGGTTATATTTTCTATTTTAACTCTCCTCAAGTCAATTTGATATCTAATTGGGCTATAAACTAGTTTTGGACCTTTTAGTTCAAGCATAATTGGGGAACAAGGACCCGAGTTGTAAGGGATACATAATGTGGTGTCTACAGTATTGTCTACTTATGTGTGTCTTTTTAGTTTTCCCCACCTCCTAAATATTCCCCAAAATTATTTTTCTTTCTTGTGTTTTTCCTATTTTTATAGGGAGAAAAAACTGTTTTTAAAATTTATGTTGTTTTTAGGGGAAGTTGTTGCTCTTCATAAGTGGAGTTGCCTCTATTTTCTATAGAGCTAAATTATTTTGTATTCCCTTGATTCTCTATTTTCTCTTATCCTTTGTTGTGTATGATTTCTATCTACCTTCTAATTGGGTTGTCTTTGTCAATACGTGACAAAAAGGGGGAGAAAATGATGAAATTTGGAAAAGCTTTTTAAACTATTTTTATTTAGGGGGACTTGAAATTGTTTTTGAAAAGGGAAGAAATAATTTTTTTTTATTTATTTTTTTTTTTTTATGTATCTATCTTAGGGGGAGAGTTAGTTTACATGTTTTTTATTTGTTGTTTTTTGCATATCTGTTAATCATTGTTTATCTATCTTTATTTCCACACATTCAGTGATGGCTCTTTTGAGTGTTTCAGGAAAGACGTGTACATTCTGATCAAGACATTCTACCTCTTCCAGCAACTTTTGGGTTAGAAATCTTAGATTGGAATTTGTGATGTGTTTGGGAATTTTATTGTAATTGAGTTGTTCTTGTATTTGAATAATTTTGTATGTGAGTTTTGTCACAAATTGCCAAAGAGGGAAATTGTTAGGTTTTAAAACATTAGAACAATTGGCAAATTGTGAGCACAAACTTCTCTAGATATAGGTTCCTAAGTCTATAAGTTTGATTAGACAATGCTTAAGATGTTACACATCAGAATACAAGAACACTTAAGCTGTAGAAAGGAAAATTCAATTTTTGAAGAGTTTGATCGATCGAGAAACAGATTCGACCGATTGAAATTCGCAAACATGAAATTTCTACAGAATTCTATTTTTGCCTAAACTCTGCTTAAACGTTTTAGGTTTCAAGTGAAACACTTCTAGTATATAAAGGAAAACCCTAACTACATTTTCAAAACTCTTAGAGACTTTGGAAGTGTTCTTGTGAGATCTAAAAGATATTGTGCCTTCCTCTTTCAAAGTCATTATCGAAAATCTTTCTCATATCATTAGATCTGGTAGATTAGAAGTTGCTGCAACAAGATCAACAATTGCTGATGATCTAAACCTTCAAGGGTGGTCTTGGAGTCACAAACATGGGAATTTGTGTTCTGCAAATCCAATAAAAGAAGGAGTTCGTAGATTTGGAGTTTGCATATGGTCGTATCAGTAAGTTACTATTGGAGGTAGCAATAGATTTAGGGTTAAATCTTTCGTAAAAACTTTGATTCTCTATTATTGGATTTGTTTGCCTTGAGGATCCTCCCCAAGTTTTTTTACCTTAAAACTGTTGGTTTCATTTGTTTTATTAGGTAATTATATTGTGATGTTATTTACTTTTCGTTGTTTTGCATGATATGATTTATTATTGTTTAACCTATATCTAAATAACTAACCTAAGTAATCACTTGACTAATTTATTAGGTTAAACAATCTACTTTAAAGGGTCTAAACAAACAAACAAAGCTAATGCCAAAGCTAAATTGAGAGAGAAAAAAAAAAATCTTCTTGCATTAATTATGCCAATTTTGTACAAAAGGAGCTTAGTCTTCAAACCAAGCCTTTTTATCCTTGATTAGGTGGCAATCGATTTCTATGCATTTTGTTCTCTCATGGAACATGAGATTGGTTGTCATGTGTAATGTGGCTTTAAATCGCAAAGAAGTGGATGAGCCAAACTAATTCTCAAACTGTCAAGGCCATTGACATAGTGAGATTCCTTTATCAAAACAATGCTACTTCAAGAACAGGGAAATATTTGAAGGACCTAGAACTACTAGTTTGAACTAATTATGTAGTAAAAGTTTTAACTCATTAACAACATGAAAGTCATTACTTTCAATTAAGAAATCATCCACATAAACACGTACTGTGCGAAAAGAGTTGTGGAAAACTTCACAAACCACAGTCGTGAAGTATGCTTAAGGCCGTACCAGGAATTGTTAAGTTTTCAAACAAGATGAGGCTCCCCCTTAGGCCCTTACCGTTAAAACCTATTGGAAAGGGTCATATAAACCTTTTCGTGAAGATCACCATGCAAAATTGTGTTTTTAACACCCAATTGAATAAGGAACTAGTTGTTCAGAACAACTTAGGTCCAGAAATAATGAGTGGTAACAACCTTTGCAACTAGGGAGAAAGTTAATAAATAATATAACCCTTCCTGCTGTGAGTACCTTTTGGCAACTAAATGTTCATTGTGCCTTTCAAGAGCACCATCTAATTTACACTTCAGCTTGCAGACCTATTTGCACCCAATAGGGCGTGTACCATGGGGAAGAGATGTAAGAATCAAAGTATTATTGGATTCTAATGTAGCAATTTTAGAGGCCATATCAGCTCTCCACTTAGGATATAGGATCTCTAATAGCCTTATGAAATAATTGAGGCTCCATACCATAAGATGTGGACAAGACAAAAGCTTTATGAAAAGGTAAAAACTTGGAATAAGAAAGTTCATTAGATAGAGAATGTGGTTGACCTGAGGAAGGACTAATTAATTGAGATGAAAGTTAAAGAAGATAAGCAACCAAATGGCAATGAAAATCCTGCAAATAGAAAGAAGGATCAGGTGGCATAGAGGAAAGTCTAACAGGAGTAGGAGAGCTAATACGAACAGGAACAAAATTAGGTTTCAAGGAAGAAGTAACATTAGCAGAAATATTAGAAGCTGGTGAATCAAATTTTAATATGGCCAAGGATAACACTAGGGTAGAAACAACATAAGGAGAAGGAAAATATGAATGGTAAATATATTCTCATGAAGGACAACATCTCTAGAAATAAAGGATTCTTTAGAATCAATGTCAAACAACCTATAACCCTTGACACCAAAGGGGATACTAAATGAAAACACATCTTCGAGCTCTTGGATCAAATTTATGTTTATGAAGAGAAATGGTTGCAGCATGGCATACGCATCCAAAAGTTCTAAGTGTTAGGGTTTTAGGTCCCAATAGTAACAAAGTTAATCAATTCTTTACAAAGTTATTAATTAGGTAAATTATTCTTTAGATCTGAATTGAATAATATCAAACAAATGTGGATCACATGTAGAAAACTAAAATGACGACCTAGAAAAACCAATAAAACAAACCGTTCAAGGGTAAAAATCTGGGAGCATTTAGTTATCATTCCTCAAAGTAACAAATCCACTAGAATATAATATAAGTTTATACAAAAGATTTAACTCTAAATCTAATACTATCTAGTGTAATACTTACTAATGTGACCACACATTGTTTTGAGATCCATTGACTCTTCTATTTTGAATTTTTTGCACACAAACTCACCACTCGTGACTCCAAGAAAACCTCTTAACTATTTGTACCAATAACTTGCTTGTAAACTAGATGTAGCAACTTCACTTTGATCATCAATTGAATCTTTTGTATGAAGATAGGTCTTCGGTTGATTCTTTAATTAAGAGAGTTTGGAAATTTTTAGATTTGTGTGCACTATACTACTCTCTCGTAGTATTAAAAAACATGCTCTAGGGCTTGCTTTTATTGTGAACTTGAGATGCAAGTGCCCTAAATCAAACGGCTGACAAAATCTACTGTGGATCTAATATGCATGATTCTTGATCGGTTGAGATATGCAATTTGGCCAATCAACTTAAGTGACTTTTGATATGTCAAGCTTGAGTCGAAATCCTGTACAGTAGCAGTTCAATATTTTGTTTCTTGAATCTTCTGTTGTTCGAACCTTGAATTGTATTATTCAATGACTAACATTAATATCAATTTAATGATGTCGCGGAAGCCTGAAGAGAAACACACACAATGCTCTCTTGATGAAACAAAAACTAAACTGTTAGTTTCTAGGTAGTAAACCTCGAATCCACAAGGGGTTCCTTGAATTCACAAGGTGATAGGTCTGGAATCCACCAGAGAACACAATAGACACACGTCTAAATTTTTATTGATAATAAACTATGAAAAAAACGCTTACAGACTTAGGGGCCTATCTAAGGGCTCCTTAAAACTTAACAGACAAGAAAATATAATCTAAAATAACTCCTAATTGATAACTAACCATAATAGGAACCAAATTTGACCTAAAAAGCATTAAATGCACCTAAAAAAAAGGAAATAAATCACCTAAACCTAAATAACGTTTTTTTACATAAAAATACCAAAAATAATAAATTACAATAATTAAATAGTAAATTGTGTCCTACATCAGACCCCTCCACTTGAAATAAACTCGTCCTCGAGTTCATCTTTGAAATCTGGAATCTCTCATGCCAAGAGAACAAATACGTTGAATACTTCATCTTCTTTGTCTTCTTGCCAAACTTGAAAGTCATTAATTGGGCAACTTGAACTTCTTCTCCCTTGATCTTCATGTAATTGACAATATTCACCAAATAAGAGTTAATGATCAAATCAAATCTTTCCACCACAATAAAATCAATACACTTTGTTTTGGTGTCTTCCAATAAAATAATAGGAGTTTGAATGTTGCAATCATCTAACTTGATTTCATCGAGGTCGTTGACAACTTCCTCTATAATTTCTTCTTTAATGGTCTCTACTATCTCAACCTCAAGATCTTTCTCTATAATGGGGTCTTCATTAATCTCCTCTACAATCTTGATTTTAGATTCTTCTTTGACTTCTCCATATTCTTCAAGAACAATATTTGCTTCAACATGTAAGTCTTCCTTTAGCGGTGGAATATTTGGCTCTTCAAAATAATTCAAGTATGAATTTCTTGGCCAATAATAATCTTGTATTGTATACGACAAGATTTCTTTACAATCCAAAGGATAAAATTTGATAGCAAGCATCTTTTTCATCCTTGGCCATGATCGAATTTTGTCTTTACCTTGTCGGATTCTATTAGATTGTACTCATTCCCACCAACATAAGGCATACTTACTAAGTTTATACAAAGCAAGTCCAACTTTTCTCTCATAACAAATATTCTCATAGTCAAATAAATCCTCTAGATCAAGTAACCAATCAAGGAAATCTTCTTTTAAAAAATAACCATTAAAACTTGCAATTCTCTTATAAGGTATATATGAAATTTGCTTACTAATAGGTTGCCCGTGAGTTATGTCTCCGCTGCAGTTATCCCTATTGTTTCCATTCTTCAACGACGCCATCCTAGCATAGATATTTGTGAGTGCTTGTTGTACGTCACGTAATACTCACTAAGTTATTCGTCGTTGTTGTGGTGGTGGTTACCGTCTCGCCGCCGTCTCGCCGATTAGCAATCAAATCAGGGTAAGTCAAGGCTCTGATACCAACTGATGTCGCAAAAGCCTGAAGAGAAACACACACGATGCTCTCTTGATGAAACAAAAACTAAACTGTTAGTTTCTAGGTAGTAAACCTTGAATTCATGAGAGGTTCCTTGAATCCACAAGGTGATAGGTTTGGAATCCACCAAAGAACACAATAGACATATGTCTAAATTTTTATTGATAATAAACTATGAAAAAAACGCTTACAGACTTAGGGGCCTATTTAAGGGCTCCTTAAAACTTAACAGACAAGAAAATATAATCTAAAATAACTCCTAATTGATACCTAACTATAACAGGAACCAAATTTGACCTAAAAAACATTAAATGCACCTAAAAACAAGGAAATAAATCACCTAAACCTAAAATAACGTTTTTTTACATAAAAATACCAAAAATAACAATAATTAAATAGTAAATTGTGTCCTACATCATTTAATAAGAGACAACCTAAATTCTAACTATTACAATTGTTCATAGTTTGCCATCCTAATAATATAGACTTAACACTAAGGAATGCATAAATGGGATGTTTATGGAAAAGAAATTCTATGGTGACCTATTGCAGAGAATTAGGATAAGCAATCAATTGATGAGATATTAAAATATAATGCCCCCAAAAGATAATGATAAGTTAGACTGAAATCTAAGAGCCTTAGTAACTATGATGATATGTTGATGTTTTCTTTCAACAGTGGAATTTTGTTGATCAGTAGTAGCACAAGTTGGTGTGAAAAAAAAAAAAAAAAAAAAAACCCTCTGGATCCCTAGGAAGAAAGCATGTTAAACTCAAGGCCATTATTAGTTCTAAATGATTTAAATTTTAAGATTAAACTGATTCGCAACCATGACAAAAAATGACTACTTCCTAGCATCATATTTTAATTAATTTTATGAGATAAACCTAGATACATTTAGAAAGATCATTTACAATGGTCAAAAAAATATTTTAAACCATTGATTGTTACTGTGGGGGAAGGACCCCAAATGTCACAATGAATTAGATCAAAAACCATTTGAGATGTATGAGACTATGAGTACTAAGATGAAACAAAGTTTCATCTTCTTTGCTAATGGACAAACATAACAGTGGTTTATTTGCAACTACAACATCAGGCACAACAAAATGTAAAAGACCAATCCTAGAGAAGGAAGGATGTCCTAATTTATTGTGCCGCAAATGGGCAGAAGGAAACCGAGTGCACCATGTGATTTGTTGCACCGGTCTCAATTTCCCAAGTATGATTAGGAAAGGCGCATCTATGTACTTTTGAGTGGAAAACATGGAATTAATGTGAAAAATCAAGTTATCATAATGCTGAATAATTGAACCCTGTGCAAGGTGTTGCACAGGATTCGAATCCGTACCCATATTTAAATGGGTCTAGTTGCCACCCTACGTAATTCTCTCTCTCTCTCTCTGTCTCACTCTTTTATTAGTTTATATATATATATATATATATATGGTTTTCAAAGAAATTGATTCAAATTGCCACCCTACTCTTTCCTTTCTTTAAAATTGTGACTATAATTTTTTTTTATTAGCATTACATTAGTTGTATCCTTTGTGTGTATATATATGTTCACTTGGTTAGTGAGAACTGAGAACTCTATTGCATGCAAATATAATGCCATATGATTAATTTGATCAAAATACAATCGTCATAATGTTGTTAGTATGTAAATTCATAATTTTTATTTTGTTTTGTCAAATATATGAAGGAGATATATCAGTAAAGATTTATAAATCATATTTATTCATCATAGTGCTAAACTTAATTATTCTATGAATTCATACTTCTTATAATTAAGTAAATATTCGAACAGTGAAAGATTTAGAAAACATATTTATCCATATTGTAACGTGGGACCTTCCCAATTGTTCAATGGTCATATACTCATATTTGAACTCAAGACAACTCCAACTGATAACCATAATGGTGCAAGTCTTTATCATTAGGGCACTCACCCTATGTGGTCTATATTCTCTTCCTTCTAACCCAAAAAAAAAAAATCCTTTTACTACATTTTGCTCGTGAATTATGTTAAGGGTTCATGCAAATTTAGAGCAACATGGTTATATATTTATTTTTTTCTTGCTGAATCGATATGATTATACGTTCATCTAGCATGTAGAGGAGGCTTTAATGTAAACACACTGACACGAGGGTTGTCCTCGTATTGTTTACATAGGGACAATTTAAAATGGGTGTCCAGGGACTAGAGAGGGGCCAAAGCAAAAGACAAGCAAACTCCCTTTGTTTTGTAAGTCAGATGGGCAATAACCAAAGACAAAGAACCACGTTTGTTGGGATCGAAAAAGTATATGATGGATGGGTGAAGATTTGAAGTAATCTACATCAAATCAGAGCCTTTCCTCCTAATATAAAGAAAGAAAGAAACCATACAAAATAGGGACATATTAACGGATGTCTTAACTCCTAAGACAATTGTTAATAAACCACATTAAAAAAATTTTGACATCACTTTTATAAAAAAAATATAAAAAATTGTCAACAAAATTAATTATTTTATTATTTTTCCAGAAAATATTTCTAAAAATTGTTTTTAAACCAATGCACTAGGGCATTTTTTAACATTTACCTACAAAACAAAATGCATCATCTTCCTTTGGACCACCTTATGCATATGATTTTGTGCAGAGGCAATTTTTTGAGTGTGTCGTCTTGTCCATCCTCAAAAAGTTGTTCCCTTGGTTCGTTGGGAAAACCCCAGTTGTTTCGCCTTTGGCTCAGTCCATGTGGTGCTGCAGATCACTACAATACAACTCGTATAAAATTCATCTTTTCTTTTGGAATCTAATTAGTGAACTAGCAGAAAATTTGGGTCTTTCAGATAACCTATGTCATGGGCTCTAATTAGTCACTACAAAAGTCAACATATACGTATTGAGAATTTGAATTTTCATTACTGTTATTTTAGTAGCAATTACTAAGGAGTCTGTCTTCCACGTTATATTTTCTTTTAATTTACTTCCACACCCAAATGATTAAAGTTCTAGTTCCTCGTCGGCCAACTAGTGCACATGCTCACCCTAGCTAGATCCTTCAATAGCTGGACAGGTTTCTGTTTCGCATGTGACCTTAAGGATATATACATGAGTCAGAAAATCTCAACATGGAGGGTACACGCATTATAGACCCACCAATGAGGGTGGCTTTAATGATATCAAAATCAATGTTTGGTGTCTGTCTACTAGGTGTGTTGCAGTGTAGCACAACTGGTTGGCAGCTTCTGACCTTTTAAAAAATACATCCGGAGTTCAAATCCATCATTAGTCAACTATCAATTAAAATAATAATAATTAAAATAGAGAGTTTAGAAGCCACGAATAGAAAACTGGCATCATACCTATAAAGCTATACCAAAACCGATTTTTAGTCGAAACCATTCAATTTATAAGGCTCAAATTTCAATCCCCCATTTCTAGATTAGTGACAAGAAGTTGTAAGTTTGTAATTGGACGAGCCAATGTGAATAGATCATACCACTGTTTTTGTAATTTATAAATCAAATCATAAAGATGGATTTTGCTACTTAAGTTCAACAAAAAACTCTCAAGAAGAAACTCTAGAAATTATCACAGAAGGAAAAACATTCTAGGGAATTTAAAACTATTTAGGCATAAGAAGATTTGTTCTTAGCGAAATCTTGACACGGCAACCTCTCTCCTCTCAATTTGTGCAACAAAGATTAGTTTTGTTTAGGAAATCATTAGGTAATTAAGACTTTAGGCCTTCAAGTTGATTTATTGTTTGACACAACTTCACTCAAGCGTCTATATGGTGAGGCTTCTGACCCAAACTGAACCTTAACACGACTCCTTTAATACAATCCAAATTTACTTTTTAGTGTACTAAATTTTTTAACACATTTTCTTACCCTAACAAATAGTATTAATTTAGCTCTCTCTCTCTCTCTCAAATGGGTAGACATTTAGTGCATTTTAGAAAAATAAGTATAAACATTTACATGCATTAAGTCATTTATTTCTTTTAAACAGCGCACTAAAAACTCTTAATGATAAGGTTCCATTTTCACTTTAACCTAAAATTTAACTTTCAATATTTTGGGTCCTTATAACTTTTTAGTAAAAATATAAATATGTGTGATACTTTGTGCTAAGAACAATAATATAGTGGGTTCCAGTTAGCTCAACTGGTAAAGTTTCTGATAGTTTAATAAAAGATCTAGAATTCAATCCTCACCTACACCAAAAACTGATTGATGTCTTAGTCTGATGATAAAAAACTATCATCAGGAGTAGATGCTATAGGTTGAAACTCTCTCTCAAAAAAAAAAATAATAATATAAACATTAAAAAAAATTACAATATTTTTTACAATAGTTCAGTTGGTAAATTTTTATTGATTTTTATCTAGACTCATTACTTACATCACTTTTTTTATCTACCATCAATAATTTGCCACATTAACTAGGTGTGAAATTTTTATCATTTTCTTTAAAATGTTTATAGACTTTCTCTTTTGCTAAAGAACTTCTGTGACTACTACTGTTGGGGTGTGGGTTTTGGAGAAACATTTAAAGAAAAATATTCGACAAGACGGTTTAGGCAAAATGTTCAAGAACTTTACATTTAAATCTCATGACTTATTCGAGCTTTGCAAAAAGTAAATAAATCAAAAAGTTTCCACCGTTATCCTAAACTCTGTGAAGATTTAGCCAAAATGCAAATTATTTATATGACTGTTGTAAATATTAGAGAAAAATCAAGTGGGGACACTCGTTAGTTTTGAAATCCTAAGAAGTCTCAACTCTCAAGGACCAACTTCTGGAATGGGAGCATCCTGATCCAGAGTTCAGCACTCCTCCGGTACTTGCGAATTTATCTACATCATCTAGCAGATTTAATTAGAACGAAGTACTAAAATTCATTATCACGGTTCTTTAAAAGAAAAATCACAGCAGAAACTAGAAATAGCAGTACAATTGCATACTACAGAATATTAAGAGTATTCGCATCAAATGTGCTAGTATTGTATATGTTTGTTCGTTTAGACCCCTTAAACAGATTGTTTAACCTAATTTATTAACCAAGTGATTACTTAAATAAATTATCCAGTTCTAGGTTAAACACAAATATGTCATATTATACAAAGATACGGAAAAGTAAATAACATCACAATATGATGACCTAGAAAAATCGATGAAACGAACCGTTTCAAGGTAAAAAGGCTAGAGAAAATTTGACCTAGCTATCATCAAGGTAAAACAAATCCACTATAAAAGAATAGAAGTTTTTTACAATCAGATTTAACCCTAAATTTATTACTACCTCCAGTAGTAACTTACTGACATGACTACGTGCAAGCTCCGAATCTATGGACTCATTCTCTTTTCGGATTTACACCAACACAAGCAGCCTTACTTGTGACTTTGAGATCCCACTTAATGGTTTAGCAACACAAACTCTCCAATTTGTGACTCCAAAACCATTCTTGAAGGTTTAGATTATCAGCTATTGTTGATCTTGTTGCAGCAACTTTAGATCTACCGGATCTAATGATATGAGAATGATTTCTGGTATTAAATTTGATAGAGGAAGAAATAATACCTTTTAGATTTCACAAGAACACCTCCAAAGTCTCTCAAAAAGCTCTAAAAACGTAGTTAGAGTTTTTTTTTTTTTTTTTTTTTTTAATGAACTTAGGGTTTTCCTTTATATACTAGAAGTGTTTCACTTGAAATCCAAAACATTTAAGAAGAATTTGGGCTGAAATAAAATTTTGTAGAAATTACATGTTTGCAATTTTCGATTGGTTGGATCTAATTTTCAATCGATCAGATTTTATTGAATTTGAACTCTCATTTTTGCAGCTTGAATGTTCTTGTATTTTGACATATAGTACCTTGAGCATTGTCTAATAAACTCTATAGACTCTAAGATCTATACCTAGACAAGTTTGTGCTCATAGTTTGCCAATTTTTCTAAACTTTTAGAACCTAATAATCTCCTCCTTTAACAATCTGTGACAAAACTTACATAAAATATAAAATGCTTAAATACAAGAACAACCTAATTACAATAAAATACCCAACTACATCACAAATCCTAATCTAAGACTTCAAACCTAAAAGTTGCTAGAAGAGGTAGAAAGTCTTGATCAAAATGTACCTGTCTTTCCAGAAACACTCAAAAGAGCACATCATTGCATGTGTGGAAATAAAGACAAATAAACAATAAATAACTAATATGCAATAACAGCAAATAGCAAACATGTAAACTAACTCTCCCCCCTAAGTTAGATACATACCAAAAAAAAAAAAAAATTTATTTCTCTCATTTTCAAAAAAACAAAAACAATTTCATCTACCCCTAAATAGAAACAGTTAAAAAAAAATTTTCAAATTTCATCTATTTCTCTCCCTTTTTGTCACGTATTGACAAAGATAACCCAAATAGAAGGTAGATAGTAAACATACACGACAAAGGAGAAGAGAAAATAGAGAATCAAGGAAACACACAAGAAATATGCTCTGTAGAAAATAGAGGCAACTTCCCCTATGAACAACGTAGGTTTTGGGAAAAACAATTTTGGGAAAAATTTAGGAGGTAGGGAAAATTAAAAAGACACAAACCTAACCAAAAAAAAATAATTTGAGGATACATATGAAGAAAAATATTCTCTCTTTCAATATGTGCAAACTTAACACTATGTGACCCATAAACAAATCTCAATAGTAGAGAAAATATTTTCACATTTATTATCCACCAAATCTCAAAAAAAATATATATATATTTCCAATTTTTACCAGTTTACACATCAAGAAAGACAGCATATACTAACATGTATAGAATTCAAAAATTAATCAATCAATTTTAGATCAAGTTAAGTACCCAATTTAGGAAAGTGTATGCATGTTATGTGTGAAAAATTCTATAAAAGATATGACTGCAAAAATGCAAGGATAAAAAAAAAAATGTAATGCATGTGAATCCTATCAAAAAATGATGCATGAAAAGGCAGATTGATCAGGAAACTAAAAACCAAAAACTTTCTAGATTCGATCGGTAGAAAGGAATTGAGCCAGGAATTGAAAAACACTTAAAAACATATTCAACTGATCGAGAGGAATTGAGGCAACCCAAGAGTTTAAGCTTAAAAACTAAATTTTCCTTTTGCCATTTCGATTAGTCGAAAAACAGACTCGATCGATCAAATTTTAAAGAAACAAAAAATTTGAAAATTCTAGAAAATGTTTCTACAAAAACATTTGAAAAACTATTTTTATGATATGTCATGCATGTTCATGACTTCAAATGATTTTCAAAACAAAAATTCAAACTTTATCAAATTTCTTCAATCTTTTTTTCCTCACTCCCCAAAATGCATTAAACAAATTAAGAAATTTAATTTTGGAAAGGCACAAAGCTTAACACACAATTACATGTACCAAATTTAACAAAGTTTTGCTTGTGGTGTGTGCAACTAGTAAGTTTATGAGATACTCACAAGGTGATATATAAACAGAGAATAAACACACTTTCTACATTATTTATCACGTAAGTTTGAAAGTGACTATCACCTAAAGAGTTATATCATATAAATTCCACATCTCTTAGAAAACACGCTTGCAACCATGCAATTTTTTTTAATTATATTTTTCTTTTTCTTTTGAAGCATAGTTTTCTTTTCTTTTTTCATTTTGCTTTTTTTTTTTCTTTTTAACTAATGTACAATAACACCTTAAGTATTTTGCTGTGCAAATGCTACACCTTACTAAGCATGACTTTTATAATTTGCACACAAGTGTTTATGATTGGCGAGTAACAGTGGTGAGATGGTTATTTATGTCTTTTTCTTAGAATTTTTTAGTTCTTACAATCAAAAGAATGTGACTTCAAAATCAAGAGCATGTGTTTAAAAACTATAAACATCTCACACAATATAAGCACTACATAGCACAAACTAGCGAAGTGTAGAAAAATAAAACTCATCAAAGCTAAACAAAGTACACAGTCACGAAATGCAAATTTCATAGGCCAACCTCAATTACACATCTTGAAGATGTATAATACAAAAATAAAAATCTTTTTGTATTTTCAAAAAAAAAAAAAATTGACCAAAAGCAAAAAGTACACATTATGCTAAATAAAAAATGCAACAACAATGCATGATAGTGCTCAACTAAGCTATAGAGGGTACACAAAAAAGAATTATCAATTTTTTAATTAAACCATGAGTACATGTACAAACTAGTACATACTCATACAAAATTGCATTTATCTCAAAATAGTCATGCACTTAGTTAAACAATACACACTTTCTATGTTTCTCCACAATATCAAGCATATTCTAAATTAAAAGAGAGATATCATAATTCATGTAATTCTCTGAAAAAGAAACTAGACACAAAATAAAATATCTTTGTCTTTTTGAAAATTTTCAATGTTTTTAGATTTCTTTTAAACAAATTAACATAAAACAGAAATAAAAGCATGTCCACAAATAATTGAAAGAATTATATCAAGGACAAATAAACAACACTCACCTTAGCAAGTCTTTTCTCACCCATTATTGATGCCCAATTTTGCAAATCCATATCCAAAATCCCATGAGGAAGAAAGCCCAATGAAAAGCAAGGCCCAAAGATCCACCAAGAAGACCGAAGAGCAAGAAAGGTCCAAAGAAAGAAGTGCAAGTGAAAGCAATCTACAACAAAACGTAAATCTACAGTAAAATACAGATCTGCCGCAAAATACAGTTATTTAGTAAAATGGCTTTGAAAAATCAAGGCAAATTGAGCCCAAGACCCTTTTGATCCAGTCAACATTATTTGGCCCACAAAAACCCAAATCCTTTTGTATAAAAAAGATAGGCATAAAAACTAATATGAAGAAGCACAATGAAAAGAAATAAGGAACAACAGGAAATGTTAGCAGTAGGAATCACATGAAGGAAAGAAAAGCTAAACCAAAGGAAATAACAAACATAACAGGAAACACATGAAGAAATAAAACAAAAACACGCAACAGAACGAAACAAAACTAATCTGCTATGGCAAAAACAGTGTGGGAATGAAAGAAGAAAAAACATAAGATAATGGAGCAAGCACAGAATGGCCGGAGCACCACCAACCTGTACCCAGCCAATACAAGGGAGGTAGGCTCACGGTCAAAGGTATTCAGAGGGTGTGGTTTGGTGGTGGGGGGAAAAGGGAGTCTATATTTAGTTTTCTGCCATGACTTCTTTTAGGAATATACCTTATTGGGATGGTATCTTACCCAAAAGAAGTAACAGATGGTTGGGACTATCTGATGCATGCCATAGAGCTAGGTAGTGAGGTAGCTCAATCCTTATCCATTTGAACTTAGAGGTATAGGTAGAGGTAGAGGTATACAGCAAGAACAAACAAAAGAAAATTTTGTCATGAAATGAGTAGTGGTACAGCAAACATATACTGAGAATTGACAGTGGTCAGGGCAACCAATAGGTTGGTGGGTAGTCCTAAAGGGATGCTCACAACAAACCAAAAATAGTTGGTGGGTAGGGGTAAAATGAAGAAATCTCATTGAATTAGCTCACTATAAAAGGATGAGGTAGCCATGGATGAAAAGGGGGAGACTTGATTTTGGGGAGGGGGGGCGGGGGCGGGGGAAGCACCTAAGGGAGGAAACCCATAGTAAGAGAGTAGTAACTACCTAGAGAGAGGGACCTAGGAAAAGGAAATACCAAAAGGGAGAACAACCCATGGCAAGAGAGTAGTAAGAAACTAAAAGTAAAAAGAACAGAGAGAAAGAAAGAAAGAAAGTGGTAAAAAGAACAAAGAAAACATGGTAGGAATAGGGTCATGCATCAATAGACCATCTTTTCCCTCCCTAACCCACTCTTTGAAGTCCCCAAAAGTAATAACTAGAGTAGCCATTTATGCCTATCCTCCAAAATGCATAACTTTGATGGCAGAAGCCTATGATAAGGTTGTTCAAGTTGGAGTTTGGATTCCTTCTTGGTTTACTTATTCTATAGAAAGATTCAATATTTGATTTCAATTGCAAATATATTTGATTTCTCTCATTATAACTTATATATGTTGTATTCAGTTATTCTGCTGTAGCACATTTTTATCACGTTTGCTGCATCAGTTGTCCTGTTGTGGTATTTTTACTTGTTGTACTAGTTATTCTACTGTAGCACATTTTTATTATATTTACCGTATTAGCTATTATACTACCTAAACCTTTTCTGCCTAAACTTTCCTATTTCTTTGTTATTATGCGTTTTACTTTTGACATGAACTAATTATTATCCTGCCATAAGTATATATATACATATATTTTGTTTCTCATGTTCTGCAAAATGTATTTTATAGATGTATATGTGAATATGTATAAATATATTTACGAATATGTGTATGTATATATTTGAGAATATGCTAAGCCATGTAAGCTAACATTTGCTTGATTGGTATTTTCTTTGGGTTTTAGATTTGTTTATGTGTAGGAAGTAGAAAGGTATTTCTGCAGTATAAAATAAAAAGTAGTCATTCACATTGTAGAAGGCTTTACTGCACGACAGAAGGCTTTAATGCACAGCAAACAACTTTATTGCACAGCAGAAAAACTTTAAAGCTTTACTGCACGGCAGAAAGCTTTACTAC
This sequence comes from Quercus variabilis, assembly GCA_030445155.1. NCBI lineage: Eukaryota > Viridiplantae > Streptophyta > Magnoliopsida > Fagales > Fagaceae > Quercus > Quercus variabilis. The sequence continues at coordinate 30,707,434 of CP129453.1, read as the reverse complement.
ACGGCAAAAACTTTACTGCACAACAAAAAGTTTTACTACACGACAGATAGTTTTACTACACAGCAGATGGTTTTACTCCACAGCAGACGATTTTACTGCACAGTAGAAAGTTTTGCTGCATAGCAAAAAAGTCAGACCTATGGCGAAAACTGGAAAAAAGTTCCTTCTGTGACAAAAATTGAGGATAAGCCCACTTTGCAGGGTCTTCCCTTGGACTTTGTACTCAGTGTTTGCGTACAAACTGGCAGCGATAGAATGATACTTCGGAGCCCATTCTGCAAAGTGTCAAGCCCAACTCCCTTCTTAGAAAAAGCCTAGACTAAGTGTTGTCCAATAACATCAAGACACATGTCTAAGGTACAAGAAATGTAAAAACAACCCTCGACACCCATATAGCACGCATCTTTAGCTTTGTAGGAGAAAAACCATGAGAAACAGAGTGTATTTAAGGAATTACACCATTCTTCTAAGAGAGACTAAAATCTTGCAATTTCCTTTCACAAGCCAATAAGCTTAAATTTTTCAAAAGCATATGAAACAATTTATTTGGACTTATGGCAAGAGAAATATTATCACATATCCTAGACTAAAACACAGATTACTTAAATTTCAATTTATAACAGTTAGAATGAATTTGACTAGATACACCACAAAAATGACAAATAGGAACAAATTCAAGAGCATTATTATTCCTAACATTATATCTAGTCTTAGAATTTGGTTTTTGCCTCAACAAAGAACAATTTGGTCTAATATAACCAACAACACTACAAAGGTGACAATTAGGTACAAAAATAGATTTCTTATGCACACTAACAATAGGTTTAGACTTAGGTTTAGAAACTTCAATGTCTGCATCAGAACTTTTACCTTTGTCTAACCTAGCAGCATAAGCCTTTTCTTTATGATACCTCTTGAAATGAGGAACATAAACTTTTTCAACTTTAGGCTTAAAAGAAACAGAAACACATCTGTCAACAACAGTAAATTTAGTACTAATCAAATTTTCAAGTTTAGTTTTAGACTCAACTAACTTTTATTCCAAGCTTTTCATCTTCTCATCTTTAGAGGAAAGTTGATTTCTCAAAAATCTATTCTTTTTATTTGATTCATCTAATCTCACAATCAATTTCTCTTTTTCAAGATTAGCCAATTTTAACTCTTCCTTGAATTTCTTAGCAATTTTCATAGATTTAAATAATTCCTTACGGAGAGTTTCACGGGCATCAATAAGATCAATAGAAACATTAGTGTCATTTTTATTCAAATCATCACAAATATGAGAAGAAAGACACTTAAAATTATCTATGATGGCAGGGATCAAGAATCTCACTCAGGACGTTAATCTAATCAGAGTTAACCCGCTCTGATACCACTTGTTTGTTCGTTTAGATCCTTTAAACAGATTATTTAACCTAATTTATTAACCAAGTGATTACTTAGATAAATTATTCAGATCTAAGTTAAACACAAATAAGTCATATCATGCAAAGATGTGGAAAAGTAAATAATACCATGATATGATGACCTAAGAAAACCAATGAAACGAACCATTTCAAGGTAAAAACTCGGAGAGGATTTGACCTAACTATCCTCAAGGTAAAACAAATCCATTATAAGAGAATTAAAGTTTTTTACAATAAGATTTAACCATAAATCTATTACTACCTCCAGTAGTTACTTACTGACATGACCAAGTGCAAACTCCGAATCCACGAACTCCTTCTCTTCTAGAGTTTACACTAACACAAGCAACCTTGCTTGTGACTTTGAGATCCTACTCAAAGGTTTAGCAATACAAAATTTCTAGTTTGTGACTCCAAGACCACCCTTAAAGGTTTAGATCATCAGCTATTGTTGATCTTGTTGCAGCAACTTCAAATCTACTAGATCTAATGATATAAGAATGATTTTCGGTAGTGACTTTGATAGAGGAAGGCATAATACCTTTTAGATCTCACAAGAGCACCTCCAAAATCTCTCAAAAAGATCTAAAAACGTAGTTAGGATTTTCCTTTATATATTAGAAGTGTTTCACTTGAAACCCAAAACGTTTAAGCAGAATTTGGGTTGAAATAGAATTCTGCAGAAATTTAATGTTTGCGATTTTCGATCAGTCTAATCTAATTTCTGATCGGTCAAATCGATTTCACTAAATTTGAACTCTCATTTTTGCAACTTGAATGTTCTTGTATTTTGACATGTAGTATCTTAAATATTGTCTAATAAACTCTATAGACTCTGGGATCTATACCTAGACAAGTTTGTGCTCACAGTTTGCCAATTGTTCTAAACTTTTAGAACCTAACAATATAAGATCCAAAATTTTCCCAACAAAACCTTAAAGGACACCCACATGTACCTATTGGGCAAAATAACCTTAAAGGATACCATGTCAAATGACTGATTGTCCCAAAAACTTAAGTTATTTAATAAATTTATTTATTTAACTATATATTTTTAACATCTATGACTCAATAAATGTGATCTTCTTTTCAAGGCATTGTCCTCATTAGCTTTGGATCTCCTTGTCTCTATATCTCTACTTGCTGATGAATTAGTACAAGCTTGTGATTTACTATTGATTTTTTTTTTTTTTTTTTTTTTGTTATATCGCTAGCCCTAGCTTTGATTAGCAATGATTTATTTATTTGTTTGTTGTTGTGAAAATATTGTTTTGTTAGCGAAACAAATGGGTTTGATATTGTAGATTGTAAGGGTGGGAATTTTTCAATTTTGAACAGATTGATTTGGTTGCGTTTAGCTTGGATTGATTTGTTAGTTTGATTTGGACGTGGATTTGGGTTGAATCTCTATTTGTTTATTGAGAAAATAACAGAAATCTGAAAATAAAACAACTACAAAATAATAATAAATGAAAGAAAAATGAATATTAAAATAAAACAGAGTATGGAATAGATAGTCAGATGTGAGGGTGTTGAAAAGGGATTACCTAAAATAGAAAAAAAAAATAGATTCTTAATTTTGCAAAACTGATGTGATTCTCTTAAAATTCACTTGGTAGAATCCATCATCTTGTGAGAGGGGTTACAAAGATCACTGTTGGTCCATTGCACATTAATATCCTGTCCACATTAACTCACATGGAGCAAGACTTAAATGGTGGACCATATATGTGAAGAAAATCAAAGGCTCGAAAGAAAAAAAGTAAAGCCCAAGAAGAAACAACCATAAAATGGGCCTTTGGCCTACGAACCTTCAACATTATATTACTGGTTATTAAGCCCAATAAATAATTATAAATCTCTAAATAGGGTTAAACGACCAACAGTAGCCGAACCTTTCCGTTTGCAAAACCAAGCCGGGTCGAAACGACCCGTATCCTATTCAGGCTAAACAGACCATTTCTTATACGGACTAGAGGACCCAAGTTATGCTTGGTTCAAATGATTATTGGGCTTTACGACCCATGATTCCTCCTTCAAACGGGCGGGAGTTCGAACACCTTCTTAAGTGGCTCTTATTTATACAAAAAAGGTTAGCTTGAGTAGGGGCCAAGCCCATTTAAAAAATATTCTTCAAATAAATCCAACCAAATTGAGAGTTTATTGAGATATTATTAGGAATAGTATGATGTATTAAATTTTAAGTAAAATGCTAATATGATAATCTCTTATTGGATGATGTAAAATATAAGTTATACACCCCATTCTTACTAAATTTGGACTCTTAACTAACGGGTTTGAGTCGTCTAACCAAGCAACATGATATAATATTATATGAGAAATGATACGTCTACAACAATTTTACAACATTTTTACAACAAATCACAGATGGTTAGTTGTTATTGGTTCAAATTTGAAACTTACACTAAGATTACTTTTTTGCCCCAACAATAATAACCAGTAACAACCTGCCACTTAGGATTTGTTGTAAAAATGTTTTTAAAATATTGTAGACCTATCATTTCTTATACTATATTAACCATTAATTTCACAAACCCAAAGGGATGGTTGGCACTGGCCATTTAATGAAGCCCAACCCATTTCTTTTTAAATGCTATCTCATCAACTTCTCTTAGCTTGCTTTTTTCTTTTCTTTTCTTTTTTTTGATAAAAATAAATTTAAAAATCTCTAACCTAGGGAAAGAAAGGGCATGGCAACTATGGTGTTTTACATTATGTGGAGTTTAATTTTGTTCGATTTGGACTCAACTCAACTTAAAAGTGTTACGATTCTAAATGAGACTTGAGAGAATTTTTTGCCATATGGTTGTGGTTACATATAGTTGCTTTAGAATTATTTGACATAGTAAAATTTGTTACGGGTCCATTGATGTAGGTATATTGTTGAATCATATAAAACTTTGTCTTGTGTAATTATTCTTTGCATGTTCTTCTCTATTTTCCACTTCCCACAAGTTCTAGGAATTAGAGAAAATTCTCAACCATGCCAAAACCGCCCACAGATCTTGGAAAAATAACAAATTAATGAATAAGGTTCCAACTTAATCACGGACTAAGCCTGTGCATATGCAGATAAGATAGAAATTGTAGTTTGGAAAGAAAGATTATTGTTAGAACGCCTAATAAAAAGCTTAAGAAATTGCTGTTTGTGAGCTTGACACACTTCCGTAGGCCATCCAAGCTTTGATTTTTGGTTGATCCGTTGATGTAAGAAAAGAGGAGTAAGTAGCTAACTTTACTAATGATTCTCACTTGATTTTGGTTGCTGTAAAGTACCATGTTCCCAGCTAGAGTTACAGATTCAACAGAAGAGTGGACAAATTCCTCTTCTTTAATTTGGAAACAAATTAAGGGTAATTACTCAGAAAGTAGATGGAACCAAGCCAACCGATTTTCTATACATGAAAAAAAAAACAAAAAAAGGAAGAAAAAAACCATATAATCTGCAGGGTGGAGAAAAAAAAAAACGAATCATAAAATCGGCTGGGTGAAATTAACCATTGAAATTCCCTGAGTTCATTTTATTCTTGTTTTGTCAAGGCCTCTCATAGCCTTAGGTCTTTGGCCCTTCTGTACATTGTAATAGAGACTTCTCATAATTATTTATAAACTTAAAATTCACCTAATAAATAGTTAAACATTGATGTGGAACTTAGTACACATCCACACAACACACACTTAAATAATCCAATTTAATAAAATTGCATTATTTGGGGTTTCACAATATAATTGTGGGTACATCATATTTTTTAATGGTTAGGCATAATTATGAGATATTGGACTTGTCAAATTATGAGTTGTGTCACTCTATTTCAAAACTAATCGGTGATGAAAAAGACATTCTCAAATATTTTATAGCATTTAATATTGTGCCTCGCGAGCCTATTTTTCATGCTATTGAAGGGAGTCAAATTGTGGTCCCCAAACAATCCCCTCTCATAATGACACTATCATGACTCAAACCATGACCTTAATAACACTGATACCATTTTTTGGACCGTAAATTGTGCCACTATAGCTCAAAATCAATTGATGATTAAGAATATACACTTAAATCTTTTATGACATTTGGCATTGTGTTCTATGAGCTTGTTTGTAGAGCGGTTGTAGTGAGTCAAATTGTAGTCCCCAACAAGATTGAAGAGAGATTAGAGATGCTTAATCTAATGTGACAAAATGATTTGGGTATGAAAAAACAAATTTTGGAATTTTGTTATGTTATTGATCTTCACAAGATTTGGTATAGTACTCTGAAACGTTTTTGTACAAGTGTGTTTGACCATTGCACACACTATTTACGAGTATAAACATAGTAAAAAGTAGGGTCGGCTAAGTGGTAAAGTAAGAGATGCGGTCGCCTAAAGCCCCAAGTAAAAAACAGGCCCCTAGATTTTAACTAATAGGGTTATTTATAATTAATAAATAAAATGATATTTTTTTTACTAGATGAAAAAGAAATAACAAATAGAGAAAAATACAATGTCAACAATATTTTTCACAACATTTTTACAACTAATACTAAGTAGCAGATTGTTACAACTTGTTATTAATGGCCAAAAAAATTATTATAGTGATATTTTCAAATGGAAAACAAAAAGCAACTTAAAACCTAGGATTTGTTGTAAAAAATATTGTGAATGTTGCACTTCTAAAAAAAAATTTATAATAAGAGTTTAGTTAGTAAACTTTTACTAGTTTTCATCTAAATCTACTACTAACACCACTCTTTTACTTACTACTATCAATCAGCCACATCAACAAATATGAAAAATTTTGTCAAATTTTTTCTGCATATAAAATTTCTAAAAAAAGAAAAAAAATTCTATGTTGTTCATGTTAATTAGCAGTAATTTTGTATATAAAACAAGATAATCAATTTTCACTTTAGGCCTCCAAATGCATCAAGCCATCTAATAGCAGAAGAGAAACATGGCTAAGCCAAACCCACTATATATATATGCAAATGGTAAATCTTTGAGATTAAGATAGGCTTGGTTACGCATTAATAGCAAGGAGGTAATATCTTAATGTTTCTCTGCTTCCCTCAATTAATTCATGTCTTATAGACAACTTAGCGTGAGTTTAGATAGCGGCAAAGGAGCATTTTTAGCATTTGCGTTTTTAGCTGGGTCCCATGGCACTATTTACGACCCAACCAAAAATACAAAAACATGCATACCAATGCATTTTTGGGTCCCACGGCATTATTTACATTTTTAAAAATTATTTTACTATAGTTTTTTCAACAATAAGTTTTCAGTTTTCAGTAAATAAGCGATATCCAAACACACCCTTAATGAATATGAATGCACAACTTAGATGAGGGTGAAATGACTGCCTTAAATAACTAGCTCCCATCCACTCCATGTGAGCTAGATGATATAGGAACTCTCTCTCTCTCTCTCTCTCTCTCTCTCTCTCATATGTTGTTGTTTACATTGAGTATCTTTTAGGTTGTGAAAATCGTGTGCCTTACTTACCATCGATCAACCATGAATCAACTTGTTAAGTGTTAAACTTTTTTATCACTTTCATGGAAAGCGTAAAAAAACTATTAAAAAATCTATATCAATTAGTTCTTCTTTTCTCAAAAATATTTTTATAAATATTTCTAAATCAATACTTACTCATTATTATTTTTCCTTCTTTAAAAACAATGATGAGTGTAATGTAATAATCAGTGATTAGTCTATAGTACAAGTTGGTTGTTAGGACTAGACCTGCTTGTTAAGCCACTGGCACTGACTGAAACTGGTCCGACTGCACCGATCTACCCCCCTTAGGGCTTTGTCGAAGGTTTTTGGTATGGTGGTCGACGACATATCTTTAGTACTAACGTCGGACTGGTATGGTCATTGGCGTCGAGATATGCACACTGACAAGAACCAAACTACACTGGGTATTTTTAATATATATATAATTTTTTTTTTATTTTTTTTTGTTTTGTTTTTTTTTTTTTTTAATATATGGCATGCTGAGCACGCTGTGCTCTACTGCTCTCAGTTTCTCTATTTAAAAATAAGTTAAAATGCAAAACTGACATTTTAAGTTTCACCTTTTGTTATTTTAGTCTTTTAAGTTTCAATTTTATCATCTCAATCCTCTAAATTTTAACTTTTGTCAATTTAGTCCTCCTTTAGCCCTCTGTTAAGTCCTTCATTAGTAGCTATAAGTCTCCTTGCTAAAAAAAAAAAAAAAATTCTTGCAAGTTTGAACAGAAAAAATCAACGGTGTCAACTATTCAGTCAGTAGTATCTCGTGGAGCAGCCGGCATAGCAAAGGTTGGCAAGTCAAAACCCTCTTGTTGAAACAGACAATTTTTTTATCTCATTAAAACCAACGAAAATAGCTCAGCGGTTTTTTTTTTTTTTTTTTTTCTTCTTCCTGTTGAGAAGATGGTGTTTTCATTTAAGCCAATTAAAGAAAACAATCTCCAGAGGAGATCATCTAAGTGCGGCTTTCAACAAGTAAGTTCCATTATCTTAATTCTTTTTTCTTTTTTCTTCTCTAACATCCCAAAAAGTTTTTATACTTAATAGATAATTTTTCTGTTTTTACTGTCCAAAATTTTTTGTTTTCCTTGTATGGAGACTAATAGCTGCTAACGGAGGACTTAACAGAAGACTAATAAATGATTGTAATGACAAAAATTAAAACTTATATAAGACTGAAACGATGATAAAACTGAAACTTAAATAATTGATATAAGAAAAAATTAAAATTTAAAGAGTTAATTTTATATTTTTACCTTAAAATATATGGCTAGCTGAGCACGCCGTGTGACTCTCAGTAGGCACAGTTTCTCACAATCTCACCAGCGTGCGAAGTCAACAAAAAATATCGTTAGGTCCGCATAGTCTGACTCAGATCTTGTCTAAGCTGTCTTGAATTTAAAAAGAAAAAAGATGCCGTATCTGGTTAGTGTTAAATTACTGTGTAAGATTTTTTTTTTCTTGTTTACTCTCAGCCCCACACGTATTCTGACTGAGGTAGACTCTAACTTGTCTGAGACCTCGTCAAAGTGTACCTTATGCAGCACATGGACAGACAATTATAGCTGTAAAGTTGTAGACACAAATACGCATGCCTGTTGGGTCTTTCAGAGCATTCGCATCAGTCCGTGTATTTTACACGCCTATTTTTACACTAAAAACCTACTTTTTCTATTTTACACATTCTCTTTTACAAATCACCCATATCAATTCATCTATTTTATCACCACTTTTATTAAAATAATCAATTTTCTCCATTTTTTTATTATTTCCTCAACTACCTTCTTATTATAGGCGCGCGTTCTCTCTCTCACCTCATTTTTTTCTCAACCATTATTTTTTCTGATTTTGCTCTCTCTCTCTCTCTCTCTCTCTCTCTCTCTCTCTCTCTCTCTCTCTCTCTCTCTCTCTCAGCCCATCTCCCTACCCATAATCCATCTCAATACCCACGCAGCTCCGATCCGAGCTCCGCTGCGCAGCTCCGATCCAAGCTCCCACGAGCTCCGCTGCGCAGCTCCGATCCAAGCTCCGCTGCGCAGCTCCGATCCGATCCGCAGCTCCGATCCAAGCTCCCACGAGCTCCGATCCAAAGCTCCGCTCCGCAGCTCCGATCCGAGCTCCCACGAGCTCCAATCCGCAACTCCGCACCACCACTCCGCTCCGCAGCTCCGATCCAAGCACGCCAATAGGTTTGGATTTTGTCTGTGGGTTATTTTGTGGTGTCTGTGGGTTATTTTGTTGTTGGTTTTGTGGTGGTTGATTTTTTATTTTGTCTGTGGAAGTGTGTATCGGAGGAAGAAGATGATGAGGGGTTGGTTGAGCAGATGGAGAAGAGAGAGAAAAAAGGAGCGAAATTAGAAATATTAAAATAATCTATACATGAGCTACAGTAGCCGTGTATATATACACGGTTACTGTAGCTCATGGAAATTTTTAGATGAATTTACACGGTTTTACACAATCTGATGTGGGGGGATTTTTGGCCAAAATGTGTAAAATGAGGAAAATTTTGTATTATACATGATTATCCATATGCTGATGTGAATGCTCTCAGTCTGCTTTTGAAAAGTCCAGCATCTATGAAGATCTCCACACACTAAACACTCTCCTCAGAAATAGTGGGTCTTTCAGTCTGCTTTTGAAAAGTCCAGCATCTATGAAAATCTCCACACATTAAACACTCTCCTCAGAAATAGTGGTTGAAAGGGACAAAATACCTTGGAATGACTTATGTAAATGGACGGACCGAATATGGTCTGCGAACGCTTGAATAAGCGGATCCGTCATTTGCACAGGCTTTCAATGGCCGGACCTGATGTGAACGGGCCAAATTTGGACGGAATGAAGGAAGGTAGGCTAATTGTCCATGGGCCTGTTGGGCCCCTTATGGGTGATATTTTTACCCATTCTTATAAGGGCCCAAATAGAGTCCTTGCGCTAATAAGACTCCAAAAATCTTACATATTTGGTAAATATCTTCCGCATAAAAAGGGAGATTTATTCATAAGTGATGCTATGGGTTTCCATAGGATTCTTGTGCAACTCACTTGGGTTGGTGTGATATCATCAGTCATGGTGGCAGCCACAGATACACAGTTTCCATCAGCCCTGCCTAATTGCCCCGACAGATGTGGAGACCTACAAATTCCATATCCGTTTGGCTTAACTGAAGGTTGTTACCTGAACGAAACCGAAGGATCTACAGATTTTTTCGTAGCTTGTGTAAACAGGTTGGGGAAATCTGAACCAAAGACTGGAGATTTCCTCGTTACAAACATTTCCGTCCAAGAAGGCCAGATTGAGATCATGATGGATAACTACATTGACTGTTACAGCAAGAAAGGCACACCTCAAAGTAACCTCATGCGTAAACAAAGTCTCACTAACCCGATTTTCACCATTTCTGACACCAAAAACAAGTTCGTGTCCGTTGGATGTGACACTTATGCGGTACTCAGGGGTTTCAGGGACGATAAACGGTTCTATTCTGTTTGTCTCTCAGTATGTGACAGCAAAAGTGATGTAGTCAACGGGTCTTGCTCTGGGGTTGAGTGTTGCCAGACGGATATTACGGGAGGATTGAAAAATATTACTGTGGCAGCAAATAGCTTATATCGCCACATCGATGTCTGGGATTTCAATCCATGCGGCTATGCCTTTATTATTCGACAAGACAAGTTCAATTTCTCCTCAGCTTATCTTACCACTCTGCGAAACTATAAAACCCTTCCGGTGGTTCTTGATTGGACAATTGGTAGTGAGAAGTGTGATCTTGCTCAGAACAAATCGAATTACACATGCGGAGGGAATAGCACGTGTTGATCCCAAGTACGGGTCTGGCTACCGTTGCGAGTGCAAGAAAGGCTACCGTGGGAACCCATACCTCGACCATGGTTGCCAAGGTATTCAATTTACTTACTACTTATTTACAACAATTTTTTCAAGAATAATAATACATTTTTTTTGACAAATTTCTAATATAATATGTAGCCTTATTTTTGTGACATAAAAATTGTCACAATTTTTTCTAACAATTGTTTAAACTGATAGATTATGATTTATGCATAATAATAATAATAATAATAGTGAATCTGTGTAGAGTTGTATTCCAATTTTAGTCTCTAATATAACTATTGAGAGGCAATATTTTTATTTTCGTTTCAGTCAATGCTTTTTTGTTATATTTTTTCAATTTCAGTTTTTAATTTTTTGGATTAATTACTTCTTATTTACTTTAAAATGAACTTTTGCATTGGGCAATTATTAAGTACTTATAAATGTGTACTTTGGCAATACTACGAAAGTATTCAATAATTGACAAATATAAATTCAATATTTTTCTCTCTCACTGCAGATATTGACGAATGTAAATTCAATATTTTTCTCTTTCTCACTGCAGATATTGATGAATGTAAAGTCAAAGACAACAATAATTGCACGAGCAAAGAAAAATGTGTTAATAAACCCGGGGGTTATGATTGTTCGTGCATTGAAGGATACCATCCGGACGAACCTGATGGGGTATTGTGTCCTCGATCGATCATCTGGCCAGCCATCACTAGCCATTTACCTCGCAGTTGGTGAGTATATTTATTGTATGTCTGTATTTGCGCCCTCAGATTCTCCTCACAGGTCAAGATCTGTGCAACAATAAGTTAGTGAGAGAGAGAGAGGAGGGCATACTAGATACATACATCCATTGCATAGTATATTTTCCTATTAAAAAACGTCAGTAGTAATTTAGAACTAACAAAATTTAGTTATAAAACTGGTTATAATTTAAGGATTATAGATTACAACCTTATTTAATAAAATAAATATTATTATATATTTTAAAAATATAATTGTTGAATTGTAAATTTTTTACGCTCTTTATAAATATGTCAAATTTTATGTTAATCGGATATATTATTTGTTATATGATGTTTACGCTTGTATTTTATATATAATTTTAAATTACAAAAACTTGCAATTTAAACAATTTATTGATGACATAGCTATTAATCTTTAATTTTTAAAAAACTTTGCAAACATGGAGGATATAAGAAGAAGATGTAATTCAATGAAATATTTTTTAAGGATATTGAATAAGGTTATAACCTTAAGCTACAACTAATTTTGTCGCTAAATTTTGTCTATTTAAAACTTCAATTATAAGAATGGGAACAATCACTTAGGGTCTGTTTTGTTGGAAAAATTTCAGGAGGTGAAAATGGGAGAGAGAAAAGTGATGAGAAAATAAATTTTAGGGTGCTTGGTTGCAGTGGTGGCCCTAAGAATCTTGTTTAGGGGGGTCACTACAAAATTTTAATAAAAAGAGAACTTGAATATATTGAATTATCGAAAAAAATAATAATAATACATAAAGTTTTACAATTTTATTCTACAAGTTTTCAAATTTTGAATGTTACATGATAGTTCATTATGAATATCTATTGCTAATGTGGGTAGCTATGAGTTTATGATCATTTTATTTTGTTAAATTTTCTAACATTTTTATCTTTATACAATTGTTATTATCTGTGGGGTCAGATTTTGCGGCCCAAGCCCAAGGAGGAGTGGATTTGGAGCCCACTGAACCCGAAACAATGAATTTGTAGAGAGTGGGTGAAAGAGCAAGGCGAATAACGAAAATAACAATATTCAACAGCTACGCTAATGGGGGAATTCGAATTAATATATGCTCGGTCGGCTGTAAGTATAACGTCCGAGGAGGTGATTTTCCTTGGAGATGTTGGGTTACAATTTCTAGAGCTACAATAAAATAATACACTCTCCCCTCTTTTTGATTTTTCGATCCCCCACTATCAGGGGGCTCTCCTACTTATATAGTACCTCCTCACTTTATCTTGATCGTCCACTTGTTCATCATCCAGATATTCACTCGAGTGCTTGTCCCATCAAGGGTGTTCCCTAGCCTTATGTGAGTGGTGATAGCAGGGCTGATACTGTTCAGGGGTCTCTTCCACATTAATGCGGCCAGAGAAGTAGGTGCAATGCATTTAATGCGGTGGTTGAGATCTGTCTCTTAGATATTCCTCCGATCCAGTTATATCCGTTCGCGTCCGAGGTCCATTCTGTCACTACATCTGTTGAGAGGATCACTCGGGCTGTAAAAGGTTGAACGTCAGACTAAGGCTCTTCGGATCCGAAGGTATTGGACTCCTCGGATCGTTGAACACGTCCTCGGATCATGGCCGTACCCTTCACCAGACGTTCCTTTCTCAGGGCCCCTAACTAGGCTTTTTCATCTCTTCGGGCAATGGTGGTCCGTAGATAGGGCCTTGGGCCCAATGCCTTTGGTTGGGCTTTCCTCCCCCACAATAGCCCCTCAAAATTGTAGTTTTTACCTCACATCCGAAGGGAAAAAGTATGATTTTGACCTGCCACAGAACAAGAAGCTTGAGTGCAGGCCAATTCAAGCTGGCACGTGTGTGGGGGCCTTGGGATAGACGCTTCATTAATGCCATTGCGGTTTCCGTATTCCCAAGCCGCTGCATTAATTGCACCAGGTGGCGCCTTGTCCTTCGTATCTAACGGTGAGCGATCGATCCAACGGTTGTGGTCTTTTCCTTGGAATTTGGGCGGGAGTGCCCCTGACCCTTCGCCTGACCCCGTATAAAGGCTTCAGAGGAGGTTATTTCTTCCTCACTTTGCAAATTATCAGACGCTCCAGCAAGAACAGACGCGCCGCTCCGCACAAATCTCTCAGTCGTTGCTTTCAGGCCTCCCCAGAATCATCACAAACCCTCCTACGAGCCTGAGATCCTCTCTCAGATTTGACCCTGGTGAGTCATCGTACACCAACTCATTTAGTTCTCTCTTCGGCCGACTGTTTCGTTTAAGCATTATGGGAAAGCTCGAGTACATGGTGGATAGCCCTGAACAACTAGAGGCGTTTAGGGCCACCTATCGCATACCCCCTAACGTGGGTGTGAGGTATTGCCCCCCAGAAAAGATACTAACAGACCGGGAAACGGGAGAGATGGTGATCCCCCTCATCGCCTTCAAAGAAGGAGGAATGACAATCCCCATAGGTCCCATCACCACTAACTACCTCCGGAACCATAGGCTTACTCCCTGGCAGTGCGCGCCCAATATGTTTAGGATCCTAGGGGCGATTGAGGACCTTGAGCGCCATATGGGGTTGGGCCTTACCTGGCTAGATGTGGTACATATGTACGAATGCCACAGCCAGCAAGATGCTGGGTATTACTTAAAATCCCGGTCGGATGTTGTCAGGCTCATTTTCTGCCTTCCCAAATCCAACAAAGGGATGAAAGACGACTACGTGATTGTTTTGGGTGCCTGGCATGACGGCCATGGTTGCCCGACCAGGCATGGGGAGCCAGGTGGGACATGTTAGATTTAGGCACACTGACTATAGACTTAGGGTTCTCGTTTTTCAACGGTTTTTGATTCCACTTCTCTCTACTTTTGGATTTCTAACCCCCCTTTTTTTTACTGCCTTGCGACAGATAAGAGACAAGTTTCTCCTCGGCTCAGCTTAACGAATGTTGCCGCCCTCAACTACCTTTTGAGGTCAGAAATCTTCGTGAGCGAGGATGGGCAGTTACGGTCTGCTCCCCTTATTCTCGGATATACAGGGAAACCGAAGGGTTTCCAACCGGTCGGCAACGCAATCGTCTAGGGAGATCCTCGCCTAGCGCGAATTGACGTTGGTCGGACAGGATTCTTGGCGCCGTACGATCTTGAACCTGTACCCCGCCCGAATCCTCGGATCGTGCCTCCTGTTGCTCAACCACTCCAGCAAGTTCTCCCCGGACAAGAGATTGAAGGTGAGGGGGTTGGCTCTTCCACTTCCTCACTAGAAGAACAAATAGACGGATTTCGGTTTGAGGGAGAAGCTTCAGGAGTACAACAGGTGGTAGAGGTCTCCGACACCGAGGAAGAAACCTACGAGCGGCCAGGTGCCCGTCTTAATTTGCTAGCCGCTCATTTAGAAGACTCCTCGGACGAAGATATGGATCTGAGGAGTTTGATGAAGGGCAGAGGCAAAAAGCCCGAGCCGAAAGGTGCTGGGACATCTACAGCAGTGGTGACACTTCCTCCGGTGTCTACCCAAGTCCCTGACCCAAACCTGAAAACAATGCCAAACCTACAGAAGAAGAGGTCCCACAATGAGGTTGGGGAGAAACAGGTGCCACCGACCAAGGGGGCTAAGCAGCAAAAGGTGGCAAGAGACAGCCGGACACACAGGGCCTCCTCTACTGAAAGCCGAGAGGAGCCCTTAGGTGCAGATGTACGCCGAAGAGGGGGACCTCGAATCTGGTCTCCAAAATTGGAGTTGGATGGCGCTCCAATCCTGTGGGATACCTCCCTCAGGAATTATGATGGAGGAAGGGCAGGCTATGTCGCCGAGGCCCTGCAGCAACCCCTTCTTCTCCCACATGACATGGCTTCCTTCAGGCGCTTCACCCAGAAAGAGCTATTCATGTCCCTTAAAAGGGACTTGGCCATGGTAAGTGCACCCCTCCTAAGTCTAGGTTTTACGTTTAACCGGCTTTGTTCCTTCTTAGCCTGATGCTGGAGATGTTATTGTGCAGCTTACCCAGCTGGTTTACGTGGCCGAGGGGTTGAACGAGGAGTCGTGGCTCAAAGCCCGAGCGGCATCCCAATCCCAGCTTGAGGCGGAGGCATCTCTTGGCCAGCTGAAAGAGGAGCACGCTCGGATGTCTGAGGAGCTTAAAGGGGCGCTCTCTGAAAAGCGAAGCCTCGATGCCGGCCTTAAGAATGCAGAAAAACAGGCCGAGGAACAGCGCAGACAATTACGCATGGCCGAGATCAACCTGGCAACCGAGAGGGAGCTGGTGAAGGGTCTCAGAGCTGAGCTGCAGAAGGCTAAGGCAAGTGCCCAGGTGGCTGAGCAAAATGCCAGGCTGGCCAAGGAGGCAGTTGAGGCCGAAAGGAAGGCGGCGTACCAGCTGGGGGTAGAGACGACTACATCCCAGCTTCTGGAGCAATTCGCCTCGGTCAGCCGAGACTACTGCGTCATAAGTTGGGGCAAAGCCCTGGACGCCGCTGGAATTCCGTCCGACTCAGAGCTGAGGCTGCCTGGGAGCGTATACTATGATCCTGATATCCGAGAGCTCCCAGGAACGGACCCCCCTCCTGCTCCTCAGATTACAGAGACCCCCAGGAACAGCCGGGCGACACAGGTAAATCAGTTGAGCTGGCCAAAGACAAAGGTCAAGGTTCAGGCAAAGAGAAGATTCCTGCTGAGGTCCAAGACCAAGCCCCTGAGGCATCTGAGCGGATAGGCCACGTTGCTGACCCTGGGCTTCCTTTGGCGAAAGGGTAGATGTATAGGGTTTTTTTTTTTTTTTTTTTTTTTTGCAACATGTAGACCCCCTTTTTTTTTTAATGGAATGATTCCCTATTTATCTTCAATGTTTCTGATACATGCTCTATAACTGATTATTGTCACACACACAACTATACGTTGCAATTAGGATATAACGCAAGTAATTTGACTGATGCGCCATAGTGATGGCGTGAGTAATCGAAACTAATATTGAAAAGGATAAGCCAAATAAGAGGTATCGATGAGTAATGATTGGAATGAGTACTTATACGAGCTTTGTATACCCAGTTATTAAACATAGGTTATTGTCCCTCGGTTTTGAATTAAACACAACTAAGGAAGGCATTTATAAGTGAGGATCAATTTAAGCGCGATCAGGAATACCTGGTCCGAGGATGTATTCGAGTGTTAACTAACACTAGTCATCTGGTCCGAGGGCTACAGGCATGACTGGATTTGAAGTTTAAACATTAGGACTATAACTGAGTGCTAACTAACCCAAATCATCTGGTCCGAGGACTACAGGCATGATTGGGTTTAAGTTTAAACACTATAGAACTGTAATTGAGTGCTAACTAACCTAAATCATCTGGTCCGAGGACTACAGGCATGATTGGGTTTAAGTTTAAACACTAGAGAATTGTAATTGAGTGCTAACTAACCCAAATCATCTGGTCCGAGGACTACAGGCATGATTGGGTTTAAGTTTAAACACTATAGAACTGTAATTGAGTGCTAACTAACCCAAATCATCTGGTCCGAGGACTACAGGCATGATTGGGTTTAAGTTTAAACACTAGAACTGTAATTGAGTGCTAACTAACCCAAATCATCTGGTCCGAGGACTACAAGCATGATTGGGTTTAAGTTTAAACACTATAGAACTGTAATTGAGTGCTAACTAACCCAAATCATCTGGTCCGAAGATTACAGGCATGATTGGGTTTAAGTTTAAACACTAGAACTGTAATTGAGTGCTAACTAACCCAAATCATCTGGTCCGAGGACTACAGGCATGATTGGGTTTAAGTTTAAACACTATAGAACTGTAATTGAGTGCTAACTAACCCAAATCATCTGGTCCGAGGACTACAGGCATGATTGGGTTTAAGTTTAAACACTAGAACTGTAATTGAGTGCTAACTAACCCAAATCATCTGGTCCGAGAACTACAGGCATGATTGGGTTTAAGTTTAAACACTTGGTTGACACAATGAGTTGACACGTTGGTTGACAAAAAAGGTTTGATTAATAAAAGTACTTCTTCAAGTTATTTACATTCCATGGACGCGGTATTACGCGACCATCTAAGTCTTCCAAGAAATATGCCCCGATGCCTGCTCTAGAGGTGATGCGATACGGTCCTTCCCAATTGGGCCCTAGTTTTCCCCAAGCAGGGTTCTTCGCGGTGCCCACAACTTTCCTCAGCACTAGATCACCGGGTTCTAGGGGCCTTAGCTTTACGTTAGCATCATAGCCTTGCCTGAGTTTCTGTTGATAGTGTGCCAGCCGAACCATTGCATTCTCCCTCTTTTCCTCAATCAAGTCTAAGCCCTTCTGCAATTGCTCATCGTTGTCGGCTGGATTGAATGTGCTAGTTTTCATTGTTGGGAACCTGGTCTCCAGAGGAATGACGGCTTCAGCTCCATAGGTCATTGAGAAGGGGGTCTCCCCAGTAGACCTACGAGGCGTGGTCCTGTAAGCCCAAAGTACGTGCGGTAACTCGTCTACCCATCTGCCCTTTGCATCATCTAACCTCTTCTTTAAGCCATTCAGTATGACCTTGTTGACGGCCTCCGCTTGTCCATTACCCTGGGGATAGGCTGGAGTGGAGTATCTGTTCATAATTCCCAGCTCACTGCAATAATTCCTGAATGCCCTGCTATCGAACTGCAGGCCATTGTCTGAGATGAGAGTGTGGGGAACTCCAAACCGAGTGACGATGTTCTCCCACACGAACTTTTGCACATCAACGTCTCTGATGTTGGCTAGTGGTTCGGCTTCGACCCACTTGGTGAAATAGTCTGTTCCGACCAAGATGTACTTCTTGTTACCTGCAGCTTTGGGGAAAGGTCCCACAATATCCAAGCCCCATTGGGCGAAGGGCCACGGGCTAGATAGCGGATTAAGGTTTCCTCCTGGCTGGTGGATGTTCGGGGCGAAACGCTGACACTGATCGCACTTTTTGGCGTATTCGTGTGCCTCCTTCTGCATGTTAGGCCACCAATAGCCTTGGGTGAGAGCTCGGTGAGCCAAGGACCTACCTCCAGTGTGGCTCCCACAGATTCCTTCGTGCAGCTCTTCCAGCAGTGCCTCAGTCGCCTCGGGGTGTACACATAACAAATATGGTCCCGAATAGGAGCGTTTGTACAGTTTTTGGTCCTCGGATAACCAGAACTTAGTCGCTTTCCTCCGAACCTTATCAGCTTCATCCTTTTCTCCAGGCAATATATCTTCTTTGAGGAATTTGATTAACGGGTCCATCCAGCACAGCCCTGCCCTGACCTGGTGAACCTGGACTGCCCCTGATTTTGCCTCTGTAGGCTTGTGCAAGTCCTCAACGAGGATGATCCTCGGTAGGTCCTGCGCCGAAGAGGTGGCAAGTGTGGCTAAGGAGTCAGCATGTGAGTTGCCATTTCTGGGGATGTGCAGCAATTTGAAAGAGTCGAACTCTGATTGCAGGTGCTTCACACGGCTTAAATACCCCTGCATTCTTTCGTCCTTTGCCTCAAACTCGCCTTGTACTTGACCTACTACCAATCTTGAATCTGAGAATAACTCCACGGACTTCCCACCCATTCTACGGACCACGGTCATTCCCATCAGTAAGGCCTCGTATTCCGCCTCATTATTCGTTGCTGAGAAGCCCAGCCTTAACGATTTCTCGATAATGATTTTCTCAGGGGAGCTCAGTACTAGCCCAACTCCGGAACCTCTCTGGTTTGCTGCACCATCGACGTATACTTCCTAATGGGAGGGAATCTGTTGGGAGACCATGCCAACTGATTTTTCATCCATGCCCGACGGGGGTTCTACTTCTTCTACTTGGGGCTCCGTGAACTCAGCCACCAAATCCGCAAGGACCTGTCCCTTAACTGAAGTGCGGGGCATATATCTTATATCAAAAGCCCCTAAGATTGTACCCCACTTGGAAATCCGACCAGTGTAATCAGCATTTCGGAGTACTACTTTGAGTGGGAGTTGTGTAAGGACGATGACCGTGTGGGCTTGGAAGTAGTGAGGTAGCTTCCGCGTGCCAATCACCACTGCCAGGATAGCTTTCTCTAGAGGCAAGTAACGGACCTCAGCCTCGTGCAGCGACTTGCTTACGTAATAAACAGGTCTTTGCACACCAGAGTCCGATCGTATCAGCACCAGGCTTACTGCATAGGGGGCTACAGTGATGTAGGCGAACAGCACCTCATCAGGCTCGGGGCTGGACATGATGGGTGGCCGAGCCAGATAATCCTTGAGTTGCTGGAATGCCAGAGCACACTCCTCAGTCCACTTGAATCCCTTCCATTTGTTGAGTAGAGAGAAGAAGGGGCGGCACCTGTCTGTCGACCTGGAGATGAACCGACTGAGGGCCGCGGTCATTCCGGTCAGCTTCTGAACCTCCTTGGGATTCCGAGGAGCACGTAGATCGTTGATGGCCTTTATCTGGTCGGGGTTGACTTCGATTCCCCTGTGGGTGACCATGTATCCTAAAAACTTGCCGGACCCTACCCCAAATGAGCACTTAGAAGCATTTAGACGTAGCTTGTGCCTTCGTAGGATCTCAAAAGTAGTTTCAAGGTCTCTTACATGCTCAGCTATAACCTTGCTCTTCACCACCATGTCATCTATGTAAACCTCGATATTTTTGCCCAGCTGCGGCTCGAACATCCTAGTCATCATCCTCTGGTAGGTAGCTTCCGCGTTTTTCAGGCCGAACGGCATCATTTTATAGTGGTAGTTGCCAATAGGGGTGACAAAAGC
This sequence comes from Quercus variabilis, assembly GCA_030445155.1. NCBI lineage: Eukaryota > Viridiplantae > Streptophyta > Magnoliopsida > Fagales > Fagaceae > Quercus > Quercus variabilis. The sequence continues at coordinate 30,687,212 of CP129453.1, read as the reverse complement.
AGTTTTCTTTTGGTCCTCCAGGGCTAATGGTATCTGGTGGTAGCCTTGGAAGGCGTCCAGGAAGCTCATCCGAGGATGGCCGACAGTGGCGTCCACCAACTGATCAATTTTCGGCATGGGAATGGATCTTTGGGGCATGCCCTATTCAAATCCGTGAAATCTACGCATACTCGCCACTTCCCACTTTTTTTCTTCACCACCACGGTGTTTGCGAGCCACTCGGGATAAAAGACTTCTTTGATAGCCCCAGCTTCTTTGAGTTTCGCTACTTCGTCCCTAACTGCATCAGCATGTTCCTTGGATGGGCGCCGAATAGGCTGTTTCTTGGGGGTGATTAGTGGATTCACCTTCAAGTGATGGCATATAAACTCCGGGTCCACCCCCGGGGGCTTCATACGCACTCCAGGCAAACACATCGAGATTCTGCTTGAGGAACTCTGTCAGTTCCTCCTTCTCTTGAAGGGGCAGCTGAGATCCGACTTGAAAGAACCTATCAGGATCGTCCCCAATGACCACTCTCGTCAGATCCTCACATCGAGCGTCTTCATCTGGTTCTTCAGAGGGAACTCCCCGGGGCTGTAGTTGCTATAAATCCCTCCCAGTTACGTCCGAAGACTCGTCTGGGACCTTATGCTGTATGGCAGCCACTAAGCATCGTCGGGCGACAGACTGGTCCCCTCGGATCTCATGTATCTTCCCTTCCGATGGATATTTAACCTTCTGGTGCAAAGTGGAAGGAACAGCCCCAAGTGCATGAATCCAGGGTCTGCCCACGAGTGCCGTGTAGGGCGAATATGCGTCCACAACTATAAAGTCCAACTCCACCACCTCGGAACCAGACTGCACCGGTAAGCGTATCCGGCCTTTTGGGATAACAGGACGTCCTTCAAAGCTCAAGAGGGGAGAATCGTATGGCGTCAGGTCTTGGGGCTTCAGGCCTAGCCCCTTGTAGAGGTCCGGGTACATTATTTCCACAGCACTGCCCTGGTCCACCATCACCCTTTTTACATCGTATCCCCCTATCCTGAGGGTGATGACTAGTGCATCATCATGGGGTTGGATAGTACCGATCTTGTCTTCATCCGAGAATCCCATAATAAATGGGGCAACAGACTCCGCTCTCTTCGGTCCTCGGCATGGCTCCCCAGCTGATGGCCGGCCTACCGACATGACTTTCAATGGCCAAGACCCTGTTCTCCCCGGCGCGGCGAGGACGACGTTTATGGTGCCTAGCGGCGGTTTTGAGGGGTCACCTCCGTGCGGCCCTGAACCCACCTGCCCTCGGCCGCTAGAGGGGTGTAAGAGGTGTTTCAGTTTACCGTCGCGAACCAGCTAATCCAAGTGATCCCATAGGCTACTACAATCTTCCGTGGTGTGCCCATGGTCTTGATGGTACTGGCAGTAAAGATTGTGGTTGCGTCTCTCGGGGTTTCCTACCATCTTGTTCGGCCACCTGAAGAACGATTCATTCTTGATTTTTTCCAGGACCTGATGCACTGGCTCTTTGAACACGGTATTGACGGCTTGAGGATTCGTCGATCCTGATTGCCCGGCAAAGTCCCTCCTTGGTTTGCTGTAATTATAACGGTCCGCCCGCGAATCCCTCCTATCCTGAGAGATAATCTTGTCCTTTCCCTTGCCCTGCTGCCGGTCTTCTTCAACCCTCTTGTACTTCTCTTTGCGGTCCATTAGCTGACGTACGTTCGTGACCGGTTTGCCAGATAGAGATGCCCTCAAACCATGGTCAGTGGGGAGGCCGAGCTTGAACGTGCTGAGGGCCATTGCATCATTGTTGCCCTCCACCTCGTTGAACATCTCCCAGTACCTGTCTGAATATGCCTTTAATGACTCACACTCCTGCATAGACAATGACAACAATGAAGAAAAGGGCCTGGCCACCCTTCGGCAAGTGACAAAACGGGAGCCGAATGCCTGAGTAAGCTCTTTGAAGGAATTGATGGAGCCAGCCTTCAAACCATCAAACCACCTCATGGCAACAGGTCCCAGACTGGAGGGGAAAGCCTTGCACATCAGAGCCTCGTCTCTAGAGTAGACAGCCATCCTTTGGTTAAAATGACTCACATGCTCCACGGGGTCAGTTTTACCATTGTAGATGGTGAAAACGGGCTGGTTAAAACGCCGAGGAAGTCTGGCCCCCTCAATCCTGCGTGTAAAGGGTGATTTAGATATCTGATTCAGAGCCCTATTCATGGCATCGTTCTCCATGTCCCCACATGACGGACTCCTACGTTGCCGCTTGCGATAGGACGACTCCTCACAAGTGTAGGACTCGCTGACTGGTGTCTTAGATTTGTGTTGATAAGAAACATCCTGTTCATCATCAAGATCATCCTCAGAGTATGAGGAGGCCCGTTTCCTCTTCGCATAGCGTAGCTCCCTCTTTAGTTTTTCCACTTCCAGTTGCAAGTCACGGTTCTCCTTTGCATGGGCCATGTGGCTTCCACCCTGTGATTGGCTCTGGCTAAGACGCAGTGTGTGTACATTGCCCTCACGATTTTGTTTCCTCTCCAAGTTGACAAAATGGTCCACGTGTTGGGATGCCCTAGATTCTGCTTGTTGTTCACCTAGTCCTGCCATTATCAACTGTTGTTTTCACTCTTGCACGAGCTCTTCCCACAGACGGCGCCAATTGTGGGGTCAGATTTTGCGGCCCAAGCCCAAGGAGGAGTGGATTTGGAGCCTACTGAACCCGAAACAATGAATTTGTAGAGAGTGGGTGAAAGAGCAAGGCGAATAACAAAAATAACAGTATTCAACAGCCACGCTAATGGGGGAATTCGAATTCATATATGCTCGGTCGGCTGTAAGTATAACGTCCGAGGAGGTGATTTTCCTTGGAGAGGTTGGGTTACAATTTCTAGAGCTACAATAAAATAATACACTCTCCCCTCTTTTTGATTTTTCGATCCCCCACTATCAGGGGGCTCTCCTACTTATATAGTACCTCCTCACTTTATCTTGATCGTCCACTTGTTCATCATCCAGATATTCACTCGAGTGCTTGTCCCATCAAGGGTGTTCCCTAGCCTTATGTGAGTGGTGATAGCAGGGCTGATACTGTTCAGGGGTCTCTTCCACATTAATGCGGCCAGAGAAGTAGGTGCAGTGCATTTAATGCGGTGGTTGAGATCTGTCTCTTAGATATTCCTCCGATCCAATTATATCCGTTCGCGTCCGAGGTCCATTCTGTCACTACATCTGTTGAGAGGATCACTCGGGCTGTAAAAGGTTGAACGTCAGACTAAGGCTCTTCGGATCCGAAGGTATTGGACTCCTCGGATCGTTGAACACGTTCTCGGATCATGGCCGTACCCTTCACCAGACGTTCCTTTCTCAGGGCCCCTAACTAGGCTTTTTCATCTCTTCGGGCAATGGTGGTCCGTAGATAGGGCCTTGGGCCCAATGCCTTTGGTTGGGCTTTCCTCCCCCACATTATCTATTTGACTTTGTTTTCATAAAAATATTTTAAACTAAATGACTAATTTCAACTTATTGGCTCTGTATTAATTATTAATGCACACAATCACACTTATTCATACATAAATTATACACTATGTGTCTACTTAACCAATTTTTTTTTTTTTTTGGAGACAATTCTACTTAACTAATTAAATGCTTGAATAATCATTTTTTTTTATATAAGACAAAAATTCTACTCTAACCTAATTTAAGTGTATATGTGTGCGAAACTCCATCCTAGAGATTTGAACCTCGACCCTTACCCCCTACACTTTACAATCATTTATACTTGTGGAGTGATCATCACACCAAGGGTGTGCGGTGATAAAGCTTGAACAATCATTAACTTTACAATTGTTTTATTGAATTTTACTAATTTTATTACAAAAAGATATTATAATATGATAACAATACACGCACATGTAAAAAAAAAAAAATAAAATAAAAAAAAAAAAAAAAAACCCTCTCTATTTCTTAATTATTAAATTATATAAAGTTATATTATATTTATATTGTACATACAAACATCCACACACATCATAATTTACACAAATACGTAACATTATAACAAAAAGATATACACAATTAATATTAAACACATTCACACACATATAATATAAATTTATAAATAAATAAAAATTTACACTTACAATTCACAAACACTTACTCTTTATCCAGTTTCTAAAAAAAAAAAAAAAAAAAAAAAACTTGCTGTTTATTCTTAAAGTCAAAAATACTTGTAATAAAGATGTGTAAAATTTAAGTTAGAGTGTGCAAAAAAAATATTTTTAAAAATAAATTAAAGTATTAGGCTAAATTATATATATATATATATATATATAGCTTTTTATTTTGAAGTCAATTTGCTTTGGCGCCCCCTCTGCTTGGTTGGTGGAATTTTTAAGAAGGAAAAATTGTGAGGTCCAAGCATTTTCTCCCCAAACCTACTAGATTTCAATCTCTCCAAATTAGAGAAAAAATAGCCAAAAAAAAAAAAAAAAAAAGAATGAGCTTTGCACTTTTTATGTTTCAGACAAAACTACCCCAGCACCAAAGTTCAAATGTTGGTCTTATCTTTTCTTTCATTTTTGGTCTTTTTTCCTTTTTAAATGTTGTCTCACTCTTCTTTTGTATGGGTCTTTTTCAATGTTACGTTGTGTGAGTCTCACCTTTTTTTTTTTTTTTTTTTGGTGCTCATCTGTTTCTTTTCTCACCAGACACCAGTTTTGGGTTTTTATTTTTATTATATTTTTTAGTTTTGGGCTCTTGAATTATAAAGTTTCCATTCATACATTATTTGTTATAAAATAAAAATAATGTGTTACTTTTATATATATATATATATATATATATATATCTAATAGGGATATGATGATAAATTTATACAAACTCTATTCTCTATCCTCCAATTATTTTTTTTTAACCAAACAAATTTTTTTTTCATTTTTCACTTTTCCACCTCTAGCTAGGCACAAAGTCTATTTGTTTAGGAGAAAATGTTTTCTAAAAAATTAGTCAATAACTTAAATGAGTTAAAAAACAATTTTACAACTCTCTTTATTTAGCTTGTTGTGAGATGAAATTGTTTTCCAAAAAAATTTAATAGAAATCAATCTCTAAAAATATGTTATACTATTTTTGTTGACTAAGGATACTTCTTTTTTTCTTCCAATACTGCCAAATACTAGAAAATACGAAAAATTATCTTTACATGAAGTTTTCTATTGAAACAAATGGTGTTTAAAATCTCTTTCATCTTTCCACTTTTCCATCCTTCTAACCAAACAGATTCTTAAAGATTGTTCACTAAGCTTAGAATACTACCTTTAAAAAAAAATTAAGCGAACTAAACTTGGAAGTTTGAGCTTTAACGTTATTAATCTTTATTATGATGCTTTAAAATTTACTTGGTCATGTTTGGTACAGTAAATGTAAATTACAACAAGAATGATAATCTTTATTACTAGAATAACTAAACCTATTCATTAGTTTGATTGGAAGTTTGAGCTTTAACGTTATTAATCTTTATTGTGATGCTTTAAAATTTACTTAGAATATGTTTGGTACATTGAATATGGATTACAACAGGAATGGTAATCTTTATTACTGAAATAAAATATGTTATAATGGAATAACTAAACATATTCATTAGTTTAATTGTGAGTTGTAACATTAGAATAAACATTAAGATCTATTTCAGGAAATATCTCATTTATACAATTATATTTCTTAGAAAATAATATTTTAAAAATTTTAGAGAGATTAGTTATTTTTTGATGATTTTTTATTTCCATAATTGTTAGGTGTATATGGAAATTTTTTTTTATTTGGAAATATATTAATGTTAGAAATCATTACGTCTAATAAGAAATAGTTATTACAACCTTTTTAGAGAGAATTAGTTATTTTTATTTTAAAAAATAGTTATTCATAAGAAATGTCTATTTTATTGTAATAAAAATATAACCAAACTATTGAATAGCTAAATCATAAGAATAAATATTACATTACAATGACTATTACAGTCTACCGAACATGTCCTTAATTTCATCTCTCTACACATTCAAATAATAGTCAATTTTATGCTTATAAGCTTAAGTTGTTATAATTAAAGATAAGATTGATTTAGTTCTGAAATTAATTTCAACTACAAAATTAACACAATTAATAATTAAAGAACAGGAGTAATAGTTCTGAAAGCTAAGCACACTAATTAAAGGTAGACATGCACTTTAACTTTTTCTTCCTGTCTATCAGACGCACGTTACGCACTCACGATTATTTAATATATTTAAACTTCACCTTCTCTACCAAAAGAGAAACACAGACTTGTCCTACTTTTCACGACCCTTTTTTAGTCTTTGTTTTAAGCTCATTTTGGCCTTTTGGGAATGCCATTACCATATATGTTTGGTCACGTAACTCACGTTGTCTGCAGGAGAAATATCATCGTTATTCTTTTTCTATTTCTTTTTCTTTCTATAATCTTTATTATACTTTTCTCTGTTAGTAAAGATGGAAGCAAATGACAGTGTTTGAAAAAGAACTTGCTAATGTTAAAATTTTGAGCTATAGGGTAAAGTAATTTAGCGTAATACTCCTTATTTTCAATGTCTTTCTATTTGGGGAGAGAACTACTATTGACCATGATGGCATGATGATAAAACAAAAAAAACAAAAAAATGATACTAAATGTTAGCCACTAATTGCACCAATTACGTTTTTTTTTTTTTTCGTTAAGGTTTAAGTATGAAAATACAAAACACTTTAATTTTATTATAACCTCTTTACAAAACACTTTTATTATAACCTCTTTTATCATTTACCATATAAAAAACACTTACTCAAGTTGTTAATTTATTATTGAACAGAATACGAGCTTCAAAGCGCATTAACATTATAGTTTTGTCAATTGTTTTGTACGTTAAGAGTGTGTTTGGTTGGAGATGAAATAAGACGATGAAATAAATAAATAAATAAAATTGTTGAAAGAGGTGTTAAATTGGAAGAGGGAGGGGTAGGGAATTTTGGTATGGCCCAGGAGTTTTCTCTCCTGGTCCAGCAAAACATAATCTCCCCAAATTTGAGAGAAAATGGGGGAGAAAATTGTGCTAAACTTTTCGGACAAAAATGCCCATTCAAGCCTACTGTGTGTCCGTACTTGCCTTTGTTTCCTATCTCTTTTAAAAATTTTGTTTTTAGCTGGATGTGGGCAGGGGCGGCTTGATATATTTAGGAGCCTAAGGCGAAAATTGATTATTTTATTTTAGATGCAAAATTATTACTAATTAACATAAACTATGTAGAATTTTTTCTTTTTTGAGAAATTTTATAAACAGAAAAAATTTAACAAAATTTTTCATACTTGTTGACATGGTAGATTGATAATAGTAAGTAAAAGAGTGGTGTTAGTGGTGGACTTATGGTGAGAACTAGTAAAAGTTTGTTAACTAAGCTCTTATTATTATTCTTATTTTTTTTAGAAGTACAACATTCACAATATTTTTTTTACAACAAATCTTAAGTTTTAAGTTGCCTTTTTTTTCTTTGAAAATATAACTATAATTATTTTTTTGCCATTAATAACAGGTTGTAACAACCTGCTACAAACCATAATTGTAAAAATGTTGTAAAAAATATTGTGAATGTTACATTTTTCTCTATTTTTCATTTGTTTTTCAGCTGGTAAAAAAAATTATTTTATTTATTGATTATAAATAACCCTATTAGTTAAAATTTGGGGGCCTTTTTTTTACTTGGGGCTTTAGGCAACCGCATTTTTTGCTCCACTGTTCAACCGGCACTGGATGTGGGCGTGGCCTTTGTTTCTAATTCTTACTGCAATCCTGCTTTCTTTTTTCTTTTTTTTTTTTTTTTTTTTTTTTGGTGTGGTTGTTTTTGCTTTTCTGTTTTTTAATTGGGCATGATTGGTTTTTTTGGTTGATTTGGTGTGACTGTTTTCTTTTTATTGGTTGTTTTTTTAACTAGATAATTTTTTTAATAAGGACATATGAGTCAATTTATATCAATTACATTTTCTATTCTCTCACATTTCTTCTCAATCAAACAAAAAAAGTTTTCAATTTCTCCATTTTTTCACCCTTCCAACCAAACACAAATAAGAGAAAATAAAATTTTTTTTTATCCTCCCAACCAAACAGACCCTAAAACTCTTTTTAGTTATGACTTTTATTGCAAAAGATCTAAACCTAAAGCGTCTACACCTAAAACTCAGGAGTCTACTTCTTACTATACTCAACTAGGTTTCCTTTCCCTCAAAAAATAAATAAATAAATAAATAACTTACAAAGGAACATTCAAAACTTGGTTCACCAATCTCTTTTAATTGTCCATATTTTTAGTTTTGATATAATTTGACATGAGCCGGATTTTAGAGCCACTTGTAGGAGATTTATATTTATGTGGCAGCCACCACCTATACTATAAGTGAACTTGGTCGGATCATCTTCATATGGTATGTATGATAAATATTTATACTTTTACTATGTTTGCCATAAAATTAAAAGAAAAAAGAAAAAGAAAAAGAAAGGCAATAGTATAAACAAAAGTATAAATTTAAAACGTTGAACTTGGTGAAAATGCATGTTTGAATGTGTGCAGGCCTTTTTAGCCTCTTAGTACTGCTTCTGCGATATTCTTGGATATATTGGGGATTGAAAAGAAGAAAGCCCATCAAACTCAAGGAAAAATTCTTCCAACAAAATGGTGGCTTACTATTAAAACATCTCTCTAGTCACCAAATGTCTGTTGAGACAACCAAAATCTTTACCACAGAAGAGCTCAAAAAGGCCACCAACAACTACGATGAAAGTAAAGTCCTTGGTCAAGGAGGCTATGGAATTGTGTATAAAGGAGTATTATCAGATAACACAATGGTTGCCATTAAGGAGTCCAAAATTGGTGATCAGAGCCAAATCGAGCAATTTTTAAATGAAACGATTGTGCTTACCCAAATTAATCATAGGAACGTAGTTAAGCTATTTGGTTGTTGTTTGGAAACAGAAGTCCCCTTACTAGTTTATGAATTCATCACAAATGGGACTCTTTCTAACCACATTCATGATAAAAGCCTATCATCCTTACTTTCATGGGAAAAACGTTTGAAAATTGCAAAAGAAATTGCAGGAGCACTTGCATACTTGCATTCATCAGTTTCTATGCCAATTATACACAGAGATGTGAAAACTACGAATATTCTATTGGATGATAACTACACAACAAAAGTGGCTGACTTCGGAGCTTCAAGGTTAGTTCCTCTTGATCAAACGCAATTGAACACTTTGGTACAAGGAACTTGGGGGTACTTGGATCTAGAATACATGCAAACTAGCCAACTAACAGAAAAAAGTGATGTATAGCTTTGGTGTTGTTATGGCAGAGTTGTTGATAGGTAAAAAGGCACTTTGTTTTGATAGGCCAGAAATTGATAGAAACCTATCAATATCCTTTGTTTCTGCCATAAAAGAGGATCGTCTATTTCAAATTCTTGAAGATCACATTGTCAATGAGGTTAACATTGAGCAACTGAAGGAAGTTGCTAATATTGCAAAAAGGTGCCTAAGTTTGAGAGGGGAGGATAGGCCTTCTATGAAAGAGGTGGCAGCGGAGCTAGAGAGATATTTGAGAAATATGGAAAAACATTTATTGGGAAACATTGATGTCTATGCAAAAAAGACTGAGCACTTGCTTGGTGCAACTAGTCACTCTTTCAACGTTGATGTTGACATTGGTTGTTCTACTAGTACAACTGTTGAGTATGATAGCATCGAAGACCAAGTATTGAAATCTATGGAAGATGGGAGATAATTACTTAGTCGTCAATAATATATTAGTATCAATTGATAATTGCATTTGATATGGTACTACATTGATCTATGTAATTTCGAAGTAAGTATTCATCTCATAAAGTTGAAAGTTTTTAAGTTGTTTGGAAGTGTAGTAATTTGCGTTTGTTTTGTGAGTTGTGTTTTGAGTCTTGACTATTGGAAATGTAGTAATTATGGGAGAGGTTGTATGTTAAGGCTTGTTACATATGTATTAATGGTGGAAATGTAGGGGTCCTAATCAAGTCTTTTGTGTTTATTTTTAAATGGTTGTTATCATTTGGTTGAGCATAGCTCTCATTATTCCATTTCCTTTTCTTTGTCGTGCCTATGAAATTTCCCAATATTTTGTTCCTTCCTCTTTCACCCACATTAGAGTTATTGATATATATCTCTTGATAAGCAAGAATCAATTTGACTATTTGATAGAAGTGGAGGTGTGATTGCACTTTTGTATGGCATTATTTTCGGGGTTTCTCTATTATTTAAGATCTTTCCATTCTTTCTTATTTTCATTTGGATGTAAGAGACATGTCAAATAAGGAATCTAGAAGTTAATTCACATACTCCCTGTTACAAACAACCTTTTTATAAACTATTGTTATAGCAAATTTTTATTAGTTTTCATTTGAGTCCACTACTAATAACACTTTTCACTTACTAATAATCATTTATCACATCAGTAGTTTATAAAATATTTTGTACTTGGTTTGGGCCAAGGAACTTTAATTTTAACATAAATACATAATTTACAAGAAATAAAAATTATGTGAATATGTTAACTTGATACCAAGCCAGAGAATATAAACTATATGATTGAGCAAAATGGTTACTAATGGATACTCGAGATGCTAGAGAAAGAACAAATGACGTAAAATTGAAAACTGGTGCTCTAATGCTACAAGGCATAGTGCATATGATAAAATAACAATAAGAAATAATAACTCAAAAATAAAACATTAATATTTTATAGATATGATAAAATTTCAACTTATAGCATCCTTTTTATGATGATTGATCTTTATCATCAGACCAGTAGACTATTTGGAACTAATAAATTAAGGCAATCACAATAATCAAAAACTGAATAGAAGAATTTTTTATAGACTTTTATCAGAACGTAAATATAATATACTTCAGGAATTTAACTTATGTAGGAATTTTAATACACATTTGATTTTGTTTATTTTTAATTGTATCAATGCATATGCATGTGATTACAAGATAATTTAAGTGAAACATTACACATTTTGAGATTGTATTTGTGCTTAAATACAAGAAAAGGAGGAATATACTTTTTGGCATGCTCAATTTCACCAAAACAACAAAATTAATAGGAAATTTTTGTGGAAATAATAATTGTAAATAGAATTTATGCCGGATCACATTTTCTTTGTTACTCCATATATCCTCAATTCAAATTTACAAAATTATTAGAAATCAATGACTATCCCATTTATTAAAAGTTTAAGTTTGATTTATTTTTATTTTTATTTAAAATTATATTTAATACATGATTTTTCATCCCCAAAAAAAAATACATGATTTTGTAGAATCGAATCAATCGATGAGTAAATAGACTCTATTAATATAAAATTTGGTGTGCATGTTTAAAGAACTGGAATGTGTAATATAATGTTAATAAAAAATATTTAATGATAAAACATTAAATGAAGTTATATCAAGTGTACATATTTCTAAGATAAAAGAGCTTTATTTGCAAAATAAACCAAACAACAATCACCTTTTACATGAATGATATTGCAGACTCAGGTTATCTAACTCTTAGAGCATCTCCAACGGTTTGGGCATCTGGCTCTAGTAGCTAAAATTTGGAGAATGAGGTGCACTGTAGATGCTCCAAAAGCTTCGGCAAACATAAAATTTTGGCTGGCTAAGAGCATCTCCAGCAGATTAGCCAAATTTTTGTACTGTTTGGCTAATGAACAGTGACATTTAGCTTTTGCCTACTCACTTTTTCAAATATACTTCTAACAGATTCTCTATCCCATTCTCTATCTCATTTAAATATTATTTTTTTATTCATTATTTATTATTTTTTTTAACAACTACACATCTTCCAACATTTTTTTATACACCACATCATTATTATAATAGAAAATATATATTTGAAGAATGAATAGTAGCCCATCAGACTTGATGGGCTACTGTTCATTAGCCAAAAAAAAAAAAATCACATTTGCCGAAACTGTTGGAGCATGTTGGAGCATCTACAGTGCAGCACATTCTCCAAATTTTGGCTACTAGAGCCGGATGCCCAAGCCCCTGGAGATGCTCTAATGAACAGTAGAATCAAGTCTGATGGGCTACTGTTCATTCTTCAAATATATATTTTCTATTATAATAATGATGTATTGTATAAAAAAATGTTGAAAGATGTGTAGTTGTTAAAAAAAGAATAAATAATGAATGAAAAAATAATATTTAAATGAGATAGATAATGGGATAGAGAATCTGTTGGAAGTGTATTTGAAAAAGTAGGTAGACAAAAGCTAAATATCACTGTTTATCAGCTAAACAGTACAAAAATTTGGCTATTCTGCTAGAAATGCTCTTACTATCTCTAAAAAAAGGGTCATTCTACGGCCCATATATTTTTTTGGTGGGTACGTTACCTGCTAAAATCAAAACCATAGATATTACTTGCTCTAATCTTAACCGTTATTTTTATTTTAATGAAAAACCTGCTACCATTCAAGCGGGTTTAGTATAAAAGCCAAAAAATAAAAATAAAAAACACAGTCACATACTTTTTCATCAGAGCCCTATATCCTCAATTCAAATTTACAAAATTATTAGAAATCAATGACTATCCCATTTATTAAAAGTTTAAGTTTGATTTATTTTTATTTTTATTTAAAATTATATTTAATACATGATTTTTCATCCCAAAAAAAAATACATGATTTTGTAGAATCGAATCAATCGATGAGTAAATAGACTCTATTAATATAAAATTTGGTGTGCGTGTTTAAAGAACTGGAATGTGTAATATAATGTTAATAAAAAATATTTAATGATAAAACATTAAATGAAGTTATATCAAGTGTACATATTTCTAAGATAAAAGAGCTTTATTTGCAAAATAAACCAAACAACAATCACCTTTTACATGAATGATATTGCAGACTCAGGTTATCTAACTCTTAGAGCATCTCCAACGGTTTGGGCATCTGGCTCTAGTAGCTAAAATTTGGAGAATGAGGTGCACTGTAGATGCTCCAAAAGCTTCGGCAAACATAAAATTTTGGCTGGCTAAGAGCATCTCCAGCAGATTAGCCAAATTTTTATACTATTTGGCTAATGAACAGTGACATTTAGCTTTTGCCTACTCACTTTTTCAAATATACTTCCAACAGATTCTCTATCACATTCTCTATCTCATTTAAATATTATTTTTTCATTCATTATTTATTATTTTTTTAACAACTACACATCTTCCAACATTTTTTTATACACCACATCATTATTATAATAGAAAATATATATTTGAAGAATGAATAGTAGCCCATCAGACTTGATGGGCTACTGTTCATTAGCCAAAAAAAAAAAAATCACATTTGCCGAAACTGTTGGAGCATGTTGGAGCATCTACAGTGCAGCACATTCTCCAAATTTTGGCTACTAGAGCCGGATGCCCAAGCCCCTGGAGATGCTCTAATGAACAGTAGAATCAAGTCTGATGGGCTACTGTTCATTCTTCAAATATATATTTTCTATTATAACAATGATGTATTGTATAAAAAAATGTTGAAAGATGTGTAATTGTTAAAAAAAGAATAAATAATGAATGAAAAAATAATATTTAAATGAGATAGATAATGGGATAGAGAATCTATTGGAAGTGTATTTGAAAAAGTAGGTAGACAAAAGCTAAATATCACTGTTTATCAGTTAAACAGTACAAAAATTTGACTATTCTGCTAGAAATGCTCTTACTATCTCTAAAAAAAGGGTCATTCTACGGCCATATATTTTTTTGGTGGGTACGTTACCTGCTAAAATCAAAACCATAGATATTACTTGCTCTAATCTTAACCGTTATTTTTATTTTAATGAAAAACCTGCTACCATTCAAGCGGGTTTAGTATAAAAGCCAAAAAATAAAAATAAAAAACACAGTCACATACTTTTTCATCAGAGCCCTCGACTCTCTCGCGTTCTCCTCTCTCAACCCGCTTCTCTTCTCACTCGGGTGATCTCCATCTCTGTCTCGTGGCTTTACTCACCGGTGAAGGTTTCTCAAAAAGATCAAAATCACTTTGATATAGTGGAACTGGAAGGTTAGGATCAAATCTCTAATTCCATAAAATATGCGAAATCTCTTAATTGCCATGTTTGTTTTGTTTCCCCAAATTCTTTGTTTGTTTTTTCAGAAGCAACATAGAAATCGAAGATGCTAGACATTGAGAGTTCATGTATTATCTACACTTTATAGGTTTGAACCGATTTGCTCTCTTCTTGTTTGTTTTTTCAGATGGCTAGTCATGTTTATTATATTTGGATTTTTTAGGACTAGAGTCAAATATGTTGATCATGTAGCAATTAAACTTTGCAAGCTCAATTTTTTGCTTGGCAATAACATTAATTACCTCTCCATTACAGAGGAAATATAATTATGGCTAATAGGATGGTTTTCTAATGGTCTATTAGGAGTACATATTTGTTAGTATTGTTATCTTTTCAGTATAATGCTTCCCCCCCCCCCCCCTCTCTCTTCACATCGCCTTAAATCTAGTCACCATTATACAGTATATTAGAGCCTCAGTTTGTTTTTGCCAAGTACAACTATAATTTTAGTCCTTATTTTTTAGAAGAGTAAATTTCATCTTAAATTGGGTTTGACTTCTAAATGGGAATATATATTTTGCAAGGCCATGGCTGTTCCCTTCAAGGGAATATATATAGTTCAGTTGGAGAAGTCATGCTTCAATGTAAAATTATGCTTCAGGCTATATTTGGTACGACGTGCTTTTATGTTGGTCAATGAAATGAATTTCTTTGAGTAATGACTGTTTATTAAGAACCTAGTTTAATCTTTTGGATCTTATTTGATTCAAATAGGTTTTTTTGGCTTGGACTTGTTGTCCATATATGCTATTGAATTCTTGATAATTAGGCAGGTGGCAAAACAATTGATGATTATGCAAGAAGAATACTTGCATAGAAATCAATAGGTCTCAGCTATAAGTTAAAATATTTTTTCTCAAAGCAGAGAGGTAACCATAGTTATAGCCATCAAACTGAAATATTCTTTACTTCATGTCTTTGCTATGCATCTTCTTATGTCATATGGAGCAACAATTCATTCTTTAAGGTTTCTTTTTGTTGAAAATTAAAAAAGTTTTGATGCCATGTTAGAAGATTCAAGTTGCAATGTTAAAAGAAGAGGTTGAGACTGATTATGTTTTGAAAGTATTGAATTTCTTATGGAAACAAGGTCGATTGGGTTTCACACATATTTGGCTGGTAAGTCCAACTTTTTTGATCTCTTAACGATTAATTACATGTGTTTCTTGATTAATTGTCCTAGTTTAGTTGATGTGTTTTTCATCATCCTCTCATTCTTTTTTTTTTTTTTTTTCTCTCTTTTTGTTGTATACAATTTTCATTAGACAACGCTAGTAGTTATAGAGGTAGAGAGTTAACATGCACTAAAGTTTCATATTGTTCGACCAATTTTTGGGTTCATTTTGATGATAGTAGGTTCTAAAATAAATTTGCTATAGGCCACCTTTAGTGCATAATTTGGTATATCCTATGTCACTATGAAACTTGCTTATTGGAAGACCAAAGTTAAGTTTTACTTTG
Source organism: Quercus variabilis (assembly GCA_030445155.1). Taxonomy (NCBI): domain Eukaryota; kingdom Viridiplantae; phylum Streptophyta; class Magnoliopsida; order Fagales; family Fagaceae; genus Quercus; species Quercus variabilis. The sequence continues at coordinate 30,671,556 of CP129453.1, read as the reverse complement.
TGTTTTTGTTCTTACAAATAAACTAGTTATACAATTTTTTTTGTTTTTGTTTTTTGTTTTTTTTTTGTTTTTTGTTTTCTTGTTTTTTTTAAGAAGAAAAAAAGAAAAGGGGGCTAGTTATATTTGTCCTCTATGGCAGGAGAGGTAAGTTTGATTTTTTATGCTACTATGTTGTTTATTTTTTGTGTGTGGGCTACTGTAATATCCCAACAAACTATATTGTTAATTAATGAGGATTATGTACTTATTCAATCTTTGGAAATCTGATTTACTTAATTTTATACATAATTCCTTGAAGTTAATGAGGATTTACTTATTTTTATACATAATTCCTTGAAGTTATAAGATTCAGCTTTGAAGAGTGTGAATATTAATTTTCATGTGCTGATTGAAGCTAAGTCCTTGTTTTAAGTTTAAAGTTTAACCTTAAATGACTACACGAAATTGTAATTGCAATGACTGAGTTCTATGTTACCTTATGGCTGCCTAGGGGTATTTTGGTTACTTAATTAAGAATGTTAATGCAAGTAAGAAAATCAAAGAATGGCTTGTTAATACTCTGCCATTTGGTTATTTAGAAAATGTCATTTTGGAAAAAATCATTTACTATGCATTTGGTAGACAAGCTGTTAAAACCTAACAAATTATTAAACCCTTGCAATTGAATTGAATGTGTTTCCTTCGTTATATGATTGAATATGAACTTGAATCATGTTTTTTGATAAATGTATCTTGTGTTTGGGGAACTTCTTTGAGGTAGGATTAGGATTTCCTTGATTTTGAGAGCTAGGTTTTTGAGATGTATGTATAAGTTTATGCTAAGGTAGAATTAATAGTAATAACCTTTAATATTTGGTATAGGTATTACCAGCGCCCAAGTCTGAGCTCCTTCAACCTAAGGATCTTGATTCCTCTGCTTTCAGGTAAAGGATAAGTGATATGAGCATTTGGTAAGTCATGAGGTTATTTTAAAAAGATTATTATGCACTAAAAGGTTTTGAATAGAGATATTCCATACAATCATGTTTTAGACAAAGATATGTTTGTGGTGCTTACAAAATCTAAAGTATATAAAATAATATGCATGAAATTAAAAGATGTTCTCCTATCTGAATATCCATAAAATGAAATGCTTTGGCTTACATGCATTCTTATTAAATTCTCATGTAACTTGCCCTTATTGAGCTATTTAGCTCACCCCTTCTACTTTTTCAATCAACAGGTTTTATTCTGGAGCAAAGGGAGCCTTAGTCGAATTTTGGGAGGAATTGGTTTTAGCTTTAAAATTATAGCCCCTATTTTGGAAGTTTGATGCTTAGTTTTGTAGTATTGTGTATTTTAGGATCTAATGAAAGTTGTGTACTTTAATATATTAAGAGATGTATTATGTGAAATTCTGAAATTGAATAACTGGTGGATTAAGTTATCCCTTGGAGTACAATGTAGATGCTCTGAATATCAAGTGAAAAATTATATACTAAAGTAAAGAAACAACAATGAAAAGAAAGAGGAAATCTTTTGTTTAAAAGTTTAGTTGGTTCTTGTTAATATCAGGTTCAAGCTTGATATTAACATGCTGGTCATGGTCACAAATCTAGGTATTGGGTTTGGGTCGTGACAGCTGCTCTTACTTCATGCACCTTTTTTCAAGTTCAATATCAGTCAAATCAACTTCTAGACAAAAACAAAGAATAAGTTGTTGCTGAACATCAAAATTTGTTGAGTTCTTCCAATTTTCTGTTTGTAGTAAGCCTTTTCCTTCTCCTTCTAAAGAGGCAGCCAAATCATCCAAATTTCAACAATAGTGTTTAGCAGTTTGAACTTTAAGAAATAAGCTTCTAGGGTTTAATGATTGCCTTGGTTGTTTTAATGAGTTGGCATGCTCTTTGCAAGGATAACTCTGTCTGGGGTTTAAAAAGAAGGTATGGCAAGTGCTTGAGAAAATTTATGATAGAATTTCAAATAGGGATTTCTCAATTCAATTAGTTATATGATAAATTCATATTTTGCAAGCCCAAGTTGTTACTAATAGCAAATTATTAGTTGGTTATGATGACAGAATTTTAGTTATCATTTTGTGAATTGGATTGTCAATGGATTTTTCATTACCTCATGTATTTATTAAAAATGTTACTAAAATTAAAATGTAGAAGGTTTAAGAAAAAAAATATTTGGAAAAATATTTTATGATCTTAATTCCAAATCCAATTCCAAATTTAGGTATTCCAACAATGGAATTTCAAATAATGAATTTCAAATCCTTCATTGTATAAAAATACTCAAACAAGGAATTTTAAAATCAATGGATTTCAAATCAAGGCATTTAAATCCATTGATTTAAAATCCAAATTCAAACTTAGCCATCTAAACACAACCCTAAGTTTTTTTGTAGGAATTTCAAAATAATACTTAAAAAAATTTAAAATCGTAAGGTTTAGGTCAACACTAGGGCACTAAGTTGTGGTACTAACTACTAAATATATTAGTTAAAACAACCTCCCATAATGCATGTGTGTGTGTGTGTGTGCAAGATAGTTTTTGTTTAGATAACTTATCATATTTTAAATTTCAATAAGTATACAACAAAATACAACAACTTAATGACAAAAGAAAATTTATAAGTTTCACCTAGAGTTTTAGGGGGGGGGGGGGGGAAGCAAGTAGAGTGATTAAAGGGGTGGCAATACGTGTTCGCGTGTCGGGTTCGTGTCGTGTCAAGTTATGAGTATTCGACTACATAGGTCAACACTAACCCAACCTGTTTATTAAACGGGTCAAGATTCCTCAACCCTAAGACGACCCATTTATTAAACGGGTCATTCGTGTCGACCTGTTTATCAGATTTTATCAAAATGAAAAAAAAAATTATGGAAAAACAAAAAAAAAAACAAATATTTTTAATATAAAATTCAGAACTAACGAGTAATTGTATCACAAATAATCATTCTAAACTAAAACATATCCCAATATCACAAATAATTAATCACAATATGTCAAAAAAAATAAATCACAATAACTAATATGTTTATATACCTAGAGTTTAAAGGGTATATTGGTAAAATATCAATTAATTAAACGGGTCAGACAGGTCAAACGGGTTCTATGTGTTCAACACTAACCCAACCCGTTTATTAAACGGGTCAGCCGTGTCGACCCGAATATGACACGAACCTGTTAAGCCTCAACCCATAACCTGCTAATTTCGTGTCGTGTCATGTTGGGTTCGCGGGTTGTGTCAAATTTTGCCACCCCTAAGTGATTATATAATTTTTTTTTTTTTGGTCATTTTGGTATTGCAAATAAAGGTTTTAGGGGGTATTTTGGTCATTTGTTAGATTTCAAGGGTCTTTCAGTCATTTTATAGGTTTCTAAAGGTAATTTGGTCATTTTTTAGGTTTTAGGAGTATTTTGGTAATTTTTTAGGTTTTGGGGGGCATTACAATCATTTTTTAGGTTCTAAGGGTTTTTCAGTCATTTTTTAGGTTTCAGCCTTCAGGCTCATTTTTAGGTTTCACGGTCATTTATGATTTTGTAGGTTCTAAGGGTATTTTAGTAATTTTAGAGGGTTTCAGGGGGGTATTTTGGTCATTTTATAGGTTTCGAGGGTATTTCGGTCATTTTTAAGGTTCTATGGGTATTTTGGTCATTTTTTAGGTTTCAGGTGCATTACGATTGTTTTTTAGGTTCTAAGGGTATTTTAGTTACTTTTTAGGTTACAAGGTCATTTCAGACTTTTTTTAGATTTCAGGGTCATTTAGGTCATTTTTTAGGTTCTAAAGGTATTAGAGGGTATTTCAGTCATTTTTAGGTTTTAGGGTCATTTCAGTAATTTTCTAGGTTCTAAGGGTATATCAATAATTTTTTAGGTATTAAGGGTATAACAATAATTTTTGAGAGTTTTGGGGGGTATTTTTGTCACATGTGATGTTGGTATTGTCTAATGTGACAATGAAACCGTTAAATATGAGGAAAAAAAAAAGGGAACTATTAAATATGATAAAAGTACGGTCACATGAGATGTTGGTATTGCCAATGTAACAATGGAAATGTCAAGTGTGAGAAAAAAATAGGTCACCACCAAATGTGACAAAGTACAATTGAATGTGATGGTCATACTGCCTAATGTGATAATGGAACCATCAAATGTGAGAAAAAAGGAAAAAGAAAAAAAAAAGAACCACCAAGTGTGACAAAAAAACAGTCACATGTGATGTTAGAACTAAACAAGGTGAAGATGGAACTGACAAATGTGAGAAAAAAAAAAAAAAAGAACCACTGAATGTGACAAAAGTACAGTCACATGTGATGTTGGTACTATACAATATAAGGATAGAACTGTTAAAAGTGAGAGGAAAAAAAAAAAGAATCACCAAATGTGACAAAAGTACTGTCAAATGTAATGTTGGAACTGCACAATGTGAGAATGAAATCGTCAAATGTGAGAAAAAATAAGGAAACTGCCAAATGTGACAAAAGAGCTATCACATATGATGTTGGAACTACACAATGTGAGGATGGACCATCAAGTGTGAGAAAAAAGTAAGGGAACTACCCAATGTGACAGAAGAATTGTTACATGTGATGTTGAGACCGCACAATGTGAGGATAAAATCATTAAATGTGAGAGAAAAAAAAAGTAAGAGAACCACCAAATATGAGAAAAAAATTGTCACATGTGATGTTGGAACCAAACAATGTGAGGATGAAATTGTTAAATGTGAGAAAAAAGTAAGGGAATCACCAAATGTAAGAAAAGAACTGTCACATGTAATGTTGGAATTGCACAATGTGAGGATGGAATCGTCAAATGTGAGAAAAAGTAAGGCAACTACCAAGCATGAGAAAGAACTATCACTTGTGACATTGGAACTGCATAATATGAGAATAGAACCATCAAGTGTGAGAAAAAAGTAAGGGAACCACCCAATGTGAGAAAATAATTGTCACATATGATGTTGGAACCGCATAATGTGAGGATGGAACCGTCAAATGTGAGAAAAAAAAAAGTAAGAGAACTGCACAATGTGAGAAAAAAACTGTCACATGTGATGTTACAATTGCACAATGTGAGGATAAAACTATCAAATGTGAGAAAAAAGTAAAGGAACCACCAAATGTGAGAAAAGAACTGTCACATGTGATGTTGGAACTGCGCAATGTAAGGATGGAACTGTCAAATGTGAGGAAAAAGTAAGGAACCACCTAATGTGACAAAAGAACTGTCACATGTTATGTTGGAACCGCACAATGTGAGAATGAAACCCCCAAATGTGAGAAGAAAAAGAGAACTGCACAATGTGAGAAAAAAATTGTCACATGTGATGTTGGAACTGCACAATGTGAGGATAGAACCATCAAATGTGAGAAAAAAGTAAGGAAACCATCAAATGTGAGAAAAGAACTGTCACATATGTTGTTGGAACTGCATAATGCGAGGATGAAACTGTCAAATGTGAGAAAAAAGTATGGGAACCACCCAATGTGACAAAAAAACTGTCACATATGATGTTGGAATCACACAATGTGAAAATAGAACCGTTAAATGTGAGGAAAAAAAGTAAAGGAATTGCACAATGTGAGAAAAGAACTGTCACATGTGATGTTGGAACTGCACAATGTGGGGATCAAATGTGAGAAAAAAGTAAAGAAACCACTAAATGTAAGAAAAGAACTATCACATGTGATATTGGAATTGCACAATGTGAGGAATGACTGTCAAATGTAAGAAAAAAGTAAGGGGAACCACCCAATGTGACAAAAGAACTGTCACATGTGATGTTGGAACTGCACAATGTGAGGATGAAATCGTCAAATGTGAAAAAAAAAAGTAAGGGAACCGCACAATGTGAGAAAAAAACTGTCACATGTGATATTGGAACTACACAATATGAGGATGAAACCATCAAATGTGAGAAAAAGGTAAGGGAACCACCAAATGTGAGAAAAGAATTGTCACATGTGATATTAAAACTGCACAATGTGAGGATGGAACTGTCAAATGTGAGAAAAAAATAACCTGGTATAGCAGGTTACCTACTAGTGGGTACCATACTCCCCTCCCCCCCCCCCCTATTTTTTGGGGGTACCGTAGAATTACCCCTAAAAAAATCCTCATAGTTTTATTATAGGGACATATTAAACCCTATACACTTAAATGGAGCACCTTAAACTCCATACTTTCATAAATGTACCCCAAGAAAATCCAAACAAATCAGACCCTCACACATGATATGTGCATGAATTGACTTCTTGGGTGTAAAACGTGTCATTTTAAAGTCTGAGGTTTAAATGGGATAGTTTAAAAAAAATTAAGGGATTTAATGTGTCCCAATAATAAAATTATTATAGATTTATCTTTTCAAATTTTATTTATCTTTTACTTTTTCCAAATTTAAGTCCAAATCCTCCACCACTTTGTTATAACACGAGCAAAATACTGCTGAATGAAAGTGCAACTGTTATCTTATTTATGTAAAGACTATAAATATATGTATATGAAATAGCCTGAAAGGCTGGCTTGTTGTGTGATCTTCGTTGAGCCAAATCAAGTGGCCAAGAAGCCTAAGATTTGTATTCATTTAGTCGTGAGACTAGTACTAAAGTCAGAGGGTAATAGAAAAATAAAAAGAAAATCACTATATATATATATATATATATTTGGGCTAGAAAAGATTGACCCTGGTTAATTAATTCAATTACCTAAGTTGATTAATTAATTCAATTACCTAAGTTGATTAATTAAGTTAAATTACATACAAACTGTGGAGGTGCCAACAAATTACCAGACAAATTAAATGCAGCTATAAATAAATTAATACGGTGATTTGTTAACAAATGGGGAAAACCTCTCGTAAGGCAAAAACCCTACTCGGTGAATTTAAGGTCATCATTCTTAAGAATTTACTAATTAATAATCAAACGGTTACAAATATGAGGAATCTTACCACAACCCTATCTTATCCCAAAATACTAACCTACAGTTGAACCTTTGCTCTAATACCCAATTGTACTTGATTTTGTAGCAGACTTCTTTTCTTTGTTGCACAAATCTCCAATCTGTGACTAATTCCTTTGCACAGATCCTAGTATGTGACTAAGTTCAACAACTTGATTGATTGTTGTTGGTTGCAAAGTTCTTCACTTCATAAACAATGAAAATTAAAAAGTACTTGGTTACAAAATCTTAAAGTGCACAAACGCAGTTGCTTCTCACAAAATATATGAGTTCTAAGTCTTTATTTCCATACTTGATGACTTTTAAAATAAGCCTCTGAGTATATATTATTAATCTTTACCTAAAAAGTAGAAGAGCCTTTGAGTTTGCACAACTACGTGCTCAAAGTCTAGTATATATATATATATATATTGCACCCTCAGTTTTTTGCTCACATATGAAGGATTTTGTCATATAGTATATCGCGTTGGGCAGGTTGAAAATTAGAGCCAATACCATATTTTATATTCATACAAACATTTTTCTAAGATTGATTTTTGGATATGTAGATCCTAACACTATTCATAAAATATTCATTATGATTTTTTCTCAATTAAGCCATATATTAAAAGGTTAGGCCCTTTTATAATTGTACTTTGGTTATGTAATGTATTATAAATCCGGTTTAAAACACTATTATTATTTTCGTATGTGTTCTAATAAGTATTACTGTTTATTCAAAAGAAAAAAGAAAAAAAAACAAAATAAGGATGTTTATCCCACATTGGTTGTGTGTGTCTAGTGTCCACTGTTTATAACTCTAGTCTACAACCATAAAGGTTAGGCCATTTTCTAGTTGTACTCTGGTTATATAATGTATTATAAACTCAGTTTAAAACACTATTATTATTTTTGTGTGTATTCTAATATGTATTACTGTTTACTAAAAAAAAAAAATTACTAAAAGGAGGTCGGCAATGATTAATAATTCAATTATAACTTTTAAGGTAGCCATATAGGACAAAAATGCCTTATGCCATTTTCGAGCAAATTATATAGCATTATGCCTCCCTTTCCAAACTAATTAGGGAAATGTCCCTGTTTTAAAACTCGATTTTTGATAAATTGAGTTAGGCCATATAGTGGCATTTTTAAGGAACCTATAGTGACATTTTAGGACCTATATTGACTTTTTTTAACTCGATTTCAATGAAATCGAGTTATAGGCAATGAAATTGACCTATAGTGGCGTTTTTTTTACCTATAACTTGATTTCATTGAAGTCGAGTTAAAAAACATCACTATAGGTCCTTAAAACGTCACCATAAACTCCTTAAAATGTCACTATAGGGTCTAAGAATTTTTTTTTTTTTTAATTCGATTTATCAAAAATTGAGTTTTAAAATAGGTGCATTTCTCTATTTAGTTTGAGAAGGGGAGCATAATGTTATATAATTTTCCCGAAAATGGCAAAAGCCCATTTTGTCCTAGCCATATATAACTTAGAGACTATTCAGAATTCAGTAAGTGCTGACCATGCTACCCAAAAGATGAAAAGAATTTTAAGGTAAACTTAGAATTTGGCTATAACGTTAATAATCTTTACTTGGATGTTTCAACTTTTAATTAATAGAAATAATTAACTGATATAGACAACTTATTCTTATTTTTGAAAATGACAAATAACATTCATGCACCCATCTTCAAAATGACCACTTAATCTTATTAATTAAATAAAACAATAAATAAATTCTAAAAAATATATTTCACTTACAAAAATCAAATACATTGAAAATTTAACCATAGCAAAAAAAAAAAAAAAAAAAATTAATTAAATTTTCTTTTTTTTTTTGTTGAAGTCTGATAATTTATTGTAAAAAAAAAATGACTAAGCATTGTTTGGTAAGAATTATAGGTTTGGCAGAAGAAAACTTGAGAATAGGGACTGGAGGCAGGTGTAGAAAAATGAATAAAAAAAAAACATGCATTAAATTTCTATTATATTCTTCTATTAAATTATTTTTAATAAATTTTGTGATAAAATATTTTTCTCTCTTTGCAGAAGATAAAAAATAGTAAATCTGGATAGAAAATAACCATAACTCATTATATTTTCATTCTTATATTGTTTAATTTTAAAAAAAAAATTGTAACAATTTAGTTCTTATAAATTTAATTTTATAATTTTCTTTTTTATTGAAATTTCAAAATATAATCTTCTTAAATATTAATTGTGTCAATTTTATTAAAGCTGACATAATTAAAGATAAATTTGATTTAATTTTGAAAACTGAAATACAAAATTAACACAGTTAACAATTAAAGGACAGAATTAAATATATGAGATAGAAATTGAAACAGGCCTAAATTACAATTTGGCAAACAAAATATTGATCTACTTTTATTCTCTTAATTTCCTCTCTTCCTTGCTCTTTCTTTCTTCCCTATCAAACACACTCACGATTATAAGTCAATTTCTTTCAACCAAAAGAGAAACACAGATTGCCCTACCTAATAGACTTATCCGCTTAATTTTCTTTTCTTTGCTGAATTTACACAATTACACTACTTCTTTCAACTAAATGGCAAACGTCTAGTTTCCAAAACAGAGAAATTTCACGACACTTTTTTAGTCTTTGTTAACTCACGTTGGCCTTTTTGGAATTCCATTGCCATGTTTGATCACTTATCGTTATCCCTTTTTTTTTTTTCTAAAAAAGAAAAGATTCTATGATCATTATTATCTTTTTCTCTGTTGACATGATTAACAAGCTACAATAAAACAAACCATTTTAGGCTAAAAGGATGTCATCAATGATTTGAAAATTCAAAGAAAAAGTCGGAAGCAAATTACACTGTTTGTTAGTGCCTAGCACCCAACCTTTATGCTATTTTTGGATAATCTCCCTCCTCTTCCCTATCCAAACATAGGATTTAAATGCCTGTACCCCTTACAAGTTACAACCGAATAAGAACTTGGTAATGTTGAAATATTTTTTAATTTTTAATAATTTGATAGTAACAATGGAGGAGGAGAGAGATTTAAATTCTAGATGCCATGAGAACTTGTAAAATTACCAATCAATTGAGTTACAATGCTCTTAGCCTAATTTTAAAATATTTAACCAAGGGTAAAGTTATTTAGTCTAATACTCCTTATTTTTCAAAATAATCCACATTGTATATCAATTTAGAGAAAAAACTACTGATGACCATGATGGTAGAAAATAATAGTAAATGTTAGCCATTAATTGACCTAAGTAGGTTTTGTACTTTTTTTTTTTTTTAAGGTTTAGGTATTGATAGACCCGAACATATCTTCGTCCATCTGGGAAGAACAATGGACGAGGACGACCCCAAACATATTATCATCCTTGCCAGTCTCGGAGGCCTCGGCAGATAAAGCCGCAACCTGAGCAGCTTGAGCCGCCTCATCTGCCTCAATCTCCTTATCGACGGCCTCGAAGTCTAGCTCTTCCAAGTTCATCCTTGGACCATGCTTCATTAAATATCTCCTTAGCAGCTCAAACCCTTTAAAATATCATTGAAATCGAATTGAATTATACTCATCGGTAGATTGGAAAGCGAGGACGGCTTTAGCCACGACAGCCTTCATCCTTTGGCTAGCTGAAGCAAGAAGATCGTCCTTTTGTTTTACCAGGAGCTTCTCGGAATCCAACTGCTTAGTCAAAACCTTGATTTGCTCCTTGGAAGTGTTATTAACATCCATAGCAGCAATCAGGTCTTTCCGCAATCCCTAAGCCTCAGCCTCCTGCGCTTCCACTTAAGAGTTAGCCACGACAGCCTTCTCCTCATAGGCTAGATATTAAGAAGTGATATGCATCTTCTCTCCCAACACCTAACAACATAAAGTTTCGTCATGGCTAAGGTTGGAGGATGTAAGGACAAAAATGAGAAACAAGGTAAGAAAAATCACTTGCACAAGTTTGTGAACATGCTGGCTCACCATCTCATGGAAGGGCACGTTAGAGATCTCTCTCATTTCCTCGGGAGTCAGGAGCTTGTTTGCTCGAACCATGGCTGCTCCAACGTCAGCCCAAACATTGGAGCCCATTTTTTCTTTCCCTTTGTCCCCTGCCTTTCACCTTTTGGTAGGAGGGCTGACCTCCTTGATTGAAAGAGCCGGAGAAGCAACTCGTCCTTCATCAAGGGTAAGGGTGGACGAACCCCTCTCTGCTGTCTCCTTCTCCTTCTCCTGCATTTTATCAACAATTTTCAACTTTCTCTGGCCAATGCTGGAAAGGGGCTCGTTCTTCTTCTCCTTAATCTTCACGTACATGTCTTTATTGAATTTGGTCGTCATCTTTGGAAAAAAAAAAAGTTTAAGTCAGGAAAGAGAGTAAAGGACAATCCAATATATCAAAGCTACTCACATTTTCTCTCTTCCCGGTCAATCGGACGGAGAACGTAAGGTGAAGGCTCTGGCCCTAAACAGTGACGAGCTAGCATGCGTGGATCAACTAGCTCGCCAAAATCCTCGATCGTGCTGGCGTACTTCATAGCTTCTAGAACCCGCTCCTCAAATTTATCCTCAAGCTTAGGACGCTTTTTCACTACAAAGTAAAAATTACACAAGGTTAGAAGGACGATCAACATAGACAAAATACTAAAGAAGAAAAGACATAAAAGGCAAACGCACCAAGATGAGGGGTCTCCTACCAGCGTAGCAACCTAGGGACATTCCCCCAAAAGTCGTTGGACAAAGTCTCCCAACCATCGCCTGACACGAAAAAATATCTAGACTTCTAATAATGGAAGGACGAAGGAAGGTCAGTGACGAGATGAGATTTCCTATCCTAGGGTACAAGTTCGTAATACTCAAATTCCTTAGATTCTTTTAAACAATAGAGATGGATGAACTCGTTGAGTGTGATCATGTCCCCATCCACTATGGTCATCCAAATCACCATACAGCTTATGACGATCCTCTAAGAGTTCTGCATAAGCTGTCTTGGGGCGATATTCAGGTGATTTAAGAGTTCCATAATGAATGGATGGATGGAAAATCTTAAGCCGCACAAGAACGCAACCTCATAAAAGCAAACCTCACCATGGGCAAAGGCACAAGCCTTTTCACCTTTCCTAGGAAGATGAGCCCTAGTCTCATCAGGGAATTGAAACCTATCTCTAAATTTGTCAAAGACGTTTGCCTTCAAGGTACACTTTTCCTTGAGGGCATGAAAAGGACAAGGCGGGGCAAAAGCAGAAGGAAGAATGGACGAAGGGACGAAGGAAGGCACGGAGGTAGCTGTGTCTGTTATAGCCCCCTCCGCGGCCACACTAGAAGATGAACCATTCTCCCAATCACTCAGTTTCACCTCAGACCCCATATTTTCCCTCCTAAAGACCTCACGTACAGATTTGAACCAAGACAAAGACTGATGCAACAGCAGATAAAGGTCACCCAATGCTAAATCGAGGCCACTATCGCTCACAACAAATCCCCAATTTGTGAGTACTGATCACTAGAAGAATCTAACAGCCCCCTTATTAAACGAGTAAAAAGAAAGGCAATGGAGGGAGAAGTGTGCCTAATTTCTGCGTAATCCATCATTAAGGAAAAATATGCAACCCAAAAAGGAAAACAGAAGTGCAAAAGAAAAGGAATACAGTAAAACCAAAAAGGAAAAAGGAGTTAAAAAGGGGGGCGTACCTAGAAATGAGGAAGAAAACCGAAAAGGCAAGGAGTAAAATGCGCAACGGCAATGATGAACTCAGAGAAATGGAACATAGAGAGAAAGTGAAGAGAAAGGTTAAGAATCAGAAAAAATGAACACAAAGGGAAAATAAAGAAATGAGGAAAGAAAGGCAAAGAGTTAAAAGGGTTTGCCTTGAAAAATGCGGGAAAACTGAAAAGGCACTCACCGAAAACGAGACCTGCTCACCGATCAAAAAAGGACACGTGGCCACGATGCGTGCCACGCCACCATAAGACAATTAATGCGGAGAGCAGAACCCTAAGCACCTCCAAAACTAAAAAAAAAAAAAAAACAACCTCCTTATATTCCTAAAATCATCCAAATTGTGGACGATCTTGGAATAGGGGGGCAGCTAATAGACCTGAACATATCTTCGTCCATCTGGGAAGAACAATGGTCAAGGATGACCCCGACCCCCAGATTAGGGTAAGCTACCTGGTAAAGACGAGGCCATCGTCCCTCAATCATGACGAAGAGTTACAAGGACAATAATGAACTTTTGTACCGTTACAGATATATCTCTCCATTTAACACCCTCTAGGCGTGTTATGGATCCGGAAATGATATCACCATTAAGGCAAAACCAACGGTTAGGAGGAAGAAGAAAGCGCCTATATATACCCATTCTTGAGAACTGACAGACAGGTACGCATAAATTCTAGTTCACACGCTCTGATACTCTTATATTTCTCTTCTCGTTCTAGCCTCTCTAACTTTAGCATCAGAGGTTTTATGGCTGATAGACCCAAACATATCTTCGTCCATCTGGGAAGAACAATGGATGAGGACGACCCCAAGATTAGAATAGCCCTTGGTAAGCTACCTGGCAAAGACGAGGCCATCGTCCCTCAATCATGACGAAGCGTTACAAGGACAATAATGAACTTTCATACCGTTGGAGATATATCTCTCCATTTAACACCCTCTAGGGGCGTTACGAATCCGAAAATGATATCACCATTGAGGCAAAACCAACGGCTAGGAGGAAGAAGAAAGTGCCTATATATACCCATTCTCGAGAACTGACAGATAGGTCATAGAAATTCTAGTTCACATGTTCTGATACTCTTATATTTCTCTTCTCGTTCTAGCATTTCTAACTTTAGCATCGGAGGTTTTGTGGCAGGCACCACACCAGTGTTCCGCACTTCTTCTTTTACCATATACTTTCTAGGATCAGGTTGGCTCTGGACAACTCCACTCTGGACGATCATTTCGATTGACGATCTGAGCATCATTAGTTTGGCGCCATCTGTGGGGACACTTCTCCTGCATAGTTCGAAAGCATTGTTCCATTCATCTTACAAGTCCAGATGGAATCCAACGCTAACTCAGATTCAGTAGCATTATCCGCACAAATTCAGACGCTTACAGCCGCTGTGGAAGAGCTTACCAGGCAGAACCAGGAGCTAAGGCAGTGACTACAGCAAGAAGACAATCACTCGGAGACTAACTGAGGCAATGAAGGAGACGGTCAGGGGAAACGACCAAATACTCTAGAAGGGGTGAACTCAGACCTCCTCAAGGAAATGAGAAAAGAGATAAATAAGCTAAGGAGTGCCTTCAAAGAAAAAGCGGATTAGGGTCTAGACAGACTCACCCTTCACTTTAGCGGTCCAGGAATGCCCAGTATCCTTAAAATTTTGTTTGCCCCATCTCGAGCCATTTAACAGATTGAAGGATCCTTTGGATCACCTCAACACCTTCAAGACAACCTTGGGTCTCCAACAGCCCCTTAACGAAATATTATGCCACTTTTTCCCAACTACACTCAAAGGCCCAGACAGGGAATGGTTCACTAAACTGCCGACGTCGTCCATTGACAACTTCGAGTAGCTGAGCAGTGCTTTCCTTTGTCACTTCGTCAACGGGCAGCGTCCAATAAGGCTAGCTGACCATTTACTCACCATCAAGCAAGGAGAGAAGGAAACTTTGAGATCCTATGTAACACATTTCACCCGAGGAACTTTGGAGGTGGACGAAGCAGATGATAAAGTACAGCTAACAACCTTCAAGGCTGGATTGAAGTCTAGGGAATTCGTGGCCTCCTTAGCGAAGAATCCCCCAAAGACAATGGCCGAAATGCTCCTGAAGGCGCAGAAGTACATGAATGCTGAAGACACTCTAGCAGCCAAAGAAGGAATGGAGAAACCCAAGGAAAAGAAGAAAGAGAAAGAAAACAACTGAAGAGGACGAAAAGGGACCAAGCGGATAGGCAGAATGTCGAAGGAAATAGACACAGTGATGACAAAAACCCTTGTCCAATAAAGTTCACGCCTCTAGTGATGCCCGTTGACGAGATTTTGACGGAGATTAAGGACGAAAAATACCTTAAATGGCCTAGGCCATTACACTCGTCACCCAACGTCCACGACAAGAGGAAATACTATCGCTTTCACAAAGATTACGGGCATTACACAGAAGACTGCTGAGACCTAAAAGAGCAAAGAGAAGAACTTATATGGAAAGGGAAACTACATAAATACATGAAAAAGGGAGATTCTAGTAGGTACAACAATAGCAATAAGGTTCAACACGAAGGTTCTCTATGAGACGAGGATCATTTACCATCTCGTCCACAAAGTGCAATAGGGAAATAAAAACCATCACGGGAGGACCATCCACAGAAGGGTCGTTTAAGTCCCCCAAGAAATCATACCAAAGACAAGTGAACAGTGTTCATAGCTTGCCTCCTCTGAAGCAAAGACGGACAAACCAAGACATGTATTTTTCAGAAGAAGATGCTAGAAGGGTAAAGCAGCCTCATGATGACCCGTTAGTCATTATGATCATGATTGAGAGGTTCAACACCAGAAGGGTTCTTGTTGACAATGGGAGCTCAGCAGACATTATTTACCTTTCTGCCTTCCAGCAGTTAAAAGTAGACTCGAAGATACTCTGTCATTTCGAATCCCCCCTCGTTAGTTTCAGTGGAGACAAGGTGTACCCTTGGGGAATAGTAATGTTGACGGTCACGGCTGGCTCGTACCTCTCCAGGTAACCAACAAGCATAACATTTTGGTAGTAGACTCACATTCGTCCTACAATGTGATTATAGGATGACCTACCCTCAATCACTGAAAAGCTGCCACTTCAACGTACTGTGTGAAGGTAAAGTTTCCAACAGAACAGGG
Source organism: Quercus variabilis (assembly GCA_030445155.1). Taxonomy (NCBI): domain Eukaryota; kingdom Viridiplantae; phylum Streptophyta; class Magnoliopsida; order Fagales; family Fagaceae; genus Quercus; species Quercus variabilis. The sequence goes on along the minus strand of CP129453.1, from coordinate 30,655,768 downwards.
GTCGAAGAGATAAGAGGAGACCAAGTGTTGGCAAGGGAGTGTTTCCAGGCAGTCCTGGCCTTGAAGGAGAACCACACATGGATGATTAAAGATAAGACACCAAAAGTCATTGAGCAGCTAGAAACGATAGAGTTGGTCGAAGGAGACCCTACAAGGACGACCCAAGTAGGGACAAGTCTAAATCCCCAGATGAAGGAAGAGATTATCAACTTCCTAAGGATAACCTGGATGTGTTTGCATGGAGCCACGAGGACATACCAAGTATCCCAGCAAACATTATATAACACAGCCTAAATGTAGACCCTGAGAAGAAACCCGTCCAGCAGAGAAGAATAGTTTTTGCCCTTGAACAGAACAAAGCAGTTATGGACGAAGTGAACAGGTTGCTCGCTGCTAATTTCATTAAGGAAGTCTACTATCTTGAGTGGCTGGCCAACGTCGTCATGGTAAAAAGGCAAATGGGAAGTGGAGAATATGTGTTGACTTCACAGATCTAAATAATGCCTACCCGAAGGACAGTTTTCCCCTACTCAGAATCGACTAGCTGGTAGAATCAACAGCTGGGAACAAACTTCTTACCTTCATGAACGCCTTTTCCAGGTACAACTAGATACAAATGGCCAAGGAGGATCAGTAGAAGACAGCTTTTATCACCAGCCAAGGGCTCTATTGTTATAGGGTCATGCCCTTTGGTTTGAAGTACGCAGGGGCCACATACCAAAGATTGGTAAACCAGATGTTCAGCAAACAGATTGGGAGGAACATGGAAGTGTACGTCGATGATCTGCTCTTCAAGAGCAAAGAAGAAGAGGACTACCTGGATGATCTCAAGGAGACATTTAACACATTTAGATAGTATAGCATGAAGTTAAACCCATCCAAATGTGCCTTTGGAGTCTCCTTCGGGAAATTCCTCAAGTTCATGGTATCACAAAGGGGAATAGAAGCAAATCCTGAGAAAGTAAGAGCTATCCTTGAGATGTCTTGTTTAAAGATGGTTAAAGAGGTGCAATCTCTTACAGAAAGAGTAGCAGCCCTCAACAGCTTCGTCTCAAAGGAAACAGACAAATGTCTTCCTTTCTTCAAGACCCTGAAGCGAGCTTTTGCTGGACGGAGGAATGCGAGACAACATTCCAGGAGTTAAAGCATTACTTGAGCAACCCTTCACTCTTAAGTCCGTCCAAGGAGGGAGAAGATTTATTCCTCTATTTAGCAGTATCCACAACTGCAGTCAGTGCAACCTTGATCAGGTTAGAGAAAAAGATACAACTTTTGGTGTACTACATTAGCCAGGCCTTTCAGGGAGCCGAAGCTTGATACCCACGGATAGAGAAGATTACCTTCGCCTTAATAGTGGCCTTAAGAAAACTTCGTTCATATTTCCAGGCTAACCCGATCATAGTGATGACGGACCAGCCCATTAAGAAAGCAATGAATAAACCTGAGGCTACTAGATGAATGCTACAAGGGGATATTAAGCTCAGCCAGTTTGATATAAAATATCGCCCCCAGACGGCCATAAAATCTCAGGCATTGGCAGACTTCAGAGTGGAATTCACCGCCCTCGAGCATGAAGAAAACCAGGAAGAACTTTGGACGATCCATACAGATGGATCGTCCATTTAGAGAAAAGGTGGAGCAGGTGTCGTCATCATCTCCCTTGAAGAAGATGTTTTGAAGTACGGAGTCCAGCTCAAATTCCCTGTAACCAATAACGAGGTAGAGTATGAGGCTATATTAACAAGACTAAGAATAGCTCGAGCACTTGGAGCTAAAAACATTTTGCTAAGGAGCAATTCACAGCTCGTCATAGGGTAGGTAAAGGAAGATTTCGAAGCAAAGGAGACAAGAATGCAGAAATACCTCAAGTTGACAAAACAGTCGGTGAGCAACTTCGATCGTGTAGAGTTTGTTCAAATCCCACGGGATCAGAATGCTAAAGTTGACGAAGTGGCACGGAGTGCATCAGCAGACGATCAGGCAAGGGTAAATGATTGGAGGCTGGAAGAACAAAACTTTCCTAGCATCGAAGAATTTCAAACATTCTCTATACATACCCACTTTGGATGGACGAGTCCTATTTTGTCTTACCTTAAAGACGGACGATTACCACCGAACCCTGAAGAAGCTAGAAAGATCCATAAATGAGTTGCTCAATTCACAGTGCTCAATGACAAGCTTTACAAAAGCGGCTTCTCCCAGCTTTACTTAAGGTGCGTAGAAGAAGAATATACCAAATATGTTCTAAAAGAGGTGCACGAGGGAGTTTGCAGCAACCACACTGGGGCAAAGTCCCTCGTCCAGAAGATCATGAGGGCGGGTTATTTTTGGCGCACAATACAACAAGACGCAACGAATTTTGTGAAAAGATGTGACAATTGCCAAAGGTATGGGAAAGCCCAACGAGTCCCAGGAGAGAAGATGACGACCATTTCCTCACCTTGGACATTCACACAATGGGGGATCAACATTATGGGCCCCTACCATAGGGAAAGGGACAGATGAGGTTTCTACTCATTGTAATTAACTACTTCACGAAATGGGTCGAAGCAGAAGCACTAGCAACGATAATAGAAGTAAAGGTACAAAATTTTACACATAAAAATATTGTTTGCAAGTTTGGAATACCCAGGACGATCATTTCAAACAATGGTCACCAATTTGATAGTCACGGATTTAGGTTGTTTTGCTCGAGCTTGGGCATCAAGAACAAGTATTCATCCCCAGGACATCCTCAGGCCAATGGACAAACGAAAGTGACGAGCCAAACCTTGCTAAAGATCATTAAGGCCCGGTTAGTGGAGGCAAAAGGCACATGGCCCGAAGAGTTACCAAGCGTTCTGTGGGCCTACAAACTATAGCACGGACACCAACAGGAGAAACGCCCTTCAACCTAACTTACGGAACAGAAGCAGTCATCCCAGTTGAAGTGGGACTTACTAGCCTCAAGACGGAGTTCTTCAACGAACAAAGTAACGACGATCAATTAAAGCTTAAACTAGATTGTTTGGATGAAGTTAGAGACCGAGCCTTCTAGAGAATGGCCAAGTACCAGCAGAAGATGGCCGAATACTACAATCAGAGGGTAAAACTGAAAAGGTTCAACATTAGAGATGTTGTCCTTCAAAAAGTGACTCTGGCAACAAAAGACCCAACACAAGGCAAGCTAGGACCAACTTGGGAAGGAACCTACAAAGTCATCCACTATTCTCGTCAAGGAAGCTACCACCTGGAGGATCTGGACGGAAAAAAGCTACCTCGTCTGTGGACTGTCGAGCATCTAAAGAGGTATTATGAATAGGAATTACAGCTCAATTGTAATGTCAGCAATGCTTTAGACTCTTTTTTGTTATGCAAAGCGAATAAACATATCATTCAGTAATTAGTTTGTATGTTGTCTATCTTATCTGTTGTCAAATTAAAATCATCATCCGAATGCAAAAACTCCGAGCAAGTTAAAAAGACAATAAGATTCCTTAAATAGATGTACATCGTCCAAACAAAAAAAAAGACGGTAAGATTCCTTAAATGGATGTGCATCGTCCAAACAAAAAAGATGATAGGATTCCTTAAATGGATGTACATCGTCGTCCTAAAAAGATGATAAGATTCCTTAAATGGATGTACATTGTCCAAGCAAAAAAGATGATGAGATTCCCTAAATGGATATACGTCGTCCAAATAAGAAGGACGACAAGACTTCCTAAGCGAATGTACATTCGTCTAAGAATACCTTAGTAATAATTCTCAAAATCCCTAGATGGACGAAGGGAATGCCTCAGTAAAAATTCTCAAAGTCCCTAGATGGACGGAGAGAATGCCTTAGTAAAAATTCTTGAAGTCCCTAGATGGACGGAGAAAATGCCTTAGAAAAAATTCTCCAAGTCCCTAGATGAACGAAGAAACCACACTACAAAATTTTTTTCGAAGTCCCTAAAGGGACAAAGGGACAAAACAAAGCAAATTACAGCCAAAGGCAAGCGAGAAAATGAATTTGAGGAAAAGTAAAATGCATAGAACGAAAAAACTGCAAATTGTTCAAAAGCCCCAAAGCAAGTAGGGCATCCAAACACATGGAGTCCAATAGCCCTAAAACAGATAGGGCATTTTCAAAATAAAATAAAAATCTCTTTCTTCACTAAGGGGTAGAAAAATCAAGCTTGGGGAGCATTGTCATTGTCCTTGCCAATCTTGGGGGCCTTGGCAGACGAAGCCGCAACCTGAGCAGCTTGAGTTGCCTCGCCTGCCTCGATCTCCTTATTGACGGCCTAGAAGTCCAGCTCTTCCAAGTTCATCCTTGGACCATGCTTCATTAAATATGTCCTTAGCAACTCAAACCCTTTAAAATACCATTGAAACAAAATTGTATTATACTCGTCGTTAGATTAGAAAGCGAGGACGGCTTTAGCCACGGCAGCCTTCATCCTCTGGCCAGCTGAAGTAAAAAGATCATCCTTTTGTTTTACCAGCAGCTTCTCGGAATCCAGCTGCGTAGTCAAAACCTTGATTTTCTCCTTGGAAGTGTTATTAACATCCAAAGAAGCAATCAGGTCTTTCCGCAGTCTCGAAGCCTCAGCCTCTAGCGCTTCCACTTTGGAGTTAGCCATGACGGCCTTCTCCTCATAGGCCAGATATTGAGAAGTGATATGCTTCGTCTCTCCCAACACTTGACAACATAAAGTTTCGTCATGGCTAAGGTCGGAAGACATAGGGACCAAAACGAGAAACAAGGTAAGAAAAATCACTTGCATAAGTTTGTGAACATGCTGGCTCACTATCTCATGGGAGGGCACGTTAGAGATCTCTCTCATTTCCCCGAGAGTCAAGACCTTGTTTGCTCAAACCATGGCTGCTCCAGCATCAGCCTAGACATTGGAGCCCTTTTTTTCTTTCCCTTTGTCCCCTGCCTTTCGCCTTTTGGTAAGAGGGCCTACCTCCTCGATTGAAAGGGCTGGAGAAGCAACTCGTCCTTCATCAAGGGAAGGGGTGGACGAACCCCTCTCTGCTGTCTCCTCCTCCTTTTCCTGCCTTTTATCAACTATTTTCAACTTTCTTTGGCCAATGCTGGAAAGGGGCTCGTTCTTTTTCTCCTTAATCTTCGCGTACATGTCTTTATTGTATTTGGTCGTCATCTCCAAAAAAAAGAAAAAAAAAATCCTCATATTTCTAAAACCATCCAAATTGTGGACAATCTTGGAATAAGGGGGTAGCTGATAGATCCGAACATATCTTCGTCCATCTGGGAAGAACAATGGACGAGGGCAACCCTGAGATTAGAATAGCCCTTGGTAAGCTACTTGGCAAAGACGAGGCCATCGTCCCTCAATCATGATGAAGCGTTACAAGGACAATAATGAACTTCCGTACCGTTGGAGATATATCTCTCCATTTAACACCCTCCAGAGGCATTACGGATCCAGAAATGATATCACCATTAAGGTAAAACCAACGGCTAGGAGGAAGAAGAAAGTGCCTATATATACCCATTCTCGAGAACTGACAGACAGGTACACATAAATTCTAGTTCACACGCTCTGATACTCTTATATTTCTCTTCTCGTTCTAGCCTTTCTAACTTTAGCATTGGAGATTTTGTGGCAAGTACTACACCGGTGTTCCACACTTCTTCTTTTACCATATACTTTCCAGGATCAGGTTGGCTGTGAACGACTCCACTCTGGACGATCATTTCGATTAACGATCTAAGCATCATCAAGTATGAAAATACAAAGCACTTTTATTAGTATTTACTCTTTTATCATTTTCCATATTGAAAAGAACTTTCTCAATTTCTTGATTTGGTTGTTGAACAAAATAACAAGCATATATGATGTTGTAGCTAAAGACCATTAAATCATTAACTACACCTGGTAACAGCCCACGCATCTTCAACATCATTGTTAATGGCCATTTTGGAAGTCATAAAGAAAGAAAGGAGCCCAGTAGTGTGGGCAGAGCTGGTAAATAGGTAGAAAAAATCATTAAGCCCAAGCGGCAGGAATAACGGGTCACAGGTCCATAAAATAAGCAAATGGGCCTTGAGGAAGCAAACGGACTCAAGAGAGCTCAAAAAGAGAGAAATAGCAAACCCATGAACAGTATATGATGCAGAAAAATGAGAATGAGCCACGATAGGCCCAAAGTAATGCAAGTAAAGAAAGTAAGGGGTTAATGGCAAGCCCATGAACCCCAAGGATGAGGATAAGGTAATTGGGCCGAGGAAGCCCAATGGAGTTAGTAAAAGCCCATGGGAATGTAGAGTTAAGAAAAAGGGCCAAGGAAGCCCAAGAAAAGCAAATGGGCTGAGGATGCCCAAGAAAAAACAAAAGGGACACAAGAGCCCATAAGTAAGAAAACCCATGGCCATGCTAAGCCACTAGGGAAAGAATAAATGGCAGGCCTAAAGAGGTCCAGCAGGATTGAGGCGTTACAGTAGGAATGATAGAGTAGTATGACAGGAAATGATGACAATTAAGGAATAGGCTGAAAGAAATGTAAAGCTCAATATCAAATAAAGCCTAACCCCTAAGGGGAGCGGGAAATCAAAAAGCAGCTTACACAAAAGGTCAAGAACGAATGGCAGACTATGCAGACAAGCCTCCAGACCACAGCAGACGCATAAGCAGCAGGCAGATTTTGGACACATATGGAAAAAAGGCACGCACAAGGCCCAAATATCACCAGCCTGTACCCAGCCAATATGGAACATGGTGAGGTCATGGGTCAGAGGTAAGAGGGCATGATTTGGCGATGGAGAGAGGGGAAAACCTATTATGGGGTTCCTGCTCAAGCTCTTTTGGGAGATACGTCCTGCTGGGATGACATACCTCCCAAAAGAATCAAGGCTGAGTTGGAACTACTAAGTGCATGCCATGAGGGATAGAGAGAGAGAGAGAGCATCCATGCCGTGGTAGGAAAGGGTGCCATGGGAGACTAACAAACAAAATAGTTTTCCTTGTCTGGAAATATGGAGTGACACATAGACGAATCAGTGGTAGTCGGCAAGTACACTTGGACCAGACAAAGGTGGTTAATGGCTAAAATAGTAAAATCTGTTCATGGCAGGCACTATAAAGGGAGGCCTTTGCCATGCACAGGAAGGGGACACCAGAACCAAAGTAACGAGCACTTCTAAGAAAAAACCACGTAATAGAAAACAAGTGTGGAGGAAAGAAAGGAAAGATAAGAAGAAAATTAAAAAGAAAAACGAAGAAAGAAAAAATAGAGAGTTAGATCGGCAGGCATGTACCAATATGTTGATTCCCTCTCTCCCTCTCAAAATCCTGCTTTCTGCCAAAAGCAAAAGGGTTTTCCCTTGGGCACCAATCATTCAGGTCCATTTCCTTCAAAGTGATTAATTTCCACAGTAGGATTTCCCCCGAGAGATCATTTGCTTTGAGAAGAAACGTTCTTCTCTCTTTGGTTTCGGTCCTGTGGATTAGACTGGATTAGATTTCTTTCTTTTGTTTGAGTAACCCATATACTATTCACTAACTCCCCTTGCTTTCTTTATAAAAGCAATTGTTGTTAAACTGTGATTATTTCTCTTAGTTAGGGATTACTTTTTCACTTTAATTAAGAAGTCGAAATACTCTTTTCTTTGTTATTTTATTATCATCATATCTACCTGTCACAACTCATCTAAAATAAGCTCTGCCTGTCATAAACATGCTCCTGGCAAACAAGGCATAGTTTGCGCACAAGTCGGACCAAGTTGAGTTGCAGTTGGACCAGTCTCAATTGCCTTACTCAGAACACTTGGGCTTAGTACTGCAGAAGGCAGCCCAGCCAAGTACAACAATAGTACCGCAGGAGGCAGCCCAGCATAACACAAAAAGCCCACTACAATCATATTACTGGCTATTGGCCCAATAAATAATCACAAATCTCTAAATAGGGTTACACGACCCAACAGCTGAACCTTACCATTTGAAAAGACCCATATCCTATTCATGCTAAACAATCCAATTCTTAATCAGGCTAGAGGACCCATGTTGTACTTGGGGCAAATGATCCATATCATTGCACAGTTGAAATACCTATATTTTGTTTGGGGTAAGGAACCATAAAGTTATTGGGCTTCATTAACCATGATTCCTAACTTAATATCTTATTTAGCATTATTATTAACTATTGAGGAAAATTATTAGCTACTCTAGGAGTATCATAAATGTGTATTTCTTCCTCTCACATGAATGGTGGGTCTAACCATGAATTTAATTAGTGGGATCCACCATTCATGTGAGAGGAGAGAGTACGCATTTATGGTACTCCAGGAGTGCACAATAATTTCCCGACTATTGATAAGTCCATAAAAATTATAAAAACCTTAAAAATCATAAAGATTATTGCATCATTAGTAGGCCATCAAAGAAAGATGAGTAATCACTCAAACACATTTAATAAGGACCATCAAAGATCTTAAACTCTTATCAAGATAAATAACGTTACACTTAGAGTAATTATCCCCCCACATTATGTTCAACAGCTACCTAAATCACCTATAAAAATTGATAATTTACCTCAGTTCCTAAGATACGTCAAAAACTAGTTCAAAACTTCTATCCATATATGAAAGATATGGGTCGATTATAACTTAAGTATCGAAGGCTCATCCACTAGGCACAACGCGCGGTAGTCTCTTCAATCAACTTTCTTTATCTTACAAATCCTACAAGATTGTCTAATGCTCTAGATTTAGACGAGTAACTCAACTGACAATTTTTGGCATCATCAACTATCACTATCACATGGGCTCACAATTTTTTTCCATCATTCATAGTCTATTGCGTAAGACAGTTGTGACAAAGTGTGAAAATGTATGATACTAGCATTATTAATCAAATATCAATGGTGTTGTCCTATATTGTTAGGTGATAGTGGTTAAGTGGTTAAGAGCATTAGCATTGGCATTGGGTGTGCTAAAATTTTAAAACCTTAACTTTGTGCATGCAAGGATTGGTACCTAAGTAATTTGCCTCGACTGTATGTGTAGGGTACCCAATGAATTTGTGGAAAATTTCTCTCGGAAATTGGATACAAAGTTGATACCACATCAGTAGGAGATGGTTTTGCACTCCAATTTTTCCCTATAAAAATCCCCATGGGAATTCTTCTTAAAAAAGCAAGTAAATATGACTAGACATACGAATAACAATCTCTAGAAAAGTTATTCTAGAGTGATTTTTCTTAAAATTTCTTGAGTTCGTTTCATTTTTCTTGGCCAAGGCCTCTCTTATGTCTTTGGCCATTCAATCCCATGTTGTGAAACAAGTTTACTTTGATACCATTTGTAATGACCAATAGAGAGGAAAGTGTAATTCACATATCCACTTATAGTCTTACACCCAAAAAAAAAAACTAGTCAAGTTGTAATTAGGACATTTCATAGTAACTTATAATTCCAAGATTTACTTAGTAAATACTCAATGTGAGTCTCAACCTATGCCCACTTAACACACATTCAAACAATCTAATTCAAATCCTTACAATTTGGGGTATCATAATATAACTATGAGTACATAATGTTTATGCTAGTTAGACATAACTTTGGGATATTAGAATTAAAAGGGATTAGAGAAGCTTAATTTAATATGATCAGATGAGCATGGGTATGGCAAGACACCTATAGGGAGCATTTGATTCGCCTTGTTGTTCTTTTGATGTGATGCACATTACCTTAATGTGACATTAAGGTGTTTGATTCATTTGATTTTTTCTAACATTACCATAATCTAAGACCACAAAATATATCACATTCCCTTCTTAATTAAATGGAGGTGATCTTATATTACTTATTGGTGGGGATATAGTAATTTATTGAATTGACAAAATTGCCTATACTAAAAAAATTTTCATTTTAATCATGAGAATCACTAAAATATTAAAAAACCTCTAAAATACCCAAAAACCTCTAAAATGACCAAAATACCCATTTGTCAAAATGACTAAAATGCACTACGAATGTCCAAAATATCCCAAAAACCATCAAAGTGGCCTCAAAACCTCCAAAATGACCATAATACCTCCCAAACTTTTAAAATGACAAATATACCCTTAAAACCTCTAAAATTACCAAAATACTCTCGAAACCTTAAAAAATAACCAGAATACTCCTAAACCTTAAAACAACCAAAATATCCTTGAAATTTCTAAAATGACCAAAATACCCCTGAAACCTCTAAAATGATGAAAATACTAGAAAACCTAAAAATTACTAAAATAATCTCGAAACCTCTAAAATGACTAAAATACTCTCGAAACTACTAGAATGATCAAAACATCCCAAAACCTCTAAAATGGTGAAAAATACCCTTGAACCACTAGAATGACCAAAATACCTTTAAAACGTTTAAAATTATGAAAATATCCTAAAACCACTATAATCACCAAAATACCCAAAATATCACTAGAATGGCTGAAATATCATTGAAACCATTACAATGACTAAAATACCCCCCAAAACTTCAAAACAACCAAAAATACATTGAAACCTCTTGAATGACCAACATAACCCTGAAACTTGTAAAATGACCAAAAATACCTCAAAACCTGTAAAATAACCAAAAATATTCCAAAACCTTTAAAATGACCAAATACTCCAAAACCTCTAAAATGATTTGAAAAATATCCCCAAAATAAAAAAATAAAAAAAATGACGAAAATGCTCTTAAATCCTCTAGAATGAGCAAAAAAACTTGAAACCTCTAAAATGACCAAAATACCCCAAAACCATTTGAATGACTTAAACTACGTTGAAACTTTTAAACAGACTTAAAATACTCGAAACCTTTGAAATAACAAAAAGTTGGTTCTTTTATGTCATTTAGTGGTTTTAAGGGGTATTTTGGTCATTTTTTAGGTATTAGGAATTTTTTTGGCCATTTTAAATATTTTTTTCATTTTAGATATTTCAAGGAAATTTTGGTCATTTTAAAGGTTTGGGTATATTTTAGTCATTTTAGAGGTTTCAAGGCATTTTTGGTCATGTTAGAGGTTTTTGGAAATTTTGGTCATTTTTGTGATTTTGGGCCATTTTATAGATTTTAAGTTTTTATTTTTTTTTTTATTTTTTATTCTTTAGAGTTTTTGAGGGAGTTTTGGTGATTTTAGTGATTTAGGGGGTGTATTTTAATGTTTTAGATGTTTTGAGGTATTTTTGTCATTTTTGAGGTTTCAAAGTTTTTTTTTTTTTGCTCATTTGAGTGATTTCAAGGGTATATTGGTCATTTTAGAGATTTTGAGATATTTTGGTCATTTTAGAAGTCTCGGGGTTATTTTGGTCATTTGAGAGAGTTTAGGGGTAGTTTGGCCATTTTAGTGATTTCGAGGACATTTCGGTCATTTTAGATTTCGGGACTATTTTGGTCATTTTCATTAGATTTAGGGTATTTTTGGTAATTTTAGAGGTTACAGGGGTATTTTAGTCTTTTCATAAATTTTGTGTGTGTGTGTGTGTGTGTTTTTATTTATTTTATTTTATTTTAAAGGTTTTAGGGGTAATTTGGGCATTTTGGGTCTTTCAAGGGTATTTTTTAGTTTGAGTAATTTTGGCATTTTTTGGTGTTGAGGCTATTTTCAATAAATTTGTTATTATAATAATTTTAATCATTTTTAAGAATGTTTATTGAATCAATTATACGAATTTTGTATTCATGAATTATGATTAGAATATAATTTAATTAACCAAACACCTTAATGTCACATTAAAGTAAGAGCAGAGCAAGAAAGAAGGGGGGGGGGGGTGAGGGGGCAAGTGCATGCCCTCCTCGGCTCCTCATAAAATATCTTTTAAATGAACAGCAACTTTAACTCTTTAAGGTCTTGCCCCTCTTGACATGAGAAAAGAAAAAACAAAGGTGCATTCCCACAATAGGGGATCCTAGCCTTTTACCCATATATTTTAAAATATTTGGCAATATGCCCCTATTTTGAAATTATTTAGGTCCGTGCCCCTGTTTCGAAACTCGATTTTATTAAAATCGAGTTTCAATCAAGAAACTCGATTGGTAGAAAATCGAGTATGGGGCAATCAAACTTAAAAAATATATAAAAAAAAAATTAAAAAAAAAACCTTGCATGGAACTTGAGCTCCATGAACTTGAGTACCATGCAATTTTTATTTATTTTATAAATTTTGATCAGCCCAAACCTATAACTGCGTTCAGATCGGTTTTAAATGGAGCTCGAGTTCGATGCAAGGTTTTTTTTTTTTTTTTTTTTTATCAGCCCAAACCTATAGTTGCGTTTAGATCGGTTTTAAATGGAACTCGAGTTCCATGCAAATAGTTTGGAACCTATACCCCTATTTTTTAAGTTTGATTTTAAACCAATCAAGTTCTTCATTGAAACTCGATTTTTTCTTCATTGAAACTCGATTTTGAAAAAATCAAGTTTCAAAATAGGGAAATAGACCTAAATAGTTTGGAAACAAAGGCATATTGCCAAATATTTTAAAAAATAGGGGTAAAAGGCTAGAATCCCCTCCCACAATAACCAAATTGAACCATTGACATATGGAAAATTACAAAAACCTATCCTACTTTAATCAATAAGCCTAGCACCTAAGAAGAAGGCACCAGCTCTCACTTCTTGAAAACCACTGCCACACATGATTTCACCACACCACACTATTCCCAGTACCCTTAATATTTTTCCCCCCAATCCCAATTTTATTTTCCTTTCAAACCAGTCACAACAACTCAATCAATGGACCCCATATTAATATTATACTCAATATAATATAATAAAAAAAAAAAAGTAATGTTAGGGATACAATAGAATGTTATAATAGTTATAGTTGTTTACAATTGTTTGTTTATTTATTATTAATATCAATTGATTTTCTTTAGGCTATTTATTTTATACTGTCTTTTTAGTTTTGCCCCTTGAACTAAAATCCTAACTCCATCACTCCATTAAGGTAATGTGATTACATGAATCTAAGATTACAAATATGTAATATTATACATTGATGTAGCATCAAGGGAACCAGATTTGGTGAAGTACGTACGTTTTTGTATAGGTGTGCTTGACGATTGCACAACCTATGAGACTGTGAGAGCATGAACACAGTTAAGGTAATAGAAGAGAAGTATGGCTGAGTCAAGCCCACCACGTGCAAGTGGGCAATCTTGGAAATTAGGATAAATTGCGTTACATTTTTTTTTTTTGCTGGGTAAATGTTTATTCAGGGGATCGAACCCCGGAGCTAAAGGTAACATGAGGTACCGGGTATCACCTGGGCTACAAGGCCCGGTGGTGGATAAATTGCGTTAGTCACTCGTGGCAAGATGAGGTAATTAATAATATTAATGCATAGCTTAACGAGGGTGACGTGACGGCCTAAAATAACTAGCTCCCATCCCCTCCGAGAGAGTTAGATGATAATCATGATATGCGACTTCTCACTCTATAAATATTGTTTTCTATGCATATTGTAGAGCATCTAGGATGTAAAAATAGTGTGGCGTGCTCTATTATTATAATCGAGTAATGATGACTCAATTTGAGGCTTTCTTAGATGACAGAGGCAACAGGTAAAACAATAGTTTATCATTGGCTCAAACAGTATTGTTCTTATAAAACAAGGACTTTAGTGTATTATACGATTATTAATCAGTCAATAGTACAAGTTATTCGTCGTTATTAGGACCTTATCAAAGTCTACCTCATGCAACAAATGCACTGATAGCTGTAAAGTCTACTAATGCGCATTGTTGAGTCTTTCTGTCTGCTTTTAAAAAGTCCAGCATCTATGAAGTTCTCCACACACTACACTAGACACTCTTCTCAGAAATAGTGGTGCTATGGGTTTCCATAGGATGCTTGTGCAACTCACTTGGGCTGGAGTGATATTATCAGACATGGCAGCCGCAGCAACAGCAACAGCATTTCCATCAGCCCTGCTTGACTGCCCCGACAAATGTGGAGAATTACAAATTCCATATCCATTTAGCTTAACTGAAGGTACAACCTGAAAGGAATTACAAGTTTTTACATCAATTGTACACTCAATTCGAACAGAGAACCTCTACCACTAGGCACTAACTGGAAATGTCATTGTTACAAACATTTCCATCCAAGGCCAGATTGACATCTTGATGTATAACGCCATTGACTGTTACAACGAGCTGGGCACGCGTTTGAGTTACAAGTGGGAGTGGCAGCAAAGGCTCTATAACCCAATTTTCATAATTTCTGACACTCAAAACACGTTCGTGGCCGTTGGCTGTGACACTTACGCATACCTTAATGGGTTTCTGAACGATCAACCCTTCTCCATCGGCTGACTATCCAGATGTCAAAACATAAGCAATGTAGTCAGTGGGAAATGCTCTGGAATTGGGTGTTGCCAGATACAAATTCCTAGAGGATTGAAAAATATTTTTTGGAAGCATATAGCTTTAAGAAACACGATTTTGTCTTTGATTTCAATCCATGCAGCTATGCCTTTATTATCAGAGAAGACAAGTTCAAATTCTCCTCAGCTTATCTTACCACTCTGCGAAATAATAAAACCCTTCCGATGGTTCTTGATTGGACAATTGGTTCCGATGGTACTCTGTACCAGAGCAAGAATAGAAATACAATTGAAGGAAGAAGCAGTGATCAAGCCATCAAAGCAGAGACAGAGTGGGCTAGCAAAGAGTTGACGGACCTGATTGATGCAGTCCCTTACCTTGAACAATTCATCCTCTCATTTGAAGAAGCTATGCCACGTGGTCAAATAGATAGGATTTTCTTATATCTGTTTTTCTCTCCTAAACTGGGAGTTAGTTATTTTCCTTTAGCCTGCTTAGATCGTGTATACATAGGAGTAGTTATGTATTCTTTCATTCATTGGATTCATTTTTTCATCAATCAATAAAATCCGAGTTCTATTTAGAGAGAGAGAGAGAGAGAAAGTTCTAGAAATTTATAGAATAGCATATGTGTTAATCCCAGCTACGGGTCTGGGTACCGTTGTGAGTGCAAGAAGGGTTACCGTGGGAACCCATACCTCAAATATGGTTGCCAAGGTATTCAATTTTGTTACTACTAATTTACAACAAATTTTTTCAGAAAAAATAAAACATATTTTGATGAATTTCTACTATATTATGATGCCTCATTTTGGTGAAAGAAAAATTGTTACAATTTTTTTAAAACAATTGTTTAAAGTTTAAACTGATAGATTGTACCAATTTTTGTCTCTAATATCACTATTGCGTGGCAATAGGTTCATTTTCGTTTCAGTCAATGCTTTTGTTTATATTTTTTTCTATTTCTTTTTTAATTTTTTGGATTAATTCTTCTTATTTACTCTAAAATGAACTTTACAAATACAGATGTTGACGAATGTAAAGAGCACAATAATTGTACGACCAAACAAAGGTGTTAATTAAACCCGGGAGTTATGATTGTTTGTGCAAAAAAGGATACCATATGGACGAACCTGAAACGGTATGTGTCCCTAATCAACCAGCTATTTCACTATCTAGTCCACCAACTGGTCAATCGTCACAAGCAATTTACCTCGCAGTTGGTGAGTATATTTACTGTATGTTTGTATTTTCGCCCTTAGATTCTCCTCACAAATCAAGATCCTGTGCAATAATAAGTTAGTGCATGAGGTGCAATACCTTAACGATGGATGGGAGCAAAAATGAAATTTTACTTTTGCTCCGAACGATCGATGATGTATTGTATCTCGTCGTCCACTCATATAGAGGATTCTATCATATCATCAAGTCAGATTAATCGATCATGATTAATGATTTGAAATCACTGCCATTTCCATATTTCATAAAAATATTTTTCTGGGATTAATTTCTGGAGATAAGGTCCTAGCATTACTCATAAAAATTATGATTTTTTGAGATATATTACATGCATTAGGTGCATGTATTTGTGTGGGGTCTACCCCGTTGTGTGAGAGGAGGGATCACTATGAAAAAAGGGGCTATCCCAGCGTTTTTGAAAACGCTGGGATAGCCCCAAAAAGCGCTGGGATAGGGTCAAAATTCCTATCCCGGCGCTTCAAACCGCCGCACAGTGACTGCAGGTATAGGGTTGCGAGACCTGTACCATCGCTTTTCAAAAGCGCCGGGACAGGCATACCCTATACCAGCGTTTTTGAAAGCGCTGGTATAGGTCTTTTCAATTATACTAGTTCAAGACCTATACTAGCGCTTTTAAAAGCGCTAGGATAGGTACTACCTATGCTAGCGCTTTCAAAAGCGCTGGTATAGGTCTTGGATGCATGTAGTATACAGAATCCAACTTATGATTCTTACTTAAAGACATATGGCAAAAGTCACACAAGTTAGAGATTTAAAATAAATTAACTTCAATTGTGGGCCATTTTGGATGCACTTTAATTGCATGCTCAATTAACTTTGAGAAACTTGGTCCCAAAGCTGCATAGGTAGATGCCTATATATAGTTTATTGATATTTCAGCAGTTAAGAGAAAGGATGGAAAACCCAGCTGCTTGTTTGATACATGATGCACCAATCACTTGGGTGTGATGCACAAGAACCCTAAGGTGATACCAAGTTGATCTTTCTCCTCTCTCTATTTTCTTTTTCATTTGCTATTTGCAGTAGTCCAGTCTCTTTACTCAGATTATTCTATCTCCAAATCGACAAACCTAAGCCATTGAGCATCTAGAATACTGCCATTGCAGTGCTAACACACCCAGACTCTTAGCCCAAAAAAGACAGCCTAGGTGGCCACCACTTCCAGGCACTGGTCTATGCATGGTATTGACATACAAAGCTTGCAGAATAATCAAGTCTATATTCAAAAAAAATTATTAAATTATATTGTACAGATAGATAAAAAGAGAGATAGACATGCTATCTAAAAGCGTAAACATATGGTAAGAGGACCTATATAGGAATCTCACCTGCATTGTGAACTTTAGATAGTTATTAATAGCATAAAGAAGTGCTGGAACAGCAAGAAGCACATCATTTTGAGCTACCTACACGAATAAGAAAACATCCTTCTGAAATTAGAGGTCTCCAGGTGTGAGATGTCAAAGTAAGCAACATGCTAAGTCAAAAATGGGTGACAAATACACAGGATGAGAATATTTTTTTCAATATAAAAATTCGAATTTCAAATTAGAGACTAAGCAGACCAAACTAAAAAAGATCACTCAAAATCTAAGTACTAATATCATGACATGCAAAGAGGTAGGGGGAAACCCTTGCAGAAAAAATTAAGCCTGACTAAAGAATTTGCAAGATTGTAGACTGTCACCAACAAGTGATGCTTTTCTCTATTGATGGATTAAAGACTCGTTCAAGGAATCAACTGGCCTACACTACCAAAAGTTTTACAGGACTAATCTACAACAGTTTCATTGCTTAGAAGCCTATAAAAAGGCCCAACAAACAACACTAGCCAATCATGCAGAGTTTACTTATATAGGTAGATGCCTATATATAGTATAAAAAAGGGAAACCTCATGTTGCCTTCCATTGCAGCCATATTGAGAAATTCATATTTACATCCAGCAAAAATTCATTCACATATCCATTATTAAATATCATTTTAGTTCCCTTGTTAATAATTTGTGAATCCAAGGTCAACCACAATTTGCAGTGTGCAATGTAATACTATATAACACCCCAAATGCAGAACTCTAATTCTAAACAGTTATCTTTTCCATCAATAAATCTGAAACTTGCAAAAGCATGGTTAAATTCATTGTTATTAAAATATTTCACATCTAAAAGCTAAGACTTTTGCAACATATGAATAGCCTTTTTTTAGAGTCCATCTTCAAAATTTTAAAAACATAAATTGGGTGATAACAATGACAGACTATTACCTGCACGAATGTGGAAATTGAGAGAAGAGGCTTCTCCCTAACTTTTTGATTCCTTGCCTGAAAAATCAACAAAAACCTCACCAAGATAAATAAAACCTCTTGCCCTTTAAGATATGTAACATAATGGATTTTGTAAAAACTACCCCCAAGATAAAATAGGCTATGAAAATGTTATTCCAACTATCAAATCAAACCTTTCCCTCCCTTCCTCAACCCACCAAATCCTCTCACTCTCTCTCACACACGCACACACAAAAACAAAAACAAACTGCACTACCATCTCCATCATATGCTAGAACCCAACAACGTTAAGGAATAGCAATAACTCAATCAACTCAAGATCTTCTTGTCAATAAAGTAGTTTGCCTTACTTGTGAAGCTCGATATATACATGTTCTTATAGGAATAACAAATAAAAAGAGATAAAGAAGTTCCAAATGTACCTGAAGCAAGAGCATAGTAATAGCAAAGAAAACCTTGGTAATCTCTGTTAAAAAATTAACACTGATTGGGCTAAACTTGAAGCTCCCATCCACCTTGGACATATAGACTAGAATAGGCTGCAGGGGAATAAAAAAGGCATTAAATATGTGGCAAAGTGGCAAACATTCATCAAAGCAAATTGAAGAATTGGAAGTCACATATATGTTAGTGGTGTCGTGTTCATGCACCGACTATAGTAGCTAAGCAAAATTATATCCTTATATAACCATGGCTGCTTGAAAGTAACAAGTGATGATGCTGATGCCCATTACAAATTCAAAAGTCAAAACAAAAAAACAAGGAAAGCAAAATTAATGCATTTCCTAATAAATCCTAAATATGACCCGTGTTAGTTCAAGAAACCACAATCTTTTTAATTATTTATTTATTTTTATTATTTTTTGTTTTTAAATATAATTTTTTTCAAGTAACTTTCAGACATCATATATGATGGTGCAAGAAAAACATTGCGTCAGACACTCGTCCATATTGTCGTCCATATCAACTTTAGTCCATATTTGATTACCATTAGTCCTCTCCACTATGTTCGTCCAATGAAGGACGAATATGCTTTAAACCTCGTCCTTCATCATGGACGGACGTTTCATCATGGACGGACGATTCGTTATGGATGGACGAATCATCATGGACGAGCAGGCATAAACTCACCAAGAGTTAAAAACTTAAGTGCACATACAGCCAAGAGTTGTATTACTTGAATCTCAACACAGTTCCCGAAGAGGTGACTTTCATGACAGTTAAGGGAGTTACCCTCTGAACCTTCCAAACATTACGACGATTAAGAAAGATAACCGATTTCCAACGCTATATAAAGGCCAGTCTGCATAGAGGTAAGGGGACTTTTTTTTTCTTTGGTAAAGAATAGGAGATAAGTTACATATTGAGGGTTCTTCTTTCCTTCAATTGACTGACTTTACCATCGGAGAATCAAAGGCCGGCTTCCACCGGTCTACTTTTCTGATTTCTTTTGGTTTTTCAGGATTCATTCTACTAGATCCAGAGCGTTCGAAGTTCATTCAACCCGTAAGTGACTTAGGACTTATCAGTTGGCGCCGTCTGTGGGAAGAGAGTAGTTATCAAATTTTGTTTGATTCACTAAGTTCTATAGTTGTTCTCTCCAATTAAGGGTTGAAATGGTTCGGACAAGGTCTAGAGCAACGAGTCCAGGCCCTCAACATAGCAGGGATGCATCTAACAATCCTCACCGCGACCGTCAGTCAGCACCAGCCATGCATCCACCCTCTTTTCAGCATATGCAGTCCATGGCTGCTGCTATGGCAGAATTGACTCGCCAAAACCAGGAGTTGGTTAGGCAACTTGAGTTAAGAAGGCAGCCTCATGAACGGAACGCTGAAGAGCGGGCCCAGAGTCAAGAGGAGGAAAGGAATGTTGAGACTGATGATCAATCAAGAGGCACTGCTTCACGGAGGGTACCTCATTTAGAAAGAGAAATGGACCAAATGAGAAGGGTCATGGACGAGATGAGAGAAAATATGAAGAAAACAAACCCTGTGGAAGATTTGGTTCATAGAACTGATTCCCCCTTTATGGCGTCCATCAATGCGCATCCATTGCCACCTAAGTTTAAGATGCCCCCGTTAGACTCGTATGACAGGACGAGAGATCCTTTTGACCATATTGCCACCTTCAAAACTACTATGCATCTCCAAGGAGTTCCAGACGAAATAATGTGCAGAGCTTTTCCTACTACCCTGAAAGGACCAGCACGGGTGTGGTTTAGCAAAATACCTCCTAACACGGTGGCATCCTTCGAGGAGCTGAGCAAGCTGTTCGTCAACAATTTCATTGGAGGGCAGAGGCATAAACGTTCTTCGTCCAGTTTGCTGACCATAGAACAAGGGGAAAATGAGAGCTTGCGGTCCTTCATCACACGCTTCAACAGGGATGCCTTGGCTGTGGACGAAATGGATGATAAACTCCTCTTGGCTGCATTTTATAACGGCGTTCATTCTGATCTATTTATTCATAAGTTGTATGAGCAGGCCCCCCAGTCAATGGCCGAGCTAGTTCATTCAGCCCAGAATTTTATGAATGCAGAAGATGCTATCATAGCCAAAAAGAGGAAAAGGGTTGAGAAGATTGAAGCCAACCCACCACGTCAGTCAGATCAAGGTCCTCGTCCCAAGAAGGGACGGACGGAAGATAGAAGGGATCGAGAAAAGAAAGCAGACCCTTCAGCACGAAACCAACAGTATACCCCCTTGAACATGCCACTTGACCAGGTTCTTATGCAAATTAAAGACGAGCCTACTTTGAAGTGGCCAGAGAAGATGAAAAGGGATCCCAACAAACGCAATCGGAACAAGTACTGTCGTTTCCATAGGGATCACGGGCATGATACAGATGAATGTTTTGATTTGAAGCAGCAAATAGAAAATCTCATCAGACAAGGAAAGCTGAGGAATTTCCTTGGATGAGACCACAAAGATGAGAAACTGAAAGCAAAGGTAGAGGAGACGTCACGGCCACCACTTGGAGAAATAAGGATCATCCTAGGGGGAAGTCCTACAGGACAGTCGTCCAAGTCAAAGAAGGCATATCTGAAAGCAGTACAAAATGTTCAACTCTCAGGGCGATTACCAGGTGAGAAAACTTCAGACGAGCAAACAATTACCTTTACGGACGAGGACGCAGAGAGAATCCATCAACCCCATGACGACGCTATAGTCATCACTCTCCTCATTGCTGATTATAAAACCAGAAGAGTATTGATAGACAACAGAAGTTCAGCTGACATTCTGTATTATCCAGCCTTTCAACAAATGAGGATAAGACGAGATCAGCTGCGACAAGCAAGCTCCCCTTTAGTGGGATTTGGTGGAATGAAGATACAACCTGTGGGCAGCATCTTGTTACCAGTAACAGTGGGGGCATATCCGCAGCAAGTTACCAGGGAGGTGAACTTCCTGGTGGTTGACTGTTCGTCCTCTTACAACGCTATAATTGGGAGGCCAACCCTAAATAGCTGGAAGGCTATAACATCTACCTACCACCTGTCAGTCAAATTCCCAATGGAGCATGGGATAGGCCAAGTACAGGGAGACCAATTAACGGCAAGAGAATGTTACCTGGCCATGTTGGCTGCGGACGACCAAATTCAGGCAATGACAATTGAAGAAAAGAGGGTTGTAGCAGAACCCGTCGAAGCGTTGGAAGATGTTCTTTTAGATGATAACGACCCAGAGAGGTACACCAGGATAGGGGCGGATTTAGAAGTAAAAGTCAAAACGGATCTCATTTGTTTGTTGAGAAGAAATAGAGATGTGTTTGCATGGAGTCACGATGATATGCCGGGCATAGATCCTAGCGTCATTACCCACCGTTTGAGCATATGCCCTTCTTTCAAACCAGTCCGACAGAAGAAGCGAGTGTTTGCCCCAGAGAGAGAAAATGCTGTTAAAGAGGAAGTTTAGAAGCTGATCACGGCGAAATTCATTCGAGAGGTATACTACCCTGAATGGTTGGCCAATGTAGTTATGGTTAAAAAAGAATATGGAAAATGGAGGATGTGTGTTGATTTCACGGACCTAAATAAGGCTTGCCCAAAAGATAGTTACCCGTTACCACGCATAGATCAGCTGGTCGATTCTACTGCGGGCCACAGATTACTCAGTTTCTTGGACGCTTTTTCTGGGTACAATCAGATACGGATGGACGAAGCAGACCAGGAGAAGACATCTTTCGTCACCAGTCAGGGATTATTCTGTTAAGAAGTGATGCCTTTTGGTTTGAAGAATGCAGAAGCAACATACCAACGATTGGTCAATCATATGTTTCGTCCACAGATCAGGCAGAACATGGAAGTCTATATAGACGACACGTTGGTGAAAACTCAGGACGAGGACAGGCATCTGGACGACTTGCAGGAAACATTTAATACATTAAGGCATTATCACATGAAGTTAAACCCTAGCAAATGTGCTTTTGGGGTGTCATCAGGGAAATTCCTGGGGTTTATGGTCTCTTACAGGGGAATTGAAGCAAACCCTGATAAAATCCAAGCAATATTGAATATGAAACCTCCAAGCAGTGTTAAAGAAGTTCAATCTCTTACTGGACGAGTCGCCGCCCTCAATAGATTTGTTTCCAAAGCAACTGACAAATGCCTACCATTTTTTAAGGTCCTTAAAAAAGCATTTGAATGGACTGATGAATGTCAACAAGCATTTGAAGATTTGAAGATGTACCTTACCAAGGCTCCCTTGTTAAGCCCGTCCGTGCAAGGGGAAGAGTTGTATTTGTATCTGGCAGTCACCCCACACGCTGTGAGTTCAGCATTAATAAGAGAGGAAGACAAGGTCCAAAGGCCTGTGTACTATACCAGCAGGGCACTGAGGGGAGCAGAAGGACGATACCCATTGATGGAGAAAATGACTTTTGCATTGATAACAGCCTCCAGAAAGCTCAGGCATTACTTTCAGGCTCATGTCATTAATGTCATGACAGACCACCCACTCAAGAAAGCTATGAACAAGCTAGAGGCTTCAGGACGTCTGATCCAATGGGTCGTTGAGCTCAGTCAGTTTGACATGAAATATCAACCGAGGCACACCATAAAAGCCCAAGTTCTGGCAGATTTCATTGCAGAGTTTACTTTGGAATGTGACGAGACGAATGAGAAAGAAAACACTGAGTGGGTAGTTTACGTGGATGGCTCGTCTACTCAACATGCAGGAGGAGTAGGTGTAGTCCTACAGTCACCACAGGGAGATAAATTAAAATACAGGGTTCGTTTGCAGTACCAGACAACTAATAATGAAGCTGAGTATGAAGCTCTTCTCAAAGGGATAGAACTGGCCAAGTCTGTTGAAGCAAGATCACTCCTCGTCCTGGGAGATTCTCAGCTAATCATAGGTCAAGTGAATGGCACATTTGAAGCTAAGGAAGAGCGGATGAGGAAATATCTAAACAGAGTAATGCACCTTGTCAAAAAGTTTGAAAAAGTGAACTTCGTTCAGGTCCCAAGAGAAGGAAATATGGAGGCAGATGCTTTGGCAAAAGAAGCCTCAGCTAGTGAAGCCGTAGACGAGGTAGATGAGATTCAATACATGCCAAGCATAGATATTTCAGAAGTACAACAAGTAGAAGGCAAGACAAGTTGGATGACTCCACTTGTATCGTACCTAAAAAATGGACAACTCCTTGAAGAGAAGGACGAAGCAAGAAAGCTAAGGGTGAGGGCAGCCAGGTATGTTCTTATGGACGAAGTTCTTTACAAAAAAGGTTTTTCCCAGCCTTATTTAAGGTGTTTGGCACCGGACGAGGCAAACTACATAATAAGAGAAATCCACGAAGGAGCATGTGGCAATCACTCAGGAGCCAGATCACTCGTCCATAAGATTGTCCGTGCAGGGTACTATTGGCCTAGCATGCAAGCTGATGCTAAGGCCTACGTCAAGGTCTGCGACCAATGCCAAAGGTTCAGCAACGTCCCTAGGCAACCATCAGAATATTTGACTCCAATGACGGCCCCCTGGCCCTTCGCATAGTGGGGGTTAGACATTCTGGGTCCATTCCCTCTAGGTGTGAGGCAAATGAAGTTCCTTGTGGTTGGAATTGATTATTTTACCAAATGGGTAGAGGCAGAACCCTTAGCTAATATTACCCAACAGAATGTCAAAAACTTCGTGTGGAAAAACATTGTGTGCAGATTTGGTGTGCCCAGGGTGTTGATATCGGACAACGGACGACAGTTTGATAATGCAATTTTTAGAGATTTTTGCCTACATTTCGGAATACAAAATCACTACTCCTCACCGGCCCACCCACAAGCTAACGGTCAAGCAGAAGTTGCAAATCGATCCTTGCTGAAGTTGATCAAGACTCGGCTTGAGGGGGCTAAGGGAGTATGGCCTGATGAATTACCAGGTGTGTTGTGGGCGTAGAGGACGACTGCAAGAATTCCCATAGGGGAGGCTCCTTTCAAGCTAGCATATAGAGCAGAAGCGGTTATACCTGCAGAAGTGCATATGGCTAATCATAGAGTAACAGCGTATCAAGACAACGATAATGAAGAGCAACTCCGTTTGAGTCTTGATCTCATAGACGAAGTAAGGATGGACGCTAAGCAAAGGATGGCAAGGTACAAAAACCTTATGGCTAGACAGTATGATGCAATGGTGAAGCCAAGGCGTTTCAGCGTAGGAGATCTCGTCCTGAAAAGGGTCTCCCTGGCAACAAAGAACCCAGCTCACGGGAAGTTGGGACCAAATTGGGAAGGCCCCTACAAAGTCATCAACTGCAAAAGACAGGGATCCTATTACTTGGAAGCGCTGGATGGGAGGAAGTTAGAACATCCTTGGAATGTGGAGCACTTGAGGAAGTACTATCAATAAAGTGACATGACTTTGAACGAGTCTGAAGACTACATAAACTATTCTACATAAAAGACTTTTTAGTTTGTCTTATTACTGTATCAAAAACAGCTTTATGGTTTGGTTTGTGTTTGGTTTTCTTTTAAGGCAGGCATTAGTTTTTTAAAACATGCCTCGTCTATGAACAATGTATTATGAACAATATTTGTGGAATGTACATAATGTTGTGTAGATCCATGATTCAAGCACTGCTTTTTGTTCATGATAACTTGAAAACAGCAGAAAAGCTCAAGACGAGAAAATTCTCTGGACGCAGAGATGTAATCTCAAGATGATATAAAGCACTCTCGTCCAAACCTAGGGACGAGGTAGAGCTGGTATCAAATCTCAAGCAAAACAAAGGGATACCCGTCCATAAAAACGGGGGAGGATAAAAAAATAAAAACAATTTAATTGTGCCATGGACGAAAGGCAACATGAGCATTTTAAGCTTAGAATAACCAACTTTAAAGAAGAAGGTATTTCATGAATGAAGTGAAGCACAAACAAGTCTAAAGACGAGTAGTGCCCATACACTTAACCATTTTTAATGAAGTTTTTATTATCATCTTACATGACTATATGGCAAATGAGAATTCCAATTAGAATGATTTCAAATTTGTATATGAAATATAGACGGGTAAAATGAATCAAATATAAAGTATAAACACTCGTCCATAAAGCGAGTAGTACACATTTAATTGTTTTTTAAGGGCGGACTAGAAATGTCCTAAACACCCTTTTGAATGTTTCATCAAGATTCGTCCTTGAATATGGACGAATTAAAAGTACTTGAGTTACATTTACTTAAAGCAAAAAAAAAAAAAAAAAAAAAAACTACTACAGAGTCATTAACATCTTTTCAAATAGAGGCATCTGGATTGGGGTCGTCCTGGGGCTGAGTGGTAGCATCGTCCTCAATGTTGGCGTCCTCAGAGTCAAGACCAAGGAGAGAGCTAGTGGTGGCAGGGTTTAGATTCAGCATGATGGAGCTAAAGTCCACTTCAGGAAATTTTTCAGCAGCGTCCATCCTGAAGTCTTCAAACCCTGCTGCGTAGTTGGTGTCCAAAGCATCAGTATACTGCTTGGAAGCTTTAAACTCAGCCACTGCATCTTCCTTAGCCTTAGAAAGGAGAATGCCTTGCTCGTCGATCCTCTTCTGCAAATCTTCAAGACGAGCATCTTTATCTATAGCATTAACCCTTAACTCCTCAACCAACGCTTTGAGGTCTTTCACCTCCTCCGTCGTCTTGGCAGCTACCTCAGCCCATTGCTTGGCATCCTCCTTCACCTCCTGTATCCTCGTCTCCAGCAGAATCCTCGTCCTATCCAACCCAGTGGCTTGTCTGGATGCAGCTATGAACTTGGACATGCCCTGGAAGTCAACAGCAAAATAAGTTTAAAAAAAAAGTAAGTAAAAAAAAAGTAAAAGTAAAAAGTGTACACTTAGTCAAGACGAGGGAAAGGCTTTACCTTGAAGAGGTCATGAACACCTGAATGTTCAAAATCCTTCAAGGACATGTCATAACAGGCGTTAATGTCCTCGTCCGTCACAACGCTTTTAAAACGTTCCCAGGCCAAATCTTCATTTTCAATTATATTGGATAGGGCCCTCTGGGATGGTTGAGACGAGGAGGGTACGGTCTTGGACGAGGGAGTCTTGGACGGGGTAGACTCCACAGGAGTGGACGATTCAACCTCGTACACCTTGGCAGGTTGCTGAGAAGACGGAGTGGGTTTGATCACTTGGGACGGCCCGTGTTTAACTTTTTTACCTCGCCTGCTGGGGAGGTTCTCCAAGTTCAAATTTTTAGAAATGGTTTTTCTTTTTTCCCCAGCAGAGGGACGACCCTGATGTTCAAGCTCAGGACGACTCCCTTCTATACCAACTTCCTTTCCTTTGTTGCCTCTCATGGTGGCCATTCCTGTAAAAGGACGAAGAGAATTTACTTAGAAAAGTAAAAACAAAAGATTTAAGGAATGTAAAAGAATTTACTTACTCCTTCTAACCGTGACCTCGTGTGCGATGGCAATGTCAGTAGGGTTAGGACCTAAACTCCACTTGGCCAGTTGTCTAAGGGTAACCAAGGAGTGGAAATCCCTGTCTACGTGTAGACAAGCCCTATGGACGCGATCACGGTGTAGTTTACTCAAAGAAGGCCGTCCAACAGCTGTTAAAAAAAAAAAAAAAACAACAAAACAAAACAAACAAGAAAAGATTAGATGAGTTAATAAGTCAAAAACAAGTAAAAAGGAGGAAAAGCTAAGGGACTTACCCTCAGGACGAAGGTTCCCTAGGTCCCTAGTGAAACGACCAAAAGAATCCCATCCAACGTCTATGGGACTTCCAGCCCAGAATCCAGAGACGAAGAAGAACTCCGTCTTCCATTTTCTGTCAGACGAGGCCAGGGACTTAACCAATTTACAGTCTTTACTCCTGGCTGTGAATTGATAAAAGCCAGGAGACTGGTGAATCTCGGAAGGTTTATAGCTATAGAGGAACTCGTCCACAGTAATAGGACGGTCTCCTCCAAACACTTCCTTCCACAAAATCTGCATAGAGACAACTAACCTCCATGCATTTGGGTTAAATTGACACACCCCTAAACCTAACCTAAATAACAGTTCTCTGATAAAAGAATTTAAGGGAAACCTAAGACCTCCAAGAAGGTAGGCCTCATATACACCTATTCCAAAACGAGGGTTGCAGCACCACTCTCCACGGACGGGTAATCTAGGATTGAACTCGTCTGGGATTTGGTACCACTCCTTAAGGTTGTTTAATCTATCCTTGTCCGTCTTTGAAGGGATATCTACAGCGCAACTATATACAGTTACCTCCGTCTCGTCCAAAGGATTAGACGGAGGGATAGAAGACGAGGTACCTACCTGGGACCCTACAGTTTTCCTAAGGTGTTTTTGTATTTCTTCTAAAGGAACCCCAGGGACCCCTGAGACATATTCCTCGTCGGTAGTGTTTCCCCTACTGCTACTACTAGTGTCACTAGAATTATTACTACTCCCGTCATAATACTCGTCTATGGCTCTTTCTGTACTATTACTAGACGAGGAGATGGTAATTCCAGACATTTTCTAAAAAGGAAAAATTTTGAAAACCTAAAAGACGAGGGGAGAGGAAATACCTGGATCTAGGACGTACTGAAACTATGGACGCAGGAAAGTCTTAGACGAGGATCTAGACGAGGGATGTCAAGGAGGAAAAATCTCAGAAGTAAGAGGGTAATGGGGGCATTCCACTATTTATAGATGGTTGACCTGAGCATATGAAACGATGTGACCAATCAGACACTGACGCGTGGCCTCCGTCTCGAAAAACTGAACCGACGAAACAAATCACCAATCACGTACTGACACGTGGTATATCTGATTATTAGGAAAACTCACACGTCCAAAAGAGTAAACCACTACATATTCATGGACGACACATGGACAAGGGGGCAACTGATGGTGCAAGAAAAACATTGCGTCAGACACTCGTCCATATTGTCGTCCATATCAACTTTAGTCCATATTTGATTACCATTAGTCCTCTCCACTATGTTCGTCCAATGAAGGACGAATATGCTTTAAACCTCGTCCTTCATCATGGACGGACGTTTCATCATGGACGGAAGATTCGTTATGGACGGACGAATCATCATGGACGAGCAAGCATAAACTCACCAAGAGTTAAAAACTTAAGTGCACATACAGCCAAGAGTTGTATTACTTGAATCTCAACACAGTTCTCGAAGAGGTGACTTTCATGACAGTTAAGGGAGTTACCCTCTGAACCTTCCAAACATTACGACGATTAAGAAAGATAACTGATTTCCAACGCTATATAAAGGCCAGTCTGCATAGAGGTAAGGGGACTTTTTTTTCTTTGGTAAAGAATAGGAGATAAGTTACATATTGAGGGTTCTTCTTTCCTTCAATTGACTGACTTTACCATCGGAGAATCAAAGGCCGGCTTCCACCGGTCTACTTTTCTGATTTCTTTTGGTTTTTCAGGATTCATTCTACTAGATCCAGAGCGTTCGAAGTTCATTCAACCCGTAAGTGACTTAGGACTTATCAATATATATTTGTCACGCCTCTACAACTAGATGGGACCTTTATTTATTTATTTATTTATTTTGTGTGCTAAAAAGCCTGATCAAGAGGAAAATGTGAAAGCAACTATGAAAGTTCTATCAAAATATCCAATCACCCATCTCATTAAGTTTGGACCTTAAAACAGTGACACTTTTATATATGTCACACTTAGGCTCCACGCATTATCAGCTAGGATCGCATGAGTGTACCATCACTCACACTCAGAGTGATGCAGATAAAGCATGAGTGGGGCGCGTACTTAGGCGATGTGGGACTAAGGTTAAAGCACTACAAGGTTACTACGCCCTTGGTGTGATCCTGAACTCCCACTCCTTCGTAACAAAACCTTGACACGCTTGGCAACGTGGCATGGATACAAATAGATGTACGGGAAATCATCTCCCTACAAATATAATAGTTCAAATTAATAAAATATAATTTAATAGTAGAAATTAATAAAATAAATTATATTAATTAATAAAAATATATTTTGGTCCTTTTTTTTTTTTTTTTTTTTTTTGTATTCAGGCGTTTTTTTCTTCATTTAATAATTAACAAATCCCTAGGTGATTTTTGTAGGTTTCGGGCGTAATTTGGTCATTTTTTTAGGCTTCGGGGGTATTTTGGTCATTTTTTTAGGTTTTTGGGGTATTTTAGTCATTTTTAGGTTTTGAGGGTATTTTGGTTTTGGAGATATTTTTGGTAATTTTTATGTTTTTGAGATATTTTGGTCATTTTTTGAGTTTCAAGGGTATTTTGGTCATTTTATGGTTTTGGGGGTATTTTGATCATTTTCTAGAAATTTAGACTTTATGTTGTTTACTTAAATTTTAGATGGGTTTTGGTGGGCATTAGTGAGTTTATCCATTAAGACCCATATAATTAAATATATATAAAAAAAAAAAAAAAAAAAAAAACTATATGTGACCTATCCCAGCACTTTTGGAAGCGCTAGAATAGGGTCACCCTATGCCAACACTTTCAAAAGCGCTGGGATAGGCCCATCCATCCACTTATGGAGGGAGGCCTATCCCAGCGCTTCCAAAAGCACTGGGATAGGTCACCTATAGTATATATTTTTTATTTAATTATATATATAATTATATATGGGTCTTAATGGATAAACCCACTAATGCCCACCAAAACTCATCTAAAATTTAAATAAACAACATAAAGTCTAAATTTCAAGAAAATGACCAAAATACCCCCAAAAACTATAAAATGACCAAAATACCCTTGAAACTCAAAAAATGACCAAAATACCTCCGAAATTTAAAAATTGCAAAAATATCCCTAAAGCCCAAAAAATGACCAAAATACCTCAAAAACATAAAAATTACCAAAAATATCTCCAAAACCCAAAAAATGATCAAAATACCCTCAAAACCTAAAAATGACTAAAATACCACCGAAACAAAAAAAAAAATGACCAAAATACTCCCGAAGCCTAAAAAAATGACCAAATTACGCCTGAAACCTACAAAAATCACCTAGGGATTTGTTAATTATTAAATGAAGAAAAAATAAGACCCATATAATTAAATAAATAAAAAATACTATAGCTGACCTATCCCAGCGCTTTCAAAAGCGCTGGGACAGGCCTTTCCATTAACTTATGGAGGGAGTCCTATCCCAGCCTTTATGGAGGGAGGCCTATCCCAGCACTTTTGAAAGCGCTGGAATAGGTAACCTATTCCAGTGCTTCCAAAAGCGCTGGGATAGGTCACCTATAGTATATTTTTTTTATTTAATTATATGGGTCTTAATGGATAAATCCACTAATGCCCACCAAAACCCATCTAAATTTAAATAAACAACATAAAGTCTAAATTTCTAGAAAATGACCAAAATACCCCAAAAACTATAAAATGACCAAAATACCCTTGAAACTCAAAAAATGACCAAAATACCTCCGAAACTTAAAAATTGCAAAAATACCCCCGAAGTCTAAAAAATGACCAAAACACCTCAAAAACATAAAAATTACCAAAAATATCTCCAAAACCCAAAAAATGACCAAAATACCCTCAAAACCTAAAAATGACTAAAATACCCCCAAAACCTTAAAAAAATAACCAAAATACCCCCAAAGCCTAAAAAAATGACCAAATTACGCCCGAAACCTACAAAAATCACCTAGGGATTTGTTAATTATTAAATGAAGAAAAAATAAGACCCATATAATTAAATAAATAAATAAATAAATACTATAGGTGACCTATCCCAGCGCTGGAATAGGGTCACCCTATGCTAGCGCTTTCAAAAGCGCTGGGACAGGCCCCTTCATTCACTTATGGAGGGAGTCCTATTCCAGCGCTGGGACAGGCCCCTCTGTTTCCTTATGGAGGAAGGCTTGTCCTAGCGCTTTTGGAAGCGCTGGGATAGGGTCACCCTATTCCAGCGCTTCCAAAAGCTCTGGGACAAGCCCCTCCATTCCCTTATGGAGGAAGGCCTATCCCAGCACTTTTGGAAGCGCTAGTATAGGGTCCCCTATTCCAGCGTTTTCAAAAGCATTGGGACAGGTCTCCTCATTTCCTTATGGAGAAAGACCTATCCCAGTGCTTCAAAAAGCGCTGGGATAGGGTCACCCTATACCAGCGCTTTTAGGCGTCCTATACCAGCGTTTTTTAAAAATGCCGCTATAGGCCTCCTATTACAGCGGTTTGTAAAGCGCTGGGAAAAAAACGCCGCAATAGGGTTTCCTATACCAGTACTTTCAAAAAACGCTGGTATAGGCTTCTCTATAACAGCGGTTTTGAAAAACGTTGAGAAAAAAACGCTGGAACAGGACAATTTTTTTGTAGTGTTCGATGCTATATATACATGCAATCATTGCATAGTAAATATTCCTAATTAAAAAAGGTCACAGTGATTGAATAAATCAATTAGGGTCTGATTAGTTAGAGACAGGGGCAGAGGGAGGGGGGGGGGGGGGACGAGGGGGGCAGGTGAACTTTCAAATGTTTTGACCCCCCCCCCCCCCCCCCCACACAAAAGAAAAAAAAAATCCCAATTATGCAAATTCACGTTACCTTTCCAACTTTTCTAGTAGTAGTAGTAGACTTCTACTCCTAGTACAATTCTATATATAAAATTAATGGATCCCACTTAGTAAATTTGATGGACTAGACAAAGCCACTTGTAGAATTTTTTTATGTGTCAAGTTTCTTTCTTGGATAGCCAACTTGAGGCATACATCCATGACATGCAGTCTACTGAAGAGTTTTCAGCAGTTAAAAGAATTGAATAGCTTGCTAAAAAGATGGTAGAAATGAAAAAGAATGTTTCATATCCATTGGTTTACTCATTAGTGACTTTGGCATTGATCTTACCAGTTGCAATAGGTACTGTTGAAAGAGCTTTTTCCAGTAATGAACATAATTAAAAATCAATTATGCAATCGAATAGGAGATCAATGATGAATGATTGCTTAGTCACATATATTGAGAAAGATATATTCAAGACTATTGAGTATGAAGAAATCATGCAGTGATTTCAAAATATAAAAAATCGCCAAGGGCAATTGAGTAAAATAAGCTATATGTGAAAAAATAAATTAAAGTTTACATTTTATGTTAGATTTTGTGTAACAATTACGTTATCATATAGTTGTTTACTTATTTTGTTATTAATATCGATTAATTTTTTTAGATTAATTTTTTACTTCTAATCTTGTCTTTTAATCTTCCCCCCCCCCCCCCCTGACTTAAATTCCTGGCTCTGCCACTGGTTAGAGAGATTTTAGGGGATGGAAATGGAGGAGAGAAAATGAATTTTTAGAGTGTTTGGTGAAGGGATTTTTAGAAAGGAAAATTGGTAAGGCTCATATGTTTTCTTCCCAGATCTATCAAATTTCAATCTTCTAAAATTGAAGATAAAATAAGAAGGAAAACAAGAAGCTTTGTTCTTTTTATGTTTTAGACAAAACTACCCCCAACACCACCACCAACACCAACACCAACTTTCAACTGTTGGTTTTATCTTTTCTTTCATTTTTGGACTTTTTTTCTTTTTATTTTCATTTTCTTTATACAAGATAGAAATTCTACTCTATCCTAATCTAAATGTATATATGTGCAGACAAGTTTGAATTCAACTTGTGATTGAGTTCTTCTTGTGTAGGAGCTTTCTCTCTCGACTAGTTGCGAGACTTCTCCCTCTCTTAGGTCCCTAAGGGCTTGTCTTTTCTTTTCTCTTTGTTTTAGGGTCCTAAATTGTCTACCATGGTAGAGGATGTGATTAACGGCTTAGAGAATATGAGGTTGACAACGGAAGAAGAAGAATTGATTACGATTTTGGATGAAGGTCAGAAGGAGGAAATTGAGAGCTACTCCCTAAGTCTGCTTGGCAAGTTTCTTACTCGTAAACCATTCAATAAATGGGCAGATTAGAACACGTTGAGACGAGCTTGGGCTTTGGAGCAAGGGGTACAAATTGTGGAAGTAGGTTTGAATCTATTCCAATTCTAGTTCAGTAGAGAATTTGATATGGATAGAGTTCTCAAAGGGGGTCCATGGTCCTTTGATAACCAAGTGCTTTTGCTACGAAGATGGCAACTTGGTATGACAACGTTAAACGTCAAGTTTGATTCGATGGCTCTCTGGGTTCAAATTTGGGAGGCTTCCTTTGATATGTCATCACCTAAAGTAGCTTTTAAGATTGGTAGTCGTTTGGGGGAGGTGGTGGAGGTAGAAAAGAGGAAAAATTTAGATGCTCATAATTTGTTTATGCGAGTTAAGGTGGCAGTCCCAACATCCAAACCTCTTTGACAGGGAGGTTTCATTAGAGAATTAGATGGACATCGTTCATGGGTTCATTTCAAATATGAATGTCTTCCTTTGTTTGACCACTTTTATGGACTATTGGGCCACAATCTCAAACACTGTGCCAAACACATTGCACGAAGTAGGAATGGGGACGAGGTGGTTTGCCAATATGGGGAGTGGTTAAAATCTGCAAGAGTACGTCCTCATTCTCCCTCGAGGATGGGCTCAACCATGAATAAGCACCCAATCAACGAAGCTAGGATTGAGGCACATGTCGAGAATACTAGTCCGGAGGTACCAGCGGCAGAGTACGAAACCACGAAGGAAAACCCTACTGAGGACGACTCACATGCAATTGGAAAGAATGTGAGATCAGGGATTTTCTCGGTTTGCACTAAGAGTGTTTCCAAAACTAAAAGGATAATTACAGAAAGTTTGGGACCACCTTCTTCGGTGAGAAACACAGAGGCGTCAAGTTCAAATTGGGAGAGTATCTCGCATAATCTTGTTCCGCAACACGTGGATGTTATGTTGCCAACACCAGCTGCAGGGCACGTGGGAAGGAAGGAGCAGGCTGGGCTTCATGGTTTAAAACAAAAGCCTACTTGGACAAGGCTTATACAAATGAAGTGTGGGCCGGGGATAGAAAAAACAAAAACAAGCCCACATAAGCTAGGCAAGAGAGGGCTGCAGGAAGTTAGGTTAGAATTAGATACAGAGACTAAAGGCAAGGTGGGGAAATGTGGAAGACATCAGGAAGAGGTTCAAAAGGATGAAACGATAGGGGTGCAGAAGCACTCTTGCCGAGCACAATGAAGCTATTAAGTTGGAACTGTCAAGGGCTTGGGAACTCTTGGATAGTTCGTAGCCTTCACAAGTTGGTGAGGGATCAAGCTCCCACAACGTGTTTTTTAATAGAGACACGTTTAGATAGACAGGGTTTTGATAATCATTGTAGAGAACCACCATTTCTGAACAAGTTTGTAGTGAAGAAGCCACATGGTGGAGGAGGTTTGGCTCTTATTTAGAAAGTAGAGGTTAAGATGGAGGTTATAAATTTTACGGATCACCATATTTTAGTGAGGGTGGTGGAGGAAGATGGTTTTGCATGGATGTTGACCTGTTTCTATGGATGGCCCGAAGTAAGCAAAAAACACAAATTGTGGACCCTTCTTAATCATTTGCGCGCCTTTGTTGATGGCCCACGGTGTTGCATAGGGGATTTTAATGCTAAACTACACTTCTCTAAGAAACAAAGTAAGTTTCCTCCTCTGTTTAAACAGATGGATGACTTTCATAATTTACTGGATGGTTGTAGCTTGGTAGACTTGGGTTTTGTGGGATATCCTTTCACGTGGAATATTAAAAGGCCAGGGTTGGAAAATACAAAGGAAAGGTTAGATAGGGCTACAGCTAACATGGGTTAGAGGGAAAAATTTCAAGGAAGCTCGGTCACCCACCTCTTTTCCCATGCATCCGATCATCTGATCACTAGCTCTGAAATTGGACATAAGCAAGACCTATGATCATGTTGAATGGAACTTTTTGAAGAGCATAATGGTCAGATTGGGCTTTCCCAATTTATGGATTGAGAGGGTGATGTGTTGTGTCTCTACACCCTCATTCTCAGTATGTATCAATGGCAAAGCATATGGGAAAATTATGCCCTTAAGAGGACTTCACCAGGGCAACCCGCTCTCTCCTTATCTATTCTTGTTATGTGCAAAAGGGCTCACAGCTTTGCTGGCTAAATCAGAAGAGGAGGGGGCATCTTAATGGGGTTGCGATTTGTAGAAGTACACCCCGAATATCCCATCTCCTTTTTGCAGATGACTCATTATTATTTTGTCAGGCTTCTCAGGAGGAAATGCAGATTCATTTGGCCAGTTAATTAATTTTGAAAAACCATCTATGTACTTTAGCAGCAACACGAATGGTGGATAAAGAGAAACCATAAAAACTATGTTGGGGGCAAAGGAGGTGGAAAGGTTTGAGTTTTATTTGGGGCTACCCATGCTTCTAGGTCGATCAAAATATCAAGCTTTCTCTTTTTTGAAGAATAGAGTTTGGAAAAAGATGCAAGGATGGTAAGGGAAAATGTTACAAAGAGCGGGCAAAGAGGTGCCGATTAAGGCTGTAGCCCAATCCATTCCCACATATAAGATGGGGGTATCTCTGTTACCAACTAAGCTTTGTAAAGAACTCAATGCTTTGTGCGAAAGATTTTGGAAGGATCAAACAGGAGATGTAAGGAAAAACCATTGGAAGAATTAGGGGGTGTTATCTCAGCCAAAAAAAGAAGGTGGAATGGGCTTTCATGACTTGAAGAATTTTAATTTGGCTATGTTAGCCAAAAAAAGGGTGGAGGTTGATTCAAGAAAAGGAATCCTTGCTCCATAATTGCTTTAAGGCACAGTACATCCCACAGATCAACTTTCTAGATGCCTCGAATGTCCCTAATAGCTCTTACGTGTGGAAGAGCTTAATGGTAGCCCAACCAACTCTAAAACAGGGAAGTTGCTGAAGGGTGGGGGATGGATCTGCAATTCGGTTTACAGCTGACAAGTGGATACCAAATCAGGTCACAAATTATGTACTTCATCCACCGGTGGAGGAGGAATGGGAGTGGTGGGTCTTAGATCTTATTATTGGAGGACAAACTCTTGGGACCGTGAGGTGGTTAAGTCTAAATTTCAAAGGTTAGATGCAAAAGCTATTCTTCACATCCCTTTGAGCCATAGACAAGTCCCTGATGTGTTATTTTGGCTGCATACTAAGAGTGGTGATTATTCAATGAAATCTGGATATCATATGACAAGGCTAATCTCGAAGCAGGAAGCTGATAAGGGCGAGAGTTCAGGGGTGGTAATTGGAAGCTCGGTTTGGGCGAAGTTGTGGAAACTTCAGATTCCATACAAAATAAAAGTGTTTGGTTGGAGAGCTTGCCTTGATATTTTGCATACTCATGTGAATTTGGCTCAAAGGAAAATCCTTGAGGATGACAGATGTGGGGTGTGTTTACTGGCCAAGGAATCAAGATATCATGTATTGTGGGAATATGGGTTGGCCCAAAATATATGGGCTGGTTGCCTAAGTCGCTTGCAGAAGGGAACATCTAGGCATGATGATATGATGCAACTGGTTGAATACATGTAGCACTGATTGACTGATGAATAGCTGGAACTATTTTGGGTCCAATGTTGGTTAATTTGGAACCAACGAAACCCTGTAGTGCATGGGGGCGTCATCCAAGATCTAGGCAGACTAAACCAACGAGCTAGAGACTGAGTACTAGCTTAGTGCAAACATTCATTGGGAAACATTGATGTCTATGTAAAAAAGACTGAGTACTTGCTTAGTGCAACTAGTCACTCTTTCAATGTTGATGTTGACACTGGTTGTTCTACTAGTACAACTGCTGAGTATGATAGCATCAAAGATCAATTATTGAAACCTGTGGAAGATGGGAGATAATTACTCAATTGAATTTGATATAGTATTATGATGATCCATGTGATTTCAAAGTAAGCATTCAACTCATAAAATTGTTTTGTGAGTTTTGTTTTGAGTCTTGACTATTGGATGTAGTAATTATGGGAGAGGTATGTTAAGATTATATATGTATTAATGGTAGAAATGTAGGAGTCCTTTTTTTTTTTCTTTTTTCTTTTTGAGAAACTAGAAATGTAGTCCTAATCAAGTCTTTTGTATTGGTTTTCAAATAGTTGTCATCATTTGGTTGAGCATAGCTTTCATTTATCCATTTCTTTTTCTCTATTGTGCCTCTGAAATTTCCCAATTTTTTGTTCCTTCCTCTTTCAACCACATTAGAATTATTGATATATATCTCTTGATAAGCAAGAACTAGTTAGACTATCTGAGCTCACTACTAATAACACTTTTTTACTTACTAATAATTACTCACAATATCAATATTTTGTAAAATAGTTTGTAACTCTAGCATTTTTCATCTCATAAATAGTGAATTTTTAGGGGGGAGAGGGAGAGAGAGAGGGGTGGAAGAAGAAGCAGAAGATGATTCGAAAACCTATAAGGAGATTAGGGACAAAGAAGCTAATGTTTTTCTCCATAATAATTGGACTCACAACTCACAACATTACCAAATCACATTACCAA
This sequence comes from Quercus variabilis, assembly GCA_030445155.1. NCBI lineage: Eukaryota > Viridiplantae > Streptophyta > Magnoliopsida > Fagales > Fagaceae > Quercus > Quercus variabilis. The sequence continues at coordinate 30,618,065 of CP129453.1, read as the reverse complement.
GTCACACGGTGATTCATGGCCTATATCTATCTACATATGGATTATATGATTAATTAAAGCTCATGTTTTTTCTCCTCACGAAATTAAGACTTACACAAAATGGACCTTGAAAATACTTGTTCAATTAAAGGTTGATCTCATCACTTGGGCTTATTAAAATGATAAATCCGACGCATATATTTTGAAGACACAATACCAAGTTGGTAAAAATTCCATTTGGTCTCAACTATCAAAGGCAACCCAACTTGCCAAGCCCATTTCACTAGAATGCAAAAGGCATCACGGGAGTGGGCACTCAAGCACGTGTGATCCATTGAAAAAGAAGCTAATTTGGTTCCTTAAGGAAAACCATATTTACAAAGGCAATTTCTCCATATTATAAGGTAAAATAAGTAGGACCAAACCAAGTATAAAATCGTTTGAGCACTAGCTAAACAGTGGTTTATTCAGATACGTCTCATTTGTTCAATAGTTGGTTGGCGTTTGCCCAGGAAAAGCACGGAGAACAGTGGCAGAGCCAAAAAAATTTTCAGGGGGGCCGAACTATCAAGACTGAAGAATTTATCTTAGAAAAAAAAAAAACTTTAGTTCAACAAAATTGTGCATACTAAAGTAATTTATAATTGATTTTGAACTTTTGACAATTGTGGGCAGTAAAGAAAAAAACACTAACCTCTAAATTGTATGAACAATGAAGTGTAGGCGAAAATGGCCAAACACTACTGTTTGCCAAAATTAATAATATTTTATTATTATTCAAAAAATATTTAACAAATTATCACTTTTTTTTTAATTCAATAATAAGAAACTCAAGTTTGACCTTTGAATTAAAAAATACCACAAGAATTCGAGTACCATCTAAGAATGTATTCTCTATACATACTTCAAGTTTCATAAAGAATACTCTGCTCAAGCCAGTCAACACAAAAAAAGAGATGCAGATCACGTGAAAGGCTAGAAGGCACAAATCATACCATCTACACTATGCCTAGTCAACCAATAATCCAAAAGAGGGAAAAATTGGTGCTGGACAGCACCGATAAGCCTGCGTAGGCACTGTTTAAGTCGGCATGATTTTACTGAATTAGCCCTACTTTAATTGGGAAATCAAAAAAAGCAATACCATCTTAATGATGTGGGTCAGGAGCATAGAAAATAACAAATGTCGCCAGTTTTTACTTAAATACAATAAATGGTCATAAAGACAAGAAGTAACGTACTGCAGTTCTTAAAGAAACCACATTAATTTGTGGCTAATGATGTGGGTCAGGAGCATAGAAAATAACAAATGTTACCTGTTTTTACTTAAGTACAATAAATGGTCATAAAGACAAGAAGTAACGTATTGCAGTTCTTAGAGCAACCACATTAATTTGTGGAAAATTTTAAAAATAAAAAAAGTCACTAATTTTACATAATTTAAGCAAAAAAATACCTATATTAGTAGGTGTAAATTTGTATATAAATACAAGTTACTACAGTAATTATGTATATATGCACGGTTATTATAGTATATGAATATAATATATTAATAATTTTTTCTCTCTCCTCTCTGTACTGACTCTTAACTTTCCCTCTCTCGAGAAATTATAGGATCCTCTGGTGGACTACGTCACTTGTCCACCATTCTACTAAAAAACTTCAACTTGTTTAAAATTGCTAAGTTAGTAATTAATTTTTGTTTAAAAAAAATTCTAATTAACAATTTTAAACAAGTGGCAGTTTTTTAGTAGAATTGTGGACCACATCACTTGTCTACCATGTGAATCTTATAATTTCTCCTCACTCTCAGGCGCATAGCTCTCTCTTTCTCTTATTTCATCAATCTTTCTTCCCCTAGCTTCCACTAATCGCCACCGCCGCCTATGAGAACGAGGTTGAGCAAGCCGAGTCACTGGATAAGTCTATCGCCTACAACACGAACGGAGTTCTTCAATGGAGAAACCTGAGTCTTTGTTTTGAGCATCGAGGAGCAGAAATTAGACCACCACGTAGATGAAGACGAAGACGACGATGTGGGTGTAGGTCGTTGGTATCGGTGATTGTGGTTGTGGGTTGGTGGTTCGGTGATTGTGGATCTAGTTTTTTGGTTGATCTTTAAGGTTTTTTGGTTTTTTTTTACTGGTTTTGTTTCTTGGCTTATGTGGATTCCGGTGTCGATGAGAGAAAGAGAGATGGTGGCTTGTGTAGATTCTGGTGTGATGGTGGCTGATGATGGTGGCTGTGTGGGTTATGTTGGGTCTGTAAAGGAGATGAGAGTGATAAAGAAATTAATATTTTATTTGAATAAACGTGTATAATATATAAACTGATGTGGGTGTTTTGTAAAAATGAGAGTGTAAAATAGAAAAAGTAGGTTTTAGATGTGCAAAATAGAAAATTTTTTGCACAGACTGATGGGGATGCTCTTACATAGTAGTCCAGTTTACAAAAAAAGTCGATTACCTTTTTCTTTTTTCTACTTTTTGCCTGGAAATCCCTTCTATACACAGCATTAATGAAGAACTAGATGATCACAACCATCCATCTGAAGAGGGTGGATCCCATCACTTGTCCTTTCATGGTTTTTTAGGTCCAGGTGCCAAGTTCCACCCGCTTCCTTTTCTTACTTACACCACAGTAGCATAGTTACCTAAGCTCCATACTAACTGGAAGTTACAGCACTTGACTGAAATAGAAGAAAATGAACCAAACCAAAGAATTCAACTTTTAAAAGTAAAAAATTGGCTGACTGATTGACCCATAATGAGAAATGACAAGCATAGGTCTAAGTGCCTCACCAGTTCCTCCTTGCCCTGTAAACATTTTTTTCAGATCAAACCTATCAAAGTTCATTTTGAGAAGATAACATAATGATGGTAGCGTGGGGCACACTAAAAAAGTTTTGAGTTTTTACACAAATAATAATTAGGTCTATACTTGAATTCTAGCTAGGGCTATCTGACGCTTCTTGTGCGAATTAAAATGATCCCAACTCTGCTCGTCAATGGTAGTGTAAAACTCCCACACTGCTTGTGGGTTAGTGAAGTTAACAAACGCATACCCTTTGTTAAACCCTATACTGCAAAAAAAGAAAAGGAAAGGAAAATCGGGATCCTTAAAGTAGTTAATGCATTTGAATTAATTGTAAGTTAGGGTGGGGAAGCTAATTACGATACTTGAGTACCTTAAAAAAGCTCATCAAAAAACAAGAAAAAGAAAAAGAAAAATAAGGTACTCGAGTTTTACTAGCTCAAGTACCTTAAAAAAATACTCAATTTTTGTAACATCAAGCACCACAATACCTTTTTTTTTTTTCCTTTTACCAGATAGAATTCTACTCTAGCCTAATTTAAGTATATACATGTGTAAAGTTTCCTTTTAGAGACTTGAATTTCGGTCCTTGTACCCAACCCCACAAGTACTCATACTTGTGGAGTGATCAAATTTCAAGTTAGCAGTGCTAGCGACTCATCTAGGAACTCGAGTACTATGTAGAACTTGCTTTTGTGAAACTCGAGTAATTTGACACAAATTTTGCTAAAACGTGATATTTGGCAATTTTCACCATCAAGTATAACTACAGTTTAGAATTGGGTCAACAATGTTAGAGCTTGTTTGGATTGCATGAAAACTAAGTGATATCACTCAGTTTTCATGATCCATCATCCAAAACAAGTGGGTCCCACAAATGGATGATTGTTTGGCTTGGTTTTGGATGATTGTTTCTATCACTCAATTCTCTTATTTTTGAGTGATGAGTTATGGAAACTGAAAGCACATTTTAGGTGTTTTCAGTTTCCATAATTCTGTTTTCAATGGTATTTCCATAAATAACACCACACATTGGTCCCACAATCAGAGTTAGCCGCAACTTTTGACCCATTTTTTTTCTTCTTCATCAGGTTTGGTGCATGCGGTTTTTTTTTTTTTTTTTTTTTTTTTTTTTTTTTTTTTTTTTAACTTTCAGTGAGTTTGGGTATTAGGGTTTGAAGGGAAAAAAAAGAAAAAGTAAAAGCTGCACCAAGTTACAGGTATGGGGCCCACAAATAGTTGAAAAATTTGAGTGATGACAAGTTGAGTGATAGTGCCAAATGGGTAGGGTGTAGAGAGTTGGGTATTAAGTGATGAGTAATGAGTGATGAGTGACGAAAACTGAGTGATGAAAAAAACTAACCAAACAAGCCCTTATTTCTCCTCCCTCTCTCTCTCTCTCGCTCTCTCTCTCTCTCTCTCTCATGAACTGATCAACATCAATCTCAAATCCTTAATAAATTTTTGAGAAAGGAGAATGTTCTTTGAATTTTTAAGGAAGGGATGGATGAGAAAGAGAAGAACAAGAAGAAAAGAGTTTTGTAAAAATCAGATCTAGTGATTATTCTCTCACCAATCACCACAACATCACCAATTGTTGTTGTTTCAGATTGCTAAAGTTTTACTTGATGTCTTCTTCCCATTCTTCTCTTTGTTTCCTCTTATTTTTACCTTTGCACTTTTTGCTCCATTGCTTTATTTGGCCCATGTGAATTTTGGGATTCAGATCCTCTAAATTTTCTAGGGTATTATACCAATAGATATGTTTAAATTTTAACTACTTTTTTTATGATTTAAGAGTCGTCTGGATTCTACTATTTCAACATTCTACTAATAATACTTTTGAAATAATAAAATAATGTTGTAAATAAAACAATTAAAATTATTGTTAGTGGAATATTTACATAGCAAAATTTAGACCATTAAATCATTAAAAAATAGTTAAAATTTAAAAAAATCTATTTGATAGAGTACCTTAAAAAATCTTGAGGATTTAAATCCTAATGTTTGGTGCCTTAATTCAAATTAAGATGATGAGTGAAAAGACTTGTCTATATCTTTACCATTCAAACTTCAAAAAATGGTCACAAGAATTGAAGTAAATTATTTTACTATTATATTTTAATCTAGGGCAATAGTATACAAACAGCACTAACACTATAATTTTTAATTATCGGAGAACTGTTTTTTTTTTTTTTTTTAAATTTATAAACTCCTTACAAGATGATGGAAGCAACGATGCAGCAATTCATTGGCTTAAACTTACCAAGTGTCTACTCTCTAAAACCAAATACTCTAGTGTCTTATACTATTATTACTAATTAATTAATAGTAGAAGTTGGTTGTTAGGACCTTACCAAAGTCTACCAACCTTATGCAAGTTGCAGGCTGCAACTTGCAGCACATGCACTAACAGCTGTAAAGTTGTAAAGACAAAATTCTCACGCATTTTTGGGTCTCTCAGTCTGCTTTTAAAAAGTCCAGCATCTTTGTGAAGTTCTCCACACACTACACTTAACACTCATCTCAGAAATAGTAGTGCTATGGGTTTCCATAGTATGCTTGTGCAGCTCACCTGGGTTGGTGTGATATTATCGTTTATGGCAGCAGCAGCAACAGCATTTCCATTAGCCCTGCCTAACTGCACTGATAGATGTGGAGATGTAAAAATTCCGTATCCCTTTGGTATAACTAAAGGTTGTTTCCTCAATGGAACTCGAGATTTTTTTATCAATTGTAGCAACTCGTCCGGTCAACCTCAACCACTGTCTGGAAACATGAAGGTTACAAACATATCCATCCAAGGCCAGATTGAAGTCTTGACGTTTAAGGCTGAAGACTGTTACAATTACACAAATGGTTCGCGTTGGGAAAAAACCACAGCAGATCTCACGATACCCAGCTTCACAATTTCTGTCATCGAAAACAAGTTCGTGGCCGTTGGCTGTGACACTTACGCATTCCTTAAAGGTAATCTAAACAGTCAACAGTTCTCCATCGGCTGTCTATCCCAATGTCAAAACATAAGCAACGTAGTCAATGATTCTTGCTCTGGGATTGGGTGTTGCCAGTTAGAAATTCCTGAAGGATTGAAGGATGTTTCTTTGATAACATATAGCTTTAAAAACCACACACAAGTCTGGGATTTCAATCCATGCAGCTTTGCCTTTGTTATCCGAAAAGACAAGTTCCATTTCTCCTCAGATTATCTTACCAGTCTACGAAGCAATAAAACCCTTCCCATGGTTCTTGATTGGGCAATTGGGAACGAGACGTGTAAAGTTGCTCAGAACAAAGCGAATTACATATGTGGAGCGAATACCACATGTATTGATCTCAAACCCATCAACGGCCCTGGGTACCGTTGCAAGTGCAAGGAGGGTTACCTTGGGAACCCGTACCTCAAAGATGGTTGCCAAGGTATTCAATTTACTTATTATCTACAACAATTTTTCCAGAAATAATTAAAAATTTTAAAGAAATTTCTAAAATGTCACGTGGCTTTATTTTAGAAACACAAAAGAAAATTTTTAATTTTTTTCACAATTGTTTGACTTCATATGTGTGATTTGTGTATAATAGTTGTGAATCAAAGTAAAAGTAATATTATTATCATCGTATCTTATTATCTTAATAATCTGTGATATTTTTTGTTTTCTAATGTTATTGTTGCAAGGCAATAATTTTTAACAAGGGCACTAATGACACAAATTAAATATTAACAAATATTTAATTATAAGTTATAATGCATATTTTTCAAAAAATTTAATATAAGTGTTAAGGATTTATTGGCTTAAACACATAAATTTATTGTGTTTGTTCACACCTATTGAATATATGTATATAATTTAACTTTAATTTTTTGAGAAAATGTATAAATATTGTTTAATATAAAGTATTAAATGTATCTTAACCACTACTCTTAAAGCATTAATTAACAAAATCGTTCTTTTTATTTACTTTAAAATGTGTACTATACGATTCCAGATATTGACGAATGTAAAGGGATCAACAATTGCACGGAAAAACAAACTTGTGCTAATAAACCCGGAAATTATGAATGTTTGTGCATCAAAGGATACCATCTGGAGAGCGCGGTATGTGTCTCCAATCAATCATCACTAGCTATTCACCTTGCGGTTGGTGAGTATCTTTACTATATATCTGTATATTGCACCCTCAGTTTCTGCTCACATGCAGAGGATTTTGTCATGTACTCCCTCCGTCTGAATATTTTTGTCTTGTTTAAAAAGTCAAACTTTTTAAGGAAACATCATTTATATCTTATCTATCTTTTAAAAATGTATAAAGTACCAAAACTACCCTTCAAAAAATTTATTAAAAAATTGAATTAGTAAATTAATAGGAGTATAATAGGAACATTAGTAAATTAATAACTTTTATTTTTAAAAACAAGACAATATTTTGGGATATCTCAAAATGAAATAGAGGACAAAAAAAATGAGACGGAGAGAGTATATAATATATCGTGTTGGGAAGGTTGAAAATTAGAACGAGTACCATACTTCACATTCATAAAAACATTTTTCTAAAATGACTTTTTGGATATGTACATCCTAACATTACTAGTGAAACATTTATTATGATTTTTTCTCAGTTAAGCAATATACCAAAGAGAAAAGCTATGTTTATAATAATTTTATAATACTTTCACAATAAATTTTAAATGATAGGTTGTTAGTGGTTGATATAGGTCAATAAAATAGTAATTTAAGTTGTAAATTTAAATTAAGATCAATAATAACTTACTACTTATAATTTATTCTAAAAATTTTGTGATCCTAATAGTCTCTCTCCTAAAAAGAGACGGCAATGATTAATAATTCAATTAGAAGGCAGCAATAACACAGAGACCATTCAGCTAGTGCAGAGCATACCACCTAAAAGATGAAAAAGAATATTAAGGTAAACTTAGAATTTTGGATATAACGTTAATTTACTTGGATGTTTCAACTTTTAATTAATAGAAATAATTGACTGACATAGACAATCTATACTTATTTTTCAAAATGACATATAATATCCACCCATCTACAAAATGACGACTTAATCTTATTAATTAAATAAAACAATAAATAAATTCTAAAAAATATATTTCACTTAAAAAAAAATACATTGAAAACTTAACCATCCCCCCAAAAAAAATATTATTAATTGACTTTGTTATTTATTATTATTATTATTTTTGTAGAAGTCTCATAATTTATTGTTAAAAAAAATAACTTAGCATTGTTTGGTAAGAATTATAGGTTTGGCAGAAGAAAATAAACCTTACATTAAATTTCTATTATATTCTTATATTAAATTATTTTTAATAAATTTTGTGATAAAAAATATTTTTTTTCTCTATGCAGAAGATCAAAATTAACAAATCTGGATAGAATATAAACCATAACTCATTATATTTTCATTCTTACATTGTTTACTTTAACAAAAAAAAATTGTAACACTTTCAATTCAGTTCTTATTCATTCAATTGTATAATTTTCTTTCTTGAAATTTCAAATTAAAACTTCTTAGATATTAATTTTATCCTTTAATTTTCAAAATTTACTTAATTTTATCCCTAAACTTTCAAATTAAAGACAATTTTATGCTTGTAAGTTAAAGGTGACATAATTAAAGATAAATTTGATTTAAGTTTGAAAAGTGAAATACAAAATTAACATAGTTAATTATTAAAGGACAGAATTAAATATATGAGGACAAAAAATTGAAACAGGCCTAAAGTACAATTTGGCAAACAAATTATTGATCTACTTTTATTTTCTCTGAATTTGCTCTCTTCCTCGCTCTTCATTTTTCTCTTTTTTTTTGGAGGGGGTGGTGGGGGCGCTCTTTTTAACTTTTTCTTGCCTATCAAAACGCACTCACGTTTATAAATCAATTTCTTTCAATCAAAAGAGAAACATAGACTGCCCTACAAAATGGACTTGTCGTCTTAATTTTCTTTTGTTTGCTGAATTTACACCACTTTTTCAACTAAATGACAAACGTCTAGTTTTCAAAACGGAGAAATATCTCGACACTTTTTTAGACTTTGTTAACTCACGTTGGCCTTTTTGGAATTCCATTGCCATGTTTGATCACTTATTATTGTACCTGTTTGGTTTCAGTTGAAAGTGGCGTTCACGTTTTTCCCCCCCCCCTTTTTTTTTTGTTTTTTTTTTTGCACGTAAATAGTAAAATCACATAATTTTACTGTATAAGAGACAAAAAATACTGTTTATGCACTGTTTATATATTATTCATGAACTGTTTATGCACTGTTCACGAGTTTCACAATACTATTTATATATTTAAAAATTATTTTGCTACAGTATTTTCAATTTCAGCAATAATAAGTTCAATTCAAACCGACCCATTGTTATCTTTTTTTTTTTTTTTTTTTTTTTTCTAAAAAAAAGATTTTATAATATTTATTATCTTTTTCTCTGTTGATCTGATTACCAAAAAAAAAAAAAAAAAAACCATTGTTATGTTAAAAGGATGTCATCAACGATTTGAAAATTCAAAGATAAAGACGGAAGCAAATTACACTGTTTGGTAGTGCCTAGCAATCACCCTACCTTTATGCTACCATTGTTAGGTTAAAAGGATGTCATCAACGATTTGAAAATTCAAAGATAAATACGGAAGCAAATTACACTGTTTGGTAGTGCCTAGCTACCACCCTACCTTTATGCTATGTTTGGATAAACACCCTCCTCTTCCCTATCCAAAAACATAGGATTAAAATGCCTGTACCCCTTACAACCGAATAAGAACTAGGTAATGTTGAAATATTTTTTAATTTTTTATAATTTGATGGTAACAACAGAAGAGAGAGATCTAAATTTAAGATGTCATGAAAATATAAGAAACTGTCAATTAACTGAGTTTCAATGCTCTTAGCTTAATTTTAAAATATTTATTGAAGGGCAAATTTATTTAGTCTAATACTCCTTATTTTTCAAAATAATACACAATGTCTATCAATTTGGAGACAGAACTACTGATGACCATGATGATAAAAAATAATAGTAAATGTTAGACATTAATTGAACTAAGTAGGTTTTTTTTTTTTTTTTTTTTTTTTTTTTTTTTTTTTTTAAATTTATTTTTTAAGGCTTAAGTAATAAAATACAAAACACGCTTATTAGTAATACTCTTTTATCATTTTCCATATTGAAAAGAATTTTCTCAATTTCTCGATTTGGTTATTGAACAGAATAACAATTTCAAAGCACTTTAACATATATTATTGTCAATAATTTTAAATGTTAAAACTCTTTTTAGTTATAACTTTTATCGCAAAAGGTATGCGTAACAGACGCCCTCAATATTAAACATGAGAGTTTTTATTTATTTTAGCAGGTGACGAGTTGAGCTCTTCAATGGAAGAAATGTTATTAACCCGATGTTTTATTCTTGTTTATTATCTATTTAATTTAAACTACAATAAGAAATTTAGACATATTCAACCAAGAAAAAGAGAAAAATAAATTTTAGACTTTTCTGCGTTGCTTATATAAACGAGGCTATTGATTCTCAACTAGGTTTGCTACCCCAGAGTGCAAGAACAATATGGATTGCCTCTTAGTACTACTAACGGGAAGTTCAATTCTTTGATATATGTACCGCCATATTTTTAAAGAAATTATATCTTCATGGCTAATTGTCTTCTTCTCAACTAAGAAAGGAACGTTGTGGTTTTTAAAAAGGATGTCAATTCAAAACAATTGGTTCATATTTTTATTTTTGATATAATATAACATGAACCAGATTTTAGAGCCACTCATAGGAAATTTATATTTATGTGCCACTGTGGCAGTTACCATCTACGCTATAAATGAAATCTTGGTCGAGTCATCTTCATATGATATGTGAGTTAAATATGAAGACTTCTACTTCTCAAAATGTTTGCCATAAAAATGAAAATGGTATTAAGAAGAGTATAAAGTTAAAACGTTTTAATTACTTAGTGAAAGTGCATGTTTGAATGTGCGCAGGTATCAGCATAATAGGCCTCTTACTACTGCTTCTGGGATGTTCTTGGATATATTGGGGATTGAAAAAAAGAAAGCTCATCAAACTCAAAGAAAAATTCTTTCAACAAAATGGTGGCTTACTGTTAAAACAACTCTCTAATCACCAAAAGTCTGTGGAGACAACCAAAATCTTTACTACAGAAGAGCTCAAAAAGGCTACCAACAACTACGACGAGAGTAGTGTTCTTGGCCATGGAGGTTATGGAACTGTGTATAGAGGAGTATTGTCAGATAAAACAGTGGTTGCCATTAAGAAATCCAAGATTGGTGATCAAAGCCAAATCGAGCAATTCATAAATGAAATGATTGTTCTTACCCAAATTAACCATAGGAATGTGGTTAAGCTATTTGGTTGTTGTCTAGAAACAGAAGTTCCCTTACTAGTTTATGAATTCATCACAAATGGAACTCTTTCTACCCATGTTCATGATAAAGGCCTATCACCCTTACTTTCATGGGAAAAACGTTTGAAGATTGCAACAGAAACTGCAGAGGCACTTGCATATTTGCATTCATCAACTTCAATGCCAACTATACATAGAGATGTGAAATCTATGAATATACTATTGGATGATAACTACACGGCAAAAGTTGCTGACTTTGGAGCTTCAAGGCTAGTTCCTCTTGATCAAACAGAATTGAACACTTTGGTGCAAGGAACTTTGGGGTACTTGGACCCAGAATACATGCAAACTAGCCAACTAACAGAAAAAAGTGATGTCTATAGTTTTGGTGTTGTTATGGCAGAATTGTTGACAGGTAAGAAGGCACTTTCTTTTGATAGACCAGAAATTGATAGAAATTTGGCAATATCCTTTGTGACTGCCATAAAAGAGGATCGCTTACTTCAAATTCTTGAAAATCACATTGTCAATGAGGATAATATTGAGCAACTAAAAGAATTTGCTAATCTTGCAAAAAGGTGCCTAAGATTGATAGGGGAGGATAGGCCTTCAATGAAAGAGGTGGCAATGGAGCTGGAGAGATTGAGAAGTATGGGAAAACATCCATTGGGAAACATTGATGCCTGTGCAAAAAAGACTGAATACTTACTGAGTGCAAGTAGTCACTCTTTCAACATTGATGTTGGCACTGGTTGTTCTACTAGTACAACTGCTGAGTATGATAGCATCAAAGATCAAGTATTGAAACCCGTGGAAGATGGGAGATAATTACTTAATCCTTGGTAATATCTTTGGTATCACTTGATAATTGAATTTGATATGGTATTATAATGGGCTATGTAATTTTGAAGCAAATATTGAACTCACAAAGTTGGATGTTTTAATGTTGTTTGGAACTATAGTAATTGTGTTTGTTTTGTGAGTTGTGTTTTGTCTATTGGAAGTGTAGCAATCGTGGGAGTTGTATGTTAAAGGATTTTTACACATGTATTAATGGTGGAGATGTTGAAGACCTAACCAATTCTTTTGTATTGATTTGTAAGTTATCATTTGGTTGGGTGTAGCTCTCACTTATCCATTTATTTCTCTTGTTGTGCTACTGAAATTTTCAATCTTTTGTTTATTCCTCGTTCACCCACATAAGAATTATTGATATATATTTTTTGGTAAGCAAGAATCAATTAGACTTTGATAGAAGTGGAGTTGCAATTGAACTTTTTTATGGCATTGTTTTTAGGGTTGCACCCTTTTATTATTTAAATGACATTTTTTCTCCAAACTAATTTGAAGAGTAATCTTTTGAATTACTTTTAAATGGTGATATGTGTTCTTTCCACTTGACCCAAATAAACCCCACACCACCTATGATTAAGTTGGGTTAGTTGGATTTTATTATAATAAAAAAATTCTCAAACCATGGGTAGAAATAGAAAGATGCTTGAAAAATCTAGATGGAAATTAGGGGATAAAGAAGCTAATGTTTGTCTCCTCAATAAGAGGGCTCAAAACCCACAACATTACCAACATCAAATGGTGACTTATGGCCCATATCTATCTCCATATAATTAAGATCAATGTATTTCTCTCCTCAAGAAATGTAGACGAAATTCTTGCTTCATATTTTTCAATGCTCTAAGAGCTCAAATTTATGCAAAATGAACCCTGAAATAGACTTGCTCAATTAAAGGTTAATCTAATCACCTCGATTATTAAAATGCCAAATCTCATATTTTGAAGACCCACTGACCCAGTACCTAGTTGGGAAAATCCTCCATTTGGTCTCAAAGACAACCTAACTTGCCAAGCCCAATTCATCAGAAGGCAAAAGGCATCAAAGGAGTGGCACGCAAGCACATGTGATCCATTGAAAAAGAAACTAATTTGGTTCCAGGGTCGACCATAGGGCTTCCTATTAAGGAAAGGCCCTCAAATGTGTGTAGTCAAAAAGTGATATATATATATATATATATATATATTGCTTAAATTGAGTATTTTAAAATAACGCCACTAGCGCAAAAAGCAAACAAACGATATTACACAACCTATACAGATCCTAACCATAACACCACAAGGCAGGTGTCGTATAGGATCTTAGCACAATACACCGAAACTAATAACAACATATACACTCCAACTAAGAGCATTTCCGTCAGACTAGATAAACTAGTCTTTGGCTAAAAAAATAGTTAAACGCACGCAATTGTGCTATGCATCAGCCTCCTCAAACTAGAACAGAAAAGTAGTGAATGAGGAGTACCTCATTACCATTGACGAGGGTACTGTTCATGGCTATTAAAAAATTCAACTTTTATTCAATTCATTCTCTCTCTCTCTCTCTCTCTCTCTCTCTCACAAACCAATCCACATAGATCGGTGGTGTTGATTTGTTCTGGGGTGTTGGTGATCTGGTGCAAAGTGGTGGAGCTTTTCTCCCGGTTTGACTCTGTCTTTCTTCTCCCTCAAGAATCGTCCATCCAGATCGACATGCTTCGCACGTTGGTGGCAGTGTTGGTTGATTTGTTTGGTTTGGATTAATTTTTGTACAATTGGTGTTGTGTTTGTTCTGGGTTGGTGATTGTTTATGGGAATTTTGGTTAATCTAGGTTTGAGTTCTCTTTTGCCAACATCTCTGGGTTATTATATGGTGTTTGTTACTTTGTTTATGTGATTTTTGAGATAGAAAATATAATATTTAAATGAAATTGAAATAGAGCATTGAATAATTTGCAGTGGACCGGTGGCGTCTATTCTATTGATTAAAGCATTACAACTCACCTTATCTTTTCTCTTTTGGTAAGTTCTCACTATTGTCAAAATGTGAATTTTAGCTTAATTGTATTGCGAGAATAATAAATAGGATCAGGTTAACGAGTGCCGTAGGGCATTGATTAACAATCCAATTCAAGAAAGTTTTTATGGGAAAGGAAAAAAAACAATTAATGTTTTGACAGCTTTTTTCATTTCCCATAAAAGTGATATTAAAACTTTCTTAAAATGGATTTTTAACCAATACCCCAATGGTACTCGTTAACAATTCAATTTTTGGTCTTGGAACAAGTTTCTGGTTTATTGCATTCATGTAGCACTTATTTCTACCTCATTAATTGTGCTGCGTTGCTACTAGATGCTACATTATGTCAAAGAAGATATTTCGGTTATTAGGAGGAGGCTACTCAGATATACCTTTCTAAATTGAATCCTCCATTTTATTCACATCTTTAATTCTAATTACGAAATTTTGGTTTATGATTTTAGGTTTCTCCAACTCATGATGTTATGCAAGTTTTAGCAGACTTGGGAACTCCAAGTGCACCTCACATAGATTTTGATGTCAAATGAGTAGACAGAAGCATTGATGTTGAGATTGACTGTCAACAGTGGCGGAGCTTCCAATTCCAAGTTTCCAACAATTTTTCGTAACAATTCAGAGTTCATTTTTCTTGCTAATTTTAATTATTCTCGCATACCTGTAGCCTTTTGATTCTGTGGTTTACAAGTATTGAGTTCTGAATTGTAAGACACATTTGGTTGTTAATTTTGATTGTGGTTGTGGGGAGTTAATGGGGAATTTTTCCCCCCCTACTTTTAGGTTTTAAAGCAAAATTGGGTTTTCAAAGGTTAACGTTGTTGTCTTTGACCAATTTTTTTCTTGGTGAAGGGAAAATTTATGTCTAGAGCTTTGAGTTTTTCATTTAGTTATGGGATTTTTGGGGAGCTTCTGATTTGAATCCCATTAGGCTGTTAAGTTGCCAAGTAGGTGTTGATTGTAATGAAAGCTTGAAGATTTGAGGTCAAATTATGTGCTTTGGAATTTGGTTCAGGATCAAAGGTTTGGAATCTGTTACTTTTTATTTCTATTTTGAACTTTAAAATGTGCAATTAGGCTTCTTTTTCGTTGACTATGTGTTAAGTGTTATCAAAATTACTAATTCTTTTGAGCAAAAGGATTGATGGATCATAAAGAAGTGGATGATTCATGGAAATTGATGGATTGTGAGGAAGATCACACTACGACAAAATCTTTTGTTCTTATTGATAAAGATGCAGAAAAATTAATAAGAACAAATGAATGTTGTAGAGCTTTCTTCAAAAGTATCTAAATTCTTAGCCACTTTTAATTTGATACTTATGTCTATCATTTTTATTAAACTGACTAACTTTAATTTTTTTTCATCTTATTGATATTATGCAGAATCAAGAGAAATAAAGTACCTCAAAAAATTCAAAACTTGCTTGGACTTAAACATTCCAAATAAAAGTTGATGATTACAATGTCAAGGAAGGATGGGAAGTTTATGCAATACAAGTGCCTTTAAATTTGGGCCTAACAAATGCACAGAAGATGTTGCTTTTGATAGCATTCATACTCAACATTTAGAAACATTAGTCCACAGCAATTAAAGTACTGCAAACTATCCTATCAGTGCTTAACATATTTAGTTGAGAGCATTAGCATTCGGGATGCACCCAAAAAAAAAAAAAAATTTATTTTGTATTTTCAAACATTACTTTATCTATTTTACCAACTTATTTTACAATACACTCTACATCTTAATTTTTATTTTTATATACAACCCAATAAAATAATATAAACTATCTAATATAATAATATAAAGTACTATTCTCTCTCTCTTTTTCTCTTCACACACAATCACAAGATTAAACTAATATTTTTTTTTTACAATCTATGAATAGTAAGGTTGCATAGATTGCAAATTTTTTTAAGTTTACATACTCGGATAATTTTGGGTGGCTTAGATTGTAAAATAGCAACTGAGGGTATTTACACCCCCAATGCTAGTGCTCCAAGCTTGGAGGATATAGCTGTTGACAACTGATGGTACAAGAAAACATTGCGCCAGACACTCGTCCATACGTTCGTCCATATCAACACTAGACCATATTTGTTTCCTCTCCACTATTTTCGTCCAATGAAGGACGAGTATGTTTTAAACCTCGTCCTTCACCATGGACGGACTGGAAGGCATGGACGGACTAGAAAGCATGGACGAACTGAAAGGCATGGACGGACTATCCATCATAAACAGATCAGAAGGCATAAACTCACCAAGAGTTAAAAACTTAAGTATACACAGCCAAGAGTTGTATTACTTGAATCTCAACACAGTTCCCGAAGAAGTGACTTTCATGACAGTTAAGGGAGTTACCCTCTGAACCTTCCAAGCGTTACGACGACTAAGAAAGATAACCGATTTCCAACACTATATAAAGGCCAGTCTGCTTAGAGGTAAGGGACTTTTTTCGTTGGTAAAAAAATAGGAGATAAGTTAAGTATTGAGGGTTTCTTTTTTCCTTCAATTGACTGACTTTACCATCGGAGAATCAAAGGCCGGCGTCCACCGGTCTGCTTTTCTGATTTCTTTTGGTCTTTCAGGATTCACTTTGCTAGATCCAGAGCGTTCGAAGTTCATTCAACCCGTTAGAGACTTAGTGATCATCAGTTGGCGCCGTCTGTGGGAACGGAGTTTAGTAGTTGTTGAATCTTGTTTGATTCACTGAGTCCTATAGTTGTTCTCTCCAGTTAAGGGTTGAAATGGTTCGAACAAGGTCTAGAGTAACGAGTCCAGGCCCTCAACATAGTGGGGATGCATCTAACAATCCCCACCGCGACCGTCAGTCAGCACCAGCCATGCACCCACCCTCTTTTCAGCATATGCAGTCCATGGCTACTGCTATGGCAGAATTGACTCGCCAAAACCAGGAGTTGGTTAGGCAACTTGAGTTAAGAAGGCAGCCTCATGAACGGAATGCTGAAGAGCGGGCCCAGAGTCAAGAGGAGGAAAGGCATGTTGAGACTGACGATCAGTCAAGAGGCACTGCTTCACGGAGGGTACCTCATCTAGAAAGGGAAATGGACCAAATGAGAAGGGTCATGGACGAGATGAGAGAAAATATGAAGAAAACAAATCCTGTAGAAGATTTGGTTCACAGAACTGATTCCCCCTTTGTGGCGTCCATCAATGCGCATCCATTGCCACCTAAGTTCAAGATGCCCCCGTTAGACTCATATGACGGGACTAGAGATCCTTTTGACCACATTGCCACCTTCAAAACTACTATGCATCTCCAAGGAGTTCCAGACGAAATAATGTGCAGAGCTTTTCCTACTACCCTGAAAGGACCAGCGCGAGTGTGGTTTAGCAAAATACCTCCTAACACAGTGGCATCCTTTGAGGAGTTGAGCAAGCTGTTCGTCAACAACTTCATTGGAGGGCAGAGGCATAAACGTTCTTCGTCCAGTTTGCTAACCATAGAACAAGGGGAAAGTGAGAGCTTGCGGTCCTTCATCACACGCTTCAATAGGGATGCCTTGGCTGTGGACGAAGTGGATGACAAACTCCTCTTGGCTGCATTTTATAATGGCGTTCATTCTGATCTATTTATTCATAAGTTGTATGAGCAGGCCCCCCAGTCAATGGTTGAACTAGTTCATTCAGCCCAGAATTTTATGAATGCAGAGGATGCTATTATAGCCAAAAAAAGGAAAAGAATTGAGAAGATTGAAGCCAACCCACCACGTCAGTCAGATCAAGGTCCTCGTCCTAAGAAGGGGCGGACGGAAGATAGAAGGGATCGAGAAAAGAAAGCAGGACCTTCATCCCGAAATCAACAGTATACTCCCTTGAACATGCCACTTGACCAAGTTCTTATGCAAATTAAAGACGAGCCTACTTTGAAGTGGCCAGAGAAGATGAAAGGGGACCCTAACAAGCGCAATCGGAACAAGTACTGTCGTTTCCATAGGGATCACGGGCATGATACAGATGAATGTTTTGATTTGAAACAGCAAATAGAAAATCTCATCAGACAAGGAAAGCTGAGGAATTTCCTTGGGCGAAACCCTAAAGACGAGAAATTGAAAGCGAAGGTAGAAGAAACGTCACGGCCACCACTTGGAGAAATAAGGATCATCCTAGGGGGAAGTCCTACAGGACAGACGTCCAAGTCAAAGAAGGCGTATCTGAAAGCAGTACAAAATGTTCAACTCTCAGGGCGATTACCAGGTGGAAAAACTACAGAGGAGCAGACAATTACCTTTACGGATGAGGACGCAGAGAGAATCCATCACCCCCATGACGACGCTATAGTCATCACTCTCCTCATTGCTGATTATAAAACCAGAAGAGTGTTGATAGACAACGGGAGCTCAGCTGACATTTTGTATTATCCAGCCTTTCAACAGATGAGGATAGGACGAGACCAGCTGCGACAAGTAAGCTCCCCTCTAGTGGGATTTGGCGGAATGAAGATACAACCCGTGGGCAGCATCTTGCTACCAATAACAGTGGGGGCATATCCGCAGCAAGTTACCAGGGAGGTGAATTTTCTTGTGGTTGACTGTTCGTCCTCTTACAACGCTATAATTGGGAGGCCAACCTTAAATAGCTGGAAGGCTATAACATCTACCTACCACCTGTCAGTCAAGTTCCCAACGGAGCATGGGATAGGCCAAGTACAGGGAGATCAGTTAACGGCAAGAGAATGTTACCTGGCTATGTTGGCTGCGGACGACCAAATTCAGGCAATGACGATTGAAGAAAAGAGGGTTGTAGCAGAA
Organism: Quercus variabilis; assembly: GCA_030445155.1. NCBI lineage: Eukaryota > Viridiplantae > Streptophyta > Magnoliopsida > Fagales > Fagaceae > Quercus > Quercus variabilis. The sequence goes on along the minus strand of CP129453.1, from coordinate 30,599,238 downwards.
CCTGTCGAAGCATTGGAGAATGTTCCTTTAGATGATAATGACCCAGAGAGGTGCACCAGGGTAGGGGCAGATTTAGAAGTAAAAGTCAAGATGGATCTCATCAGTTTGTTGAGAAAAAATAGAGATGTGTTTGCATGGAGTCACGATGATATGCCGGGCATAGATCCCAGCGTCATTACCCACCATTTGAGCGTATGCCCTTCCTTCAAACCAGTTCGACAAAAGAAGCGAGTGTTTGCCCCAGAGAGAGAAAATGCTGTTAAGGAGGAAGTTCAGAAGCTGGTCACGATGAAATTCATTCGAGAAGTATACTATCCTGAATGGTTGGCCAATGTAGTTATGGTAAAAAAAGCGAATGGCAAATGGAGGATGTGCGTTGATTTCACAGACCTCAACAAGGCTTGCCCAAAAGATAGTTACCCGTTACCACGCATTGATCAGCTGGTTGATTCTACTGCGGGTCATAAATTACTCAGCTTCTTGGACGCTTTTTCAGGGTACAATCAGATACGGATGGACGAAGCAGACCAGGAGAAGACATCCTTCGTTACCAGTCAGGGATTATTCTGTTATGAAGTGATGCCTTTTGGTTTAAAGAATGCAAGAGCAACGTACCAACGGTTGGTCAATCATATGTTCCGTCCACAAATCGGGCGGAATATGGAAGTCTATATAGACGACATGTTGGTGAAAACCCAGGACGAGGACAGGCATCTGGACGACTTGCAGGAAACATTTAATACACTGAGGCATTATCATATGAAGTTAAACCCAAGCAAATGTGCTTTTGGGGTGTCATCAGGGAAATTCTTGGGATTTATGGTCTCTTACAGGGGAATTGAAGCAAACCCCGATAAAATCCAAGCAATATTGAATATGAAGCCCCCAAGCAGTGTTAAAGAAGTTCAATCTCTTACTGGACGAGTCGCCGCCCTCAACAGGTTTGTTTCCAAAGCAACTGACAAATGCCTACCATTTTTTAAGGTCCTTAAAAAAGCATTTGAATGGACTGATGAATGTCAGCAAGCATTTGAAGATTTGAAGATGTACCTTACCAAGGCCCCCTTGTTAAGCCCGTCCGTGCAAGGGGAGGAGTTGTATTTGTATCTGGCAGTCACCCCGCATGCTGTAAGTTCAGCATTAATAAGAGAGGAAGACAAAATCCAAAGGCCTGTGTACTATACCAGCAGGGCGTTGAGGGGGGCAGAAGGACGATACCCGTTGATGGAGAAAATGGCTTTTGCATTGATAACAGCCTCCAGAAAGCTCAGGCATTACTTTCAGGCTCATGTCATTAATGTCATGACAGACCACCCACTCAGGAAAGCTATGAACAAGCTGGAGGCTGCAGGACGTCTGATCCAATGGGCCGTCGAGCTCAGTCAGTTTGACATAAAATATCAACCAAGGCACACCATAAAAGCCCAAGTTCTGGCAGATTTTATTGCAGAGTTTACTTCGGATTGTGACGAGGCGAATGAGAAAGAAAACGTTGAGTGGGTAGTTTACGTGGATGGCTCGTCTACTCAACATGGAGGAGGAGTAGGTGTAGTTCTACAGTCACCACAGGGAGATAAACTAAAATACAGGGTCCGTTTGCAGTACCAGACAACTAATAATGAAGCTGAGTATGAAGCTCTTCTCAAAGGAATAGAACTGGCCAAGTCTGTTGAAGCAAGATCACTCCTCGTCCAGGGAGATTCACAGCTAATCATGGGTCAAGTGAATGGCACATTTGAAGCGAAGGAAGAACGGATGAGAAAATATCTTAGCAGGGTGATGCACCTCGTCAAAAAGTTTGAAAAAGTGAACTTCGTTCAAGTTCCACGAGAAGAAAATATAGAGGCAGACGCTTTGGCGAAAGAAGCCTCAGCTAGTGAAGCCGTAGACGAGGTAGATGAGATCCAGTACATGCCAAGTATAGACATTCCAGAAGTACAACAAATGGAAGGCAAGACAAGTTGGATGACTCCACTTGTATCGTACCTAAAAAATGGACAACTCCCTGAAAAGAAGGACGAAGCACGAAAGCTAAGGGTGAGGGCAGCCAGGTATGTTCTAATGGATGAAGTTCTTTACAAAAGAGGTTTTTCCCAGCCTTATTTAAGGTGTTTGGCGCCGGACGAGGCAAACTACGTAATAAGGGAAATCCACGAAGGGTCATGTGGCAATCATTCAGGAGCCAGGTCACTCGTCCACAAAATCGTTCGTGCAGGGTACTATTGGCCTAGCATGCAAGCTGATGCTAAGGCCTACGTCAAGGTCTGCGACCAATGCCAAAGATTCAGCAACGTGCCTAGGCAACCATCAGAATATTTGACTCCAATGACGGCCCCCTGGCCCTTTGCACAGTGGGGGTTAGATATTCTGGGTCCATTCCCTCTAGGTGTGAGACAAATGAAGTTCCTTGTGGTTGGAATTGATTATTTTACCAAATGGGTAGAGGCAGAACCCTTAGCTAATATTACCCAACAAAATGTCAAAAACTTTGTGTGGAAAAACATTGTGTGCAGATTTGGTGTGCCCAGGGTGTTGGTATCGGACAACGGACGACAGTTTGATAATGCAATCTTTAGGGATTTTTGCCTACATTTTGGTATACAAAATCACTACTCCTCACCAGCCCATCCACAAGCTAACGGTCAAGCAGAAGTTGCAAACCGATCCTTGCTGAAGTTGATCAAGACTCGGCTTGAGGGGGCTAAGGGGGTATGGCCTGATGAATTACCTGGTGTGTTGTGGGCATACAGGACGACTGCAAGAACTCCCACAGGGGAGACTCCTTTCAAGCTAGCATATGGAGCAGAAGCGGTTATACCTGCAGAAGTGCATATGGCTAGTCACAGAGTAACAATGTATCAAGACAACGATAATGTGGAGCAACTCCGTTTGAGTCTTGATCTCATAGACGAAGTCAGGATGAACGCTGAGCAAAGGATGGCAAGGTACAAGAACCTTATGGCTAGACAGTATGATGGCCTGATGAATTACCTGGTGTGTTGTGGGCATACAGGACGACTGCAAGAACTCCCACAGGAGAGACTCCTTTCAAGCTAGCATATGGAGCAGAAGCGGTTATACCTGCAGAAGTGCATATGGCTAGTCACAGAGTAACAATGTATCAAGACAACGATAATGTGGAGCAACTCCGTTTGAGTCTTGATCTCATAGACGAAGTCAGGATGAACGCTGAGCAAAGGATGGCAAGGTACAAGAACCTTATGGCTAGACAGTATGATGCAATGGTGAAGCCAAGACGTTTCAGCGTAGGCGATCTCGTCCTGAAAAGGGTTTCCCTGGCAACGAAGAACCCAGCTCACGGGAAGTTGGGACCAAATTGGGAAGGCCCTTACAGAGTCATTAACTGCAAAAGACAGGGATCCTATTACTTGGAAGCACTGGATGGGAGGAAGTTAGAACATCCTTGGAATGTGGAGCACTTGAGGAAATACTATCAATAAAGCGACATGGCTTAGAACAAGTCTGAAAACTACATAAACTTAAAAAGACTATTTAGTTTGTTTTATTATTGTATCAGAAACAGCTTTATGGTTTGGTTTGTGTACAGCTTTATGGTTTGGTTTGTGTTTGGTTTTCTTTAAAGGCAGGCGTTAGTTTCTTAAAACATGCCTCGTCCATGAACAATGTATTATGAACAATATTTGTGGAATGTACATAATGTTGTGTAGATCCATGATTCAAGCATTGCTTTTTGTTCATGATAACTTGAAAACAGCTGAAAAGCTCAAAACGAGAAAATTCTCTGGACGCAGAGATGTAATCTCAAAATGATATAAAGCACTCTTATCCAAACCTAAGGATGAGGTAGAGCTGATATCAAATCTCTCGTCCAAACCTAGGGACGAGGTAGAGTTGGTATCAAATCTCAAGCTAAACAAAGCGATACCCGTCCAAAAGCACTCTTATCCAAACCTAAGGATGAGGTAGAGCTGATATTAAATCTCTCGTCCAAACCTAGGGACGAGGTAGAGTTGGTATCAAATCTCAAGCTAAACACAGCGATACCCGTCCATGAAAACGGGGGAGTATAAAAAAAAAAAAAAAACAATTTAATTGTGCCATGGACGAAAGGCAACAGGAGCATTTTAAGCTTATGAAGAATCACCAACTTTAAAGAAGGTATTCCATGGACGAAATGAAGCACAAACAAGTCTAAGGACGAGTAGTGCCCATACACTTAACCATTTTTAATGAAGTTTTATTATCATCTTACGTGACTATATGGCAAATGAGGATTCCAGTTAGAATGGTTTCAAATTTGTATATAACATATAGACAGGTAAAATGAATTAAAGGTAAAACATAAACACTCGTCCATAAAACAAGTAGTACACATTTAATTGTTTTTTAAGGGCGGACTAGAAACGTCCTAAACACCCTTTTGAATGTTTCATCAAGATTCATCCATGAATATGGACGAATTAAAAGTACTTGAGTTACATTTAAAGTAAAAAAAAAAAAAAAAAAAAAAAAAAAACTACTACAGTCATTAACATTTTTGTTTCAAATAGAAGCATCTGGATTGGGATCGTCCTGGGGCTGAGTGGTAGCATCATCCTCAATGTTGGCGTCCTCAGAGTTAAGTTCAAGGAGAGAGCTAGTGGTGGCAGGGTTTAGATTCAGCATGATGGAACTGAAGTCCACTTCAGGAAATTTTTCAGCAACGTCCATCCTGAAGTCTTCAAACCCTGCTGCATAGTTAGTGTCCAAAGCATCAGTATACTGCTTGGAAGCTTTAAACTTAGCCACTGCATCCTCCTTAGCCTTAGAAAAGAGAATGCCTTGCTCGTCGATCCTCTTCTGTAAATCCTCAAGACGAGCGTCTTTATCTAAAGCATTAGCCCTCAACTCTTCAACCAACGCTTTGAGCTCATTCACTTCCTCCGTCGTCTTGGCAGCGACCTCAGCCCATTGCTTGGCCTCCTCTTTCACCTCCTGTATTCTCGTCTCCAGCAGAATCCTCGTCCTATCCAACCCAGTGGCTTGTCTGGACGCGGCTATGAATTTAGACATGCCCTGGAAGTCAACAGCAAAATAAGTTAATATAAAAAAAAATGAGAGAGTAAAAAGTGTATACATGGTCAAGACGAGGGAAAGGCTTTACCTTGAAGAGGTCATGAACACCTGAATGTTCAAAATCCTTCAAGGACATGTCATAACAGGCGTTGATGTCTTCGTCCTTCACAACACTTTCAAAGCGTTCCCAAGCCAAATCTTCATTTTCAATTATATTGGATGGGACCCTCTGGGACGGCTGAGATGAGGAGGGTACGGTCTTGGACGGAGGAGTCTTGGACGGGGTAGACTCCACAGGAGTGGACGAGTCAACCTCGTAAACCTTAGCGGGTTGCTGCGAAGATGGAGTGGGCTTGATCACCTGGGACGACCCGTGTTTAGCTTTCTTTCCTCGCCTGCTGGGGAGGTTCTCCAAATTCAAATTTTTGGAAATAGTTTTTCTTTTTTCCCCAGCAGAGGGACGACCCTGGTGATCAAGCTCAGGACGACTCCCCTCTATACCAACTTCTTTACCTTTGTTGCCTCTCATGGTGGCCATTCCTGCAAAAGACGAACAGAATTTACTTAGAAAAGTAAAAACAAAAGATTGAAGGAATGTAAAAGAATTTACTTACTCCTTCTAACCGTGACCTCGTGTGCAATGGCAAAATCAGTAGGGTTAGGACCTAAACTCCACTTGGCCAGTAGTCTAAGGGTGACCAAGGAGTGGAAATCCCTGTCTACGTGTAGACGAGCCCTATGGACGCGATCACGGTGTAGTTTGCTCAAAGAAGGCCGTCCAACAGCTGTTTTTGTTTAAAAAAAAAAAAAGAAACAACAAAATAAACAGGAAAAGATTAGATAAATTAATAAGTCAAAAACAAGTAAAAAGGAAGAAAAGCTAAGGGACTTACCCTCAGGACGAAGGTTCCCTAGGTCCCCAGTGAAACGACCAAAAGAATCCCGGCCAACGTCTATGGGACTTCCAGCCCAGAATCCAGAGACGAAGAAGAACTCCGTCTTCCATTTTCTGTCAGACGAGGCCAGGGACTTAACCAATTTACAATCTTTACTCCTGGCTGTGAATTGATAAAAGCCAGGAGACTGGTGAATTTCGGAAGGTTTATAGCAGTAGAGGAACTCGTCCACAGTAATAGGACGATCTCCTCCAAACACTTCCTTCCACAAAATTTGCATAGAGACAACTAACCTCCATGCATTTGGGTTAAATTGACAAACCCCTAAACCTAACCTAAATAACAGTTCTCTAATAAAAGAATTTAAGGGAAACCTAAGACCTCCAAGAAGGTAGGCCTCATATACACCTATTCCAAAACGAGGATTGCAGCACCACTCTCCACGGACGGGTAATCTAGGATTAAACTCGTCCGGGATTTGGTACCACTCCTTAAGGTTGTTTAATCTATCCTCGTCCGTTTTTGAGGGGATATCTACAGCGCAACTATATACAGTAACCTCCGTCTCGTCCAAAGGATTAGACGGAGGGATAGAGGACGAGGTACCTACCTGGGACCCTACAGTTTTCCTAAGGTGTTTTTGTATTTCTTCTAAAGGAACCCCAGGGACCCCTGAGACGTATTCCTCGTCGGTAGTGTTTCCCCTACTACTACTACTACTACTAGTGTCACTGGAATTATTACTACTCCCGTCATAGTACTCGTCTATGGCTTTTTCTGTACTATTACTAGACGAGGATATGGTAATTCCAGACATTTTCTAAAAAAGGAAAATTTTGTAAAGCCTAAAAGACGAGGGGAGAGGAAGTACCTGAATCTAGGACGTATTGAAACTATGGACGCAGGAAAGTCTTAGACGAGGATCTAGACGAGGGATGTCAAGAAGGAAAAATCTCAAAAGTAAGAGGGTAATGGGGGCATTCCACTATTTATAGGTGGTTGACCTGAGCATATGAAACGACGTGGCCAATCAGACACTGACACGTGGCCTCCGTCTCGAGAAACTGAATCGACGAAACAAATCACCAACCACGTATTGACACGTGGTATATCTGATTATTAGGAAAACTCACACGTCCAGAAGAGTAAACCACTACATATTCATGGACGACGCATGGACAAGGGGGCAACTGATGGTACAAGAAAACATTGCGCCAGACACTCGTCCATACGTTCGTCCATATTAACACTAGACCATATTTGTTTCCTCTCCACTATTTTCGTCCAATGAAGGACGAGTATGTTTTAAACCTCGTCCTTCACCATGGACGGACTGGAAGGCATGGACGGACTAGAAAGCATGGACGGACTGAAAGGCATGGACGGACTATCCATCATAAACAGATCAGAAGGCATAAACTCACCAAGAGTTAAAAACTTAAGTATACACAGCCAAGAGTTGTATTACTTGAATCTCAACACAGTTCCCGAAGAAGTGACTTTCATGACAGTTAAGGGAGTTACCCTCTGAACCTTCCAAGCGTTACGACGACTAAGAAAGATAACCGATTTCCAACACTATATAAAGGCCAGTCTGCTTAGAGGTAAGGGACTTTTTTCGTTGGTAAAAAAATAGGAGATAAGTTAAGTATTGAGGGTTTCTTTTTTCCTTCAATTGACTGACTTTACCATCGGAGAATCAAAGGCCGGCGTCCACCGGTCTGCTTTTCTGATTTCTTTTGGTCTTTCAGGATTCACTTTGCTAGATCCAGAGCGTTCGAAGTTCATTCAACCCGTTAGAGACTTAGTGATCATCAACAACTATTGCACAAGGACAAATTATATTTTCATTTTGGTAACATATTGGTTCTGCGCGCGTGTACTTAAAAGATGAAACTTCATGGAAACAACATCATCAAAATTGGTAGACATATCCATTTTAATACTTTTTTTTTTCTTTAACCCCAAGATATTTTTTGGTGCAAAATTCATTTACATATTGTCTGAACCATCGTGCCAGTCAACCATGGCTAAATAGATTAAAAGATCGAAGAAATATGATAAATATTTTTCCTTTTGTATTATACTGGCCTGATTATAGTTATAGCAATCCTAATTATTATTATTATTATTATTGGTGTAAGAAAATCCAATGATCATTGTGTTTTCACAAACAACATTTTTTGTTATTCAATGACGACATAATTACCACATAACACAATTTTTATGGAAACTAATATTTTATATGTTCAATAACCTACACTTAACATTAATAATATCACTATAATAAAATATTTTCATGCACAAGCACAAATTTAATTATTTTATGTAATAAATAACATAAGGAGTTTAAAAAAAAAAATTTAAACGAATGTCCAAAATCTATTAAATTAAATTAAATATTTTTTTAATACCCTTATTATTATTATTTTTTCGAATTTACCTGTTCTCTCAAACTAGATCTCACTCTTTCCGCATCTTATGTTCATCCCAATTGACCGAGCTTTAGCTTGACGAGGTCACCACATACGGCAGCCTGTGCAGGTTGGGCAAGGCCCTCAAATTCATACACAAAAAATAAGGGTTTTTTTTTTTTTTTTTTTTTTCCCCCAATAAAATAGCCTACAAACAATACAATGAGACTCATAATAATACCCAAAAAAAAAAAAAAGAAAAAAAAAAAAAAAAGAAGAAGCTAAAACCTGATATAAGCTACTTTTTCCTTTTTTATTTTTATTTTTTTTTATGGAGATTTAAGCTACATTTTTATATGATTTGAAACACTCTTAATCTTTTTTTCTTTTTAGATGTGATGTAGATCTTTGTTAAAATTTGATTAATGATTATAAGTTTTAATAATTTGGGTGTGCACATATAGATTCCCTCGTGCAATTAACCCTAACAGGCAACTTCGTGAATTATACTTAAAAAGAAAAAAGTTTAATTAGTGCTTTGGTGTATTACTTAAGTAAGAATAATTTTAATTTAGACTTTGTCGAAGTCAAAGTCAAAGTCTACCTTATTTATTTTTTTTTTTTGGTATCAAGTTTTTTTTTTTAAAAAGTCAAAGGATTACTTTATGGTCTACCTTTGAGGTGAAGGATCCGGTCCATAAAAATACACATCAAGATTCAAGACTCGAGTAGTTAATAGGTCTTCTCTTTACGCGGTGAGGAATTTTGTGCCACCAATCATTGTCCTTACGCGGTGAGGAATTTTGTGCAACCAATCATACTCTGCCATATTACAATGATAGCAGAAAATTGTGAAAATTTTTAGGTGAGGTTTGAGTTTAATGTCTAATTGCATTAGATCTATTAATATTATAACACGTATTTACTTTTAAACACATGTTACCATCGTGATGGTTTCAAATCTAAACCTCACCCAAATTTTCTTTTTATAGTTTTACAAATTCTCTATGCGGTGAGCGCTTTAAAAAGTCCATCTTAAAAGCTGATACGTACCAACTTCCAAGACTCTAATCTTAGACGCTCATGTGGGAAAATAGTGGGGCTATGGGTTTCCATTCGATGCTTGTGCAAGTCACCTGGGTTGGTGTGATGTCAACAACAATAATGGCAGCCACAGCAATGGCATATCCATTAGCCTTGCCTAACTGCTCCGATAGCTGTGGGGATGTAAAAATTCCATATCCCTTTGGCACAGCTGAAGGTTGTTACCGGAAAGAAAGTAGAAACTTTTTTATCAACTGCAGCAAATCGTACGGCCAACCTCAACCAAGGATTGGAAGCCTCAACGTTACAAGCATTTCCATCGAAGGAGAGGTGGACATCTTGATGTATAGCTCCATTGACTGTTACAACCAGTCGGGTTCGCCTCTGTAAAATAACACGGAACCGTGGCTCCGGGTCCCCAGTTTCACAGTTTCTGTCACCAAAAACAAGTTCGTGGCAGTTGGCTGTGACACTTACGCATACCTTAATGGTTTTGTAAACGATGAACCGTTTTCCATCGGCTGCCTGTCCAAATGTATCAACACACACAATATAGTAAATGGGATTTGCTCTGGGATTGGGTGTTGCCGGATAGACATTCCTGAAGGTTTGAAAAATATTGATTTTGCAGCATATAGCTTTAATAGCCACAAAGATGTCTGGTCTTTCAATCCATGCAGCTTTGCCTTTATTATCCAAAGAGACAAGTTCAATTTCTCCTCAGCTTATCTAACCAGTCTACAAAACAATAGAACCCTTCCAGTGGTTCTTGATTGGGCAATTGGTAACGAGACGTGTGAAGTTGCTCGGAACAGAGGGAATTACATATGTGGAGCAAATAGCACTTGTTCTGATCACAACAACAGTTCTGGGTACCGTTGCAATTGCGAGCAAGGTTACGAAGGGAATCCATACCTCAAAGACGGTTGCCAAGGTATGTATTCAATTTACTTACATATCTAGGTATAGAACAATTTTTCAGGAACAATTAAGGAAAGAAAAACAATCAAACACATTTTTAACAAATGTCTAACATACATATTATGTTAAAATACGTTCCATGTTCCATTTTGGTTTCAATAGTCTGTCATTGCTTTTGGTAATTGTACATCTCAGTTACTTTTAATTGATTTTTTTTTTTTAATTTTAATTTTAATTTTTTTACAATTACAGACATTAACGAATGTGTTTTTAAAGACCTCAATAACTGCAAAAGCAATCAAGATTGTATTAATGAACCCGGAAGTTATCGTTGCTCGTGCATCGGGGGATACCATCCGGACGGGGAGGCATGTGTAGCTGATCAACCTGCTCCTAAATTATCACTAGCAATTAACCTCACAGTTGGTAAGTATATTTAATTACCGTACGTATTGCACCCCTGGGTCCTTTCTAGTATTATATATGATCAATAGTAATTGGGTCAAATATTGATTATGATTTTTTTGAATAAAACGATAGATATTAATCAATTAATGTTTGCTCATAAAAAATAAAATTAATGTTTGAAATAATTTATTGCCATTGCCATATATCTCACTAAAAAAAGGAGATTGAGTTAAATTGTAGGATCATATACAGAATGACTTTCTACCATTATTTATTTATTTATTTATTTATTATTATTATTATTTTTAGGAAAGAATTTCTACCGTTAATCACAAGAGAATAGGCTTTTTTCTTTTTTTGGTCCTGAAAAAAATGCCATGGTTGGTATGGGAAAAAAAACTAGAACTTGTTAAAACTTTTTCTATGGTCCGCTTCTCCAGGTTCATCTGTAATTGAAATTGTTAAATTAGTTGAAAGAGATATAAAAAATATCATAAACATAAAAGCATAAAATAGAGTTACGTTTCTCCAAAAAAAAAAAAAAAAAAAAAAACCCTCATGGTACGTGTATTACTCTATTTTACGTGGGACCTATGTTTTTGGAATTAATATATCTTTAATAGAGACTTTATCAATTCAACATCACAAAAAGTCCGTCGACTAAATTTAGTGAATGAAAAAAATTCCAAAACTTGATTGTCTTTGATTGGTGTAGAAAATGACTCTTTAATGTGGTCCTACAACTTAGGGCCCATTTGGTAATGTTATTTAAGCGTTGTAGAAATAAGTGTGGATGAAAAATGTTGTGAAAATACGTGTTATATTATTTAAACAATGAATACTGTTGTTTAAACAACACAACTAAATAGGCTCTTAGTTACCCTTGTTTAAACTTTATCTTTAGTCTCCATTCTCCAAGTACATGGATATTTGAGACTTTACCAACTCAGTGTCACAAAAAGTGTAGTCCAAATTTTTTGAAATAAAAAAAATTCCACAACTTGATTGTCTTTGTGGGGTATGAAAACATTGAAAAGTAGAAAATCAACCTTTCTTGTAATCCAACTTGATTTTCGTGTTTGCTCTATGAAATTAAAATAGTATGAATTCAATAGTCAATTATTAATATTCTATTTATTTCAATTGTAGGTGCTGGCATAGGCTTGATAGTCATGTTTGTCTGCTGCTCTTGGCTGTACTTGATAATTAAGCAAAGAAATCTTTTCAAACTTAAAGAAAAGGTCTTCAAGCAAAATGGTGGGTTAGTGTTACAATACCAACTTTCTAGACAAGAAAATTCAACTGAAACTGCCAAAATCTTCACCATAGAAGAGCTTAAGAAGGCCACCAATAATTATGATGAAACTCTAATCATTGGTCGGGGAGGGTTTGGCACTGTTTATAAAGGGCTTTTATCAAATAATCGTATTGTGGCCATCAAGAAATCCAAGATGATGGATCAAAGCCAAATTGAGCAATTCATCAATGAGGTAGTTGTACTCTCCCAAATTAATCATAGGAATGTGGTTAAACTATTGGGTTGTTGTTTAGAGACATCAGTTCCTTTACTAGTCTACGAATTCGTACCTAATGGCACCCTTTTTGAGTACATACATAATGAAAGCAAGGTGTCCACTTTATCATGGGAAATTTGTCTTAGGATAGCTACAGAAATTGCGGAAGCACTATCATATTTGCACTCTGCAGCTTCTACACCTATAATCCATAGAGATGTCAAGTCTTCAAACATTTTGCTTGATAGTAGTTACACAACAAAGGTATCAGATTTTGGAGCTTCGAGATTGATCCCACTAGACCAAATAGAAGTAGCAACAATGGTGCAGGGAACTATTGGATACCTAGACCCAGAATACTTGCACACAAGTCAATTGACTGAGAAAAGTGATGTTTATAGCTTTGGAGTGGTCCTTGTAGAGCTATTGACAGGGAGAAAGGCACTTTCATTTGATAAGCCCGAGGTGGAGAGAAGTCTAGTTACGTATTTTCTCCTTTCTTTGAAAGAGAATAGATTGTTTGAAGTTCTTGGGAAACATATAGCAAAAGAAGGCAATGCCGAGCAATTGAAGGAAGTGGCAATTCTTGCAAAGAAGTGCTTAAAATTGAAAGGGGAGGATAGACCTACCATGAAGGAAGTAGCAACAGAATTGGAGGGTTTACGAAAGATGGAGAAGCATTCGTGGGTCAATTTTGATTCGAACTCTGATGAGATTGAGCACTTGCTTGCTAAGACATCAAATTCTAGCAATTCTGATGTTAGGAATAAAAGCATTGGTGTATATGACAGTGTCAAAGACCATGTAATATTGGACTTTGATAATGGAAGATAATCTTAGGGGATGATATATTTAGTAGTGGTAATTTTGTAGTTTCTTGTTTTTACACTCATCGATGATGTCCTTTTCTTTTTCTTTTCAAAACTTTATCCTAGACTAAGAGCGGTGTGAAGAATAAACTTGCAAATGAATATCATATTGATTTTCTTTCATTGCCTCCTTTATAAATATTACTCTTTAATAGTTTATACATCAATGAATGTAGAACATATCTTGTCTATCCATTAAAATGCATTATCTTTATCACAACATGTGGGTCTTCTAACTATATGAGAGTCATATATTATGAGAAAAATTATACATATATTATATGCATAGTATTTTTATTAGACTAAATTGCAAATTACACCATCTTAGTGTTACTTATCGTTTTGATTGAGATCCCTTCTACCCCTTATACCTATGCCCATGTTAATGTGGCCATTAAATAACACCTAAAATCATCGCATATACTAGTTGATCCAATTAAATTATGCCACTTGAATTTAATTATTTTATGTAAGTAATAAGTAATAGCAAAAGAAAATTTTAAATTTTTTTAAAAAAATTTCTAAAATTAATTGAATTAATCTTTTTTTTTTCTCAATACCCTTGTTTATTATTATGTGTCCCAAATTTACCTTTTCTCTTTCCTTCTCTTAGATCTATTGCAAGTTATCTCTTAGACAAGGTCTTACTTTCTCAACATCTCGTGTTCATTCCAATTGACCGAGCCTTAGCTTGATGAGGTCACCACATACAACGGCCCAAGTAGGTTGAGCAAGGCCCTCAAAGTCTTCTATGCTAGATCTATACATAGACCAAGACTGAGACCTAGTGACCTAAAAGGAAGATGAAGAGTTTGTACCGTACGGCTATCAAAAATGTTAGGACATATATGTTTTTACTTGTTAAGAACATATGTCACTTATTTATGTAAATTGGCTAATCCTTTGACAAAACGCACTCTACTTGTAATTAGGCAGTTCTAGGTGGTTTTTAATATTTCAAGAAACAAGATTTCAAGATCAAGTGTTGAAGTCATCAAGTTTGTCCAAGAAAAAAAGTTGAAGTGCAATTTCATTAAAGCTCGACACCTGCTCGATAGCTCCTCGACACCTGCTATCTATCGAGATTTATAAAATCAAATTTTCTAATTTGATTTCTTGGGATCCGTGAATATGCTTTTGGGCTTTCTTTTCTCCAAACCCTAAACATATAAAAGGATTGTTTTAAGAGCCGTTAAGATACACACAAGTTACAAAAGCATTGAGCAAACTCTATTCAAGAAATTTGTGATCAAAGGCGAAGTTCTTGACCTAGTTCATCTTTTCTGAAAACGTTGCTGTGTATTTGCATCAAAGGGTTTTGTGATCAAGCATCTTCTTGATCTTCATCGTGTAGGTTGAACTGAAGAACTTTGCAGCCAATCTCTCCTTCTAAGTTGGTGTTTGAAGTCGCGTACTGGGATTCGCGCATTGGTTAGTCATGTACTTGGGAGCCGTGCATCAAAAGGGGGAACTGTCACTACAAATCAAGTCTAATTGAGTATTGGGGTAAGGGTTCAACTGTAGGTTGGTAAGGTACTTGAGATTTCTTTACTTGTAACTGCTTGATTTAATAATAGTGGAGTTTCGGGAATGGTGACCTGAAAATCACCCGGTGGGGTTTTTGCCGTAAGGGTTTTCCCATTCGTAAACAAATCACCGTGTCTTTCTATTTTCACTGCATATTTAATTTTTGGTGATTTGTTTGTGCTTCCATATATTTGCATGTTAAATTGATTAATTAATAACCTGTCTAATTAATTAATTGGTTTAATCACAAGGGGTCATTCAGTTTGTGGCCTATCAAGTGGTATCAGAGCAGGCACATTCTGATTAGGGTTTAATCTTTGCTGTGTTTGATCCATTGACCCCTGTTTGTCATGGATAGAGGACAGTTGTTAATTATACCTCCTTTATTTGATAGGACTAACTACGCATAATGGAAAGTACGCATGAGAGCTTTTTTGCAGTCCTTAGATGAAAAGGTGTGGCAAGCTGTAGAGATTGGTTGGACCAAGCCAAAGGAAGCGCCGGCCGATTGGGATGAAGCCAAGATCAAGGCGGCAAACTTCAACAGTAGGGCATTGAATACGTTGTTCAGTGCGGTTACCAATAAGGAGTTTAAGAAGATATCCTCAACTGAAACTGCTAAGGAGGCGTGGACCATCTTCTAGACAACCTATGAATGAACAAAGACTGTCAAAGATTCAAAGTTTCAGAGGCTCATTACACGCTTTGAAGAGATTAAGATGGAGGAGGATAAGTCATTTGATGAGTTCTATGCCAAGCTCAAGGACATAGTAAACTCAGCCTTCAATCTTGGGGAAACCATCCCTGAACCCAAGATTATGAGGAAAGTGCTCAGATCTCGAGAGATTCCATGCCAAGATTATGACTATAGGGGAATCAAAGGATATTGACAAGATTCCTTTGACTGAGCTAGTTG
Source organism: Quercus variabilis (assembly GCA_030445155.1). Classification (NCBI taxonomy): domain Eukaryota; kingdom Viridiplantae; phylum Streptophyta; class Magnoliopsida; order Fagales; family Fagaceae; genus Quercus; species Quercus variabilis. The sequence goes on along the minus strand of CP129453.1, from coordinate 30,583,692 downwards.
AAAACTTGCAAACCTATGAGATAGGGTTATCTAGGATTGGCTTGTTAAGTAAAGGCAAGAGCATGGCCTTGAAGGCAAAGAGCAGTGATACAGATGAGTCTTCCAATGATGAGGATTTCAAGATGAAGTCTTATATCACCAGGTAGTTCAAAAAGTTTATGAAGAATGTCAATGGAAGGAGCTCCGACAAGGACCACAGGTAGTCTAGTTCTTCTCAGTTTAAGAGCCAAGACAAAGGGAAGAAGGATGCTAAGGATGACGGTCAATACACTGTTCCTGCATGAGTAAAGTGCTTTGGTTGTCATGGATTCGGTCACATGAAGCATGAATGCCCCACATATCTGAGGAGCATTGGGAAGAGCAAGGCACTTGCTGCAACCTTGAGTCACACTGAGCCTGAAAATGATTTTGACAATGAGGACGACAGAATCTTAAATGCCTTCACTGCTACAGTCAATCCTTCTGAAAGGATTGTTAAAGAAGTGGACGAAGAAGAAGAATTGGTGGAGTCAAAAATTCGAGAAGATGGATGATCAAGATGATATCCATTCAGCCTATGAGAAGCTTTACAAGTTCTCTGAGAAGCATGAGAAATTGTATAGGTTGGCCACCAAGAAGCTCAGTGATGTGGAACTTAATCGTGAAGAGTTGTCCACAAAGTTTGATGAGGCGAATCAAACTATTGGTGCACTGAGGTTTGAGAACAATTTCTTGGCTGAAAAGACCAAGAAGCTTGAAGTGGAGCTGCTTTAAAGATATTCGTATGTTTCGGCATAGCAAAAGTGCGATGTCAATTGCTTAACATCTTGGGTATTTCTTTTCTCTCTTTTATATGCCCATGTATGGTATGCTAAAATAAAAGAAAATATGCAAAGAAAATAAAAAAGTCAAAAGATTAAAAATGCTTTAAATATGGTTGCAAACGTGTATTCTAGGAGATATGAGAGTTATAGGATGTACCTCGAAGGTGATAGTCTCCATCAAACAGTTATGATTGTGTGTGAGTTAAAGTTATTTTCTCATATCTCAGATCGTCATAACATGTATACATATATACAATCTTGTGATGTTTTTCACACACAACACGCAATATTCTTTGCTACTTTTGATACATGTGTAGGTACAATGTGATTTGGCCATCACAAGAATTTACATGTGCTAATGTATGCTCACTAAACTGTCTTGACTTGTTTTGAAAAATAAAATTGGTTAGACTTGTTTAGTGTGTGTGTGTGTGTTTTTGAGGATCCATGTGCTTAAAATTTTTGTTAAGAGATGAATTTGAGAGCTTAATATGTTGAGTGGATCATTGGTTGAGGTACATGTTGGATTGCATTCATATCTGTGTTTTTTTCTCTTTTCGAAAAACTGTTTTTAAAAGCTGGCTCAACATCTCCTCGACACCTCCTCGATACCTTGTTATCTGTCGAGTTTCTTAAGCCTTTTTCTTATCACAATCTCGACACTTCTTCAACACCTGATGGATCGATCGAGAAAGTTCCTGTCTCCTCGATACCTTGTCGATCGATCGAGCTTCTGTTCTTTGAAATTGGTTGTTGTTCCTTGATACCTTTCGACACCTTCATCTGTCGACGTTCATTTTCTTGACACCTACCTTGACAGCTGTCTTGACACCTCTTGATATCTCATCTGTCGAGAATTATTGAAGCTTCTATATAAGCTCCTGTCGCGATCTGCACTTCATTTCCTCGATCTCTTTCGATCTGTCTGTGGTTGTTCATCTCCCCAACCTCTTTTTCTCACTCAAAATCTCCAACCCACGTGATTTTTGGCCTTTCTTTACTTCAAATCACTTGGTAAGATTGCTTTTTCCTTCCTTTTTCATGCATTTCATGTTTTGAATATTAGGTTTTGGGGTTTTTGAAAAAATTTTGGGGTTTTTCAAAATTATTGAGATTTTTTTGAAATTCTGGATTGGGTTTTCACTTCATATGCATTAGAATGGTATTTTCATGCATTTAGATGTGTGTTTTCTACTTGTGTGTTGGTAGGCTTGGATTGGGCTGAGCCTATGATGCTTTTTAATTTGTATGTCACATGTTCATGCATTCCCTATGCATACATACTCATTGTTCAATATATTTGATATGTGTGAACTGTTTTGGGACTTTCTGATTGTTTCCATCTCTATCTCTTTCTCATTTTGTTTACGTTAGTAGTGTCTATGGCACCTAAGCGTAAATCCACTCCTGCTCGGAACCTTTTGCGTTCTGGAGCTTCTTCATCTTCTGATTTTGCTCCTTTAAATCTTCGGTTCCGTGATGGTGATGCCCACAAGGCATTTTCAAAGAACTTTTCTAGACGAGGTGTTCATTCGGAACGCCAAGTCATTTTGGCGGACTTCGCCGACACTGACCTTCCCTCTGTCATTCACCGTAGGGGATAGGAGTCACTGTATGTCGTCCTGGTCACTTGTCCTCTCGTGCTTATTCAAGAGTTTTACTCCAACATGCACAGGATTGATCGTTCAATACCTCTTTTTTTCACTCGTGTTCAAGGTACACGCATTCCTGTCACACCACAACTAGTTGCAGATGTGCTTAGGGTTCTTAGGATAGAATTTCCTGACTATCCTTCTTGTGAGCGTCTAAGGACTGTGTCCAAAAATGAGCTCATTTTTGCTTTTTGTTAGCGCCCCGCTGATTGGGGTGAGCATCAGTATACATCATGTAGACCTTTTGCTAAAGTTCCTAGATTCCTAAACATAGTGATGACTTTTGTACTCCATCCGCTCTCTCACTACAACTCCATCACAGAGCCTCATGCTCGATTTTTATTATCTCTTCTTGAGCATCTTACTATAGATTTCCCTTCTCATTTCATCCTTTCTATCATAGATGTTCATTTAAATTCAGCGTCCTGTGATAAGCTCATCTTTCCTTCTGCTATCACGAGGATCTTACGCCATTTTTCTATCTCTTTTCCTGCATCCAACCACTTCACTCACATCTGTGCCATAGATGCCACTAACGTAAAACGTAGTAAGGCTCAGTTTAGGTCAAGACAAATAGATTCCACTCCTCCCTTCCATTCAGCTCCATTCAGATTTGCTCCATCTACATCTGCTCCTTCTTCCTCTATGGGCGATGTATCTCTTGGAGACATCATGGCACAGTTGCAGCGCATGGATGCTCGCCTCGATACACTCTCCACTGAGTTGTATCAGGTGAATGTTTGTGTTGGTCATATTGTACGACGGTAGGCGACCATAGGTGGTTTTGCTTCTGAGGCTACTCCTTCACCACCTCCTCAGCAGCTTCTAACTCTGAGGATGATAATGATGATGGTGATGACGATGACGCTTCAAATGATGATGATGGAGACACTAGCTCTACTGATGAGATGTCTACATAACACTTTACCATTTGTCACTCATGACAAAAAGGGAGAGTAGTTTTGGGTTATGAAAGTAGTCATCTTAGGGGGAGAGTTAGTATAGGACATTTTTGATAGGGGGAGTGTTGATGTTTGAGGGATGTAGTGAGGTGTTGATGTATTTTTTTCTTTTCTATTCTTTAGAGATACATTAATCTTGTATATGAGGTCTTATGACCAGTTTTACATTCATTGTACTTATTTTCTCTCTATATGTGGATGTATGTTTCTTTCACCTCTCTCTTCATGTGTTATTTCTTCTCTATCTTTATAAACATGTTCATTATACCTTGTATGCAATCTATTATTTCTGTTTCACACAGGATGCCTTGATGAGTTTTATTTAAAGTGTTTCAAAAATATAGGTTGTCAAAGTTTACTTGCCATAAACTCTCATCTTGAAAAGTTTTTCAAGAGTTTGTGTTAGAATAGATTTTATTGTATTCAACAAGTGAGTATGAGTTGAGTGATCTATGACTTCTCTCATATGTTCATTTGTTTGTTATGGTTTTATCATGGATTGCCAAAGGGGGAGATTGTTAGCACATATGTGTTTTCACTTATTAAGAACATATGTCACTTATTTATGTAAATTGGCTAATCCTTTGACAAAACGCACTCTACTTGTAATTGGGTAGTTCTAGGTGGTTTTTAATACTTCAAGAAATAAGGTTTCAAGATCAAGTGTTGAAGTCATCAAGTCTGTTCAAGAAAAACAAGCTGAAGTGCAATTTCATTAAGCTCGACACCTGCTCGATAGCTCCTTGGCACCTACTATTTGTTGAGATTTATAAAATTAGATTTTCTAATCTGATTTCTTGGGATCCGTAAATATGCTTTTGGGCCTTTTTTTCTTCAAACCCTAAACATATAAAAGAATTGTTTTAAAAGCCGTCAAGATACACACAAGTTACAAAAGCATTGAGCAAACTCTGTTAAAGCAATTTGTGATCAAAGACGAAGTTCTTGACCTAGCTCATCTTCTTTGAAGAAGTTGCTGTTTATTTGCACCAAAGGGTTTTGTGACTAAGCATCTTCCTGATCTTCATCGTGTAGGATGAACTGAAGAACTTTGTAACCAACCTCTCCTTCTAAGTTGGTATTTGAAGTCGTGTACTGGGATCTGCGCATTGGTTAGTCACGTACTTGGGAGCCGTGCATCAAAAGGGGGAACTGTCACTACAGATTAAGTCCAATTGGGTATTGGGGTAAGGGTTGAACTATAGGTTGGTAAGGTACTTGGGATTCATTTACTTGTAACCGCTTGATTTGATAATAGTGGAGTTTCAGGAGTGGTGACCTGAAAATCACCTGATGGGGTTTTTGCTGCAAGGGTTTTCCCCATTCATAAACAAATCACCGTGTCTTTCTATTTCCACTGCATATTTAGTTTTTGGTGATTTGTTTGTGCTTCCATATATTTGCATGTTAAATTGATTAATTAATAACCTGGCTAATTAATTAATTGGTTTAATCACAAGGGGTCATTTAGTTTGTGGCCTATCAAAAAACATCACCTGACTTATGCCACTCATCGTTGGGGATGTTGAGGACTTTAGCAGCAAGGTTTTGATTATGAATCTACTGATTGAGATCATCTTTCAAGTTGTGTATTGTGCAGTCCTTAAGTTTATCTACCTCTTAGTCTAGCTACATAAACAAATACCCAACATTTTTTACTATTCATTGGAATTCTTTTTTGTGCAGAAATGGTTGGCGTTTGGGTTTGGCTAAGAGATTTTGGCAAAGGTAGTGTGCGAAATTGATTTGGAAAAGGGTTTGTGAGTGGGATTGATTGGTAAAGCCTTTGCTAGGTATAATTTATTTTCTTTTTATAAATGTTTATCTTTGTCCAAATCTTAATATGAGATTTCAATTTCTGTTTTTGGATTCTATTTGTTTTTAGACCCTTTAAAACATAAATGGATTAACCTAGTTAACAAGCCAAGTGATTACTTAGTCCAGATTAAATAAATCTAAGTTAACACAATATATAATCATATTAATGTAAAATGTGGAATATAAAGAATACAAAGATATGATCACTCAGGAAAACCAAATCGGTAAAAAATCTAGGGAGGATTTAACCTAGCTATCCTCTAGGTAAAATGAATCCATTATGAAAGAATCGAAAATTTACAATAACGACTTAGACCACTAACATCTTATTGCTACCTCATGTAGAAAACTTACTAATACGACCACATGCAAGTTTTGAGACCACAGACTCCTTTTTTCTTGGATTCTCCAGTAAGTACAAGTACTCCCGCTTGTGTATCTTTAAGCTCTTTAGTGCAGCAACTAAATGATCATCAAGCTCTTCAATAAAATCTCCTTCTTGATAATCCTAAGCATGTGTAAAGGCAACCACCTCTTAGATTTCACAAGATATTCACACACACAACAAAAGAGTAACTTCTAAAACATGGATAGGGTTTCCCTTTTATACGTAGGGCAAAACATAAAACCCTCTACGTCATATGGGTTTAAGGTTGAGTTGGAAATTCTACAGAAAAAATATTTTGCTTGACTTTTGATCGGTCGAGTCTAATTCTCGATCGATCGAGTCAGTCAGAATTGCACACTCAATTCTGCAGTCAACTCGATTCCAACTTTACATAAAAGACATACTTTGAGCAAGTCTAAAACAAATCTAACAACCTATTTTTATCATAGTTTGCCAACAATACAAATTAGAGTTCTAATACATTAGTTCCTAAGTACTTAGAACTTAACAAACTCCCCCTTTTTCAATCCGTGACAAAACACACTGTTAGGTTCTAAGGTTTTAGGATTTTATGTATTTAGAACTCTAATTTGTAATGTTGGCAAACCATGATCAAAACATTGTATTTAGTCTTGTTTAGAATTGCTCAAAGTTAGTTTAATATTGTAAAGTTGGAATCGAGTGGCTGCAGAAGTACTTGGGACTTTCGGCCTGGCTCGATCGATCGAAGAATAGACTCAATCGATCGAAAATCGCACAGGTTGAGTTTTCTGTAGAATTTCCAACTCAGCCCTACTTCATTAAACGTTTAGGGTTTTGTGTTTTTACCCTAGGTATATAAACTAAACCCTAGCCACGTTTTTGAAGGTTGTCCATATTGCTTTGTTGCTCATACATTGCTGTTTTGTGTAAATCTCTTGTGAGATCTTTGAGGAGACTTCTTTTACACAAAACTTAGGGTTTTCAAGGTAGAGATGATTTCAACATCTTGAAGATCATTATAGTTGCAACCATTGGAACTTAAAAGAAAAGCAAGCGGGGAGCTTGTAGCTGATTGAAGAATTCAAGAAAGAAGTAGTCCGTGGATTCGGAGCCTGCGCGTGGTCGTGTCAGGAAGTTTTACTGGTTGGTAGCATTAGGAAGTCGAGGGGGGAGCTTGTAGTCCTTCTGTAAGAACTTCAATTCTTTCATAGTGAATTCTGTTATGCCTTGAGGATCGATGGGTCAAATCCTCCCCAGGTTTTTACCGAGTGGTTTGCTGGGTGATCATATCTTGTGTTATTTATTATTTCGCTGCTTTATATCTTGATATGATTATTTGATTGCTTTAACCTAAAATTGCATAATTTGACTAAGTAACAACTTGGCTAATTAATCTAGGCTACGCAATCTGTGTGTTTAATGGGTCTAAATTCCTAACAAGTGGTATCAGAGCGTGGTTGCTCTTTTTGCTTGAGATTTCTATCTCTGAGCTGATCCTTGACCCTAGTTGTCATGGAGCATGGACACTCTTTGTTTGTTCCTCCTCATTTTGATGGGAACAACTATGCTTATTGGAAAGTAAGGATGAAAGCATTCTTGAAATCCATTGATGAAAGGGTGTGGAATTCTGTTGAATACGGATAAGAGAAGCCCACTACTCCTGTGAGTGAGTGGCAAACTTCTGAAAAAGAAGCAGCAGGCTTCAATAGCAAAGCTATGAATGTCATCTTCAATGCTGTTTCTATGGAGGAATTTCAGAGGATCTCTAATGTTGAGGTTGCTCATATTGCTTGGAAAATCCTCCAAACTGTGCATGAAGGCACAACGGCAGTTAAGATTAATAAATTGCAACAATTGACTTCTAGGTTTGAGAGTATTAGGATGTCTGATGATGAATCCTTTGATGAATTTTATGCCAAACTGAATGATATTGTCAATTCTTCTTTTAATTTGGGTGAAATCTATGATCAACCTAAAATTGTTAGGAAGATTCTTAGATCTTTAACTGAAGATTTTAGACCCAAAGTGACTACAATTACTGAAAGTAAGGACGTGGACTCCATCCCTGTAGATGAACTTGTAGGATCTCTCCAATCCTATGAGTCTGACCTACCTAAAGTAAACAAATCCAAATCAATGGCTCTTAAGTCAGTTGATGATGTTGATAGTGGTGGATTTGATGATGAGCTCTCTGCTACAGAGATTGCCTATCTTGCCAAAAACTTTAAGAATTTTCTTAGGAATACAAATAGAAAGGCAAGAGGAACCAACACTGCTGAACCTAGAAATTTTAGGAAGAATGATCCCACTAAGGTAAATAATTTTGAAAAATCAAATGATAGAGGCGGTCAATCTTCTAATAATTTTTTGGGTCCTCAATGTTTTGGTTGTCAAGGGTATGGTTATATGAAATCTGAATGTCCTACATTCTTGAAGACTAAGGGTAAAACTATGGCTGTAACCCTTAGTGGTAATGAGGTTTCTGATGATGAGTCCGGGTGTGACGAGGATGGAAACTTCATTGCTTTCACAGCCACTGCTATGGTCAGTGAAAGCGTATCTGCTGAAGAGAACCCTTCTGATGGGGAACTCTCTGAAGATGCAGATCTTCAAGAGGCCTATAACAAACTTTGCAAAATTGCTGCAAGGGATGCTATGAAAGTTGATCTTGGCCTAAAGAAAATTGACTCTTTGGAGCTTGAAAAGAGAAATTTGCTTGTTAAACTGTTTGATGCTAATGAGCTTCTGAATAATGTTAAATATGAGAACATGCTTTTGCTTGATAAAGTTAGAACTTTAGAACATGATTTATCTATTGCTAGATCTGCTAGTTCTAAACTTGATCACATGTTGAATGTTCAAAAGTATCATTCGGATAAATCTGGTTTGGGATATGTTGAAAGCATCTTTGGCTCTACTCCACATTCCACAAATTTATTCCTGCTTCTTCTTCTGAACCTTCTGCTAGTGAGGTTGTGAGTGAAACTGTCAAACCACCTGTGAGTGAGGTAGTTATACCTGTAGAAGTTTCACCACCTAAGAAGATTAGGGTAGACTTAAGAGAATCTAAACCTAGGGAACCTACCA